>OY987284.1:2955044-3639505 GCA_963920785.1 Sphagnum contortum | reverse complement strand
CGATTTTGTAATTTTTAGACATAAGATGCAATAGATAATGAATTTTTATTTTTATTTTTGTCATTGAAAATTCAATAAAAGTTCAATTAGTTTGGTAACAATTTCACACTTGGGCCAATGGCACAAGCCATGCTAAATAACACATTACATTGTACAGAACATGGAAGAAAGGTGAATTTATAATTTTCTTTACGTGATTTTATAATAATTAAATTATTTTTATGGAATTTCTCTTAAAACATTTGTGAACTGGAGTTGATAAAAAAAAAACCATTAGAATTTTGGACCAATCAAGCTTAAAGCAAAATTTGTTATGCTTCATTATCAAACATAAGTAAATGGTTAATCACCATGTTCAATGAAACAAAAGTAGAAAACATCTTTCACACCATAGATAAAAAATATAAAAATGCTAATGGCTAATGAAAGGTTCACAAGGTAGTCAACCCCATAGCTATAATTCCATTTAAGATTATGGAGGTCTATGATTGATTTTTTGAAATGCAATTGAAACCTTTTGCCTAAAATAAGTGGTTATGACTTAAGACCAAGAATGGGGGGAGACCTTCATAGCCTTTTATTCCCCACGTATTATTGGCACAAAGTTGTGAAAAAAATCATAGGGTAGTTGTAATGATAGGAATTTAAACAATGCGGGAACTAAAAAGGGAAGGCCTATTATATGTGTGTCATCATTGATGGTTGGGATTTCAACATAAAAGGAAATTGAGGTATGGTATAGCAAAAAGCTCCAAAATGGGCTAAGGCAACCAAAGGTCTATTATTAAGGGGGTCACCTTGGTGGGTATACATGGCTAAATGGATGATAATGCCTTCACTTTCTAGGTTATTGTGGCTATAAAAAAGAAGAGATTCAAAGAACATAAAAACTACAAACGAAAGGTAATAATTGAAACAATGTCACTTCTATCAACTCCTAGTTTTTGAAACATTATAGGTCAATAACACAAAGTTAAATGCATTCATCAAATTAATTTATAAAATGACTCAATCAAGATGGAGATCAAGGGTGCATATAATGTTATGAACCATTATTTCACATCTTCCTTTTGTCATGACATTAATTTGGTGACATTAAATTGGTGAAATGAAAAATGCGTTGGAAATGAATTGCAAAATTGAAGGCATATGGTGTTATTAACGAAGTGATATAAGGATTTTACAACATCAATTGAACAAACCTCACCAAAAGGTTTGGCCAAGATTAGGAGACATGTTGCTCCAAAGACATGAGTAATGTGCCAATGGATATGCCATGTGCAATATGTGAACAAATATATAATAGCTTGGGAGAATCAATTGCAAAACCTTCTAAAAGAAAACAATCATGCAAATGTTCAAATATCATAATAGAAGGTTCATTAGTTGAAAGGATTAAAAGTTGATTTGAATGAGTTGAAAAAAAAGTTAAAATCATCATGCAATTCATAATCTTCAATGAAAAAGGGGAAGAGTTCCATTCAATTTGAAGTAAAACACTTTGAAGACCTAAGTGGTTTCAAAAGAAAGTAGGGTTGAAGAAAAGTGCTAAGTGACTACCCACACAAAAGAGATTGTTTGTCAACAACTTGTTGTGAGGCAACCAAGTCCCTCACATGTTGCATGCATGGACAACTTTTAGAAATTTTTTGTATTTAAACTTGCTGAAATCTTCCACCACATGAAGATCTCCTCTCTAGAAATCCAATGGCGCTAACTGGCACTTTACTCCAACATCATATGAACAAGTAATGAATTTCCAAAAGAACGTAAAACTCAAAATTTGTTTTAATCGTCTCAAGTTCAATTCCTCAAATTTGCACAAAAATCATAGTTCCTCAACAAGAAAGAAGGGTCGAAGAAGAAATGGCGCACCAAGTTGGGCACATAGAAAGAAGGAGATGGAGAAAAGCTCAAAGAGCGGGAGTTCAAAAAAGAAGAGGAATTTTTTGCCATTAGGAGTGCATGAAACATGTTTGGAAATTTGGATGAAGATGGTTCTCGGGGATTTGATGCAATGAATTAGTGCAATCAAGCAAACGGAGAAAGCATTACAAAACGAATGAATTGATGCAATTGATGAAAACCGAAAAAAAAGAAATGGATGAATTCGTGCAATCAATGTGTCCGCGCGCTGACGGAAGGGTTTGGGGAGAAGAAGAGCGTTCGGGAATGGGAAGAAGAACTGGGTGGTCGACTGATTGATTGCAGTCTGATTGCACCAATTTGTTGTCAGTAATAAAGTGGGTGGCTGGCAGATTGTCTGGCTTGCCGCTGGCAATAAATTTTTTGCATTAGAGAAAAGAAAACAAAAAAACAAACCTTGATGATCGCTGTTTAGTAGCAAAAACATTTTGTAAGTTTAGCAGAAGAGGAATGTAGAATGTAGTGCATTTTTGTATGATCCTCTATCTCCTTGTTTTGTTTTCTTACGAAATAGAAAAAGAACTGAGTGGTGAGAAACTGAACGAGAGAAAGAGCTTGTGGGTTTTGTTTGTGGGTTTTTGTGGGTTGTGTGCTTTTGCTTTTCTTTCTGTGGGTGAGTTTGTTCGTTTGTTTGTTTTGTTTTGTTTTGCGCAGGGAGAAGGACAGGAGGAGAAGAAGGCAGGGGTTTTTTGTGGGTTGTTTTGTTTTCGGGAAGAATGGCGAAAGCATCATGGCTAGTGATGGGATTTATCATCTTGTTTCAGTTCATTGCATTCGGGCTTGCACTGGGTGCCATTGCCAGACGTAGTAAAGTGAGTTTCTTCTTCCACAAGCATATCTATGTTAGTGGTGTTTTTTTGCTCCAGCCGAGCTGCTTGGCTGCTACTACATTGGCAGTACTTCCGTCAAGATTTTTTTTCTTTCACAGCCATAGCTGCGGCATCCCCAAATAGATCTGAACACACTTTCCTTGAAACAAAATGTCTGCATGTCTTAGACTCTGCTGCTTCTTGTATTATATTAACTTGTCTAAATTTGGACTCATAGTTTAGGATCCCTTTTTTCGGTTAGATTTCATTTCCACAATTTCCCATAACATACTGTGTCGCAGAATTACATGAGACCCAAGTTCTGCAAGCACGGATTAGTTTGTGCATTGGGTACCAGAATAAAGCATGGCTACATCTTGAAACATTACTTCACAGTTTAGTAGCCTGTTTTCAGGTTTTTGCCACAGGGACCAACACAATGTTCAAGAGACAATAGATATGTATTTTGTCTCAAGATTCATTACCAAAAGTGGGCTGGGAGTTTTACCACTTTGCTTTGATCTGCTGTGGTTGCAGGCCACCTTAACTCAGCTTGGTGACTCAATGGAACAATGCACCTACACTGCAGATATATCAACAGGGCTGGCCATTGCAGCTTTCATCTTTCTGCTCATAGGCCAAGTGTTCACCATGTTTGTCACGCGCTGCCTGTGCTGTGGAGGAACCTTCAAATCTGGTGCTGCACGTGTGTTTGCTGTGATCCTATTCATCCTTTCCTGGTGCGATTTTCTTTCAATCAGTCTCTTTGGTGAGGTTGAATCATTGCTTATATTATGCAGGTTTTCTTTTTGTGGGGGAAGAAAAAAAAAAAGTCTCCAATTCTTGGCCATTACGTTTGTGGAAATTGAGGCTAATGGAAAATGCACACATGTGTGTGAATGGTGGCATATTTTTGTTACTGCAGTTAACTTCCTGGGTCTGTTAAGGGCCCGGGTGGAGTGGACATGCTTATGGAGAGAGTAAAGCGTAACATGCTGTGATGCCAGAGTTGCCTCAAGCTATTTGTATTTCTTGCAGGTTGGGTTTCCTCATAGCAGAGGCTTATCTCCTAGCTGGAGCCAGTAAGAATGCTACCCACACCAAAGGACAATATGATGCAGGAGGACCAGATGTTCGTTGTAAGCAAGTGCGGCAGCGCATATTTTCTGTTGGGGCAGCTTTCAGCTTCTTGACCATGCTGCTGAATTTGCTATATTACTTCACTTTCACAAAGGCATCATCAGACAGTGAAGTGCCTTGGCAGTTCCGGAGTGGTGGTGGCCCTGCAGTTGGCATGGCATCCTTCAAGTAAGCTGCTGCAATGTGCACTGCACTGTTTTTAACACTACTTTTTCTCAGCTATGTTGTCTCCATCAGATCTGGGCCAGCAGGACTTTCAGAAAGCACAGAGTGATGAGGGTTCTTCCAACAGGTCGTGCAAGGCATGCGGGTGGGACATTGATGTGGGTTTGAGGGTTTATGTGCTATTGATCTTCAGAGATGAGATAAGTTACTTGAGTCATAATGCTTCACAAACCCTTTTAGGTTTGGAACAGATTTGAAACTCCAGGAGTTATTGGCCCTCATTTTGACTTCACATTATTACCATATGCCCCAAACATGTAGTAGCTTGGTTATATTTCTCAGATTAAGTCATCTTGTTAAGCTTTATCATGTGTGGATAACTACTAGATCTGCATCCGACAATGGCCTCTATTCAATGTTGTTGATGTTTTTTGGTATCAAATTGTGTAAAGAATTGTTGACTGCTAATTAATATCTTCATATCTGTAACCTAATGAACTATCCATAATGTATCAACTTGTGGTAACACAATTAGTCTTCCACGTCTTCAGCAAGAAGGAACCACTTCCAGTTGTTGCTGCTATGAACTAGATGTTCAACACTGTAATCCTGTTTATAGGCTGTAGAGGACATCTACATGGATCAGATGCAGGAGCACCGGGACTAGGTGAATTGCATGCACCATTCCATATTCATGGAAAAGTGGCAAGTTCTGTAGTTAGTTCAGGTTGTTATCTCCCTTTTTAGCCATCTATCTACTGATCTAGCTGCTGAGGCTGATAAGAAAAGACAGGCATGAGTAATTAGCTGGCTTGATCTTTCTGAATAAGTAAATGTTATGTCGTTAAACTTTCTCAATACCTCAACTATGTCTGCAGTTGGCACAAAGAAGCTTTGACAAAAAAATTCTAGCAATTTGCTGTAATGAGGGCATCCAACACACTATAAGAGATCTCTTAGCACTGACAACCTAAGAATAATCACTTGTGCATAAAAGTACATTGGTAATGTTCTGTACAGATTGAAATGGATATGGTAATGCTATTGATGTGAAATGTCCATCGACCTTGTTGCTTTGTATAGACTTCAGTGCAGGCACAGATTTATCATAATAGTATGAATCTGCTGATATGGAATTAGATTGAGTGGCAGTGAGTTTGAAGTTTATAACCATAGCAGGTGGAAGATGATACACTTTTTCCACGAGGTTTTAAATGAGATTTATTATTGATCACTCTTTCAATCAAAGGGTACAGGTGTACTATGATGAAGCACATGGCTTATAATTTAATGTCCATGCTACACAGAGATGTGTGGTTCACTCAACAAGGCTATACAATACAAATGGACATGTATGAAACAAAATTTAACTTCAAAATGAATTTAACAAGTAAGAATAACAAGAACAGAAACAACAGAGAGCTACTTACAGAAAGTAGAACATGCTCTGGAGAAGTGACTGTGATATCCCAAAGAATCATGCACCCCACAAAAGGGTAATCACCATTATAAAAAGAAATTTGCATCATCATCTGAAATGCTATGCACCTGGCAACTCCCCCTCCTCAATCTTCCTCCCAAACACTTCCTGTGTTGCATTTCGGTCACCAACTATATCACGATAATCACACAATCATCACAAAATTTTGCTGACATGGGATTTTTCAACCAGCTCCAAGAGACCAGCTAAACCTGATAGCCTAGCCATTCTTGTTCATCGCCTCAAAAAAAAAACCTAAAGAAGCTAAATTGCAAAATCAGAACCACAAAGCGTTTCGTAATCTTCCACAGGATTTCCTTGTAAGACAACTCCACAACCTCTTACTTTGGGATGAACAAAAAAGCAGGAAAAATCACTCATAAAAACCATCCAACAAAATGTCAATTGCTGGAAAAAATTCCCTCTTGTAAATTGCACAAATGGCAATTGCTTGAGAGTAACAATCTCTTGCAAAACCGCACTGAAATCCCCATACACGGCCATGAAGCGGTAGCAGTAGTGATAGACAACAAGGACTACTGCTGTTGTTGAGCTGCTGGAAACACGCTGATCAGGCTTGAAGGTTTTTTCTAATGGACAGACAATGAAGTATGAAACTCTAGAGAATGTTTACAGTTTTTTTGGTCTAGCAATCTTGAAGAGAAACCCCTCAGAAGAATAGATATTGGAAAGAAACAAAATACCTTGATGAGAGGGAAGGAGACAAAACCCAGTTTTGTTTTTGGAGGAGACTAGAAGAATCATACTTTTGCTTTGTGGTAGCAGGTTGAGAGAGACTGCAACTGCTCCCTTTTTAGAGAAGATATGGTGATATTTGCCATTTGAGCAACACATATTTGCAGTCTGTTCAATGGAACAGCAACCAACAAAAAGATTTTTCCACAAAGAAGAAGAAGAAGATGATGATGATGGTTGTGAGCTGATCGAGTTTCCAGAATCGCAGATTCTCCAAAAGTGTGTGTGTGTGTGTGTGTGTGTGATGTGTATGTCTTCTATAGAAATGAAATGGGAGTTTGTTGTGATTTTGTGGGTGCTATGAAGCTGTATCTCCTGCAGCAGATTTGTCACCAGCAAGTGCGAGGGTGGCGTAAGCAAGGTTGTCGACGGCGGTGATAAGGCCTGGCACTCCAGCTCTGCTGATATCCGTCTTGGATTCTTCGATATGTAGCTTCCGTTCTTCGACTCCCAGGAGATCGCGGTGTCGTTTGTCTTTCTTGTCCTCACAAGCTAGCAATGTTTGCGTTATCTCCACCGTGCTCTTGGACATTGCAGGCGCTATGGCTTCGGATCCAGCAGCTGCAGCTGCAATGCCGGACGACATTCTTGTTGTCGTCTTCCTCCTCCTCTTCGTACTCCGCCAGGTATAAATCTCTTCTTCATCGTCCGAGGAGTCATCTTCTTTTTCTTCTTCTTCCTCTGCAATTCCCAGCGGAACCTCTAAAGTCGTCACCCAAGATCAAGCGAAAATCTAACGTTTTGTTGGCGTCTGCAAGCTCCAGCTTCCTGTACTGTAGCCAGAGTTTCCATTGTCATGATCGCTGCTATGCAGGTGTGAACTTGCGTTTCTTCTCGACACGGATTACACTGGCATCAGATGATTGAATTGTAGTAGGGATGAGAGGAAAATACCAGAGAGGATGGGAGCAGCAGCTGTCGATTGTTGGGCCGGGGGCTGTTGAGTTCTCCTGGGAGAAGTAGCTGCTGGCCGCATTGAGGTGGAAGGGAGAGCTGGAGCCGGGAAGTCCGACTGAGGCAGCTTACTAGTTGGAGGAGGGAAGCGACGGTCGATCATACCGTGCAATGCTTGGTAGACTTGTTTCAAGAGGTTGGACGGCAAGCCCTTCTCCTTGCGCTCGTCCTTCTCCATCTGCCAATACGAGGAGACCATGGGCTGCTCGCGGTGGCGCGGATCAGCAGCTGCTGCTGTACTACGAAGCTCGTAGTCGCGGACTTTTTTGAGTAGATTGTCCCATTTATCATTACACTGGTTTTGACTGCGCTGACACCCATTCTTCCAGCAATAATTCTCCACCCATTTCCATCGCAACTCTGCGGGTTTCGACTTCTCATTCTCACCTCCTTTCAGGCGCCGGTCCTCATCTCGCTTCTTGGCCGCGATCAGCAATACCGTCTCGCGTACGGTCCATTCCCCTTCCGGTACTCACGATCCTCCGGTTTGATTACTGCTGGTGTCTCCCTGAGCTGGGAAAACTGCGCCTGTTGATTAGCAGGATTCACCTCCGCCATCTCCCCCTCCCGCCTACAAGCATTTCTAAATATCTCTCCCCGACCTTATATCCACTAATTCCTGAAACTCCAGTTTTTCCTTCAGATCTGCAGCTCAGATCACGGACATTTTTGCAACTGCAGCAAACAACATCTCAAATTCCGGAATCACTGCTTTACATCATCACCCTAGTAAAGCTAGTCAATACTCCTCAGCAGCTGCAGTAGCTCACGCCGCATTCCATAAAGCAAAAAAAACGCCCGATCCTCATGAAATTCTAGCTTAAAAGCTGCATCTCCACAGAAAAAAAACTTAAAATCTCTCCAGCTCCGAAAACCCGCAGTTACTACAAGATTCCCTGAGCTTGATGAACCCACCTAGCTAACTATCTAAACTAGAAAAATCCTACTCTAGAATCCCAAGATTAAACACCAAAACATCAGCTACTAGTACTAAAATATTCAGCTGATAAAACTGACACAAAATGCATACTTATGACAGTTTTGTGATTGCTCAGGACAAGAACAAAAGCTCGAATCCCCAAAACAAAACAAAACAAAACAAAAAACACTCCCACTAAACACAAAATTACACGTTATGCAAAATTCTTTCCATAAGCTTTCGAACTTGTTTGGCGGTTGCTGCTGCTGCTGCTGCTGCTGATGATGATGAGAAAGTTGAGAAGTGCAGCAAAAATGTCCAGTGAGCTACCGCACTAACTTAAGGTGTCTTTCCATTAGGTTGTTGTGATCACAGTTACAAAACAGTGTGCACCGCACTAAGTTAGAGTGTCTTTCCATTAGGTTGTTGTGATCACAGTTGCAAATCGTGTGCACCCCACCGACTTAAAGGTCTCTTTCCATTAGGTTGTTATGATCAAAGGTACGAATTACGTGCACCGCACTAACTTATGAGGGTCTCTTTCCATTAGGTTGTTATGATCATAGTTACACACGGTGTGCTGCCCGGAGGATGGTGGCGATGGCGTTAGAGTAATCCGATGGCGGATGGAGGATCGATGGCGATGGGAGGCGGGACGCTTATTCAATGAAGGCGAGGGGAGGCCGAGCATTCCGCTATAAATAGCAACCCACTAAGAGCCGCCGTCACAACTAATAGATTTGGAGCCAACAAGAAGAAAGACAAGTAAATAGGTACTTTTATTGGCCTTCTTGCCTACCAAGGGCAAGTATATGTACTGTGTTTAGATTCATTAGTGGAGGTAGGTCTGAGGGCTCAAAACGCAATCTGAAATTTCACAGCGCTACTCTAGAGTATAATAGCTTAAAGGATTTTGGCCCCTAGGTAATAATAATAATAATAATAGGTCTATTTTTATTATATGAGGATTTTTGAAACATGATATTTTGGCTTGTGGTTGAAACTTGAGATTAGTTCTTAGAGTTGTAATAATATCTTGAAGGATTTTGGTTTGTTTCTTTTAGAAGATTTTTGAAGATTCTATTTTTTGCACGGTGAAATATTTGAGTTTCCATAATTCTTCTTCTTTTGCCTTAAGATAATTTTTTAAATGTTAAATGGCAAGGCCACAGTGTGTGACACACCCCCCTTGTTATTGTTTCTGTATTGTTAGGGAGAGAACTCTGGAGCAATGTAGGTAGATTTCATTGGGTACATAACCACATTTGAGGCAAGCACTTCTCAAAGAGCAAATGAATTAAATGTGGCACGGCTCTCGACGTTTCATTTACACAATATTAAATTTCTTCAAAAAAATTGATTGTACCCAAATATGTTCCCAAGGTTCTCAATGTGTTCCCCAAGGGTGTTTCCAATAGCACCTCGCTTTAATCCCATATGTTTTTGCCCAAAGTCCTCCCCTTCTCACCTATATAGGTGGGCCAAAGGGAAAAGCATGTCATCTTTCCCTAGAATCTTCTATTTTGGGGAACCTCAATAGTTTCAACTTTTTTTTCGTGATGACTTCACTAAAATAAGATGCCATTTGAGCAAAGACATCTCATGTTCCACATTGTTACACAAAAAAAATCATGAAATGAGTTTGGCCACTTCACCTAAGCCAAGATCCCACTTCATTCAAGACATCTTTTGTTCAAGATTGACCCCAAGTTCCATTTGTCCACCCTATATAACCTTTGTGCCATATGCTTTGCCCCAAGTTCTCTTCGTGCAACTTATATAACTAGACTGAATGAGAAGACTCCAACATATCTATTTTGAGATTCTCCAAAGTTTGATTAAATTATTTTATGATGGGTCAATCAAAAATGCCCATCACAAAAGAAAAAAGATTGAACTTTGGGGATCTTCACAACTAATTTGTCTATGAAGGTTGTTTATTTGTCATCTCCCCAAACCATGATGGCTCTTATCACACTTTTGGTACCATTGGAAAGCACCTTTGATAAGTAGGTGTGGATTTGAGTTGGTTTCATAATGTTTTGACTAATGTTGTTTAGTTTTAAGTTTCTAGCTAAGTTTAGGTAGGATTTCGATCTAAGTCTAAGAACCAAACTTAGTGGATATACATGGACCCAAAAGGTTGGACTATTTTTTTTGACCATTGGTTTCAATCCAAGCAAGTCCAACTTTTATAGCTTGCAACACAATGGTATGGAGAATTTCAGCCATACCCCAACTTACATTATCACACCAATGTTTCTTTCAACAATGTTTAATTTTTAGCAATTCACGAAAAAACCTCATATTCTTAAAATTTGTCATGAGTCTGCTAAAAATTAATAAATACGTAATGATAGCAAATTGAACAAATTGCATCGTGTTAGAAGCCAAGCCTTGATTAATAACAAGTTGAAAAACAAGATTAGGAAGGATTTGGGCAAACATAACCTACATTATTATGTGTGCACATTTTTTATTCTCATAAAATTTTCCAACTTTCACCCCCAAAATAATAGAAGTGGTTTTCCTCTTCCTTGAATGTTTTGGCAAAAATAAATAAATTGGTTATTAATAATTTTGCTACCTTTAGCTTTTAAATATAATATTCACCTTACAAAATTCACCAAACCATCCCCATCAATAACAAATTTTATCAACATAAATTAAGTAGCCTGAACATCCTAAAATTTATGGACGAGTTTGTATTTCCATTTTTTCACAACAAATTTTGTCAATTCAGCTCCAAATCTATAACAATTGCAACAATTATAATGTTGTTATACAAAGCAACATTAAGATTAGAACCTCAATGGAGGTCATTCAATGTTTAAAAGGGAGGTGATTCAAAGGTAGAAGGTTTTGGAGTAAATGTATCAAACTTAGAATTGAATAATGATTTGTACTTAAATTTGTGATGGAAGCTTTGGTGGGGCCATGATGCACAAAATTGACCTCGAAAACATGAACAAAATAATTTTTATACAAACATAAGCAAAACAAATAACAAAAGAACTAAGGTTGATTAGGAAAAGAATTTAAAGCAATGGAACTAAATTCGACATGAAGTTGAATTTGTGGTCTGCAACCCAATTACCACCTACATGTTGCAATTTTACAAACAAAAAATCAATCAACGTAAACATTAAAAATTAAGTTCTAAGTTTATTGAATGAATTGATTTTACATTGCAACGTCACACAAAATGAAAAATCACAAAAACTCACAAGGTTGTGTCACATAGTGCAATTGAACATATTGAGACTTTGAGCATGCTTTGAGCCTTGAAAACAAATGCTTGAATAATGCCTTATTTGTTTGTACAATTGTCATTTTACAAAATCACAAAAAGAAAATATCATAGTCGATAAATCTTGTTTTATGAATTTCTTAATGCATCGCATGTGGCACGAATTGCAATTGTTTGAACTTTTCAACAATCAACAAAATGCACATAATGTATAGACTACAACTTACAAAAGTTGTGAATAATAAATCGTAAACTTCAATCTTTAACATTTGTGACTTGTAGGTTGTAGTTCATTCACAATGGTAAATATTAATCTTTTTCTATCATTCTATTATTTAATTTTAATATTTGATTTTATACTTAAACATATAATTATCCAAACTATCAAAGTTCATAATAACAACAAACTACAACAACAACAAAAAAAAGAATTAAACAAATCAAAATGTTTCAAAATCCATATTTGAACCATAATCATATCTATATTGAACTTTCACCATAATTCAAAACAACATGAAATTAAAAATTAAAAATCAAAACCAAATACAATGTCATCAAAATTGTTCTTCTCCATCAAGTTTCTTCCTCTACTCTAGCATTAACTTTATCGACAACAAAACTACAAATACATCTCCCAAAATCTAGAACTCATTCAATGTCATTCCTATGTTTTCACCATGAAAACTAATTCAAACTATCCATTATTCAATTCTAATCAATCTAGTCTCGTTATGCCTTACAATGACACCGCATATCTATCCACTCAATCCTACAATGACAACACAAGTCTACCCTTAACACACAACTTACAAGTCCTCATGTCTTGATCGATTCAAGCAAAACTATCAATCTCATGCAAGTGGCAACAAGCTTTTGTCGCCCTTAGCCTTTGGCAATTGACAATCAACCCATCTTTGCTTGCATACAATTTTTGAATGCTGATTAGGTTGTCCATGTTATTTTGATAATGTGACCAATTAGTTTATAAAGAAGCCATAGGGGTTTTTTTTTTAATTAATTAAAATAACATTTTTGGCTTTATTAAAAAAAATTATCTTAAAAATGTTTAATGTTTTGGGATTGATAACCAACTTGGATGATACCCGAGTCATCTAAGTAGGTCATTAGATTTTGAGAATTCAATCACATGTGATTAGGTTATTAACCGGTTATAAAAATCGCGCTAGCACCGTAGTCTATCCCACAAGTACACTAATCCAAACAAGGATATGGGATATAAGGAAGGTGAGAGGAGAGAACCACAAACAATAATATTTCGAATTGTGAATAATTTTGACGAGCCAATATGAAAAAAAAAGGCTCATCGCTAATAAAATATCAAAGTTCAAAGGTTTTTTTTATAATTTTAGAAAATAATAAAAATGTAATAATTTAAAAAACTTAAATTCTTTTTATGGCAAAATCCCAAAGTTCAAAGGGTTTTAAAAAGCTTAAGAAGTCATGACTAAGCACAAGTGATGACAACCAATTGTAAAGACACTAATTGGGAGAGATAACCTACCCTGAATGAAACATAATGTCTACATGGGAAGGAAGGTCATGGGTAGGGTATCAAAATTGGGTCTTGATGGGTCTCTACAATGAATGAAACATAATGTCTACATGGGAAGGAAGGTCATGGGTAGGGTATCAAAATTGGGTCTTGATGGGTCTCTACAATGTTGATACCTTAATACCCGGGGAGGCCAAAAGCCTTTACCCTGGATTGGTGGAGCAATACGAGAAATTGATTTTCAATACCTTAACTTGCCGTGGCCGGATACATGGGTCATTTTTCAATATCCGGCCTGCATGATTTGCCGCTTTCTCTCTCTCTCGCTTGATGGACAAAATGTGAGGCAATGTTTTTTGGGATCTATTTAGTGATGTAGCCAAAATAGTGATGATTCACATGATGAAGATTTAGCCAGATTTGGCTAAAAGAAAAATATAAAAGTAAACCTTTTAAGACATCCTTTATATATATATATATATATATATATATAAAATTTATTTATTTATTTTGGACGCCTAGTTGAACCATGTATAGAAATCTAACATTTTTTGTACATTTGGTTGAATTCTATCTATTGAAAATCTTGGAAAGCAATTGATTTTAGCACTTTTTAATTTTTAATATGGCTATATATAGCCAACCAAAAAAAGAAAAAAAGAAAAGAAAAGAAAAAGGCTGCTGTTTGTGAGGCTTCCAAATGTTCCCAAAAATTGTGATTGCAAAGATACTTTCTTCATCCATCCATCCATCCATCCATGGATACGGGCAGACAGAAATAAAGCAAAAGTTCTTGAATATTGAATGATTTCTTCACTGAAAATTAAATTAAATTAAATTAAATTAAATTAAATTGTAGCTGAAAATTTCTTTCGGAGGAATTGGAAATGTGCATTTTGGTGTTAATTGGAATGATTTTTTGATGAGCGAGAATTAAGGGAATTTATTTGGTAAGATTTGGATTTAGTTGGTAGCAGATATGAATTTCTGAAAATTCAAATAAATTCCCAAAAAACCCAGGTTTTGGAAGGAAAATAATCAGTTGAGGACGAGTTCACACTCGGGCCAATGGCACATGCTTATGAAAGGGATGCTTATGAAAGGTGGTTGTTGTATGGTTGATCATCTTATTCTTGTAGGCAAAAAAATTATAGTTCACTATTGCTACTAAGTCTAATTGAAAGCCAATCATTTCAAGAGCAACAAACGATTTTGGAATGCTTTGCACATATTCATGTCCCTTGCATGATGAATATCGCAACAAATGGGTTGGAATGCTTTGCACTTTGCACATCGTCATGTCTTTCCTTTTGGAAATATGTGACAAATGTATCGCATTTCCAAGCATCATGTTGTTGTGATGACACAAGTTCCCAAGTGAATCCCATATCATTCGTGCATTTCACGTTGTTGCATTCGATATACTTGTTGCATCAACCAACCTATCTAGATAGGTAACTCTTGATGTTCAATTCTAATGGCGCTTAATGCATGTTTTGTGATGGACTAGAGAAAAAATAAGTAAGAAAAACTTCTTCATGTAACACATAACCTTTAAACCAAACCCAAACTTTTAGCAAAATGCCTCTTGAAATCTTATGTTTTCAATAGCTTCAATATGAAGAACATTATGTACACATTTGTCATTATAAACTAATGATCGTTATGAAAACTTTATTAGCTTTCGGAACATTTTATAACGCAATTCTATCATTGTTACAAATAATTATATAATTGACTCCATTCCTAGCCATGCACCCACCTGCCAAATTATAAAAGGCCTCATCAAGTCAATTGGTCACTATGAAATGTTAAGGATCCCAATAGGTCCTCATGAAAGAATGGCCGCATGCATTATGCCTATTACCACAAGTAGGGACCATATGAAAGCTTTTAATGCATTTGTGAAGAAAATTCATGTCAATTTTTTTTCCCTTGAGCGATC
Source organism: Sphagnum contortum (assembly GCA_963920785.1). Classification (NCBI taxonomy): domain Eukaryota; kingdom Viridiplantae; phylum Streptophyta; class Sphagnopsida; order Sphagnales; family Sphagnaceae; genus Sphagnum; species Sphagnum contortum. The sequence continues at coordinate 3,624,648 of OY987284.1, read as the reverse complement.
CATTGTATGTGAAAGCACAAGAACAAACAATCATGAAAGAATTTTATCATTCTAATAGACGATAAGGGGTGACATCCCCCAATGGTAGCCTTGTAGGCTATGTTAGCTAATGTTGCTACACCAAACCCTAATGGAGCTTGTTGGGAAAATGTTAACAAACACCAAAATGTTAACTAACCTTGTAACACCCATCCATATCAAAGGTAGGGACATTGGAGTTAGCACACACTAAATTACAAGTTACGATCAACACATGATAATGGCATTTTCACAATTTCACATGAGTGGTGCTTGAAGCATGAGGTATAAAATTTGTACATTAGGAATTTTGAATGAATGAATAAAATGTAATGTGAATGAAGATCATGAGGTCATTTAGGGTTTAGGGTCTAGAAAATCTTATTGAAATTAACTTCAAAATGGATACTTGCCTTTTTTTTTTTCTTTTTTTTTGAAGGTTGGTTTCTATGCATCTTCATAGCATTTTTTATCTTGAAAGTTCATTGATCTCAAGACTATTTCCAACCATTGTGCGAAGCTTTCAATTTCACTTGGATTTGGGGTGTTTTCCCTAATAGGCCATGTTGTCATAAAAAGTGATACAACCATGAGAAAGCCATGGTTGTCCTAAATAGCCTTGTAAACCTTCAAGAAACATGCATTTAGTAAAAAAATGAAGTTAGTTTTGTGGCCTACAAAGGCCCTCCAACTACCCTTCCATGTGGTCAGAATTTCAAGACATATGATACAACAATTATTGTGTTTTCACATTTGCCAATCTGAAATTTTGAACATGAATTGTAAATAATTCCAAATGAGCCCAAATTTAGATCTACATGTTGCAACCTACTGCAAAGTCTTTTGCCAAAATAAATTCCAAATAATAAATTGAATTTTTAAAAATTAAAATAAGCCAATAGTTAGTTCCTCAAAATGAACCTAACAAAGATGCCCAAAAACTTACCATCTAACATTATTGGAATTATTACAAAATGACAAAACTCATCTAACCCTAAGAGTTTCTTCAAATTCTTGCTATGGAAAAGGCTAATGGCCATCGTGTGCTAGTCATGAATATTGTAACATAGTTATTAACCTAACTGAATAAATCTATGTCAAACAAAAGTTCAAAGGAAAATTCATTTTAAAAGCCTAAACTTGTCTAGATTTTAAAGTTCTAAAAACTCCATAGTTTCATGATTAAGAAGGTGCGCAATTCTTAGCAATAAAGTTCAAATTGAATAGTTCAATTTATTGGTGGTCCCATGAAATGTTATGCTTTTGGACAATGAAGTACTTCCAAATTTGTTCCATTGATGTTCCCCCAAGCTCCCAAAAAAGCTTTGTAATTTACATGACTAATGGGAACAAAAAGCAAAAGAAAAAAGATGACCCCCCCTTATTTTGACCTTGATCATCATTAACTAAATAATAATAATAGTTTTTTTAATATAATGATCATATTCTATTCCTTGACCACATGAATCCAAATAGCCCAATGCCTTATTATCACTTTGCAAGTGGTTAAAGGTCATATCTATAGGATGGGGCCCTAATGGTGAACTACTAGTCCCACCAACCAAAAGGAAAATTTGGGTACCTAGGTGTTTAAGCTTTATTGGTAACCCATCACTCTAAAGGAGGCATTCATATTATAAGATTGATCATTCACTTGTCACACAATTGACAAACCTTTTGTGTCATACATTGAAGATCTTTACTATGATACTTTTTTTCAATATCAAAATGTACAATTAATTAAGTATAATTCATACATGTATGTGATGTATTCCAATATGAAAACTCTTAAAAGTTTTATGTGCCTTTGAGTTTGTGTGAACATTGGGTTAGCATGTATGTGGCAAACACACAACCATCTCTTTTTCAACATTAAAAAGGAGAGGCCCACATGGATCATCATCTTGTACATTTTTTGTCAAGGAACATGAAAAAAAAGTTCAAGTAGGTGATGAGAAAGCAAGTAAAATAAGTTGTTGCTTCTCCTAGAGCCACAACAATAATAAATTGTCCTGTATGGGAATGTAAATAATATTGATACTTTAAAATTTAGTGTAAACATTTTTTTTCTATTATGTTCTATTATTATGATGAAAACTATTGATCAAGAAGTTCATGGAATTTCCATAGGAAATAAAAAATTCGGTCAACTTTTTAAAAATTGGTGTAAGTGTTTTCTATTGTATTGCATTTGAAGAAATTTTCCAATCTTGATCATGATTTTTGATTTCATCTAGGGATGTCCTAGTATTGTCTTTGGGCAAATAGATTGTCTCATTAATAGGAAGTGATACATGTTTTGAATGAAAAATTATATTACACCCCTGATTTTTTTTTAATAATAAATAAGAATTTTAAAGCTTGTATTTGGGGACCCTAAGGTTCAAAGTTGGGTCAAGTTGAAAAAGGGAGATAAGAGATGGAGCCAAAATGAAAGCCTCCTAGTGCCATTTATGAGGATTATGGTAGTCTCCCAATCTAATAAATGAATAAAATTCAATCCTACCTTATAAGACGCAAAATCAAGATTTATGTTTCGAACTAATGACTTTAACCTATTCAAATGAACAATTGAAAAAATAAATTAGACTAAATTCGAAGACTATAGATTTGTTTGTTCACACATCTTGATTGGCAAACTTTGCACTTTGGTTGCCCATTCATTCTCCTCCCAAGGTTGAACTATGAAGTACTCTATTTATTCTTCTTCGATTACCAATTTACCTTAAAGACCCCAATTATGGCAAAATTTTGGAGGAATTGGAATGTGCCTTTGGTGTTGTTGTTGGAAAGACCTTGATGAGGAAGATTTTATGGAATTTATTTGGTAAGATTTGGATTCAAAATGTGGGAGGTATTGATTTAAAAATGATTTTTGTCACTAAAAATTTCAAATATATTCCAAAAATTCAGGCTTTGGAAGGAAAAATCGGTTGAGGACATGGTAACACTTGAAGGCTTTACCATTCAAAGTCAAGCATGATTTCCTTTCATATTTGGGCTGTTTGAAAAATTGATACATACATTGCATGCCCCCTAAATACTCTTCCAAGTTCATACCCAAAAAAGAACATTATTAAAAGTCCCATTAAACTCGCTATGTTGAGTTTCCCTATTTTGTAACAGGCCAACGGCAAAGGCCACACTAGTATGGATGATTCTAGATGTACAAAATTACCACAAAATCTTATCAAAATCATAAAAAAGAAGTAGAATTTGACAATGGGTTCCTTAAACACATTTATGAAAATAATATTACTCCAAAATCCTTAGGGAGTTTACAAGTTTTTGAGTGTTAGATCTAATGGATTGGAAGTAGGTTATGATTGCTTCTTCAGGACTATTCTAAAGAGTGGTTTTTAAGCCATTGCTTCATCATAAGAATTTTTTAATTGAACTGTGAAACTCAAGGTTCCCCCCCCCACCTCCCCTTCAACTTTACTCACTTTATGGCCTTTAAATTGAAAGCATAATCATCATATCAAAGGAATTGCCAATATATCTATCCTTTAATATGAACTTTGTTGGCATATGATACCGAAAATATAGAAAATTTGCCCACAACAAATATCACTTGTCAATGCTATCATTGTTACATTGTGACTTGAAATTAAACAAATTTCTTTGCAAAAAATATGCATAACTCAAACCTTTACTCCTTTCTCCTATAAAGCAATACCCACTAAGTAAAAAGCCGCTACATCTTTGGTGTATTTCTAATGTCCCATCTTTTACACTCGTGAATCCGACAAACAAATGGAATAGATATCTTTCTCACAAATGGTGTAGAAATCTTTCTCAACACATGATGAAGTAAGAAACAACCCATTTGTCAAATGAGAATGGAAATTTGAAACCTACCTTCACCATCACTAGCTCACACACTTATTATTATTATTATTATATAACTTTGTTTTCCAAAATCAAAATTCTTAACACATTAGATATTGTATATTTTTGTTTAATAAATTTTTAAAATATATAATACCATCTCTATACCTTGCATATTGTCACCCATGTTCAACAATTATTATTGAAAGATTAAAAATTTTCTTTATTTATTTATTTATTTGAAGAAATGGGATTTTTCCATAGTCATTACAAATGAATGCTTTGAGAGGGGTTGGATCATCATGGATGATGTAAAACCCGCCAAAATTTTATTGCAAACATCATAACACTTGTTCTTTTTGTTGTGTCTTCAAAAAAAATTGTTTGTTTAATTTTTACAAAGTTGTTTTTTAACAACATTTTTGTTTTTGTGTTCATTGTGATTTACTATTCATTCAACGTACGGAGATAGTTGAAAAGTTGTTTTGCTTGCACAAATTTGCAATTGTTAATTCAAGCACATGATTTTTTAATTTTTGATTAGTTGAACATCTAGTTTACATCCAATTTTGATTTTGGTGAATTATAGTCAACGTATTTTTATAAAGCCACAAACAATAGTAGGTATGTGTTTAAATTTATGGTTAATGTGTTTATCTTTTTATAATTATAAGATTTCTTGTGTTTATGAGTTGTTATTGAATCAAGAATTTGACAATTGGGTTAAAGCATGAAGAGAAAATCGATAAAGAAATTAAAATACAAAATGGAGAAGAAGAATATAAAAGATGGGTGTCTGGTTCATGTGAGCATTAAGGTAGCTTGCTCACTATACAAATTAGCACATGTTTATGAATACTTGAAATATAATGAATTTTTTTCCATTAAAAAATCGAGAATTCATTTCATGTTATGGGAGTGTATTCATGTTGTATATGAAGTTTTCAAAGGGTTAACTTTTGATGGCCTACAAGGGGGAAATATTTCAAGGGTCAACCAACGACTTGTATTAGAACATTACTTAGGAAATTAGAAACCACACAATCATAAATGTGGTTGAAAAAGCGTACATCCTTGAACAATTAAACTAGTGTGTACATCAAAATTGCATCCATTCTTACTTATAACACCAAAACTCAAGAATGGTAGTGCTATTTGAATTCAAATTCAAAGGAGATTCAAAATTGTCAAATGCTTGAATTGAAATCAACTTGTTTTTGAATCATTCAAAACAATCTATGAGTTCTTGTAATTGTTATTTGCAATCTATATCGTGTATGATGATTCACATCAAGGTTCATGTTCATTTTGTAACACCATTATCTTGCTCTTGATTACTTAGAACATGCAAGTTATGAATAGCCAATTATTTGTTCTAAATCTTCAAAAGAACTAAGCACGTCAACTTATGGAGGTAGCTACACTTGATCTTTGATAAATGCATGACAAGTTGTGGTATTCAAGTTTGATAACACAATCACCAAGTTTTTGTGAACTTTTTTTTATTGGCAATATCATCCATTATTCTTATGCACAAGAATATTATGTTGTTAGGTTGTTAATGTTTATGTAATTTCAATGAATGATTGATTGTGAACTTTGATGATGTAAGTCCCAAGGGATTCAAGTTCAGTCGATTGCATAAAACAACATGAATGTTGAATTTGAATATTTTTACTTATTACACCCAAAAGCTAAAAACTTTTATAATCTCACCCAATCATCAAGACTAAGACTTTGATGGTCTCCATGAATAATAATAATATTAATAAATTGCTCCCAAAAAAATGAACAACAAAACATCAAATGTTTCCACTTTGTTCTATCAAATGATTTTTGAAAAACATTTAAATGTTTTTTTTTTTTTGTGAATTAAGAGCCAAAAATGAAAAAGAATGTCATAAATAACATGTCTTCTAATTGCTTCATAAAAAATGAACAAATTTAAAATTAAAATGAATAACCATCTCCTTTGTTCATCATTTATATTGTTTTTTTGACACTAAACACACGTGTGCATGATAATTGTAGATGTAAATCTTAAGATCTATTAAAAGCTTCAAACCATTTTCGGTGAATTTTTGCTAGTTGTCAAATTTTTTGTACAAAAAAATAACATCATATCAAATATTCTTTTTTTTCAAAACAATTGCCAAAAATTGATTAAAAAAATGGTTTTTTAGTAAAAAAAATCACCATGTTTTTAGATGTTGTTCAAGCACATAGCTAGGATACAAAAGGATTTTAATAAAAATCAAGGGGTGTATGTAGCACACATTGTGGCCTTTGCCATTTACATTAAAAAAGGTTATCTTAAGGCAAGAAAAAAGAATTTATCTTAAGCTACCATACTCTATAGTGAATCTATAGAGTTAAATTAAATTAAATTAATAATATATACGTCATAATTGTACTCTTTTTGACTTGAACACCCCCCCCCCCCCCACCCCTCCCAAAACCATGTTTAAATAAATTTAAATAAATAAATGAGAAAAACAAGAAGAAAAAAAAACCAAGAAAAAACAATTAAAAAAAGAACCCAATAGAAAAACTTTTATTTTAAAGACCAAGAAAAAAAGAATGTTTTATATAAAAAAAAACAAAAGAAGAAGAAGAAGAAGAAGAAGAAGAAGAAGGGAACAAGGGAACTCCAAGATCCTGAATTGCGTTCCCATAGTGCTAGTGGCAACTTTTAATTACCCAAAAAGAGAAAACAATTCCATGGGAACAACCAAGGAAACGAGTCAACGTGTGTGACACAATTGGGAACGTGTGCAAACATGGGATGAGAGCAACAAGGGAACAATTGGGAACTTTTTCAAACATGGGAACAGAGCAACAAGGGAACGTGCCCATCGGCGAGCGCGAGCGCGAGAGAGAAGGGAGAGAGAGAGAGACGGCGAAGACGACAAAACGCAGTTGCGAGAATTTTGAGTTTTGTCGCGAAAGTTTGGCGGCCGCCATCGCTCACTTTTTTTTTTTTTGTTTTGTTTTTGGTTTTTTTCCTTCTCATGGTTTTCAATCGTTTGCGTGCTGTTTGCTGCACAGTGTGTGTCAGTGTGTGTGTGTGTGTGTGTGTGTGTTTTTGGAGAGGACGGTACTTTGAGTTTGTTATTTTAGCATTACTTTTTTCCTCAATGTTTGTGTTGCTGCAGATTGCATGTGTTTTAGAAGAGAGAGGGGAGGCGGATTCTTAACGTTATTTTGCACACACACTCCTCTGGTAGACACAGAGAGAGAGAGAGAGAGAGAGAGAGAGAGAGAGAGAGAGAGAATCTTGAAAGCGAGTAGTGAGAAAACTAAGAAGAAAACTAAAGAAATTTTCTGTGTCTGTTTTGTAAATTATTAGTCGCGTTTGCCTTGTTCGTAAGTTGGAGGACGGACTATCTCGAAGTTGCGGTGGGAGGAAGCCCAACCGGAACGTTTGCTGGAATTTTGATTTCAATTCTATCTTGGACATCTGCATCGTTCTCGTCGTCGTCGTCGTCGTCGTCGTCGACGTCGTCGCGGTGAGCTCGAATTGTGATATGTGGATGAGCCGGTTATTAGGGGAAGGAAGCAGTACCGGGAGCAAAAGCAGTAGGAAGGATGCACAAGGAAGGAGAAGCAGCAGGCTTCTTTGATTGTAACCGTGCCGGTGCCGACCCTGTTAGCAGAGAAGCAAGCAGTACCGGGAGAGAAAGCAGTAGGAAGGAGAAGCTGCAGGTTTTGGTTGTAATCGTGAATTCGACCCAGTTAGCAGGGGAAGGAAGCAGTACCGGGAGCGAAAGCAGCAGGAAGGATGCACAAGGAAGGAGAAGCAGTCTTTGGTTGTAATCGTGATGTCGGCCCAGCTAGCAAGGGAAGGAAGCAGTACCGGGATTCGTCTTCCTCTTCACAGGATTTTCTGAAGCCCGCGAGAAAGGGAAGCAGCTGGGGATCAGGAAGTGCAGCCGTAGCAGCAGCAGCTCGTCGACCTGATCATAATATCATGGCAGCAGCAGAGAGGATTGTGGTTGCAATAGATGCGAGCAGGGATATTACAAAGCATGCACTGGAGTGGGCTCTCACCAATGTTGCAGTCGAAGAAGCAGAGCATTATTGCATCACTCTCTTGGCCCTCCTCCCATCTGCAAATGCAGGTAGACATCTCTTGATCTACTGCAAACAATTTGCTCCAAATCCCTTGACATGGAACAACATCTGCAGCACATTTGTTCCAGTTTTTGTCATCTGTTTGGAATGGTGGCAGTTCGCAAAGTATGGGGGTTTGCAGTCCTCTTGAACAATTTCTCCACATCCCTTGACATGGAACAACATCATCTGCAGCACATTTATTCCAATTTGTTTCCTCTTCTGTTTGGAATGGATGGCAACAGTTCGCAAAGTATGGGGGTTTGCACTCCTTTGGCCACTGTTGCTAGGTGGAGAGTCGTGTGGACCTCGGATCATGGTGAGATCAGCAGCTGGTGGTGGTGGTAGCAGCAGCATGATGGGTTGTTCTCCTTGGGCAGCAACAACAACAACACAATCTGAGATTGAAGGTGACATCCAAAAGGCATGCTCCATCATGATGCAGGAGGAGGAACTGCACAAGCTCTGTGCTGAAAAGAAGGTTTGCAGCCGCAGCAGTAGCTTTAGTATGTACATAATTCTGAGTTTTTGCATGATTTGATTCTGTCAAGTTCCATAAGAGTAGTAGTGAATGAATGAACCCCACCCTGGGTTTAGGTTTCTTGTTATCACTGAACTGTGGAATGGGGAATGTCTTGGAGATATGTAGATCAATATCCGGTTGAAAGTGGTGCAAGCAGCTGCAGGGAGACAAGCTGCAACAGCCTCAGAGGCAAAAAAACTTGGTGCAACTTGGGTTGTTCTTGATAGGTAAATATTCTGTTTTCTCTCTGTGTCTTGCACAGAGAGGGAGAGAGAGAGAGAGAGAGAGAGAGAATTAAGCATTCATGATAAAAGTGTGCAGTAGACAAGGTCCACTGGAATGATGATGATGAGAGTCCATGATGTCCAACTGCTTGCCTTGCATGCAGGCATCTGAAGAGAGAGGCAAAGCATTGCAAAGAGCTTTTGCAATGCAACATTGTTCTTGTGAAGCCATCAGAACCGAAGATACTGCGGTTGAATCTCAGGTGCACAGGCTCGTCTGAATTTATGGCTCAAGAATCAGACACTCATCAGGCATCAGCATCCTCCTCCTCCTCCTCTGGACTACTACCACAAGGATTGAATCACTCAAACTTCTTACCAACAATGACCAGGAATGCAGTCTATTCGGAATCTGAGTACAGTTCTGCAGGCAGCGGAGCTCCTTCAAGTAGTCCTGATGAGATTGCAGGAGCATCTATTTTTACACCTTCTGATAATCAGGGAACATCATCTTCCAATACCAGTAATTCTGAGTCCAGCAACTCACCATTTTTTCCCTCTGTAGATCCACATCTGTACAAGCACTTGGCCCCTTGTAGCTCAGGATTGACTGTTGTTCGAGGAGCCATCTTGGAGGCTGCAGCAGCAGAGCTGATTGAGAAAGGTTGTAGCTACTACACACCTTCTGATTCGGATAGCGATAATAACATAAGGCTGGTGCCACCACTCAGTGCAAGCCTGAGTCCTGCAAGTTTTGATCCTACCATAATCCACCCGATGTCATCTTCTTATTTCGATGGAAGTGTCATGTTATTGTCATCAGAGAATACAAGAAGCAATCATCCAGGTTTGTTGTTGAAGCTTTTACCTCAAGATCAATGATGTTTTTCTTACAATTGATGATTGAAGAAGAATGAATCTATGGGTTATTCCTTTTTTTTCTTCGTCTTGTGGGTGAGCGAATTGCAGTAGTGTATAGGAAAGGAGGCCTATACACTTTAAGCAACATTATTAGAGATTGGAACAGGGGACAGACATGGGATAGTGCCAGCACTGTCAAGACCTGTGTCTAGATCGCTATCAAGAAAATCCTCCAGACGTGAGTCACCAGCAATGAGTTCTCAAAAAGCTCCTGCAGAACAGTCGCTGGTGGGGGGCAGCCAGTATCCATCATTCGAACGGCAGGCTTCTTCAGTGAAAAGGGATGCAATCTTGAGCCAGAGTTTCAGAGCAATGCTGCAATCCAATGGGGAGCTCTTCACTTCACCACCACCAGTTCGAGGATCTCTGTCAGAGCTGCTTCTCAATCCTGGACAAGGTACAACAACGGCCCAAGTTTTTTGTTTCTCCATCAAACACCAATCTTCCTTCTTTTCGCCTTATAAATACAGTAGTAATGTAATCCTCCCAGTGTCGTGAAGTCAATCTTGTTCTCAAAAAATAACTTTGTCGATCTGTCCACCAGACTCGGATCAAAGCACTGGATTTGCAAAGGATGGGCGATACATATACAGTCGAAGAGAAGGAGAGTACCAGGGAGATCAAGATCCAGATTTCCTGAGGATGAAGAGAGCTGATTTTGTGCGATCATCGAATATGAGAAGAGCAATTTTGTTATCTCAGAATGTTATGCCGGGTCCTCCACCTTTATGCTCCATATGCCAACATACTGCACCAGTGTTTGGAAATCCCCCTCGTAGGTTTAGTTATGCAGAGCTGGAGCTTGCAACGGCAGGATTTTCGCCAGCTAATTTCCTTGCTGAGGGTGGCTATGGGTCAGTTCATCGAGGGATTCTACCTCATGGTCAGGCTGTGGCTGTGAAGCAGCATAAGTTGGCAAGCACACAGGGAGATAAAGAATTCTGTTCTGAGGTTGAAGTGCTGAGCTGTGCACAACATAGGAATGTTGTCATGCTTATTGGCTACTGCGTGGAGGGTAATGTGCACCGGCTACTTGTGTATGAGTTCATTTGCAATGGCTCATTGGATTCTCATCTCTATGGTAAGATTTTTATCCAACTTAAAACTGCTCAGCATTTTATAGACAGATGAACTTTCAACCATTCTTATGCAAGGAGCTTTGATCTTTTTGTTCTTCTTTTGTTTTTAAGCTCTGGGTGATGTGAAGATGATTTCCAATGTTTCCTACTTCTTTCCTTTTTTTGGTTGCAGGTCTAAATTCAGCACCATTGCAGTGGCAGTCACGACAGAAGATAGCTATTGGTGCTGCACGGGGGTTGCGTTACCTCCATGAGGAATGTCGTGTTGGTTGTATTGTTCACCGTGACTTACGTCCCAACAACATTCTTTTGACCCATGACTTTGAGCCCTTGGTATAAAGCTTTTTTCCCACTCTGCTTGTCTTGCAACCCTTGATTGATTGTTGCAAAAAAATTGTAGGGTTGTCTTAGGTAACAGCACTAAAAAAAAGAACCCACTACCACCTGTACATTCCAAAAACAATGAAACTTTGATTGTTGTTAGATCTGATCTTTGATGTTTAATTGTGCCATGACACCTGCCCATTAATCCACCCAGTGCTTTGTGAACACATGACAGTTTTGAGCATGTTAATCATCATCATCTGTTGGTGTTTTCTGTTCCAGGTTGGGGATTTTGGGCTTGCACGCTGGCAGCCAGATGGGGACTGTGGTGTGGACACTCAAGTAATTGGCACCTTTGGGTGAGTTATTTCTCTCTTTGCTGCTGATAATCAGCAATTTTTGGCTGGAATAATTAATTATTTTGAAAAAGAGGTTTTATAGCTTCCTTAGTTTCTGAAACTTTTGATAGTTTAAGACTTAAGTCAAAAGGAGGCTGTGTAGTTTGCAGCAATTCCATGCCAATCCAAAGGTAAGAGCTCTTCCCCTCCCTTGTTTGGAGAGTCCAAGCTCAAGTCTCAGGATCTCAGCTTGGGATAGGGTAGATATATTTTTTCCACTCGTCTGTTTTGGGATTATTAAATGCTAGATATCAGCAGCAGGTGCAGCAGTCACCAAATTGGAAATTAAGAGCCTCATACCAATGATCTGGAAGGACCATGCTCCTGAAATCTATGCAACTAGCTTCATTGGTTGATTCCAAAGCTTTTATGGGAGTTCCTTATTAACTGTGGATTACTGGGAACAGGTACTTGGCTCCAGAATACACTCAAAGTGGACAAATTACAGAAAAGGCAGATGTTTATTCATTTGGGGTGGTCCTTTTGGAGCTGGTGACAGGGCGCAAGGCAATTGACATTAACCGCCCTAAGGGAGAGCAATGTCTCACCGAATGGGTAAAGTCCCTTCTCTTCCCTCATCAAATAAATTGAATGGAAAAGTGAATGGAAAAAACTGAGGCAAGTCTATCCTATCTCAATTCACAAACTTCTAACAAATGTTTGGTTGAGCATTCCAATGTTAGAAAAAATGTCACTAATGACATCTGGCTCTACAGGCAAGGCCTTCGCTGGAAGAAAATGGGATCCTGCCATTGGATCCATGGCTAGAAAACAGGTATTCCAAGTTTGAAGTTCATTCCATGCTGCATACTGCAGCTGCTTGTATTCGACGTGATCCTCAGCACCGGCCACGCATGTCACAGGTCAGTTTTTCGATGCAAGCTTCATCGTTTGGTTGGGAACTAATAAGAGACCATTTTGTGTCCGATTGTAGACAATGCGAAAGTTAAAATTGTTGAATCTTTGGACTGTCAGGTACTAAGGATGCTAGAGGGTGAGATGTTTATTGATCCTTGTGTTGCCTCTCCATCATCTACTTCTGGAAGCAGCAGCCGATTTTTAAACAAACATCCATCTCTTTCCGGAAATGCAAAGGTTTTGACAAATGTTGCCAAGGCTTCTAGTGATGATCAATCAAGTGGATCATCAGATCACTCATCTCCTGACATTGGTCATCTTCTTAGCTCCTCACACACAACCTCAAGAACATCAAGCCCAAGCTCACTACTGTCAGGTGATACACTTACCCCAGAACCCAATGTTGATACCCCTAGTTCTAATCTCAGCTTTGAGGCTTTAAAAGCAGCATACAAAGATAAAACAAGCTATACCCATGTTTCAGCATTGGCGGATGATACTCATACTGCAGGAAAGCACCTTTGACTTTAATGTGGAAATTGTGTACAATACAATTGGAAATTGAGTTATGTGAAGTGCTGTATGTATTGACAGTCTGAAAAAGTGCATGGAAGTCGTGCCAATAAATGCATGAGACTATGCCCCAAGAAAATGGACTTCATGAATAAATTGTTGCTCCTTATGGTGATAGATAAATTGGGGATAAACTCACGATGCTGTGTTGAAAGGGGAGGTGTACTAGCTCCACTTGTTAGCTAGCATAAATATGTTTTACTTTGTATTGTTTTGAAGAGTTTTGTCATATCACTACAAATGATTTATGTAGGATTGTTTCAAGTGGTAGGAAAGGCCCTTGTGGCAGGGCGTTACTAGAATAAGGGGCCTACATGAGGCAGAGCTGAGCAAGACCCTGGTTTAGGTAACACCCTCCCCTGATGCATGTAAAGCTCAAGTGCTGTTTTTTTTTATATATATATAATTGTGATACCTGGCGAGTATCTGTTGGGTAGGAATTTTCTTAAACACAAAAGGTTCAAACAAGGAGGGGAATTATTGGTCATTGTAACATGCCCAATCACAACACTAGAAAAAATGGCAGCAAGATTTTTAAAAAAAAGTTGCATAAAATTGTCAAGTGTGTTTTGTAAGTTCATAAAATCTTCAATTCTGATGTTTTTCAAAGTGATTTCAAACTCATGTCAATTGTAACACTAGGTTCAATTCTACCTACTCTATAGACAATCTAATGTCTTGATTTGTGTCGTGTTGTTAATTTACCTCTAATTAAAAGTCACCACGTCACTACAAGGTATGTTTTACGTGTTACATATTCAATTGGACCTTAATGTACTTCCAAGAGGTTTTGGTTAAAACAAGAGACAATTTGTGTGCTTTTGTTCTTGGTCTAGTTCTAGTGTTAACCTCATGAAAAGGGATTTTGATTCCAATAGGAGATTGATCTTGCAAGTTCAATTATCCAAAATTGGTGGGAAAACTTTGAACTTTGAACCTACCAACAATATCATGTAGAAGGGTTGAATAATCAAATTGTCATTATATATTTGGTAAATATCCTACTTTCAAACAAGTGCGAACTACTATGAATGAACCCTAAAGGCATCATTCATCCAATATATAAATGTGTGAAAATAGATATAAAACAAAACAAGTAGCTCATCACATAATGGTCTTAGCCTTTGTTATGTGTTAAAGCAAAATTGTCATAATGAAAATTGTGTAACATGGTTAAGTAATTTGAATGCAAAATGAATAGGTTTTATGATATTTCCCAAATCCTCAATTGTTCCTTATATGAACTATTTATATGAATTGTGTGACCTAATGTGATGGAATTGTGAGTTATATATATTGTTGTAGTTTGTTGAAATTTTAAGTTTGATTTTATTTATTGATAATTGTAAATTGGAATAAATGGGTTGCTTTTAAATTGTTTTTGTGGAAATCCACATTAAGATAATTTAGAATAATTTTGGGACAAATACTAAGGGAGTTTGATATTTTTTAAAGTGTGAACAAAAAGGTTGTTAAAGGTAAAGATGGGGCGGGCTTGTAAACTAGAATAATGTGAATTGCATGATTTATGTTGGGTGTTAAATTTTGCAATTATATATTTTGATCTAGAGATAATTATGGACTCACATGAATCAAATATAATATTTATATCATATAATAACATTCCTTGGCCTCCATATAGGATTTCAATTGACATATATTTGAAGTAATGGTTTGAATATTGATGTGAAATATAATTTGCTTTTGTGACCCTTGTTTCATTTGGGCACAAAATATGAAATGTTTGAAGATTATGATATTTTTCAATATTTCAAAATGAAAAGACATAGACCTTCTGATTAAGGATTGAATTATGGTGTGTATGTGTTTTTCTATACAATTCTAAAGATGTTGCACAAAATTGTCATTGAGCTATTAAGATTTAATGTTGCATTTATGAAAATGCATACATAAACTTAAAAATTTCCACCAATTAATGGTGCAAATAAATGTAAAATTTATTTTATTTTACATGAGATAATGTTATGTAAGTAAGTCCATGACAATGTATTTCATTGGGATCAAGTGCTATGCAAAAACTTTGGGGTCCAAATGAGCTCATAGGTGCCAAGGCATTATCTTTAAAAATGATCATATGGTCCATTTGCCCAAAAATCAAAATTTCATATAATGGAATTTTTTTTTGCAACTTGATAAATATGTTGACCATTGGCCCAATATTTCACCAATGGTGTGTTTGCCATGATGAATATGTATTCATTTTTGAAAATGTGCAAATTCCCCTATTTCATACATAAAATGTTCAAAATTTCAAGTCATACTAAAATATGTTCATTTACTTCATGGTTCAATCTCTTGTAAACTATAATTTTATTTTGTACATCATTTACATTATACTAACTTTACATGTGGTAAAAGAGTACTTTTGAAATTATACATATTAAAAATTCAAATGCATTAATGGAAAATTTTAATTACACATTTAAAAATAATGAATGTTAAATATTGATATGACTCATAATTTGCTATCACAATTTGTTTTTACTATAAGAAGTTTTTATCAAGAGAGTCAAAGGGCCCTTTACAAAATGGACATCATTTAATGCAATAATTGGTCAATTTCAAAAGTCATTTACTACCAAAACATGAAAGTGGATTAAGTGAATTTTTATTTTGAATTTCTTGACACTCAAGTTCGTCATTTATCAAAACTTGGAATGATTATCATAACTTTTAAATGTCAAAACATAAACATATCCATTATAGTTTGTAATTTTCACTATGTTTTAATGCCTTATTTGGCTCTTATAAACTCATCTTGGCCCCTTGAGAGTAATGAATTGAATGATTTGATTATTGAGCATGTGATTAGATGACTTGAATTAACACCCATTTGATTCTCTTTAGAAATTAGTTGTATTGGTGTCCAATTTGATGAATTTTAGTTGTGTATATAAGTGTTTAGGGTTTTAGGGTTGTAGTTGTTTAGGGTTTTAAGTTTATAGTTGTTTTAGAATCATTAAAAGCAATCCATATTCATTATCCTACAATTTGGTGACACATTGAGAAACCACATCAATTCCATTGAATACTTCATCACGAATGGCATAATTATGAACACATAATTCAATTAGCATTCCAAATTCTATTTTTGAATGTAATGTCAATTGTTTGTGAAAGGTCATTCTCTAATTCGATATGTTTGGGGGCATGTGTCATTGTGTTGGTCATTAACATCAAATCCATATTCTTGTCCTTAGGGTTTTTTAAAAAAAATTCCTTACATTCTTTTGTTGATTCATTTATATGATACATGAGAAGGAAATTTATTTCATTTGGAGGCTACATATTTTTTTTTTGAATTTGGAATCAATTCATTTTCAAGCATTGAGGTGATGTATTAATTTTTTTGAAAATGATTTTGAAGCATGATGAAAAGGTAGAGATAAAATGATATAAAATTGATAATCTAATAAGGACCGACAATCTCCGATGGTTGTTTGGGTACCCAAAATACAAATGAGATGGAATTTTGAAAACATTTGTTGTGCATTTAAATAATCATAACTTCATATTGTTAACAATTTCAAAGACACTACTTGTAACATCAAATTAGTTTTTTTGTTTTGGAAGATGGTATAGCTTCATTTAATGACTCTTGTATTTTAGTTTAAGGCATATGTGGTAATATATAGTGCAATCTATAGTTTTTCTTCCTACAAGTTCATGTCTGTTTATGCATTTGTGAATTTTGCAAATTTGAGAAAAATAGTGAATTGTACAATGTTACATATTTTTTAACAAATTGTTCATTGGTCGCATTACTATTTACCCCATACAATGTTGCATCTTTTATGCATAATAAGCTATGATCATGTTCAATTCCTTTATTTTAAAATTTTGTTAAGAATGCAAGTCATAAACCTTATCGAATATGAAAGATGTCTTTTTCAAAAGGTTACAAAATGCAACCATACAATGGTCATAATAACATGCACACATAACTAGATCATACCTTCCAAGATTTGCAATATGTCTAGATTTAAGAACATTTAAGATTTTAGGAATGTCCATTCATTTCTTAATTGACATGTGCAAGGTTGACATTAATGTAGTCCACCTACTTTTTACACTAATAAAAGTTAATTGGTGAACCCAATTGAACAAATCATGGCAATTGAATCCCTTTGAAGTTTCACAAAATAATTGAGTGATGTTATTAACTACATTAAATTATGATATCCTAAATTTGAACAATAGTTTGTTTAAATGGAACTTATTTATAAATTCTAATTTCACTCTTAATATACGATACTGTAACTTGTTTTTATGTATTCTAATCCATAAGATAATTTTAACATGTTGGATGAGAACGTTGATGGCTTTGATTAATAAATTTGGAATGTGTTTAACAAAATGTTGTTCTTAATTTTATGATATCTCGAGATTTAAATCTAGTTTTCAAATGGAAATTTTCAAGGCATTCCAAAGAATAATTTGTTGCATTTTTTGTTTTTTTTTTTAAATTTTCAAAAAGTCTAAGTGGTTTATAATCCTACCTTGGGGCTAATGTAATAATGTTTTCATCATTTATAATTTGCTCATGTGAGAAAATTTTGCACTAAGTTTTTTATAATGATATTTTCAAATATTTCTTCATATTTATTTTTAAAAGCGCGTTCAATGTTTATTTCCATCTTGGGAAATCATAAATGACTTTATAATTTGTTGGTATTTTGAAATGTTGAACATGTTTTCCTTCATAGGACTTGCTAATTTTTTTGCATGTAAGTTTTCATGAGTTCTTTCAAATTTGGTATAAGTTCAATGATATGATATGCCTTGTTTCAAATTAGACAATTTTGCATTCTTACTTGTGTATTAAAACTTTTTTGCAAACAATTTTCAACAAAAACTTCATTTATCTTGGGACCCAACTTATTCTAAACTAAATCATCCACTTTTATATGCAAAGTTTGTGATGTGTCATTAGCAACATTGTGCACTTTAGTAATAATGAAAATGGTCAATTGGGTATGTGATTCAATTCTTTTAATAACATGATTATGTTGGCGTCTTTATGTATTTAAGAATCAAGTGCACATTATCTTTATAAAAACATAAACAAACACTATATGGTTGTCATTATATTCAAGTTTTCATTTGAAGTATGTTGTTGGTTCACAACACTATTTGGACACCTCACTTGAAAATTGTGATATCTTTATTTTAATTCATTGTCAATCACTAAATTATCTTGGATTACACCATTATTTGTGTTTAGGAAAATCATTGTGTAGGAGTTACTTCATCAATTTTTATTCTCACCATATCACAGTTCAAATTGAGTTCATGGATTAAAACTTCACATTCTTGCATTTTGTTTAATGTAATTGATTGCCATTCACCACTATAAGATTTTTGGGCCAATCTTATTTTCAAGTTTTGTTGTTGTTTTGATTTCATATATTGAATATATCTAGTTATGCTTTTAGTGTTAAACATTAGATTACAATTTGTTATTCTAAAACAAAATTCAATTTTTATTTTTTTTTGAAAATTTCTTTCATTTCATATCCATAAGATTTTGTAACATGCCATGTAATATATGTAGTAGACATCTTTTAAAAACATTATCTATAGTTCAACAAATAAGCCATTTGTATCATCTTTTATTATGGACCTAGTAATATTGTTTGTCAAATTTGAATAATGTTTAAATTAAAAAGATTTCACAAGTTCAAAATGGCTATCCATACCTTCATGACATGTTAAAATAAACATTTAATTACTTGGATTAAGTTCTTTTCCCACATTCGTGTATGGTTACCTATATGTTTTTATTGACCTTGCTTTTGAAGGATATTTCATGAATTTAGGTAATCAAAAGAATATAATAAATTAATTAGCCTGTAAACTTCCATTGGTTGCACCATATTTCATTATGTGTAAGTAACTCTTTACAAAATTAACACCATGCAAACTCATCATAATGTCAAGTTTGAATGCAAACGTAAAACCAATGTTCAATTTCTTGAATCATTTGTTGTAATTGAATAGAGTCTTATTCTCAAGGTTATACTAGATATTCTATGATGTAATATGGATCTTATAGAATCAACTAAAAACTCACCAATAATATCAATAGTTAACGATTCATTTAAACCCAATAGTTGTCAAAACTTTAACTATGTTCATTGTGGCCATTTTACTTGATAAATTGTATATATAAATGTGTGGTTTTTTAAAAATTTTAAATATTTAATCATTTTGTTTTTTTGGGTAAGGTATTCACATCCATAATTCAACAATGTGATTAATTTATCTATTTCAATCACTATATAATTTGAATGATGTAAAATTATTTTTTCTATTGATTATTGAACAATAAAAATTAATTATGACTTATGTGGGTCCATTTAACAACAATTAATGTATTGATGGCAATGAAGATTTTTTAATAAAAATCATAAGTACCAATTCAAAAATCTCAATTGGATGAATTAAATTGAAGTTTATTAATTGACTAGATTCTAAAACTTAATTTCTAAAATTAAGTTTCATACTTAATACATTTCAAAATCTTACATTAGAAACGAATGTTTTTTGTGTGGCAAATGTTTTGGAAATTTTAATATTTTTCAATTATTCGTATTTTTAAATGTGAAAAAAATTCAAAAAAATCACAATGTTTCAACACATTGTTCCATCAAATAGTCATGATATAATTTTTAAAAAATAAATTTCTACTTTCATTGTTGGTCTATAACCAAATGTGGCTAAATCTCCTTATCAATGATTGTTGTTGTGGTAACAATTCTCACAAAATTGAATTTATTTTTTATAAGAACACGATATTAGGCAAATTTTTAAATTGAATACAATTTTTTATTAGGGTTAATTAAAAAAACCAAGAACCTATTGCAAAAAACTAACCAACAAGATTCAGACCATAACTTGCAAAACATATAAACTACGGATAATATAAATGGAAAACATAAGAAAATTGATTTTCTTTTGTTACAAATTTGAAAAAATCACACAAAAAACACGTGACAAACTTTTTAGCATTCAAAAATATTAAATCAATTCTTGTGCATTTTGTCATAATTGATGAGCTCCTCAACATGGATTAAAGAAAAAAACAATGAAAATTGATAATGTAAAACACTACTAGATTTTTTAAAGTGTATTTTGAAGGTTATGTTATAAAGCAAAATGGGATGGAGGTGGATTTTGAAAAACAAAATGCCCTTTGTATTGTTGTATGGAGGGCATTCCGTTTTTTTAAATGCACTACCACCTTTTTTTTATTAAAAAATTTGGAAGTGTTGCGTTGAGCAATGCCCATGGAGTGTGGACATTATTAAAATAAAAACTCCTTCAGTTCCCACCTTGGGAGTTTTTATTTCAATAATGCCCTGCACATGGGGTGTTGCCCTACACATAATGCATTAGAATAACAATAATTATGTGTTTTTTTAGTGTTCATTAAAAAATGTTTCTTGTTGACCCCCAAAATTGTTTTGATCCAATCAAATTTCATGATGACATCAACTTTGAGGGGGGGGGGGGGGGGGGTGATCAAGTGTGTAACAAAACCCTTCAAATTCCCAACTAGCACACATACATTAGCTTTTTTTTTACAATAATTGTTCTTTAAATTGGTTCAAAAGATTAGGAAACCATGAAAATGTAAAATCATTTACACATTTGTTTAATTTACAACAATCACAACCAAGATCACTTTGTTGATAACTGAAACAACATACAAAAAAGTAACAATTCATTTAGGAAAGTAAACATATAGAACATTCTTATTCATCCTTTTCTTTTTCACCATCCATCTACTCATCTTACCATCCTAGTTGTCAACCATGCCATTAATGAAATTTGGATCATGATTCAAATATTTTAATGTGAAGTGCAAGATTGCATTAATGTGGTGTAAGATCCCAAGGATACTACACCATACAACTTTCAAAGTTGGAAAACATCTTTCAAATGCATTTCTAGAATAAATGATCAAAAAAGTGGAACCATTTTATTTAATTGTGGACCAAATTAATATCCAACTACTCAACTACCAAATCACATAAACATAGAAAAAAAATAAATGAGTTAGATCCCAACCTCTCCCCATGAGTACCAACAATTCATTGTGCTTATAATGCAATCGCACCAAGTATGATTCATATGAGGCATCATACATTCAATAATAAGCAATCAAATTATATATATATATATATATAGGGTCATTTGATTACAAGTAAATTGAACATGATGTCAAGTAAGTTTAGTTACAACATGAATAAATGGAATAAGTTTTCACCATTAACCCCCAAAAAGAAAATGTTGCCACATTATGACTTTTGAGAAAACTCATTTTTTAAAAAAAATCTTGTTTGTGTTGAAGTGTAATTAATGAATTTTTTTTATGGTCACATGTAATGCCAAATTTTTTTTACCACGCCCTAGTTTTATGAGTTATTGAAATTCAAGGTAGATTTATAAGACTTGCAAATGTCCATTACTTGTTTTACTTGCCATACATTTGGAAACAACTTTCACCAAATTGCTTTTATATATGTTTGGATGTTGGTACAAGCTAGGTCATCTTAGGTTTCATTTTTTTGTTTTTCAAGATTTGCACAATAATAATAGTTGCCCCATGTGACAATTAATACATTCTTTGACATGTTGGGAAATAAAAGGATGGTTAGGTGGTTAAAAAATGACATATGAAAATCCACATTTTCACATGTGTTAATTATACAATAACAATAATTAGTAAACTATTTAACCAATGTGCATTCCCCTGCACTTTTAATCAAAATATTGGTAAACCACCCTATGTATATCAAAACCATGTGATTGGTTAAAAAATCCATGTGAAAACTTCAAGTTTTCAATGTGAAATGGGCTTTCAATGATGAAAATGAAACAAATTATAATTAGATTAAAATTTTAAAACTTACATTGGGAAAAATTTAATGCATTAAAATCTTAAACTTTTCATTTTATGGTGTCCTATTTTTCTAAAAATATTTAAAAACTTCTATGTCATACTTTTTTTATTCACATGTAAATGTTTTAATTGGTCATAAAAATAAGATCATTTCACAAGGTCATTATGAGTCTAATTATTTTAAAGCCCATATTTTCTAATATGATTTTTGTTAAAGTCTATTGTAACATGGATAATTATAAAATTCAGAATGTTGATGTTGAATATGAGTTTACATTTTATAATTCAAAGAAATCATGATTGTGATAATCGAAATTATCCATCTAACTTTGCTTTGACCTTGGTTCATAAATGTTTTTTTTCATCTTTTTTAGATCCAATTATGAAGTAATCACCCTTGTGAAATGATGTTTATCATAATCCATTCTTGTAGCCCTCCCAAATTTGTTGCCAAAATGGGTTATTGGGTGAATAACCAACAACAAATGGAATATGCTTTAAAAGAATAAACATATTTGAATTGGCATTTTAGTCATATCACTTGTACATAACATATTTTCACATCTTTGTGATTTCCCTTGTCTAAAAAAACACAAACATTTGGTTCCTCTTGATATTATCAACTTTTACATATGAAGTTGTTTTTAATTGCACCACCATTGAATATTGTCGCAACCCCACTCTTGAAATGGGGACTTGGGAATCCTTAAGGACTCCAAAAAATTTAGAGTTCGATTGCAGGTGTCAAAACACCTTGCCTTGATGTGTTCTTTATACTGTTGGAAAGGTCTTGAAGTGTAGATGTCAAAAATGGCCTCGCATGAACCATTCGGACATTTGCAGCACAAGTTATGAACGAAAAAAAGGCCGAAAGTCAAATTGACAATTTGACTTTCGACCACTAAAAGTTAGGAATCGACCCAACCGTGGTGTGCGTAGGTGAAGTGCGATAGATTGTTGGAAAACTTTCAAGGAGGGCTACAAGTTTGCTTTAGACCTCATCCCAATCGGAGGTCTAAGCAAGGAGTTATGAACTCCCAAAGTCCCGAGAGTCCAAACCAGGACAATTTCGGGACTCCTCCTTGGGAGTCCCAGGAAAAAATGCCATTCGGATGTAGGTGCGGCGGAGTAACACAAAGAATACTATATGAGGGAAGGTGGTGGCTTCCTTCGAGTTTGGGCCATTGTGAGTCATGTGATTATAGGGTTGTTCGTGGCTTGTCCTAACACTGAAAGTGCTCCTAGATGTGAACTAATCAACTTGTTGGTTAGTTTGATGTAGGTCCGAGTAACTAAGTAAAGCTTGTCCCTCATCCTAGTTTAATCCCGGAGCTTCAACACGCCCTTCTACCCCTTTTAATGTTAGAAGCTGGGAACATGCCCCGAGTCCCAAACATTTTCGATGTTTGATTGACTTGGACCCAACTTAAATCCAACAAGGGATTTGGGAGCACGTCAAATACCCAAATATAGATTGCCAAATTTAATTCCATAAACCAAAATGGGAGAAAAATTGTAGGATGTACAATGTACGTTGGTATTAGAAGGTTGGAACAAACTAAAGCTCAAACCTAGTTCCCAAGTCTTCATAACCTACTATATAAAAAGGGGTTAATAACTAAGAGAAAAAACTACATAACTTTCATTTTTAAAAAAATGAGTTTATCATCTAGTCAAGATAGGTGGAGGAGTAAATGGGATTTGGAGTTTTAAGGTGGACATATATTTAAGTATTTTCATCATTGTTTTAAGGATTAAGGAGTAGCTTTCTAGTAATAAAACATTGTTAAGATATGGCTTCTACACGCCTTCCTTCTATTTTGTAGCTTTAAAAAGTTGTATCCACATGGCATTATTTCAATGGGAAAGAGATGATGTCTTAAAATTCATGCTTAAGGTGTCGATGTGCACTTTTTATGTGTTTTTGCTTTAAAATACAAGAATATTTTATTTTAGGGTTTGTAATTTGTTGTTTGAATAACTTATGTTTGGAAGAAATACACATCAAGATTTGTTATTTGAGTATGCATCAATGAAAATCACATTTTTGTTGGCTTCCATAAACTTTGTGCCCAATTCTCTATAAAGTCTAGTTTTAGCAACATAGGTAATGTCAAAGCTTAACAATATGTAGGTAACCAAGATATTGTATTAGGTTAACCAATCAATTAAAATGCCAATGTCTACATCACACTAAAAACTTGGATGTATGTAAAATCACAAAGACATTGTGGATTGATTAAATTGAAGGTGCCATTGTCACGCACATTCAAATTTTATTTCAAACCCATTGTATCCTACATATGGTTTTGTTTGGAACTTTTTTTTCTACTTTTTTCTTTTATTGAATCTTATTGTACATGTACTGTAGATTTATGACTATAATCCACAAATGTATAAATGATTAATATGTCAAAGAATATGATTAGTGGGCAATTGATGACTTGTGCAATAAAACATAGTTTAAAGTTTAACATGTTCAGTTTTAGTTTTTTAGCTTTTAAATTGTAAACACAATGAAGTAGATGCTTATATCAAATGCTATGTTTTAATAAGTTAAAAATGATGAATATTTCATGCAAAGAGAAAGTATGAAAGTAACACCTTTCATTAACTCCAATTAATGATGTGTGTTAACTTTAAAGTGCAAGAAACAACTCTATTGAAACTCAAAGAAGCTTTTAACACTTTTATTAGTTGCATATTTTCTTGACTTATTATTGGACATTGAAAAAGAGCTTGCTAATGCAAGTTTCCCCAAAATGGGGAAGGCAATTTGAGAGGCATCAAGTGATGGTGACAAGGAAAGAATCAAAATTGAATTTTTAACTAGTTGTAGCCACCAATTTTGGCCACCATAAAGAATTATAAAATACAAGAAATGTGATTATTTACAAAGGGCCTACAAAGATATAAGATGCAAAACCAAGATAATTACACACATTGTGGACCAAAATAGAGGAAATGGGATGATGCTTTTTGCATCCTTGTGGATTATAATGTGTTTGAAGTCAATTACTTTTGAATCTTAAGAGAAGAGATTCGAACATGTGATTCTTAAGTAATCCAATTACGTAAAGGTATTTAATGTAAGAATATCTTGATTTTGTTGGGCAGTCATGGTCAAATCCACACACTTGTTAGTAATTTGTGATATTGATTTTTATTCCTTTAAAAAAATTAGAACACATACTTTGTTTTACCTAATGATTATAAGATGATTAGATGAAACAAAAAGTCCTAATATTTGTTTTTAAATTATGCCCACAACTTATATGTTTAAATTAGAACCTTGTAAAGTAATCTTATAGTTGCCTTTGAAGTGTGCATTTGCTTCTAACTTCAATACGTGGTTGACAAGTAATATACAAAAGTAATTGAAAATTAGTATGTCTACACATGGAGTTGATTTGCAAACAAAATACATGAGATGATATTAATTTGACTATTGAATATATATGTAAATTTAGGTTCATATAAAGAGATGATCAAATCTAGATGGAAGGATTGTGTGACTTTAAATCCTAGATTGAAGGCATTTGATGATAGATTCTAAATTGGGGCTATGCGAGCCAATACAATAAACTCTTGTATTTGAATGGCCCCCATCCCAAGAGTTTACTTGATATTTATCTTGAACTAGTGGGTACCCGTGACCTTCGGACACTGTGAAGTCCCCCGGTTTCTTTAAACCAAGAAAGACACACAAAAGCGCAAAGCAGCTAATTTTATTTTTATTTTATTTATTTTTTGTGACGAAAATCTGTTGAAAAGTCCCCCATGAAAACATACATGGTGAAGCGAGCATTTTGAAAAATTTCCAAAAAAAAAAAACTAAATCACCACATTTCCAGGAGGGAAAAAAAAAAGTTTTGAAATCGCCACATTTTGAGAAATAGGTTTTACTTTTTTATTATAAATTTTATTTTTTCTCATTTTTTATTTTTTATTTGATTTCTTCATTTTTGTAATTTTTTTTCTTTTAAAATTATTTTAATGTATTAGCACTGAATACAAAGAGATTCTGGCCATCACCTATTCAAAACTTCAATCCTTTGAAATAACTGAAATCCACAATCAACGTCCTCATACATAACTATTTCTTGTCAGGACACTGGACAATCCACTCTCTCCACACCAAATACAACTTGGAAAAAAAAAAACCTCCCCTCCAACCTCCCAGCCCTAAACCCAAAACTTAAAAGGAAAAAAACCAAGGCACCCTGAGAACATGATTGCACTTCCCAATTGGCTGGATGATTTTTTATTTATTTATTTATTTTTCGCCTGAGTTGCTGATGTGTTCCTACCATTTCTCCAAGTTGTTCCCCAAGTTCCCAATGTGTTCCCCATGGGTATTCCCAATCGCACCTGATTTCAAACCCATATGTTTTGCCCAAAGTCCTCCCCTTCTCACATTTATCGGTGGGCCAAAGGGGGAGGCACTCCATCTATCCATAGAATTTTCAATTTTTGTGAGCCTTCATAGTGTCAATTATTTTATGCCGGGGCCAATCAAATTCAATAAAAAAAAGTTGGACTTGTGAGGGATAAAGGTCAGGCCAAAAATGGTGATAAACGTTTTTGGGAGGAGAAATTTCATGCAGCCAATGGGAAGGCCCAAGCACACACTGAATGTGCCTTGCATTTTTTCCTTTTAAATTTGGGGGGCGGGGGATGTAGAGGAGGATATTTTTCAGTTTTCCCTGGTTCCCACTATGTTGACCATCCCACCATCTGCTCACTTTGGCTGGGGCCCTCAATGGATGTGGGGAGGGGGCTCCAGCCAATCAGGAATAACTGCATCAAGACACGGACACCAATTTCTTTATAGTAGTAGACTCTTCCATCATCTTCTTCTTCCGGGATGAGGAACTTGGATGGACGGAGGACGGTACAGATGACGGGACGGATGGATGGAAAGGAGGACCAACACCACCGGACAGACGGACACCACGGATATTATTATGTTGGAGATTAGAAGAGTATGAACCATTGTCTAACAAATCTTCAGATTGAAGATAACTATCTCCATGACTTGAATAATTTTAAATTTATTTTTATCTTTACTAGTTTTTCGTTCAAATAATTATATGAATGTGAAAACATCTAGATGTTAATTTGTTTACGATACTTGCATGTGTGAATCATGTTCATTTACTCAAATGTTCCAATGCAAGCAACAATTTCAGGAAATTGGGCAACTTTTATTAGCATTTGAATTTTTTGAAAAAAAAAAACAATTCCAAACATATTTCTCTGCTACCAAAACTAAATATAAAAAAAAGGTTTCAAAATTCTGTTTCTTTCCCAAAATTTGGTTGATATGTTTTTTTTTTTCGGAAAAAAAAGAATATCATGGGAGAATATTCCCTTCAATTATTATGTGAGGAAATTTTGGGGGGAAAAAAAGAAAAAGAAACACTCAGGCACTTTTTGAGCCTAACTTGGTAGGCAGGTACGGTGGGTACATCGTTCTGTAGTAGAGTCTCTGTCTGTGTCTCTTACAGACAGAGCCAATGAAGAAAGTACCTTGAGGGATTGACAAAAGGCACAAAAGGCATCCGCAAGATCGATGTGTGGGGGTGCAAAAGGTCAAAAAAAAACACAAAGAAGTAAAAAGAAAGAGAGCGCTGCCGCTTTCGCTAAGACGAGAGAGGTTGGGTGCGCGAGTGCGATGTACCCATCTATGTACTTTCGAGAGTATCACTGACGAACGGCGACGGAGATAGAGAGAGAGAAAGAGAGAGAGAGAGAGAGAGAGAGAGAGAGATGGCCTCTGATTTTGGAGTACTGTAGTGGGTCTATTTTCTTCCTTCGTTACAGGGCGGTGGAGTAGGCGTGAAGTAG
Source organism: Sphagnum contortum (assembly GCA_963920785.1). NCBI lineage: Eukaryota > Viridiplantae > Streptophyta > Sphagnopsida > Sphagnales > Sphagnaceae > Sphagnum > Sphagnum contortum. Next base: position 3,597,007 of record OY987284.1, on the reverse strand, counting down.
CGTGGGTTTCTGATTTTGGCGTGCAAGTCTCCTCTTTCTCGTCAGGAATTCTCTGCACTTGTCAACTACGTTAGAGTCGCTGCATGCTCTCTTTCTCGTCAGGAATTCTCTGCACTTGTCAACTACGTCAGAGTCGCTGCATGCTCTCTTTCTCTCCTTTTTTTTTTTTTCTTCCTTTCTTCCTTACTTTCCTTCATCGAGAGTCTAACGAAGGAAGAGGATGATGATGATGAGGAGGAGTACTAAGTTCGTCTTGCACAGTGTTGTTTTTTTTGGTCAACTTTTGTGATAATAGCCAAAGTGGCAATAAACCCCATAGGAAGATTTGATTTAGCCAGATTGTGTTACAAGCTCCTATATTTTTGGCTACCCACTTGATCATCGGTATAGAAATCTGAATTTTTTTTCTCCCTCAATTTTGGTCAAATTCTGGCTACTGAAAATCTTAAAAATACACTTGAATTTCACACTTTTAGTTGGTAATTAATATATATTTTTGGCTTTATATATATATATATATAAGCCAGCAGGAAAACAAAAAAGGCTACTCCTGCATGTTGCAGCAACACACACAGTGAGAAGATTTGATTTAGCCAGATTGGGTTACAAGCTTCTATATTTTTGGCAACCTACTTGATCATGGGTACAAAAATCTGAAGTTTTTTTAATCCCCTAAAATTTGGTCTCAAAATTCTGGCTATTGAAATTTTTAAAAAATACACTTAAATTTCGCTCTTTTAATTGTTGATAAATAAATAAAAAATATATATTTGGCTATAGAGAGAGAGAGAGACACACACACACACACACACACACATATAGCCAATCTATACTACTTATAAAGAGACGTAGAGAGTGCGTCCGTGCGTCGAGGTCCTGAAACCCAGGTCCTGACAGGTTTCGGGACCTCGACGGACAGGACCTCCTCTTTTTTTTCTTTTTTTTTTAATTCGCCCGCCCTAAACGTTCTGGCAGCATTTTCTGTGGCGGAACCGGCCTCTGCTTTTTCTGGGGCAGAACCGGCCCGGCCAGACGGACAGACGGACGGACAAACAAACGGACGTGTTTGCTTTTTTTTGTTTTTTTTGGATTTTTTTTGTCGGATTTTTCTCCCCTTCTCTTAAATTAACAAAAATGAAGAAACAAAATAAAAAATAAAAATTAAGAAATCGGCAGAAAAATCTAAGGCTATGTATTTGCTTCTTTTTTTAAATAAACAAAAATATAAAAGTGAAAATAAACACAAAATAAAAAGAGAAATAATAATAATAATAATAAAAGCTCGCTTCACCATGTATGTTTTCATTGGGGACTTTTCAACGAATTTTCGTCACAAAATTTTTTTAAAAAAAGAAAAAAAAAGGCTGCTTTGCGCCTTTGTGTGTCCCTCTTGGTTTAAAGAAACCGGGGGACTTCATAGTGTCCGAGGGTATTAGGCTTCAAATTTTTAGGTTTTTTGGGGGATGGGTTTGGAGTGAAGGAAAGAAAAAAGGCAGGCACGGGCGGATTGTGTCCGACCGTCACGGGCACCCACTAGTAGATGTAAAACAACAAAAAAGGGTGCTGCCCCTGCATGTCGCAGCAACACACGCAATGGGTGTCCATGTCCGTTATGCAGAGAACTGCAGTTGTGCCCAGACAGACAGAGTTCCACATGTGTCCCCAGTTTACAAAACATTCCAATTTTGATTTTACCCATTTTGTGCCCATAAATAAATAAATTAAAAATATAAATAAATAAATAAATAAGTAAAAATTGGAAATTTTTTAATTCACACCTTTTTTGGTTAAATTCACACCCTTCACAAGTATGTATGTTCCTTTATCAGTTCAATTACTTCTTCGGGCAAGTTCTCGAGTTGTGCCCTGATTGGCTCAGCATGAAAGGGTGTGAATTTAACCAAAAAAGGTGTGAATTTTAAAATGTCCTAAAAATTAAATATAAATAAATAAATAAACAAATAAATAAATAAATAAACAGATAAATAAATAAATAAATAAATAAATATGAGGATTTTTGAAAGACGACCCCTTTTTCCTGGCGACATTTGCTGCTACCAACATTTGGTTTGCAGTGGATAAAGTGTAGGGTAAAAGCTCAAGGGTGTGGGCTTTATTGGAATAAGGGCCCTGCAAAGTGATCGAGCTCGGCATGGGCCTCACTCTACCCCTTAAGGTCCACCTCCTCCTCCTCCTCCAGGACTTTACCTGGGGTTAAAAATCACTCGAGGTCACAGTTTTTTCTTTCTTTATTTTTTTTTTCCCCCTTGTGTATGTATATACCCGTCGGGTACCTGTTGAGTATTAGGAGGAAAAAAATTCAACAAGGGGTGTGTTACATTGTGGGCTTTCCGTTTACATTTTAAAAAAAAATAAAATCTTAAGGCAAAAGAAAAATGTGGGTTTAGGGTTTAAGGACCAAAGATCATTCTTTAGTTGCTTCCTTCTAGGCCTAACCAATAAAGAAAGGTCTCTCTTCTTTTTTCTCTTCTCTAGAAGGGAACTGAAGTATTTGCATGGCTCTTGAGAATGGAAATACCCGGCCTAATATTTGAACATGCGGTGTTATTAGTCTTAAAGACCCACTCCAACAAATTTAGTGTTGTTTTGAGAGCACCTTATTGAGTGCAACTTTTTTTTGTTCTTGATGGGTGGACATTTTGAAAAACATAAATACTTGGTGGTTACTAGCTGGGTATCACATTCAAAAAAATTAATTAATTTTTTCTTTTTATTTGGAGAAGGTCTTTTGGGGCTTGGCAAAACCACCGGGCAGCAAGCTTATTTGTCGTGTGGATTTTAGCCACCACCATAGCCAAAAATAGTTCAAAATTCTCTCCATTTAGTTCAAATGTTGTTGTCCCAATGATACATACACCTTTCATGAATTTTGAAAAAAAATTGAAAATTAAAATTTATAAATCTCACAAAAATTAAAGTATTGAAACTACAAAGTCCTTCTACCATTGAATTTCAAGTATTACAAGTCATGTAAGAATTGAATCTAAAACTAAAAAGAGAAAAGTTCAATGCGACAACTATGAAGCTTATTGAATGAACCAAAAAATAATGTCAAGGTTTAGTCTAAGAATCATAAAAAATCTTAAAATATCAAAGAACTTGAAACTATGAAATCATCCTAAAAAATGTGATTCTATGAAAGTTGAAATCAAAATCAAGTTTTGGTACCATTGAAAAAGAAAAAGAATCACATCACAAATGCAACATGATATCAAGTTGCATCAAGGTAATACATTTTTCAGTTACGATGTTGTTAAAATACACTTAGGGTTCACCACATAGTTAATTATGATTGAATAATTGTGCATGTTATTGAAAACATGACAAGTTGTGGTATTACCATTTGCCAATGCTAATGAAGAACAACCAAAAATCACATTTTTACAATCTTTATGTTTAAGAACCAAAAAGCTCATTCTAAGACGTATCTTTAATGCCAGGAACAAAAGTCTTTTGATTTAAGAACATGCACAAAACACTCATCTCAAGAGGAATTGAGTGTAGCAACATAGTTTGAAGTAGGGGCAAGATGCTCAAAAGTTGGAACATCATTAATAATAGGAAAACCAACAATTGCATCAATCTATCCACAATCACAATCTTGTAAAACACAAAAACCATAAAATAACAAATTGGAAAAAAAAGCACAAAAATGAGACAATAGATTATACAAGATTTTTAAAATAAAATTTAACCTTGACTTTCTCAGTCAAATTTTTGTCCTTACTAAACACCTTATGATAATGAAGCAAATGGCCATCCTTCAATTTGACATTGATGATGCAATGGATGGCCTAATTTTGCAAATGCTTATCAATTTGGTTCTACTTATAAAGAAACAAAAATTGATTAGTACCATGCGAATAAAAACATGCACAAAAGAACAAAATAATTTTTTTGAATTACAATCAAATGCAAACTTGCAAAGTAAGAAACAAAAAGATTTGAAACTATTACGAACAGAATAGGACAAGCAAAATGATCAACTTCCCATATGAAATTGGATCATGATGGCTAATGACCTTGATGCCATATTCCCTAGGAACCAAAACTTCATGTTAGTATTATCAACCTTTTTACTTGTCTTATTGGACATAACCTTGTTTTTCAACTTTGGTAAAACCATAATAAACTTATGAACAATACAACATAGTTGGTTTCAACCAATTGTAGCAAATTAGAAACTAAACATTATCACATGTTTCCATTTAAGCTTAGAACAAAAGAACATGAGATGTAGCTTGTGCTTACCAAAAGGCCAATCTATAGGGTGTCTTCTTGCCATCTCTTGAAAATTTTCAACAACATCAACAAAAGGTCCATGCTTTTTAATAAAACATTTTGTCACATGAATCTACTTATTTTTTGAGACACCTTAGTAGAATCACATAACACAACAAATAACTAGTTGCAAAATACAAAAATCCTTGAATTTAACATTCTTCAACTCTTTATATAGCTCTAGATGAAAAGATTCTTAATGCAAAAGTAATCAAATTGAAAATTCAAGCTTGTTGATGATGTTGGTAAACAAATTGCTTGCCCCAATGTTTTCCTCTCCTCTTCAATAGACAACACATTGCATTTTTTGATACCCTTTCCAATATCAACATTCAATGCATGACAAGTTACTTCATAACCAACAAGCTTCATTCATTGGAACTTGACATCAACGAAAATGTTGAAGGGTGCAACAGGAACAACCTTAATTCTCACAACCTATTGTCTAAGTGCCTTTGTTGAATAAACCTTCCAATGGCTCTTATCAAAGATTGAATGTTATAGGAAACATTAGTAAATTAAATAAATAAAAATTCATGAAATTCAAATTGAACAATAAATTCCTAACAAAACCATTTGAAAAATTATGAAAAAATAAATAAATGAACAATAAAAAAAAAAATAGAAATGTAAAATTAAAATTAGATTTTTTACCTAGTTGCAAGGTACAAACTCCCATCCTTTTTTGCAACTTGAAGAATAAACAAAGCAAGCATTTCCACCAACTCCTTGATGGAGTTCACATTATCAAACAAATTTACAATAGATTTATCTATATTGAAACCTCATAAGTTCTTGCATTCATTGAAAGCTTTATTTATTCACATCTTGGCATGTTTACTTGCCTTGTGATTACCTTTATTCACACTCTCGAAGTTCTTATCAATTTCAAAAAATCGATTCATTGCAACATCATTACCATGCACAAAAACCATGGGTAGAAATAATATCATAATAATGTTCAATACTTTTAGGTACAAGATCACAAAAAACTTCAATATCTAATTCAATTTCAATCGGTTCATCAATACTAAACTTAAATGATGGAACAACAATATTCAAATGACCCAAAGGATTGTAGAATCATAAATTGTAAGGAGATTGAACACATTCTTCAAACAATTATAGATACAAACAATATGCTTCAACTTCTAACCATGTCAAATCAAAATTATGAGTTCATTAGTAGAACAAAAAGATGGTGTAGCAAACATTGACATAGAAACTATAAATCAATAGATGAAAAAGAATGTATATTGATAAATTAGTTGATAGTTACAACCAAGTTGGACAATCCCATGAAAAATTAATGTGTTAATAGAAAAATTTGAAAGATTGTTAACTAATTTTACGTACCCTATTTAACACTACATGTTAAATATAAATACATTTTGACTACGAATTGATTTTATTTCATGTATATTATGCATTCATGCCTTTTCTCACATAAATATGAATAACTTTTGTTGAAAACACATTTTCAAAATCCATAATTTTTAAGGTCAAAAACATTTTTGAACCAAATGTGATCAAATGGGTTATAAAAATAGTTCACATCAAGTTAAGTCCTTGCGCCCTTCTAATCATCAATGTTAAAATCCTCTTCAATTTTCAAAAAGAATGTGCACATTTCATAAATAAAAAAGTACATTTGAAAAAATAAAGATTGTATATTTTCAAGGTTTGAGTGCTTTGAAAATGCAAAAACATTTTTTATTTCTATCAAACTTTGAGCATGTAAACTTTTCAATTAATGAGAAATATTCCCAAAAAAAAACTGATAATGCAAAGTACTATGTTTCATTTATGATCTTTCAAAAAATAAGAATATAGTTTTAAGAAATCTCCACTCATTTTGAGGGGGCTTTTGATTGTGTTTTTACCCTGATTTTGACATAAAACAAGGTGCACAAATAAAATACGAAGTTGCATATGACAAACGTAAACACCCAAAAAAAAAAAAACAATAACAACAACACATTCAACAAGAAAAACACAACAATGAATTCAAAGAAAAAAATGGATATTGGCTATAATGCCACATAGGAAATTGACAAAGGTAGTTGGCATAATAAGAAAAACAAATAGGTCAATTGAAAATTAGTGACATTGTTTCACAAAACCAAGCTAGATTTTAAAAACATGATATTTTGCAAATCAACAAAGCTATTAGTGTAAAAAGAAAAACAAATAGGTTTGATAAAAAATCAACATAACTTGTTCAAAAAAACATGTAGAAAATGAAAAAGATAATTCACAAATTAACTAAGCCTTGGTTGATCTTAAAATTGACAACAATGTTCCAACAACATGAAGTGAACAATGAAAAATATGTAAGAAGATATGCAAATTGATGAAATTGCTAGTGTAAGAAGAAGAGAAAAAAAGTTAAAATTGCTCAAATAAAACAAGCCAAAAAAAGAAACTTCAATTGGTTTGTAAAAAACCAATGCAATGATGGAAGAACACACATGAAAAAAATTAATAAACACAACTTGCTCAAAAAAACAATATAGAAAACAAAGAATGAATGAGAATTCATAGATCGATGAAGCCCTAGTCAATTTTAGAATCAACAACATTACTTCAACAATTGAAAACAAACGATGAAAAATAAGTAAGAGGGTATGTACATTGATGAAACTACCAACATAAGGGAAAAAAAACAAGTGGAATTGCTCAAACAAAACATACAAAATGAGATAGAAGAAAAAACTTTAGCACACATGTTGTCAACTTGAAAAAACAAAACGAAAAACAAGAAGCAACATAAAACAAAATCAAAGAATCACACATTCATCTTGCCACAAACATAAAAACAAAGATGACCCAAATAGTGGCAATGATTTAATAATGAAAAAAAAAAAAACATTGTATAAATGCATGGAGCACATTCACAATGCATGAAGTGAAATGAAAGCCATGAAATAATAAAAAACAAAAATAGACAAAAGACCAAAATATGACTTTAGGGTAGAAAGTTGGGAAAACAATTGTGCCTATTTCTTTATGTAAGTGAAGGGTCTATCTTTAGACCATTTTGAGGTTTTTGGTGCCTCCCTTCAACCTATTGGCATGGGCATCTCAAATTTCAAAAGGGTATAAAGATAAACTCTTCTTCTATACATTTGGAGAACACGAAATGTATAAGGAAAACAAAGAATGAATAGGGGTCTATCTTTTTTTTAAAGAATGATTTACATTGGTAGTTCAACTTACTCCCATCTAGACATGGCAAGCAAGCAAAGCAACAATGAAAAACCAACAATGAAACCAAAAGGAAAAGCCACATCCTACATCATCCACCCATCCATCCGTCCATCCATCCACCCAGGTGAAGTGCAAAAAGATTTGATTCATCCAACATGAAATAGAGTTTGAAGGGAAGTATTGTGTGCTAAGGATATAACTAGTGGGCCATCCTCTACTTCATTTGAAGGCTCCTAGACCAAAGTTTAGGACTTGCATTCCTCCATACTAGCCTTTTACATATGACTTAACTTATGCTACCTTATGTAAGTAAATTTGTGTGTTCCCTTGGCCTAACCCCATTAGAAAATTTTGTGTTTACTAGTGTTGGCAAAATTCCAAAACCTAGTGAGTTAGTTAGGTGATAATTGTGATGCCTTATTTAAGGCTAAAAGTAAATGATACAAAGCTTCCAAACTTTTATTGCAAAGAGAAAACACATGAACACACACATCATCATCATCATCATCATCCATTATATGAAGAGAAAAAGAACAAGTGGAAAGGGAAAGAGAAGAAAAGACTTAATTAAGCCTCTTTTTTAAGTCTTTACCCTAATTAGTTCTACACTTACACACTCAACATAGTATGTATCTGACAATACCCTTTCAATGACAACTAAAAGTAGGCCATAGCTCTTTGAATAGGTACCTAACTTAATTTAGTTTTTTTTCTTTGAAATTTTGCTAGTGTTTTGATTGCTAGTGGAAATGTGAAGCTATGTGCTTAACCCTATTTTGAATTTTGTTAAAGGGTGAATACAAAATTAATTCATTACTACTTAAGAGTTAACCCTCCTAGAGTTTTAGTTCCACCCATTTTAGGTATTTAGGCTTTACATTGCTATTTCTCATACACATTAGTATTTATGTACATTAGTATTCCAAATTTTGGATATGAAGAAATTGAAAAAATTAAAATTAAAATTGATTGCATCTTGCCTGGTTCATCCAAGGCCAAGGGGAGTAGGCGGTTGGTTAGTTGCCGGTGGCAGTAGGTAAGGATTTTGGGGGGCTTGTCTTTTCTTCTCCGGGGTCTGTGTTTCCCTCGAAATCTTCGTAGTTAGTTGTACGGGGTGTCACATTGTCGCAGTTTTGCAGCTTTTTTTTCTCCGAAAATCTCCTTTTGGGGGGGGGGGGGTGGGGGGGTGTGTGTGTGTGGAGTAAGTTAGTTAGTTTGCCTTGCCTCGGTTGCGGAAGTGCGGAGTTAAATTTGGCCGTGGGGAGGGGGGCGGAGAGAGCGGGCCATTTTCATGCGAATTCTTCGCCCTTTTTATTTGCTTCTTGTTTTTTCTGTGAGCGAACTGAGCGTTGCGAGTTTCGGTTGTCTCGGGGTTTTGGTGCTGTGTTTCTGCAGTGCGTTGTTGCATTGGTGGACGTTGGTTTGTGCATGAGAGAGTGTGGGTTGCTGCGAAGAATAAGGTGGGCTGAAAACTGCCGTGGACGTCACAATCACCTTTAACCTCCTCCTCCTCCTCCTCCTCCTCCTCCTCCTTCCTTGTCTTGCCTTTGTGTTTCAGCAATCGAGAAGTGGGCGAGCCGCCAGGGACTACTACCGCAGCAAGTCTCTTACGTAAAATCATCATCATCATCATCATCATCTTCTTCTTCTTCTTCCTCCTGCAGTTTCCTCCTCAACCTGCATGTTTTGCTTGTTCGTTTACCATTTTTGTATGTTGATTATGAAGGATTGAGCGTTGCTCATGATGATGATGATACAGGGGTGAAGAGACACGATTTACAAGAGACCAAAAAATATAAACTACCAACTTCATGCCATCTTTTCTTTACCTGCACTGTTGGTGATGATGTCGATGAATATTATTGCTTCCGTGCTTTGTTGGAAATTACATTGAGCAGAGCTGTGTTTATAATGGTAGGAATTCAGTGTCCAACATTAAGCTTCTAGGACAACAAACCAAAAAAACGAAATTAGATCAAAGAATGCTTTCCATTACTTGGCATATTTTCTTGTGTGGAAACTTAGCAAAACTGGCTTGTGCTTTTTCTTCTTCACCTTGAACCAAATTTGCAAGTGGTTGTTTGTTTATACCTGAAGCTGCTGCACACAAATTAGGAACTCTGAAGACAATTCCTTCGCTGTAGTAGAATTCTGTTGTTGAAAGATTGTCTGTCCAGTGTCGATAGATAGTTCCTGGTGCAGTACGACGTAGGATCTGGATCTGGATTGGACCACGGCACTGCTGAAAGGAAGTCTCCTTTCAGAATTTCGGATTTCGGAATAGCCCCAGGCCCAGCTTGCGTGGCAATAGAATTTTTTTCTCACGTCGTTCTTTTGTATATAGTCGAAGATTTGCACTTCCTCTATTATTGGAAGCGCGTGCAGGAAGTTGTTGCTCATGAAGTAGGTGTGCAACTCTGGTATAATGTGGGGTTCCTTCACTTGTGAAAATCATGAGAGATTGCTGCTGCGTATGGCATGGCATGGCGACGCTTGTAACCCTTAATCTTTCTTTCCAGGGGTCAGCCACTCCTGAGTTTTTGTGTCCAATCCTCCAAAGTACTAGGGTTTCAAACCTTGACAGTAGTCGTTTCTGCAGTTGCAACAAAATGAGGTCAAGGTTGAGATCATGTCTCCTGACATACCCATTTGTGTATCTGTAAATTGTTGGCCTGTGAATGATCAGTCCTTGCATCTCACCGGGAGCTGCAGTTATAACCCTTTTCTCTTTTTCACGCACCTTCTAATTTGCCTTCTGTGGCTTGCAGCAATTGAAAGCAAGTCTTTCAGCCAAAGCAAATATTGAAAGGACCACTGGCAGGCGATGGTGGGCAAGGATTTTGCTTTGCAATGAAGAACTGCAGCTTCAAGCAGTACTCAGGCCACATCCAGTAACACCCCATGGGATGACATTCAGGGAGTTGATGGCACATGCACACATCTTCAAGCATTCATAGATCCACTCTGGACAATTGATGTTACAATGCAGATGGTGCTGAGTGCTGCCGCTTGTTAGTCATACCAGTTGGAAAATGGTATGCAGAGCAGAGATAGCTAGTTCATTTCCATTGAATTCACCTCCTTGATCCTGGCCCCTGACAAATATATAACAGGATTTTTGCACTCTGTCAGATTTTAGTGAGAGCAGAACCCTGGACACACTTGTGCCCCTTGCAGAGGAATGGTAGAAATTGAAATGGTGTTAAAGGTCAGGGAGGTGGGTGAGAGTCTTGATACTCTGTTCAGGCACGAGGATTGCCAAGACAGGGAAGCAGTGCTTATTCGGGCAAGCTTTTCCAACATAGGAGAGAGTTTGGTTGGTGGCTTGACTCTGAGATCCAAGCGAGCAGCTGTTTGTGCAGAACCTTCAAACACCTCCTGCCCTTCAGCAACATTGATGTTGTCTACTTCTCCTTCAAAGGCCACAGTTGCAAGCTCACATGCAAGCTCTGTGTCTTCACAGCCCATTCCCATTGTCGTGCAAGAGAAACACAATCCATATGTTACAGACAAGGGACATTTGGTCACATGGCTAGATGCCATGAAAGCTCAGTCTCCTCCCCAGTTCCACTCTCTTCATGGAGATACTCCTGAATCGTACGACATGGAGGCAGCAGAATATGCAGCTTGGCTTGTAAGCAACAAGAACTTTAAAACAGTGAAGATTTGGATGGTAGATAGGGAGTTGCAATGGTTGGGCTTCTACTGTACATTTATTCCTTCATAATTGCTAACCACACTCTCATGGAGTTTTTCATCTGGTTTTTGAGTCTGCTTCTTGAGTCCTTGTTGACATAAGTGTCACTGTGGATATCTGCCAGCTAAGATATGAAAGAATCCTGATTGAAAAGTATAACTACTGGACTGAAGGATTGAACTATTACTAATTAACAATGTTTTGTATATATTTGCAGAAGAAGCATCCATCGGCCCTGAGCATGTTCGAGGAATTGATGGTGGAGGCTAAGGCCAAGCAAGTGGTTGTGTTCTTAGATTACGATGGCACTCTTTCACCAATTGTGGACGACCCTGATCGAGCCTATGTGTCAGATGATGTATGTCAGCATTTACATGCATTTCCAGATAAAGCTTCCTTCTCAGAAATGCCATGCACTCTTCTAGGCTCTGATACTTCTCTAAGGTCCCTTTTGTGAAATTGTATTTTTGTCATAACTATTGCATGTTGGTGGATGAAGGTGTGCCCCCACTGCTTCAGCGGCTACTGACTGTTTTTTAAGGGTCTTTTTCTCACTCACTCTTGGAAGTTAAATCCATGTTGGCTTAGGAGCTCTGACTCTTATATTGGATTGACTGTGTTATATGGGATTGGTGACAGATGCGAGCTACAGTTAAGGAAGTTGCTACCTTCTTTCCAACTGCAATAATTAGTGGAAGAGCTAGACCAAAGGTTTCTCTCCCTTACTATTTGCTGTAACTTTGTTCCATCAAATCAAATTTCATATACTTACATCCTATTCCTTGATTGAGTGGCAGCACATCTTCCATTCCCGCAGTACACTCTATCTCAGGCTTTGATCTGAAAATCAAGTTCTTAGAAATGTTGTGCTTTTTCAGACGCATGAGCTACAAATGGCTGTCTTCTCATTCAGAAATTCTGTTCTTGCTGTAGGTCTATGAATTTGTACAACTAGCAGAGCTGTATTATGCAGGGAGTCATGGTATGGATATCATGGGTCCTGCTGATGGCACAAATGGGTTCAGGGCACAAGGGACTCAAGTCAAAGACACGATGGTACAGTATTTTCCAGCAGTGCTCCTAGATGCCCTAGATGGTCCCTACTTCTGGGATCCAGCATAACAGTGCTTAACTTGAATATCAGTGGGATCAGATATTGTCATGCCCTGCTTGGGATTGTTATATAAATTTAGAGAATGCCAAGAACTGGCTGTTCTTTTGACTGGATGAAGTGGTGACTCTTTCCAATGCCAATGGCATCATGTGAATTTCATCATATTTGTGTATGGGGTGATTTCCAGGGACATGATGTTGTCCTATTTCAACCAGCCAGTGACTACTTGCCTTTGATAGATGAGGTACTCTCCTACTACACAAGATTCGTACATGTTTTATGCACATTTGAGGCTTGTCACTCAATTCCTCTAAGGGACAATCTCGGAAATTTTACATGGCTGCATTTCCCAGAAGATATTTTGGATGTAATTTTTGAGTGCCTCAAATCTCATCCTAGAAATCTTCTTGCAGAACATAGTTTTACTAACTTCCATTGTAGTACAAAAAGACTGCAGGCAGTTCAGCTGGAGAAAAATTGTAGTTTTCTCCCTGTGAGTCATCTGCAGTGTAGTAGCAAGATCTGGCCAAATTCAGTGCTGACCTGGACTTGCTACATAATTGCTATATTGGAATGTGGAACCAGGTGTGCCAAATTTTGAGTGAAAGTTCAAAAGGCATCAGGGGAGCCAGAGTTGAGCACAACAGATTCTGTGTAACTATTCACTTCCGGTGTGTCAAGGAGGAGGTGACACTCTCTCTGTCCAACTTACACCTTGACTGATGCACTGTCCTGTTCTCATCTCTGTTCTCATCTTCCTTATTGTGTCCTTCCAGTTCTGTGGAATGAATGAAAGTTTTGGTATCCAGACTGACCTACATGACAACCAGTTTGATTTTACTCCTCCTTATTTTAGGTTCCCCCAGGCTTGTGAATTCCTTGTCATGGGATGGTTCATCATACTCATTGGGGCTGGAGTTCACGGTCTGCAAATTGAAGCTGTATTACATCTAGGGTTGGTTCTGTAGTTTTCCTTGATATGAGAAGTGTCTATGTGCCAACTTAAATGCTTCTTCCTTTTGGCTTCTTTGCCTTGATTGGTGGTGTTCACAATGCTGGTAGTCACTGTTGATTGTATACCTTTTGAGAAAAGATAATTGGTATTTGGGGAATGTTCTTAGAAGTTTGTGGGTTTCAGTCCTGAAAGTACCATTCCGACTGAAGAGATGAATAGTGTGAGAGGGGGTTTGATTGTGTTTCCTGCTCAATCTATGTGGTACCCACAATGTTAGAGTTTCTGTTCATTCAAAAGGTAGGTCCAAGTCAATTATGTTTCTCACATCACTGACATCTTGATCAGAAGTCCTATCACCTCTCGAATTGGTACGAAGTCCCATAGTCATCTTCTCCAACAGAAGAACACCATTTGGATAGTTAGGGTAGTCCTTAGGTCTGAACTCACTGGAAATGGAGATGAAAGCTGCAGAACCTTTCATTGAGATTAATTTTTGATACTGTTTTAAAAATTTAGAGACAATTATGATTCTTTTTGTTTCTGTAATTGTTGATGAAGAAGGGTCCTTTGACATGCCTGATGTGAGTATCAAACTACGTTTCATGCATTTAAGTGCTTTTTGGGGTGATCGAAGTGTTCTCTGGAGGTGTTTTTGGCTTGCTTTGTGGGAGTTTTGTGGGAGCCTTGTGGCTGAACATCTCAGCAGAACAATGTAGCTGGACTTGATGGATTTCTAATGTTCACAATCTTCTTGTGAAACAGAGTTGGGGGGCACTTGCAGAGAAGGTGGAGAGTGTATTGAAGGACTATCCAACACTACGTCTAACCCATGGCCGCAAGGTAAGTTTACATCCTGGTGAGCCTCTGTGTGTTCTTTAGTCTGATGTCCTCTGTTCTTCTACTGTGAATCTTCCTACATTATCCGGTGGCTTTGTTTGTGTGATCCTGGTGTCCATAATTGTTGATGCCTCTGCATTGTGGTGACAGTGCAACCAACTACAATGACCTTGCATGTCTGGCCACCTAAGTATTGACACATGGTTGGATGTCTGATGCAAGATTGATGCATTGAAACTAGTTGAACACCTTCTGCAGGTCTTGGAGATTCGTCCAGCTATAGCATGGGATAAGGGGAAGGCTGTAGATTTTCTGCTATCTTCACTTGGTGAGTACAACAGCTGTAGGAAGCACATAAGGTCAGCAATGTTGAGTGCTTCAATCTTCTGCAATTTGTGACTTGTGAGAGTCGTAGCACAGAAGAGGAATTGATTTTGGTATGGGCATGACAGGGCTAGCTGACTCCAGTGAGGTATTCCCAGTCTATATTGGGGATGATCGAACAGATGAAGATGCTTTCAATGTAAGAGGGATTTACCACATGACTATATGACCTCATTTATCTTGGTCAGCATGCATATTTATATGGCTATTCCCATGTCCTCATTGTATATGTTGTGGGTGTCTTGATCTCTGGTCCTTGTAGCTGACTGGCTTCTATTTGGATACCTCTGTGAGCTACCATGTTGTGTCATTGTGTGCTCACTTTCCAGAAATTTGTATAACACAGCAACTGTGTTGAAAGAATATCAAGCAAGTGGTCAATGCAGCAGGGAACAATAGTAAGCCAATTCATACAAGGACTAAGTTTGCTGGTTTTAGGAGGAAGGTTGCTCTGATAAGTCCCGGATGTCTGTGACTGTAGAGTCAAGATTGTAGTTTTTAGTTTGTCCCTTGATATTGATATGTATATATTTTTCGAATAAAAAAAACTTCAAATGTTTTAGCTGTTTTGTTTTATAAAATTTAGCAGAATAGAGGAGACTCTGCTGGTTATGGTGTAGACACCAGGATTGGGCTGCTGCTTTGAAAAACATAAAAATTATTCTTCCCTGCTGGTTTTAAAGTTGCTTGCTTTGATGTTCAAGTCAGTGGCACAAAGCAAGATTGCAGTGCCACTAATGCAGATGGACATGTTGCATTTGTTTCCACAGGTGTTGAATGGCCTCAAACATGCATGCGGCATCTTGGTGACAGCAGTGCCCAAAGAGACTAAGGCATCCTTTTCTCTGCAGGACCCTTCTGAGGTACACACCCCTCATGTTTTCTGGAGTCCTATTGATTTTCCTATATTTGATGGTTAAGAGTTGGACCGATGCATTCCACCCTCCAAATTCTGAATCTCAAACTAGAACTCTAGAAGTTTGTCAACAAACAGCCAACACAGCCATTTTGTGCCAATCAGCTTACATTACTGTCTTGTGGTATATGTATAAAGTGGCATTTGATAGATAGGTAGACATTCTTGCTGCAGGTGATGGAGTTTCTTCTTTACCTTGTGAGATGGAAGAAACAGGAACTGGAAGACCAAAATGGGGGCAGCGGTTCATTCTTACAATTGAAACCCAAAGAAACATTAAAGACCTTTGCAGCTGCCAGCTTCCCATAGTGTAGGACATAAGAGACTGATCTAGGTCTTTCTCTTGAGCCTTCTCTGATTAAAACCTTTGAGCCAGGTGCATTCATTTCAACAATCCACCCTCTCTGAAGTTTTTCATCCTCCCATTGAGCTACTTTGTTAGGGCAGCACAGCATTTCAATCGAGAAGCATACACATACCTGAAGTGTGAGAAATTCTGTCTGCATAATAAGTGCTCAGTTACTAACCTTGACCATCACCTACTAAGCAGATGGATATTGCCTGAATAACAATGTTTATTATGCATTTTGAATGTTGGTCGCACAACATATGATATGATCAAACTCACAATTTGTTTCAATGAATTTTGAGTTAAGGCATGGGTTTTTTATTGGAGATATCTAGAAGTTGATGGATGACAAGAAGATGAAGAATGACATGAAGTTCAGCAACTACTTGCAACTGTGTGTCTCTTCACCCTTCACCATCATGGCTTGTGTCCCCCTTCCAAAGGTGGACACTTACTAAGAGCTGTAAGACTGGAAATTGGTCGTTCTATGTTCCTTCAGGTTATCTTTCAGTACTATTGTGCAAATAATCTGGATGCTTAGAGCTGTAAGACTGGAAATTAGTCATTCAATGTTCCTTCAGGTTATCTTTTGTTACTACTGGTGTGGCATGTGCCGTCGGCCCAAGTGTGAACCCATTACAAAATGGGAAGCCTCAACATGTGAACATTGTTTTGCAATGTTGAACCAATTTTTTGAAGAGCCAAATATGAAAGGAACTGTTTGCAAACGACATTTTTTCTTCTAGTGGCCACATCAGAGAATCCAAAAAAGATCATTAGTTCTAATTTCAATAGATCATTATACTTTCTGAAATCCTAGTTAATTAATACTTGGATTCAACCTATAGGAACATCTGATAGCTAG
Organism: Sphagnum contortum; assembly: GCA_963920785.1. Classification (NCBI taxonomy): domain Eukaryota; kingdom Viridiplantae; phylum Streptophyta; class Sphagnopsida; order Sphagnales; family Sphagnaceae; genus Sphagnum; species Sphagnum contortum. Next base: position 3,580,378 of record OY987284.1, on the reverse strand, counting down.
TAGAAATACTTTCTTTTGGCCAATTAATCAAATAGTTTACATCAAACAGTAGCCAATATTTACATACCCCAAATACTGATGGTGACTATGATCTTTATTTAGACAGAAGATGAATTCTCCATTGCCATTTCTCATCTGTTGTTCACCCCATTTAGCTGCTTACTAATGCATTTGCATGTTCAGCTGGGACCCACAAACATCACCAACAAGAACATTTGTGGACAAAGTTGGATATATTATATGCAGGCTGCCTCTTCCCCATCAATTTCAGACCATTATCCAGTGGCTGCAAAGAGCTGCTTGTCTCTTGTGTTTTTTTAAAAAAAGACGGGGAGAAAATTCTTGACCACTGACATCCACACTATCGAATTGCCCATTGACAATGAAAATAACAACTATGGTTCTTCCGCAACTTCAAAATCAGATTCTCATTCTGGTCAATCTTCCACCATGAGAACCTCTTTACTCCGGACAGATTTTCTTTTTCAAACCTCTCGAGCCAATGTGGCTGCAAGACCAATATAACTTTGAGGAACAAGCTCGAAGAGACGGCTTTTTGCATCCTCTGGGAGATCCAAGCCTTCAACTACTTGGTGCATTATCTCTTTCGTGACCTTACGATCCCGTGTCACTGCCTTGAGCTTCTCATAAGGCTCTTCCACACCATAACGCCGCATCACCTGTTAGAGAAATGAGATTTTTGATTTATCCTTCAACAATTCTAAGTAATTGCAAGGGATCTTACTTATATGATTCTTTCCTCACAACACTCATAAACATGTAACAAGGCCACAAACAGGCAGACCAAGATTTATTCTTCACTATTATTCTGAGTTTCAGTTGAATAGAATGCAAATTATTACTTCATAATGGGCACACTTGTTACAGGTGTGAGTTCTTTATGTGGAATAAGTCCATCTATTTTAAATTGGTTTTCCAGGGAAGAATTCAACATACTGTTTGCACAGGTTCTGCAAGAACCTCCCAAGAGCCTGCCACATCTTCAAATATGCGACCCTCGTCTACCTGCTACAAAACAAGAGAGGCTCAGGCAGGATGTGGCTTTGTACAGATACTGTGAGAGCTATCAGTAAACTACTTTTCTAACACAGGTATTTTTCAGCTTCAAACAGCAGCCTTCACTTATGCACAAAGTATGTGTTCTTCATTCAAAACAATTGCACCAAAAGAATGGAAACACCACCAGAAGCAGGGGCTGGCCTTGACCTGAAGTTTACTGATTCCCTTGAGTGTGCTCTCATAGGCAAGAATAGAATGTCCCAATCCAACTCCCAAATTACGCAGTACAGTCGAGTCTGTCAAGTCCCGCTGCAGTGCCAGTCCACCAAAATAATCACATTTCATAACCATATGGAATGATACAACTCATATTGCCACTCTTGTTCCATCATCAATAGGACAAAGGTTTGAATGCAAGTGAGAGACTAAAGGGAATCTGTAGCTATCACATCATCACCTCCTGTTAGATGATAATGTGAACAGTTTCATACCTGCCAACGTGAAATAAGTAGCTTTGAACTCAAATGATCAAATGTTGCATTTGCCAAGCCCAAGTTGCCTTCACTATTTTCAAAGTCAATAGGATTCACTTTGTGAGGCATTGTTGATGATCCCACTTCACCAGCCACCACTCGCTGCAAACACCACACCTAATTTAGTGACCTTCCCTGCACAAAATGGTGACCTGGGAACAAGATGTGCCTGTTTCTTGAGAAGGCTTTCTTGTGCTCCACAATCAGCAGATTGCCTAAAAGACACCTTAGAGCAGAGAGAAGCGAGGGGAAAGACACATATGCACCTGTTTGAAGTACCCCAATGAGATATAGCCCCACACATCACGATCAAATCCCAGAAGCACATTATTGAAGCGTGAAATAGCATGGAATAGTTCTGCTATGTAATCGTGTGGTTCTATCTGTGCACAGCCCCACCAATTTGCCCTCGTTGTGATAACCATGATAATACATCTTATGACTGTGGAGACATCTGGAACAATATGTGAGCTTAAGGGAAAATGGGGTCACCAGATGTAGCCTAGACACTACCTTTCCAGAATCTGTTGATCCTCCAATTTTGCCAATACTTTGTGGATGTTAAAAAGATGAAGCAACACAGGAACAAGGATAAATACAAGATCATAAATGAAGGAAAAATCATACCTGTGTGGTGTAGGGGTTAAAAGTGATGCCTAAGGATGTGACAAATTCTTGGGCAACTGTCACCCAGTCAACATCTGGATATGCTACCACATGTGCATTGTAATTTCCTACTGCCCCTGCAATTTTGCCCTGCAGTTGCACTGCTGCTACTTGCTTCCGTTGCTGCTGCAATCTGTAACAAAAATTTGCCATCTCCTTTCCTAAGGTAGTTGGTGACGCTGGCTGCCAACTTCACACTTTCAGCAGAGGAAGATAAAGATATATCCATGACATCAGAGAGAAAACCCCAGAGCAACAATTTAAAGGTAGCTGTCCTGTCAGTTCCAGCAGAATGAGAATTAACATGACATGAATGAGTGCAGTCATAACCTTCTGAGTGTCACTCAGAAAGTGTCAGGCCATCACCTTTGTCATGAATAGAAGCAATGAGCTGCCATGACTCCCCACAGACTTTATCAGCTCCTGATGCTGGTGTAGAAAACTATATAATGATCTGCCCGAAATCTTGGCAAGATATTATACAAACATCTGCATCCTGATTTCTGTCACATTTCTAGAAGCAACTGGAATGATGTTGGCTAGAACTCAAGGGAGGAAGGAAAAAAAAATGATTTGCCCTCTCTCCTCTGGTCTGTTTCTGCAGTCTGATGAACATGGACAACCCAATAGGGTAGAAGCAATTTACCTGGCCATGAGTACGGGCTAACATGGCGACCTCAGCATGCTGATGGGCAAGTGATTGAATGGCCTCAACAATACGATCCATTGCAGGCAGCACAATAGACTGTAGAGCCTTCTGTAGCATCAGAGCATGTGCTAAATTGTTGATGTCCTCTGAGGTACAAGCAAAGTGAATAAACTCCAACACCTGTTTGCATATTTCTGCAAAGTTTAGTTGGGAGTGACATACTGCTTGAAAATAAAGCAGGAAGGCTGATGAATCGGAAATGGAGCCATAATAAGTTTTCACAGAATGAAGTGGGAAAGCAAACCTTTGAGAGTTCAGAGTGTGCACAGAACTTCTCTTTTAAAACATACTCCACAGCCTTGACATCATGATTTGTGATGCGCTCCTGTTTCTTCACAGCAGCAGCATCCAGTACTCCAAAGTTGGTTACCATGTCTTCTAGTACAGACATGGCTCCTGCACTGAAGCTTGGCACTTCTTCCACTCCAGAAAGCTGAGACAACTTTTGTATCCACCGAACCTGCACAAAGTAAATAAAAGCTGTGAAGATGAAAAGGTCACTGTACAAAGTCTTCCAAACAAAAGCAAGGGAATGTGGTTTTGAAAACATTGAAAAGAGGGGAAAGTCAAGTACCTCAATCAGAACACGATATCGAATCAGCCCAAACTCACTGAAGATTGTTCTCAATTGCTTCACCTTGTTTCCATAACGTCCATCCAATGGCGAAATTGCCGTTAATTCCATCAATTCAAGCTCTGAGTCCATTTCCATTTGACCTAATTCTCCATCCACCACCTAATGAGCAACACTGTCATTGATTCCTCAGCAAAAAAAGACCCATGTAACATTCTAATCAAGTTCGTAATTCCCTTGTTTTCTCTTCACATTTCCATCATGCCGATGCCCACAAAGACTAGGACAGTGTTTCTTTTCCTCTGCTTGACAGCTTCGCACCCATTGGGTTTAGGGTTTTGCGACCAAAACAATCCTAGTAGCCTTCCAAACAAATTGCTTCCAATCAGCATACAAAGGGGCACCAAAAAGGAGAACGCTGAAATAATCCACAGCTGGGTTCCAAACGAAACCGGAAACACAAACGAACCTGGGAAGAAATAAGTTCGTTACTCGTAGCAGCACTCGCAGATGCTGCCGCAATCCGTGGCGCCCGGCTGTGCGAGTAATGAGCAGGTGAGGACAACACCCCATCGAAACAAGAGTAGAAAGAGAAAAGGGAAGCCCGCGGAAAAACGCACACAGTGGACGACGAGCACGGAGGACATACGGTTGGCTCCAAAGAAGAGGACGGGATTAACAATCTGCTGGGAGATCTCACACAGAGCGAAGAAGCTAAAGCTTGCGCCATTGTACTTAGCACGCCCCGAATTGCGACAGGAGAGAAACCTTCTTCAGTACCCGAGTTGATTACTAAGCCTCGCACAAAAGAGACGTAAGAACAAGACGAGCTTCAGCTTCGATGACAGAAGCCATGGACCTTGTTCCTCCTCAAGAGCACGAAGAGGACCACGACGGTGAGCAAGGTTTAGGGTTTAAGCCTTGGGAGTGATCTTCACTAGAGTTTTTCGCGAGCACCGAGACAGCAGGTCCTGAGATCGAATCCCTGAGTCGGCGGGGCTTGGGAGAGACAGGAGGGAGGGAGGAAGGGAGGGTTTAGGGCTACCTACACAAATTAGGGCCCACTTTCAAACAAAGGTTTACATGCTAGAATTTACTACATAGCAGTTAAGTTCACCCTAAATACTTCCTTAAGTAGCCCTTAGGCAAGTCACTACCCTAAGGGTATCCCCTAACTTTGGATAAGTCACTACCCTTAGGTACCCTCTAACTTTGGATAAGTCACTACCCTTAGGTACCCTCTAACCTGGATAAGTCACTACCCTTAGGTATCCTCTAACTTCGGTAAGTCATTACCCTTAGTTATCTATCCCCCTAGCTTAGGTAAATCACTAGGTAGCCTCTATGCTACGTCCTAAGTAGCTCTTTTGTAACTCTCTATGTACTAGGCGTTGAATAGCATGTAACCTAGGTAGACCTTGAGTTGGTCTTTAGGTGCTTAGTCTTCAAGTAGTCCATTGCCCCCTAAGTTACTTAGGTAGTCCTTCTTTAAATATACCCTAGGTATCCCTTAACATGAGAAATATTTTTATAGCCCATTAGGTAGGCTTTATGTAGCTTCCTAAGGAGCGTTTAGGTACCCCTTAATGTAGGTAGGCCTTTTGATAGTCCCTATATAGCCTTTCAATAAGTACATGTGTTGTGCATGTAAGTGTCAATAGTTGAGTTAATTCCAAGATATCAATAAGGCATTTTATGTTAAAAACATAATAGACAGATATGCATTGAAAAATTTTAGCAATTTATTTGTAGAGGTGGAGATGGATTTTAGTTTAATTTAAATCCTTCAACGGATATGAATTTGCCGGTTATAAAATTCAAACAAACTACGAATACATACAAAGATTATGCGTTTTGAAAATCTATTTGATATGAATTTAGGTTTAATTTAGATCCTTTTGTGAATATGAATTTCACTATGGATACATATAGAGGTTATGCATATGGAAAATCAATATGATCACATTTTTTTCCATTTGCCTAAAGCACATTCTTAAACTATACTAACTTGTGGGGGAATAAAACCCTAGTTCTCAAAAGAACTTTGCCCATTGTAGTGCAAGCTACTTGCCCCACCAAACACCCAAACCCCACCTTCATAATCCCATGCAAAAACCCATATAGAAACCTAATAGCGTGCCATGCCATAATATCCAACTCTTATAAATTGATTTTTCGAAGCCAAGTTCTTTCTAAGTTTTTTTAAAGAGAAAACTTGTTGCAGATACTTGGAAATGTTAGTGACAACAAAATGAAAAGAACAACAAAAAATTTCATTTTTGCTAAAAAAAACGAAACAAAGAATAATAAAATAGTTTATTAATGCATGTGTTAATCACCATCTACATAAAGATCTTCAAAATATTATACTTCTTCAATCAACTCATAATTGTCATCAGCCAAAGACCCCCTCAACTTTCAAATAATCTTTCATGGTCTTATTTGGCATACAATTAACCCGCAAATCATTAAGCCAATTTTTAATAATTCTGATGATCCTCACCAAGTTTTCCACTTGTAAATGACATCTTCACAAAGTTGTCAATAACCAACAAGGTCTTTAAAAAAAAATTGTTTCAATTTGTGACCCTAGCATGCTAAAAATATATTTTGTTAAAAATGTCACATTTGGAAACTACCTTTCATGGTTATGCCACTAAGCAAGAAAATCTTCATATGTAGCAGAAGGTATGGATAAACTTTTAAACAAAGATAACTCTCTAGTGACAAGTGTTCGAGAAGACTCCTCAAAAGATGTTCAAACCCCAAAGATGTTACCTTCATTTTCAAGCTCATCACCATGACCAAAAGCAGTGCATGCTTCAATAGTAGGGTTTAGGGTTTCAAAACAAGTCATGAAAAGGGGGATTATAGCTTTCAAATCATATTTAGAAACAAGTTAGATTACATCTCCACATCCACCAAAAATTCAACAACTCGTAATGATTTGAATCAAAGATCCAACATAATAACAAACATGTTATGAAACTGGTCTACATTAAAAAAATTCATAAAAAAAGGGTTTAAGAATCTTTACATCTTCTTCTCGCATCTTTCTTTAGAAGATGAATTCAAAGTCAAATTGATCCAGAACCTCTATCCCATTTGAAATTTGCACCATTTCAACCAATTTAGCTTGTATCTTGATAGTTAAAGTATTGGTAGTAATTAAAGCATCAGACAATCGCAAGTGACCATGAGATTGATTCATAACATAAGTCATGACCACAAAGTTTAGGCATGATGCGACTACCTTTACAATGGCCCACACTTTGGCTTTTGGAACTCTTTGTTATAAAATGATAGTCTTCTACTTTCTAAAATATGTGATGATTGCTTACTTGAATTTCAAAATCTCCCCAAACATGATGACTTTGGATGCAAATATGGTTTTGACTAAGGTCTTAAGATTTTGAGGTGGCATCCAACATTCAATACAAGCCTCCTCCCATTCTTGTTTCCCTTTCCTGGATTTATCTATCCATGTAATTGTCTTTTATAAAGCAACATGTGCATCCTTCACAATCACTTGCACTAGACCCTTAAAAACTTTGTCAACATTCGTAACATATTAGCATGCTTTAAACATCATATGGCCGAGGCAAGTACCTCCAAAAACTGTCAGAAACTTCAAAGGTAGACAATCAATGATGGAGTGTAATGTAGACACCATGGTTGTCAAATTGCTACCTTCATCTTTTTCAAATGTAATCACACGATGCACCAACCTAAACTTTGAAAGTAGTGATTCAAGTTGAATAACCATATTTTGCCCATTTGTTTCATTCACTTCAAATAAGCCCACAATAACATGCATAAGGGTCTAAGATTCACTTTAAAAAATTATCACAAGGGCAAAAATGTCGACACCGCCCCTAAACATCCAAAGATCAAAACCTCTAGAAATAGTGGTTATAGATGTAAGGTTTGGAAATACATGTAAGTCTAAAGTTTTTTCTACCATTGTAAGAAGTACCTCATCCACAAGCACAATATGGGAAGGAAATGAAACTTGAAGACATTGGTGTAGAACTAACATTTTTAGCCATATATTTTTGGTGGTGCAAAACATTCAAATGCCAAATCCCTAGCAAATGTAAAGCACCAAATTTTCAATAAACATTTTTTGTGCCTCATCAATCTTTCCAAGACAAAATAATACGTGATGTTTTTTCGATCTATAGACTTATACCTTGCAACGTTTGTGGATTTTCAAGATCCATGAACAAATCATCATTCATATTATCACAAATTTACAAACTTCATGAGTTTGTTCCAAATCCGTGTGAAATATGTTATTTCATAGGTTTATATTGGTTAACACAAATGTCATGCATTATTTAAACACAAACGTTGTGTGGACAATTTTTATGTGTAAACAACACAAATAGACATACAACATCTGTGTTTAAACAATATGAATAGGTCTATGACATTTGTGTTTAAATAATGCACACAATATCAGTGTTCAAACAACACAAGTGGATGAATGGTATCCATGTTTATTCCATACAAGCCTATGAAAAGAAAATTTTGCACAACTATTATTGCCAAATCATGACCCATTAAATTTATGATGTAACAAAAAGTCCCGAACAAATAGAATTTTGGTGGTGTGGTTTCCAAAATGCAACTTGAACTTGTGTAGCTACAAGTTGAAGTACCTCATTTTCCAATGAATTGCCATGTGTTTGCTACACACTTTCCATATCTAAATTATTTATGGCTAGGTGAAAACATGGCAAAGTGGACAAAAAAAGTAATTATCTCCAAAACAATCAAAAAATGGTTTAGTTTTTGACAAAAGTAGAAGAAAGTAGATTGAAAATAATTGAAATAACATAACAAAAACATGGTGCCTTTCTTTAAGTTTATAATAAGGTGACTACAAAATTTGAGAAACTTTGGCACAATAAAAATAGATAACAAATATGTTTGAAAATGACTAGTCAAATTGAGTTTCAAACCTACTTTTCCATTAGAAGTTTGATGTATTTTATTATAATATTTAAGAACCTACAAGTACATTTTAGGGTTACATCATGTTGAAAATGGAGAATATTCAATAATTCATTTACTTTCACCTACTTGTACAAGTTTGGGCAACTAAAAAAAGTAGAAAAATAACAGTTATTTTTTAAAAATCTACATGAATGCATATTAGATATGTGATTAATCAACATCATTGTGATAAAATTAAAGATTATCCTCATTTTAATCATGAAATAAAAAAACATTTCTACTTTCAATCCATTAAAACTTGTTTATAACTACTTGTTTTTTTTTTGTGACAAGGATCAAAAAGTGTTTACTTACCATGCTTTCACTTGGCCACATCTTCACATGCAAGTGGTCCATCAACAACACCAACATTTTCAAGAACAACAATTTCCTTTTCTATATTCATGGTGCACATTACATAATGCGAATAATTCCCAACACTACATTAGATTTTTATTGAGTTACAACAAAAATTTAATTGCAAAAGAAAAAGTAAATTGAATTTGTCAATTCAATCTAGAACAAAACTACCACAACCAAGTTATAAATTGCTACAAGTAACTTGCTTACCAAATTTTTAAACCTAGTAATCAATGCAAGTTACAACCAAATGTTGCAAGCAAGCTACAAATTGCAGCCGAGCTTCAATTTGTAAAAAAACACCAATTTGCAACAAAATTTTTGAACCCTAGTTAGTGCAAGTTACAACAAAAATACAAGTTATAAACAAATTACAAGTTGTAACCAAACTATTGCAAAAATTTAAAACCCTAGTCATTACAAGCTATAACCAAAATACAAGTTGTAATCAAACTATTGTAGGTTACAAGTTGTAACCAAACTGATGCAAAAATTTAAAACCTTAGTCATTACAAGCTATAACCAAAATACAAGTTGCAAGGAAGCTACAAGTTGTAACCAAACCATTGTAGGTTACAAGTTGTAACCAAATTGCTACACATTCCAACAAACTACTATAGGTTCCAAGTTATAAGTTGTAACCAAATTGTAGATCTATTACACATTCCAACCAAACTATTACGAAACTGCTACAAGTTACATGCAATAACCAAATTGTTCCATGCTATAAATTAAAACCAAAATGCTACAACTAAATTCCAAACAAGCTCCAACCAAACTATTGCAACCAAATTACAAATTGCAACCAAGCTTCAATTAGTAACAAAACTTCAATCTATAATAAGATCTTTAAACCTAATCAATGCATGTTACAACCAAAATATATGTTGTACCAAATTACAAGTTGCAACCAAAATGTTGCAAAATTTTAAAACCCTAGTCAATGCAAGTTACAACCAAAATAGAAGTTGCAAGCAAACTACAAACTATAATCAAATTATTGCAGAGTACAAGCTATAACCAAATTGTTACACATTTCAACCAAACTAGTGTAGGCTCCAAGCTAATGTAGGCTCCAAGCTACATGTTGCAACCAAATTGCTGCAACTAAGTAAGTTCCAACCAAGCTGCAACTAAACTATTGTAACCAAATTATAAGTTGTGGCCAAGCTTCAACTGACAATAAAGTTCTAATCTACAAATAACTTTAAACCATAAAAACTACAACCAAACTAAAAGTTGCAACCCAACTGCAAGCTACAACCCAACTATAAATTACAACTGAATTGTTGCAAACAAGTTGTAAATTGTAACCAAGCTTCATCTTGCATAAAACATCAACCTACATAAATATTTAAACCTTAATCAATCAAAACTACAACCTAGTTATTATAAGCAAGTTGTTGCAATTGCAACCAATGCACAAGTTGTAAAAAAACTCACTTCAACAGGTTGTCGAAAAGCTTTATGTATATTCTACCTAGGGGTGACCTTAAGTGTTAACATTTTACATTACATAATGTCAAAATATGTCTTTCGTAACTAGAACATTTTGCAACTATGTTTTAATTTAGTCATGAAATCATATGTTCTTAATCATATATTTATAATCATCTTCGTAACTACATTGTGATTGCTTACGATTACATGACTACTAGGTAGATATTTAAAATACCTAGTTAATATGTATCTTAGGTACTACCTATTTAATAATATGTACCTTAGATATATTAGTTAGATACCTACCTTAGATACCTATTTAGTAAATATTTAGTTAATTGCCATTAATTAGGTAACATGTACCTAATAGGCATCTAATAAATACTTACTAATATTAATATTAGGTACCTACTAATACCTATCCTAGATACATAATAATTAGATTGGTATTTTATAATATGTATGTATCTTGCTAGCTAGGTAGTAGGTACCTACCTCACTAAATACCTAGCTATTAGTAGATATCTACTCAATTACTAACTAACTATTAATAATTATTTAGATAAATATGTACCTTGTTACCTACCTTAGCTACTAAGTAATAGATTTGTGTTTACTTATGTTTTACTTATTTATCCATCTTGGTACATACAACTTACATTAACTAGGTGGCTAAAGTTACTAATGTAACTATTACGTTACTAGATAGATTATATTATTAGAAGAAAAATTGTTGTTTGTAATCAATTGTTTACAACATAAACTATTGTTTGTAATTGCTATAGTCACAAACAACAGTTACAAACAACATGTTTTAGTTGCAAACAACAATTACATAAGTTAAAAAATCCATGGCAACTCGCAAATTAAACTACTCCTTAAAACAAATATTCCTTAACACAAAAAAACATGGCAATTCTTAGATGGATTATGGTGCTTAGATAGCCAATGTTCTTACTCTCTTGCCACTCAACTTATCTTGCCTATTGCTCACTACATCAGCATACACAAACTTTCCTACTTGTTTTTAACCACCTTTACCTACTCGTCAACTCCCAAGAGTCCTTACCAAAATTTCAACCTGGATTCTGCTATTTAAATTTTTACAAAATGATATTAATTTTTTTTTTTTGGGAACCCTTCTTACTTTCAAACCTCATAACTTTTTTATTTCTTATTCATTTAAAAATGATTTAAAGTGCTATAGCACCATCACCTGAAGTTTTACAAATCATCTTTGAACTTTAATTGCAACATAGTAACATAATAAGAATTTTTTAAGTGTTTAGAAATTGGCTTTGTAGTGTTTGATGGTTTGTTTTCTTCGAGTTCTTGATGCTCTTTAGTTTGGGAGGTCATAACTTTCTCATTTCAAATTTGCTTTCAACTACTATTAGTATGTCATATGCATCAAGAGGAGAGGTTCAAGTTTTATTTCAACACTAGAAACAATTGAGCCCTCCTCCGGGCTCCCCTTGGATCCGGCCTGCCCTGAGTGCATCCAGTCACTGGCCAATCTACCTGAAGCCTGTCTCCAGAGATACCCTAAAAAAACACACACACACACACACACACACACAAATTTACATCCATCAGCAGAATGTTTTAATACCCACATTAAAAGGAAGTTAGGCTTCTAGAAACTTCCAGAACTCCCATTCTTGAGGCAGCGACTAAGATTTAACTTCATCCGTATTTTTCCGTCGTCAAAGCATGTGTTTGTATTCGGTAAAGCTCGCAGCCTCAGGCTTTTACCCCCTAGTGCGTTCACTTACCATCCATCCTTCATGGATGAAGTGCGTGGTTGGTGGGTGCTGGTTCACTTTTGGCCGATGACACGGGGCCTCGATCACCCGGTGAAAGATGACCTGGTAGGTAGGAGACCACCGGCGGTAGCCAGTCAAGGCTTGGATCTTTCGGGCATGATTTCTTGGCGTCCTTTTCGAAACCCTAGTGCGTGTCCACAAGAAGAACTGCATTCTTCCTGCTCGTGTTGCGTTTTTGTGTCGGAAATCCGCCGCGCGTCTTCTCTCTTGTTTTTTTTTTTTTTGGGGGATTTGTGCGCGCAACTCTACGCCCACCATTAAACGTTGCAAATGGCGCCCTTGAAGGCCGTGGCAGTGTTGTCAGGAACCAGTAACGTGAGTGGAGTCATCCACTTCCTGCAAGAAGGAGAAGGTATCTGGCTTGCACCCCTTTGTTTCTTCTTTCTTTCTTGCCTTGATTTCTTCGGTCTGCTTTTCTTTGTATCCTAGGTTTTGCTGTGTGCAAAGGACAGCGGGTGCCTCTTTCAATATTCTACTATGTCGGTTCATTTTTCCTTGGCCTCGGGAATACAGACGTATGCTGCATTGTGAATAGGCAGCGGGAATGGTACTGTAGACTGCCACCTTCTCTATGGCAATAACGGGCTGCGTTGTAAGCATATTGTTAGGGTTGAGGACATAAGTGTGTGTGTTTTTTTTGCTTTTTTAGAGAGGTTCACGGTGCTCTGTAATGTACTTGTTAGGTTGCTTCACGCGGTTCTTGATCCTTCCTGTGTCAAATTGCTACTTGGAAGGGGAATTTGTCATGAGCAAAGTGTGTGGTCCTTGGTGTAGATGGCATATTTAGAGATTGCTGGGACAATCTGTCATACTAAAGAATGCAACTTGGGGCTTGCAATCGAGTTTTAGGACAGCAGGAATTGGCAATTAAGTCTGATGTCTGTGTGGATGTTGTATTGGCAGGTACAAATGTGACCGGAAAGGTTCAAGGGTTGACACCAGGAAAACATGGCTTTCATGTTCATGCACTGGGTGACACCACCAATGGCTGCTTGTCTACTGGTATGGACCTGCTGCTTGACCTTCTATTGAGGAAAACAATTGCAAGAAAAGAAGTTGTGAATCTTCTGGGTGTGTTGACAAGCCGAATCTTTTGTTATTAGTAAATTTTCCTCTAATGGAACTCTTTGGTGGACTTCTGTGGCCAGGTCCTCACTTCAATCCCAACAACAAGGAGCATGGTGCTCCTGAGGATACCATTCGTCATGCTGGTGATCTAGGCAACATTACAGCTGGAGAGGATGGTAAGATGGTCACTAGTTGTCCTATAGCAGAAGCTGGGATGAAAATCACGAACATTATTAGGCATTTATGTGTTAATGCACATGAACTGTGTACCAGTTCTCATCCACTGAGAGTATGCTTGTGTTCCACTATGTCAAAAAGTTCAAGAGTTGAATTTGATGAAATCTATCCTTCTTTTGTGATTCCCTGCAATCTGTGGTTTGTACCCTCACAAGCTTGCTACAGCTTGAATGAGGCTATTATCAACTTTTTTGATGAGCTGTTTCTCTTGAGTGCTAGCCAACATCATAACTGAGTTTCCATGTTGGTTCTGGAAACAAGAGATTTTTGCATCAGTGCCTGAAATTTTGAGTATACTATTGTGAGACTGTTGGGAGTTGATGAAGTCATTTGGGACAAATGACAGGTAGTAACTGCCATTCATTCTGGTGGTGATGGTCTGATACTTTGTGAGTGAGTCTCACGAGATTATGATCATACCTGTTCTTGTCATTTTCATTTTGGTTTTGCTGGAATTGACACAATTGTTGCACTATAGTTTTCTTTAAAGCACTCTTATGGGTTTTTCTCTGCAATCTCATGTATTTGTGTGATGGGTTTGTGCAGGTGTTGCTGAGGTTTCCCTGAAGGACTTGCAGGTACACCTTTCCTAATGCCACAGAATGGTACAACCACAATTGCACTAATCTGTGATTGTATCATACATCCCCTAATGCCTTTTAGAGTCCTTTTATATACTTGCACTCTGCAAATGTTTCTTTGGCATCCGTTCTAATCAATGGAAGCTTAGTGGCACCAGGTGTGGAGAGTGGATTGCTGTTAATTGATACAAGAGAACATGAAAACACTGAATAGCTCTTACTGTCTCATTGGGAGTAATTTGTGATGGTGGATGTTGATGGGCTCTGGAGGTGATGAGCATAGTCAGTATGACTTATTCTCACTCTGTTAAATGTGATTGTTGTGCAGATTCCTTTGACTGGAGTAAACTCAATTATTGGTCGTGCTGTGGTGGTGCATGCTGACCCTGATGATCTTGGCAAAGGTGTGTCCTGTGCTTCATTTGTTGTTTTGTGGTCTTGATTTCCTTGAATTAGTGAATCTTGTATTCATTCTGCAGTTGAAGAGGTGCATCTTCCTTTTTGTTTTCATTTTTCACTAAGTAGTTTTTGAATATACTTTAAAAGTCAGTTCCTATTTATCTGCATGAGTTGAAGTTCCATGGTGATAATGACTTTTTGGGCTTCTGATTTGGGATCATGCATATGACCATGTTCCAGGTGGCCATGAATTGAGCAAGAGCACTGGAAATGCGGGTGGTCGACTGGCCTGTGGTAAGACTGAATGATCAGTTTTGACTTAGTTCAAGTTTTAAGGAGAAATTGATAGTCAGATTTTGTTTACTTCATAAATTTGGTGGATAAGACATGCACAGATATAGGAGTTTGTAGGAATTTTGTTGTTTACAGTGAACCTGTAGTTACTGCAGTTATGATCACTAACTTGGTCTGGGGTGTGTCTATACAGGTGTCATTGGCTTCCAGGCAGCATCCTGAAAATTGGCCAGCAGCTATGCCTGATAGCCTAGGCACTGATCATGTGTGATGAAGGTGCTGAGAAGGCCATTTGAGAAGGAGAACTTATGTTATGTATACTGTTTATGGGAGAGGTCATGAAGTTTCCTGGGGAACTGGTTTATGTTGTCTAAAGACTGTCGGAAGCAATGAAGTAATATATTTTATGTCATTTTGTGAATGTACATTCTGGGAAGTTCAATTGTAATGTTATGCAATTTGAAGGGAGCATACTGTGAGGGAAGTACGCTTTCTGTTAATGACTTTAACAGAAAGTCATGCTGATCCCTTGCCTTCACCATCAAGGGAATGCAAGATTTTATCATCTACTCCACTACACATTCCTTTCAATTTCTATTGGTACAGGCAAGGGAGAGGGAGAGGCATAGGAGTCAGGGAAGCATGGTCTGGAACATGTGGGTTTGAATGTGTAGGGTAAAGCTCCCCGCATGGTGGGGGTCATTCCCACAATAAGAGACCAAGGACAAGGTGGTAGCTGAGTCTAGGCCTGCATTTTGGGAATGCCCCCTGCCCATGGGCCCTGTAAAGGACGATGCATCATAAGCCTGAAGGACTGGGATCTTATGCTTTACTTTTTTGTAGCAGGAGCAGAGACCTTACACTTTGTAAGTGTAAGATCCCTTGTTGTGCACCAGTGGTTGAAAGTAGCAATTATTCTTCATAGAAGCACATTCAATGGGAAGATATCAGTTGTATGGGGTTCAAACTTCAAATCCTTATACAAGATGGTGGATCAAATAACATTCTTACCGTAGAGTCACCTTATTTCTGGTACTTGATCTTGAGCCAAGGCACTCAACTTTCAAGTGCTTCTCACCTTTTTCAATCTTCACCAAATTCCATCCATCATCTTAAAAACCTCATCGTAAGCTTTGCACCGTCATTTGAAGTTTTTCAATCGAATGCCAATTTGCCTTCTATAATTGCACTACGAATGATTGAGAACCGTTTTTATTTCAAAATATGTGAAATGCAAAAGAACCTAATGATGAGGAGTATGGAGACAGATCGTTGCAGCCAGGGAGGTGTACAAATGGAAGTGCGTATACGTGGTTGTCCATGTAACGTATGTATACATTAGAAACATGTAAGATATTTTGAATGTTGTTATATTAAGCGTGCGCGAAGATATTGTTCTGTCGCCGTCAAGGTTCGAAATTTCCTTGCTGCCCGATCGATGTCGCGCATGCACCGCCCGCTGTCTCCTCTCTTCTGTGTTGTTGAAGAAGACGAAGAAAAAGAGGGATGACGACGACGACGTCGAGGACTTCGAGGCAGTGCTCGAGCCCGCCAGGTTTTTATAGATCACCTGTAGCTTTGGCTGGGACTTCCTTCATATAGAAATATTTACATGCAGATCTGCAGGAATGTGAAGAAAGAATTATGCAGCAGGAGGGAATTTGTCAATGGTAGGCAGGAGCTGGGTTTTGCGTCGACTAGGGAGCCTTGTGAACGATTCTTGGACAGTGTGTGACTAATCCTATTATCTGGAAACAGTTGTAGTCTGTGCTTATTGTCTACATCTGCAGCAACTTTTGAATTCCTTTAGGTTTTAGAGATCTGTATGAATTAGACGTTCGCTGCAGAGGTCAATTATTAAGGTTCTTTTGTTGTTTTACTGCACGCCGATAATTGTTCATGACACATAGAAAGATTTGAACAGCAAAACTACGTCGCGTGCTGCAACTGTACTGATATGCTCCTTTTATGTAAGGCGTAGATTATGCTTGCTGCTCTAGTGTCGACATATAATTAGGTGCATATAGATCTGATTCTTGTTGAAGAGCCTGGGCATCATGCCAGGCTTATATTCGCAAGAGAATAATATTCAGGTTCCTAGTCCGGCAGGAGTAGTTTCTAGCGTGCAAGTACTACAGCCGCCGCCGCGTCCTGCTGCTGCGCCATTGAGGCGACTTCTGTTCGCTTGCTTCATTTGTATCACGGTCTGTGTGGTGTTCTTGATACTGCTCATTACGTCCAACACTCTGGGGTTCAATCATGCAATTACGTCCGGGCGCTGGTCAATTACTGTTCAGAGTTCCATGACTCATCATCATCAGCGCTTGCATCATGCTGGGCCATTGAGGAACCAGGGGCCGGCGATTGCTAGCGGTAGCGGCGCCAGTGAGGAGTCGATGATGAGCCTTACGGAACACGTATCTGTGGTAAATTTTTGGGGAAGAATTCATGGTGTTGAGAGTACTGGACACGTGAAGTCGAGTCCATCATCAGGGCCGTCATCAGATTTGAGGAGGAAACCCTTGAACATGTTCCGTGTACGTCAACTCTGCCCAGACCGGAGGCATCAATAGTCATGCTTGTATATATTGTGGTTCTTGGATGTAAGGAAGAATGCACAGTAATTATTCAGTCGATCTTTCTTGTAATTGTTGCTGACTTCAGTATGCGTCCGAAGGAAAAATTTCGTTTCCCTTTTGCAATTTGCGCTAGAATATTGCCTGCACTAGAACCCTACCTATTTGTTCAAAGCTGGTATTCATCTTTGGAGCCCTACAATTTCGTAAAATCATATCCTATTCATCAGTCTCATGTGTAGCCGTCAAACCAAAGAAAAAAGTCCGAAAGGTTCTCGTCCTGCAAGCAGATTGAGCGACCGCAAATATATGCTTCTTGAATGCTCTTCATGGCATGCAAGACTCGACATTGTTGCCGGACATTGCAAGTCTGATCAAAGACGAAGAATCATCTCGACACTAGTCGATCGAGAAACTGTACTTTGTCGGCCGTTCTAGCTAGAAGGACTTAAATTCTATTTGAGACCTTGTCGAGGATGCTTGCGAATTAATACCATATTGTCACGGTAAATTCCATGATAATATAAAACTGTATATGAATCTGCATGTGCAGGCTGCAGACCGGCCGCGGCTGCGTGTCAACGTTGGGAATACGGTACCGCAGGAACTCATGATCAAGCCTGCAACGTCGCACAGTGATCGGGGCGCAATTCATGACAAACCATCTGAAATAGATGACAATATTGAGGAGCTTTTCAAGGAAGTGTACCACAATCTTTCTCGATTCAAGAAGTAAGCCCATTCGACTTGTCTTCTCTCTGCATGTCCAATTCACTGCATACCAGCGACTCTGTAGTTTAGTTGCGAGCACGGGCCCCAGACATGTTAGGGTTTGGTCTGTGGCTGAACTCCATATGAACGCCAGCACCTCCTCCAGGAATTCATCAGGCTTTCCGAGTCAAGGATAAGACAAGATGCAGAACAACATTATTACGAGATTTAATCTGATGGGTTCTCGATGTAACATTGCACTTGATCGATTAATTTCCGGGGTTTCGTGAGAGCAGGAGCTATGAGATGATGGAGAAGACGTTCCGGATCTATGTGTACAAGTATGGGTACAAGCCATTAGTGCACGGGGCGAAACGGAGCGGAGTCTACGCAACCGAAGGTCTTTTCCTCGAGCGCATGGAGACTCCCAACAACGGCTTCACTGTCACCGATCCCTCCAAGGCCAACATGTTCTTCATGCCTTACAGCGTCCGACAGATGGTGGACTATCTCCAAGACCCTCATTCCAGGAGCATGCAGCCACTCAAGACGTACATTGCAAACTATGTCGAAAAGATTGCGGATGAGTACCCTTTCTGGAATCGTAGTCATGGAGCCGACCACTTCTTCGCGTCTTGTCATGACTGGGTATGTACGTAGGGATTCTTATCTATGCATGCTGCAGAGAAGAGAACAGGAAGTGAATGTTAGATACAACACAGAGCTATTTCTTGGGTTGCAGTCAATTTGATTTGATAGGACCTCATAAAGCAGCATTCTCCAACTTCAAAGACTCGTGAACTATCGTTCTTCTCGTGCAGATACCGAACTTCTCGTTTCAATCTAAATGCATATGAATTTTCTTCTAGGACACAATGTTCAAGATCGTGCTAGAGAGACCACAGGATCATATGTTATTAACAATATGCGATACCGCTGTCTTTGACTTGTATTTGAAGGCCCCGGAGTCGTCTCTGAACCATGAGGAGCTTCACAGGAATGCTATGAAGGTGGTGTGCAACGCGGATGTTACTCGTCATTTTCAGATAGGCAAAGATGTCTCGCTCCCACAAACAATTGGGCCTGAGTCGATCTCCGGTCATGGTGGAAATGAAGGGTCCAAGAAACTTGCAAAAGTGATGAGTACCAGCACACTAGAGCTGCAGGAGGAGAAGGTTCATAGTCGGGAACAGCGACCCTTTCTTTGCTTTTATGCTGGACAGATGCACGGTCCAGTGCGCCCAGTGCTTCTCAAACACTGGAAGGACACAGACCCTTTGATGAAAATCTATGAGGTTCTACCTGCATCAATAGCAACAAATCTATCTTACGCTCAACACATGAGACTCAGCAAGTTCTGTATCTGCCCTAAAGGCTTTGAAGTGAACAGTCCTCGTATCGTGGAATCAATTCTCAACGGATGCATTCCTGTTATCATCGCGGACAACTTCGTCCTTCCATTCGCTGATGTGCTCGACTGGAACAAGTTCTCCATCACAGTTGCCGAGAAGAGCATACCCGATCTGAAAGACATCTTGATGGGTGTTCCAGATAAGACATACCATGCGATGCAAAGACGTTTGAAGTATGTGAGACGGCATTTCGTTTGGAGCCAGTCACCCCCTTTACTTGTCAAGAAATACGACGTCTTCCACATGATTCTCCATTCTATTTGGACACAGTGGCAAATCAATATTGTGCCTACTCTCAACACAGCTAGACCAGTGTCTCAAACTTCTTAAAAAAGGTATACGATGCAGATCTGGAGCTGCTCATGATGATGAGGCTGGCTTCGAGCTGCGAATTGCGATCCTCTTGCACAAGTGCAGAAGCTTCTATAACTTGCAGACAATCATCGATCAGACGAAGGGTTATAGGGCTCAAGAGCTGCACCTGCAAATCACCCCATGTGGGTATGTACAGTACGACTCCGAGGAGGAGCTCCATGACGAATTACAACGTTACAAGTACAGGATCAGACCCGGACTTTCCATTACTCATGAATGATGTTGTTGGGACCTTACTACCCTATCTCCCATGTCGGAATCCTCAGCAACAGTTTTGAATTATTATTGCTGGACTGCTTCGATGCAAGCCATTCCGAATTATAGACATGGGTGAGGCGCAAACGGTATGACCAGCCAGCCAGCCAACCAACGTAAATTTACATTCTTCAGTTTTTATCGAAGCGCCGCGCGGTCATCAGATTGCTAACACTGCACACACTAAATGTAAGGTACCTTCTCGATAGAATATGCATTAGGTAGCCCTGCAGGTGATCCTGAATGCACAGTGGGTAGCATTCACTGTTCCCAGGAAAATTTTGCCACCATCAAAATGTGTTCATGGATCTGATTGCAACTTGTTAAAGAACTACAGTACTGTGTCCAATTACATTTAGAGTGATTAATCCGGCGCTTTGGTATTTCTATGGTGCATTCTCTTGGGTATTCGTGTTTCACATGTTGGAAGATTCGTGCATATATAATTCATATGGCATCCTGGTGTGCAGAGAAAGAGTCTCCCTTGTATGCAGGATGATACCCTCCCTAAATCAACTTGAGCAGTTGTATGTTTTGGATGAACTTGCTCAATTTGGAGTCCAAATTGGGATGATCCTCCTTTGGTTTGGCCCATGAAGGCTTAGGAAATAATTACTTGGAGGTTTGGGCCTAGTGAAATTAGACCCCAAATAAATTAAAACCGTGTTGAAGTTAACAATTTTTTTGATGTGCAAGTTCATATCACCTTAATTTAAGCCTTTTTAAACATGTCTCTTAAACATTGGTCTCTAAACAATCAACTTAGATATCAAAATGAACTTTATGATATTCGATAATTATTAGGTTTTATTTAAATCTTGAAAAAAGAAAAGGACATTTTTTTACTTGATTTTTTTTTATTTGAAGTGTTTTTATATATTTCAATGTGCATTGGTTCATATAATTATGAGCATGTTCTCAAACTCTTT
The DNA here is from genome assembly GCA_963920785.1 of Sphagnum contortum. NCBI lineage: Eukaryota > Viridiplantae > Streptophyta > Sphagnopsida > Sphagnales > Sphagnaceae > Sphagnum > Sphagnum contortum. The sequence continues at coordinate 3,559,412 of OY987284.1, read as the reverse complement.
TAAAAATAAAAAATCTAAAACCATGCAAACTAAATGACTTTTGATCAAACCATGCAAACTTTGTAATTGAAAGTTGTTCAAACAGAAATCACATGTGGAAATTATGGACCTACAAATTTGCAAGACCATGTGGTCTACAATGAACTTGAGTTGAAAAAATGGTTCATGGGCAACTTGGACGAGTTCTCCTTGGAGCAACTACCCCAATCATGTGTTTTATGGGGAACTAAACATGGTTCCCTGAACAATTCAATTGGGGTTGCCATTTCATACTCTTCTCCTTGAAGAAGTTGCTCCTGGAGGAAAGTCTTTTTTTCCCTTGGAGAAGTTGCCCTAAGCAAAACACACCCAAGTTGCCCCAGAACCATATTTTGGTCCCCAGAAAACACATGGTTTTGTAATTTTGTGTGTTGATAACTTTTCCATATGAATTCCATTTGAAGAACTTTCAACTACAAAGTTGTAACCTTCAACAAGATCTTTCCAATTTTGTGTCACAACCTTCTATTAGAGATCATTTGACCCTTGTTTTGTAATATCAATGGCTAGAAATCAAATTACTAAGTTGATTCTTGGTCTTTCTTTTTTACCATAAATTTTAGCTAATGTTTTCAAATGGATACCGTGAGCTCACTTTCAACGTCTATGCTTTTGAAAGTTTTTCAACAATATAAAAAATCTTGATGAAGTTGCAAAGGGCAATTTTTAGTGTGCTAGATAAGGGGGGTTCAAGTTGTGTTTGGACACTAGAAATAACAGAGCCCTCCCCTTGGATCCGACTTACCTTAAGCTCTTAAGTGATTACTCATGGGTTGTTCTACCTTAATGGTTTCTGCTATTAGGTACCTGAATGATGCAAGATTTTGTATAAATAATTTAAACATTTGCATATTCTATCTATTATGTTTATTATGACATAGGTTGAAGGTGTTGTGTAACTTTGGGCACATGCATGCTTTCATGGGCTTATGAACCTTTGTTAGTTAGTAATAACCTATGTTAAAAAATGCGTTAGCAATGTTAAAAGCTTTTCTTATATAGTAATTGCCTTAGTCTGTCTGTGAGAACCGGCAGATCCGTGTGACCCCCTTCCCAAAACTGGCCTCTAAATATACACAGACTGTCTGTGACCCCTTTCTCAGAACCGGCAGAACCGGCCCAGGGTTAATACCAGGGGGCTTTTTTTTTCCGCCCTTTTTCGGCGGGCTGCCCAGGGTTAATACCAGGGTTTTTTTTTTTTTTTTTTTTTTTTTTCCCCGCCCTTTTCCGGTGGGCGGTCGTACTCAGGCTATAGTATTTTTAAAAATAAAAAATATGGCGAAAACAATGCAAGGGCGCCTCACAGTGACCTTAAAGGTCACGAGTACCCACTAATTAAATCTAATACTTGGTTAACCTGTGAATTTGATTCACTTAGCCTCTTGTGTTTACTTCCATGTAGTATTAAGTTTCATAGGTTATTATATTTTACAGTTTGGGAAGACTAAAAATTTTACACATACACTATATCTTTTCCTAGCTTGTTCAATACTATTGCATTGTAACAAAATACAAGTTAAGGTTATTGTGAATTTCCAAAAAGCCATTCTCCATGGATATTTCTTAAGATGGAAAAAATCTGAACAACCCAAATTTTTGAAGGTTTAAGGTTAGGGTTTGAAGGTCTTCCATGCAAATGAAAAAATTGCTATTATACATGATGGAAAAAATGTAATTATACAAAAAAGAGACTTCACAAAGAGATTTTGGAAACAATTCAACTTTTCCGTTGTTGTTTGACAAGTTTGAATAAAAGATATTGGGAATCTACCAAAAACTAATGAAAAAGAAAAATTCGGAGGTTTTTGTTGCAATTGTGAACATTGAATTAACTATGGTAAAAAAATTAAATTCATTATAATAGGTGATTAAGCACCCATTATTCATATAAGGCCATTATTAATCTTTCTACTTTTATTTTAACTACCTTTCTTTCATTATGAGTAGGTAAGAAATGTGCACCAAATCCAAGGGGGGAGGGGACACTTATAGTGTAAAGTTGGGGATATACATGCGTCAATCGACCATTTTTAGGGGGTATTATATCAACCCATTTTTTATTACCTTATTATTATTTAATTTTTTGACATATACATATTAAAGCCACCTATATAATTATAATCCAATATTTCAGATTATTTTGTACCTTATATTGTAATTAAATTGATTATGTGAATAAAATGTACCTTGTTTCTTAACTAATTAACTTAGAATTTTTATTCAACAATCAATATATTGCCACCTATATTTTTACTCACGTATTTTTTATTTATTTATACTAATGTCCCCCTTAGGAAATCCTTTTAGATTTTCATTTCTATTTCTTGAAATTATATGCTTTGGTTTACGTTGATTCCAAATTTCACAAAAATCATGAAACAAACAACATGCTTTTGTCACCTTTGTTATTTTATTCACTCTACTAAAGTTGAAATTTCTCAAGATTTTCCACCTTTTTTTTTGGTGAATGAAAAGCATTTTTTTTGTTATAACTCTACCTTTCTTCATGCTAGAATCATATGTTATTTTGTTCACATCTATAAGGATTTTAGTCTTTTAAATGTTATGCAAAAAATGAAATATTCTTTTGTTGAAGAAATCATTTTGTGCAAGTGTGACCTTCTTGCTTGGAAGCTGGATCCCATAGCTTTTGATAACAAAATATGAACATCAAATCACATGGATGTAAGTTTTATTGCCCACATCATAAATGTTAATATTTGGTATATGGATCCACCCATCTTGAAGAAAAAGGGGTTTTTTTTAAAAAATAAAATAAAATTCTTCAAGGCTTTTTCTATCATTGCATATATGCTTCAATAATTGGTAAATTATGAAAGCTTTGGATTTCCTTTTTCTTCCCTTTGCAAATTTTTCATTGGTTGTGTGCCATTATCATTGTCATCATGGCAATGGACAACTTTGTAATGGATAAAGACACGAACCATGGAGGTCTATGGCCTATGACCCTCATCATGACATATGTCTTAAAAAAAAACACAAGTTGTTTACAATGCAACATGTAAAGAACTCTAAAATGGGGAGGAGAACTAAAAGATTTGTGAGAATAAAACATGCTTGAAATTGAAAGAAAGATGAATATGTAGGTAAATATATTAAAAAATCAAAGCCTTTACTTGTTCATGCATTTGTTTATTTATAAAAAATTATTTTAAAATTATAGAAAATTTCTTTTTTCTCGTAAATAGAAATTTGAAGCAATAGCCATGACTAAGAAATGATCCCCCAAGCTTTTGTATTGAGTATGGTTTAAGAGTTATGGTTTATTTGAAAGCAACTCCACCCATGGAAAATATACTTCCTTCAATTGAAGGGGAACTTTTGCCAATTTGCATGCAAACCTTTTGCCAATTTTAAAAATCTTCTTTGTGGTTTTTTTTTTTTTTCTTTTTTTTTTCAATTTTATGATGTAGGCAAAGTCACAAGTCACAACCATCCAAAAGAAAATCTAGCCGAATTTGGCTATAAGACATATATGGAGGATTTTTTTATTTTTTATTTTTCAATAATTTTGTGATGTGGCTCGAGTGGTGAATCATCCATAAGAATCTTTAGCCAAATTTGTTGATATTCAAAGTATGAAAATAGAAAAATCTTAAGCACCCTTTCAAATTGTAGGCAATTGTGGTGAGTTTTGGCAAATTTATTTTCTTTAAAAGCAATTTATCACAAAATATTTTTTGTAAAATGGTGGAAATTTGCCACCAAAAAAAATCACTATGTTGATTTTTTTTAAAATAAATGATCTTTTATATTCTAGGCCACCCACCAAAACCTGTTATAAAAGTTTAGCAATTTGGATTTTTCTTTTCTCGAAATATGGCAAATTTGGACTAGTATTTGCATAAGAGTCCTTTTGTATATATTTTTCAGGTTTAAAATAGCCAAATTTGCCACCCAATAAATCACTATCTTTTGCCATTCAAATTGAAAATTCTTGTACTTTACACTGCGGAACGCCTACTTCTATAGTTCTCCCCTATTTTTTTGGCCTATGCCCTTAGGGCCTACCACCCTCAAAGCTAAGGACCCTCAAATTAGGGGAAGGTGCCTTGGTAGCAATCCTTCCCCTATACATAAAGACCCTAAAGACCTTTGGAATTATTCCAAATGTATTTTGGATGGCAAGTTCTAAGGCGGAATTCGACTATTGTGAAAATGCCTGGCCCTTCCATTTTCATCCATCTCATCACTGAATCTCATCCATTTTCATCCATTTTGATGGGTATTTACATTTGGCAACATCCTTGATTAAGGACTTTACAAGAAGGAGGCTAGTGCTCGGGCCCTTCTTCCGGTAATGCCTCAACCTTAGGCCTTATACCCTAAGGTTCCTACACGAAACCTTTTAGTAAATTCTTCAAACAAAGTCCCTACCCTATTATTAACCTAATTTTGAAGCCCTAAAGCTGAATTATTAATTAATTTTGAAAAATCCATTTTGAAAAAATAAACAATATTCCCAAAAAAATTCAGTCTCCTTCACATGAAAAAATTTCTTTGAGAATTTTTTTTATTAAAATAATAATAATAATAATAATTTGTGTCGAAATTGCTAAAGTAGGAAGTTCGACTTAAGATCAAGTCCCACTTTTTTTTTTTACTAAATTTCTTCTTTGGGGAAACATTTTGGATAAAAAGCAAAGTATTTTTTTTTTAGGTTTGATTCATTTGTGTCAGCCTTTTTCTTTTTCTCTCTATATACCCTAGTACCTTGGCCAATTGGACACTAATTATATTATTTTCAAAAACGTTGAAATTTTTTTTTAAATTATTTGTTCCAAATCAAAAGAAATTTTGAAGGAAAATAATGAATATATTTAGGAATATACCATTTGTTGAAAAATGAAAATTTCAAAATTAATTAATTAATTAATTAATTAATCGATGGACATGTGTTGAAATGGCCAAGGGACTATGGTATATAACACAATTCATTCAATTTTCAACCCTTTCATGAACAATTGTGGGAGGACAAGCCGTATGGAGTCTATCCATGTTTAACGCACAATAAAGCCATGCGAGGAGGCCATTTGCACTCTAGAGTTGAGGGCAAAGGGGTCTAAGGTATCGTAAAGAGCCCCTACTCCTAACAAGGCTTTACCCACCCTATACCTAAACATACATAGATTTACATAATTGAGGTAACCCTAAAACATTTACCCTAAAAAAAAACAAGAGTGAAGTATATAGAACTACCAAGATGCAACCAAGATGTAATAATACTAGGTAGTATCTTGCAATTTTGAGGCAAGAAAAAAAAGCTTAGGACAAAACACTTGAGGAATATTGTAGGGCTTCTCAACACTTGACTTGAGGATAGTTGTGGTGGAGGTTGTTGTGGTGGTGGTGATGGTGGTGATGGTGGTGATGGTGTGGTCTCCCGGTCTTTAGATATGTCAAGATTTTGAGAAACACTAGGTACGATAAGTGTACCATGGCAAGTTCAACGTTTCAACGTCAAATAATAATTTTATTTCAAAGATTTCATGTCCAAAATTAAAATATTGCAAAATACTATCCTAGAAGATCCTCCACAAAAAAATTTTTATAATAAATAAATAATTGTAGAAAAAATTAATTATTTTTTTGATTTTTTTTCAAACATTTCTGAAAATAATATAATTAGTGTTGGAGCTAGTGAAAGCATGTTAGGTACTTTTGGGTAGTAGGAATAGTTAGGGATTGTTCCTAAAGAATAGGTTCTTATTTAGGATTGTCGATATAGGCAATTGTCTTTAGGATAAGGGACGATGAGAGTAAGGGCCAAGCATATATATGGTCCTTTCATTTATGATTCTTGAAAAATCGAAGATTTAGTTTTGACTAGAGTTGGCAAGTTCAAGGTATTGAGTAGGGTTTAGGGTACCAAAGCTTGACCAAGAAGAACCTAGGCTAGGGTTTAGGGTTTAGGGTACCCTAAACCCTAAACCCTAGCCTAGGTTCTTCTTGGTCAAGCTTTGGGGACTTTGGACAAAAAGGTTTTAAAAAAGGCAATAGTCAAGTCAAGTATTTTTATTTTTTATTTTTGGCAAAAAAATTTGTCATATATCATTGATTACATACCTTATATTATAATTAAATTAATTATTTGAATAAGATGTACCTTGTAAGTGTTACCCAACAACCAATATATTAATTGCACCTTATATTTTTTATTCACATTTTTTTTTAAACTTTTTTTACAAGTTCACCCCCAAGGTTCCAAATATATTTTTTCATGGGCAATATTGATTACTTACAAACAATTCGATTTTTTTCTTACATGAAAGGTTCCCTTGATTTGGGTTAAGGGCAAATGGATTAAGGGCATATCTAATCGTTCTTTCAATTTGGAGAAAAGAATCAAAATTTGAAAAAATGATGGAATAATTAATTATGTGTAATCACTTACAATCTTTGTTTTATTTTATTTTATTTTATTTTTGTGTGGAAAATTTTCATGGTGTAATGATAATGAAATCTAGCTTCACAAGGTACAAAGAATTTTTTGGGCCAAAAATGCTGAAGTCACCAAAATTTGAGGATTTTTTTTCTTTTCAAAATTGCCATATTTAGACAATAAGTTCCAAGAGGTCACACCAAACAATAGTAGGATTCTTCAACTTTTTTACTTTCCTTTTTTTGACATATAGCCAAATTTGGCTAATTCCTCTTGTGCACAATCGCCAATGTGGTTATGTCACAAAATTGAGGGAAAAGAATTTCATGCTTAAAATATATTAAAAAATGACAAGAAATTTTCATTACCTTCTTGCACCAATTTGCATCTCGTTTCTTTTGAATTGAATAGAAATTCAATTGAATTTGAATTCAATTCCAATGAAATCTAAATTTCATTCAAAATGCTTTTGAATTTAATTGAATCTAGATTGAAATAATTAAAATTAAAATTCCATTGAAGTTGCATGCAATGTCATTCAATATTTTCATTCAATTGGAAGGTTTTTTTTTTTTTTTTTTTTTTTTTTTTGCATCATTTCATTGTAGAGCCCAATTTTCAAATAAATTACAAAAGATGATTTTGAAATAAAACATTAATTGGGTAATGAATTCACACTTGGGTCACTTGCACAAAAACTACACTAAAGAGTGTGATGTCAAGTGCATTTGGGGGGGAATTCTTTATTTTTGCAAAGAACCTTTGGTTTTAGTATCAATAAATAACTTAGAATTATATTACTTTTATGAAAAACCTATAGAAATTTTGATTTTTTAAAAATTGAAAAAAATCTTAGTTCTAATTCCAAACATAAATGAAATTGGGAATCGACCCATATAAATATATGCAATTTTTAAAAATTATTATTATTCAATTTTGTTTCACTAATTTTTTAATAAAAAAACATGAAAAAGGTATATTGATTTTTGAATATTCCATTTTTAAATAATATATTTTAGAACCGGCAGGTTAATTTCATGGAAGCCGGAAATAACCGACGGTTCCGTGGGGTTCTTTGATATTTTGGGATCCGCCGGTCAAGGCTCTGTTATAGCCGACCCTTCTCATCCGTTGGTTCTTTTGATGAAAAAGAGATAACCAACCGTTCAACCTTAAACCTAAGAACCCTCGAACCTTAAACCCGAAACAAACCCTAATCTGGAAAATCAACGGTAGTCTCTTATCCACCGTCGATAATTTTAATTGTACGGTTGATCTAGATTGATAGGAGGAAAATAAATAATTTCTAAAGAGTGAAAAAATCATTTTTAATTTTTAATTTCAAAAGGATTTTTTTGCAAGTGAGCCGATTCTTCTTTGCATTGTACGACCCGAGGAGATACATCGGGAACTTGAATTCAGTTAGAATGTGAAAGTTCGGAATCGGCATTTTTTTGTGCGGTTGTATTCGAAATGAATTACGACAAGGGGACCGGGGGTGGGGGGGAAGGGGGGTCCCCTTTTTGTCACCCATCGGGCATTGGTCTGAAACCGTTCACAAACCCCCCGATCTTGTATTGGGTGCTTCCCCAACAAAGGTCGGCTTCACAAAAAACCAATCAAATAAAAAAAAAACCAAAAGAAAAGAATAAATTGTTGCGGCTTTTCTCGGGTAAAATAGTGGAAATTTGAAGGAGTGGCTTATTTCGGGAATGCCTTGCTCGACTCCGCTTTCTCCGGAGAAAAAAAATTCTGTTGAATAAAGTGCCTTACAAACAGTCTAGGAAAATTCTGCGGACACTTTATAAAAGGAGGGAAAAGGCTCTCAATCATACCGTCTTTGGATAAAATCAAAGGGGGGTTGGTATTTGTTTTTTCTTTCTTTTTTGGGGGTTTTTTGGGGGGTTGAGGAATTTTTCCCACACAAAGGCCAATAACCAACGATTGGATTGGCCGACTTTTTCCATCCTATGGAACACAAATCTTGGAAGCATTTTTTTTCAATGATTAGGTGCTTCAATTCGGCATGCTTCAAAATGTTTGTGTCATATCCCATATTTGGTGAAAATTTGCAAACAATTTATTTTGTTAGTTAGCCCAACTAACTTCGACAATCATTCGTTCCCAACAAAGATGACCCCCCCCCCCCCCAAAAAAAAAGGCCAAATCATCTTGTCATAAGTGCACAACTTGAGTTGTGAAATTTGTACTGAGGATATGGCTAAGGACTTCGGACGATTACTACCATGATGTAGTTGTTGATTTACACGGACTTGGAGTAGACGCGGTGTCAATATATGTAGCAGCAACCAGAGGAGGTGCTGCGGAAAATGGAAAGACAGGATGAAACTCAGTTTACCACCAAAATTGATGGTTGAGCAAAATGGAAAGACAGGATGAAACTCAGTTTACCACCAAAATTGATGGTTGAGCAAAATGGAAAGACAGGATGAAACTCAGTTTACCACCAAAATTGATGGTTCAGCAAAATGGAAAGACAGGATGAAACTCAGTTTACCACCAAAATTGATGGTTTTGTGTAGTTTCAACCCATGTTGAATGCTAATAATGTACTCCTCTGCAGGTTTTTTTTTTTAATCTCGCCCCCTCTATGACCAAACTCAAACTTAGGGTTCTGGTGCTGTGTTTTCCTTACTTTACGGATAAACTCTAATAACTCAGTATTTTTTAAATATTTTTTCCCCAACCCATTTCCAACATACAAGTTTGCTAAGTGGAAGAAGAGTCGAAACTTTTTGATTAGTTGTGGGCACCCATCCAATTTCTTTTTTTTTTCTTTTTCTTTTGTGATGGGCATTTTCATTGGCTCACCCCAAAAATTTAATCAAAGCTCCATAAGTAAATAGGTACATTGTAATTGCCTCCTTTGGGTTGCTTATATAGGTTACAAGAGTAGAACTCGGAAATGGGATTAAGTGAGGAGTTATTAGGAACATGTTGAGGATGTCTTTGGGAACACATTGAGAACAAAAAAAATCCAATACCCTCACCCTCCCCCAAAAGAAAAAAAAAAAAAAAAAACATTGGCAACCCCCCTTTCTCATTATAATGAAATTTGACAAGGTTTTTCCCTAAAAGAAAAAAGTCAATACACTAGGAAAAAAACAAAAATTCCCAAAAACTTTCCATTTATTATTTTTTCAACAATAAGTTGAAGAAAAATTGGAATTTTATTTTATTTTATTTTATTTTATTTCAATTTTCTAATGTTATATAAATTGGCTAGCATCCCAAGAGGCATTTAGGCTAGGATTTTAAAAATGTCCACAAAATTTTAGAACTTGTCTAAATATATATTTTTAAATGCTAGCAAATTAAAATAATCAGAGTCCAAACGTGGCAGCGAAAGTTTTGCCAAATTTTTGTTTTTAGAAATTTGGCGATTTTTTTTCAGAGAAAAGAGAGTATTCCTGTGTTTTAATTTTTATTAATTTTTATTTGTTTATCGCATTTTAGCGAAATTTCGAACAAAAAGAAAAACGCTCGCTGCTGGCTTGTGACTTGTTAAAAAAAGTTTTTTTTAATAAAAAATAATACTAATAATAAAATCGAGGTCCCAGTACAACAATCGCCCGCGTTCCCTGCCCCTTTTGCCACGTCGCCCAGGTCCCGAAACCACTCCTATTTTACGTGTGTCCCATTGAGACGTGGACTTGGTTGCCGGCGCCTTACGTGTAAAGGCGCCGTCTTCCCACCGGTAATCACCGGTAACAAAACCTAGCCTAGTAACCTACCTATTCGCCTAGGCCCTAGACCCCGTAGGATGCCTACGCCCCCCCCCCCTCTTCGCCGCTTGCTCTCCGCGCGTGCGCAGTGGAAGAGGCTCGCTCGCTCGCTCGCTCGAGAAACGGGAGAGAGAGAACACACGAGAGGGAGAGAGGCACAGACAGAGAGAAGACCCGCTGCGGCAAAAAGGGTCCACACAAGGATTGGGCATCGCCGAACTCGAGAGAGGAGCAAGAAACGAGAGTTTTGTTAGTGAAGCAAAAGCATATCATTATGGAAGTGCAAGGAAGGGTGATGACCCATCGCCGTGGTAGCCATATGGCTTGAAAGACTCAGACACAGAGAGAGACACAGAGAGATAAGAGAAAGAGAGGGACAGAGAGAGACACACACACACACAGTTTTTTTTTTCTCGGGGTGGGTGGGTGTGTGTGTCGTTAGGGGCCCTACTACAGAAAGGGAATTTGTGTGGGGAGCAAGAAAGCATGAGTGGGTGGAGGTTGTGAAGAGCGGCTTTTTCCGCAACAACTGGGTTATTAGGGTTTATATAAGAGAACAAGAAGAAGAGCAAGAAGATGGTGATTTTTTGATGCTGCTGCTCTCTGCTTGTATGATGGGGCGACAGTTTTAGGGTAAATAGGGAAATTCGCCAATAAAATTGGGAGAGATGGATGTTGACATGGGTACTGGTTGTTGGATTTGTGATGGTGAGTGAAGAAGAAGAAGAAGAATTAAGGGAGAGAGATGAAGAAACATGCAAGATTGGAATTGTGAGAAAGTGGGGCAGGTTGTGTTTTTGCAGCAGGCGGATTTTTGGTTGGGGCAAAAGGATTTTTGGGTTGGGGGAAGATTCTCTCTCTCATGTAGTAGTAATAGTAGTAGTAATATGAGTTACCGTCTCATGAGAAAAGATTGAAGGAGAATAATGGGTGTTGGAGTGGGTGCTAATGCTGCTGGTGTTGAAGAAGCTCCAGAAATTCTGCTGCTGGTGACAACGTAGGACATTCATTCCTTTTTTTGGTGGTTTTTTCCCATATTGGAGGGTGGAAAGCTTGTGGGGGAGAAGGGCTGGATTTTTCCCTGTTAACAACATCCAGTAGCGGTTCCAAGGAAAGCCACATACATGACCGTGGTAGCATCCAGCCACACAAATCACATGGATTTCCACTATCTTCAGGTGGGTGTGTGGTATTTTGTTCCATTTTCACAACCCCCATGCACCCCTGTCCTGCCACCTTTTGTGTGATGTTGGTCTTTTCTTGTCTGTCTGGAAGGAATAATGATGTTAAGAATGTGCAGTAGATTTTGAATGGTGGCAGCATATCGGATTTGCATGGTTTTTCAGACCAGTGAATACAATGACAGATGGTGAAAGAGTGTGGGGTACCTTGTATGTATGTCTGGGAGTTTTTGTTGTTGTTGGAACTTGAGAGTGCAACCGTCACTTGCACCATCCATCGGATACTCTATTTATGAACCTCAAATAAGAGCTCAGGATATGGCTGGCAGCAGGTGTGGATGGACTCACAAACACTCATGCAGGTCACAGTGTCAAGTGTTGATGCTTCCCAGCATCTTGCTCAGCATGAGAATGAATGAGTCTTGCAACAACAGAATAGTTTGTGCTATCATTCGGTTGTCATCATAACTGGAAGTGGTGGCAGATTCATGTCCAGGTCATTAGGGTGTGGTTTTTTTTTTTTTTTTTGGTTTTGTTGGTGTCTTAGTCCTGCATATGACTTTGTCACATGAACACACTACCAATTGGTATTTGGTTGGAGATGAGGGTAAGATTCATTTCACGTTGGTTGCTGCAAGATTTTTTGTGCATAGTGCTCATCCTCTTCAGGCACAAAAATTGATGGGAGGATTCACTCTTACCATTGTCTCCCACCCCCAGTCACACCTGCAAGGTGAACAAAGTCTGAAGGAAGGAGAAAAACTGTGTATTTGCATCCAGCACCCTCCATTGCATGTATCTGTTTCTTCTGATAGGGTTCTAGATTACCAGATGAAATTGACAAGTGATTGATACCAGTATCGAATGTTGTAGAACAGCACCTTAGAGTTCCTCTTGAGTAATTTGTGGCTAAAACCCCCCCACCCCCACAGCCTTGTCTATATCCTTTTTATGCACTGCTTTTTCCTTGCTGCTCATGACCTAGCAATCCTTGACAATTTTTCTGTGTGTGTGCAGCGTGTGAAGGTGTACCGTCTGAACGATGAAGGTAAATGGGATGACAAGGGTACTGGTCACGTGTCTGTTGAGTACTTAGAGGTTAGATTTCTTAACCCATCTGCAATCATCCTTTGAGAGCCGCTTCCTTTTTAGTTCTAAGAGTGGGAGAGAAAAAAAGTCCTAACATATCTGAAGATGGTGTCGAGCCTCTTGCTTTTCTCAATCACAAAAACTAGCTTGCCCAAGCCCTTACCACCATATGTTTTGGGGCTGGAAGACTACAGAATTCACACCTTGCATGTGGTCTCTCATGATCCACTCTCCTCTCTCTCATTAGTGTTTTACATGTGTTTAACACTGGTGGATCTCTTTACATATGGGAGCAGGAAAATGAGCCTTTAAGCTATGGAAGTGCAATTGGCTATAATACGCACTCTCTAGCACGGTGGCAAGGTTGCGAAAACCAGGTGGCTTTATTTAGTGACTACCTCAAGTCCACACTGGGTCAAAGAGCTTAATAGAGTGTTTTAGTAAAAGAAAAACTTTAAACTCTTGCTTCCTTCCAGAACAACAGTTATGGGTGTAGAGCCTGACCATCTAGAATTCCCCATTTACTTCCCCTACTGAGGCAAAAGAGGGTAGTAACACCAATTCCCACCCTTAGGAAGAAGCTGGCAGGCCTGATCAATGCATAAAGACAGCGCCCAGCTGGACTTGTTGCAGGTTTAGCTTCTCAGAATTAAACCCTAAGAGAAGCTTTAGTGCCAATGGGTCCAGTTTGGAACATTTCCTACAGCATTCTGAGTTTTAATGTAAGGGTTGAAGATTGCCATACTGACTTAAGGAGGTAATAGTGGAGAAGAATAGGCACTGCATTATTATTGTTTTCTTCACCTGTAAGCTTGAAAGAGCAACTTTTGTTGACATTCCTCCTATGCAGATGGTTGATCCACACCGCTCCAAAGCTGGATTTCATCTATAGGGCTTGATAGTTTACCTCTATGGGTGGCTTCAGCTGCAGTTGCTGCACGGGCCTTTGGGGTTTTTGACATTTTGCTGTCAAGCATGCATGCTGCCAAGAAACTACTGTGTCCACTGTATGATTTCATGTATGGAGTGAAAGGTGGTTCAGAAAAATCTGAGATTTGCTTAAGATATATATGTGTTTTAGAGTTTGCAGGGTCACTACTTTCCACAGAGACTTTCTTGAGATTCTTTTTGCCTGAGTTCCCAAAGGCATTGTAAAAGTGGATCTGCAATGTACTACTCCTCTGAGCAAGAATCTCAGGAGTCTGCATGTACCAAGAGAGTGAGGTTGTCTGAAGAGTGTGGTCAGGGACAAAAGAAAAATCTTGGACTTGTTAAAAACCCTAGAAAGAGTGAGAGAGAGAGAGAAAGAATGCTGCCAGGGCTCATTGTTGGCTGTCTGGGGCAATTGCAGCGCTCAGAGGCAGTAGGCTTAGTGGTCATTGATGAGGAAGACAATCAAACCCTTCTGGTACATCGGATTTCAGCAGATGACATTTACCGCCGACAAGAAGGTGGGTGTATTCCATTGTGGGCAGGGAGGAAAAATGGTTTCTGTTTTCTTTCTGATGTGGCAGAGGCAAAAGAAAATTATCCTTCTTGATTTTTGATAATTTACAAATCTTTACTTGCTTTCCTTTTTGTGCAATCTCAAACCCTAGAGTGTTGCTGTTATATGCAAAGCCGCAACTTTACTAATTTGATTCTCTGACTGATGCAATGGTGTTTCCAGACACAATTATTTCATGGACAGATCCAGAAGTGGCAACAGACTTGGCTCTTAGTTTCCAAGAGACAATGGGCTGCTCCTTCATATGGTTAGCATCATATGCACATACCGTTGAAGTCAATAGTTTTTTCATGTGTTCTACTCGGTCCCAATCAGAAATTAAGATCAGCATTGCTGGTCCATATTTCTTGTAGATGGGGGGAGGATTACTGCTACACAAGATCTTTGCCTTTTGTGTTCCAGTGAGTGAAAGGGATTGTGTAGAGAAGATCAAAAGGAAAGTACAACTTGGGAGCATGGAACATTCAACAAGAACTCACACTTTTTTGTCACAACATTGGAGACCTGTTTGTGGTGCCAAACACTATTTTTATTTTTTATTTTTGGAATATATCTGCATGTTATGTCCGGTCTGGTCATGGATGAGGACAATATGCAGTTTCTGAGGCAGCTAATTTCTCTCATTTGATTGATTGCTTTATTCATGCAGGGACCAGATCTGCAATGTGCAGCGCTTGATACATTTTCCATCTGTTGGTGGTGAGTGAGAGCTTTTTTTGTGTTTCTTTCAACGAGATCTTCAATTTTTTTCCAACTCCATGAAAGATTTTATTGTAGGTTTAAGAGATTGAATAATCATGTGTCTTAAGTGGATCCCCTTGTCATAAACTTATCTGATGTTGTGACAGTTTGGAGTTCTTGAAGTGGTGGATGAGAGATTCTGATGCTTTGAAATTCTCCAAATGGGAAACAGGTCTTGAGAGTAGTGCTCGCCCTGTCAGTGATGAGCTGGAGCATTCGGGTACATCTCAAGATGATGGTAATGCTGTTTATTACCATTGTGCAGTGTTTTGATTGTCAGTGTTTTCTTTTCCTTGGGTGTTGTGAATAGCCCTCGCTCCATACATACTATGCAAGTTTCAACCGACTACTGTTTGAATTTTCGGTTACTGCATTGAACTCTTGCAGGGAATACAGGTTCATAGTGACTACAATTTCATTCATTCTAATTGATTCATGCCTGCATGTGTTCATAGATGATGCATTTCATGAAGGTGGTGGAGGTGAAGTAATCGACCTTCCCCCAGCAGAGCTTGCAACACTTCCTCAGATTGCAAAGGTGGGGGCACCCACCCAGGTCCATCCTGTTTGGGAGTTTTTTCCTGTGAATACCACCAGTGAAGTGCACAAGGCAACAAATGTGTCTAGAATGGATTGAGGACATGGGTTTTGATCTGGACTTAGTTGAAAGTTGATGCTGTGAATTTCTTTGCTGTGAGCAAATGAGGATCTCATGTTTGGAATTAAGTTGTATGACTTTGTGACCTTCGTGCAGACAATTGGGGAAGTCTTACCTTTCAATCGAGAAAGGGTTGCAACAATGGTTGTTCGAGATGTAAGTGAACAAATTTCTTGGTTCTTGCATATGAGTGTGGGAACATTGTTAGGTGCAATTGGTTGATGTTTTGATATCTTCCATTTTTCGAATAAGAAAGGGGGAGTGGAATGCCCATGAATGACTTTTTCTTCCTATAGACTCTATTTAATCATTTTTCTTGTTTACAAGCTTTACCAGGGTGCATATGGGTGCTTGACTTCTCTGAGATGTCATCTTCCAGTTGCACCACAAGCTAATTTTCTCAAGGTGCATTGTATGGTTGGTGAAATACAGCAAACATACATCCACAAGCTGATGGAGATCTTTCGGATTTGTGAAGAACGGGGGAATACAGAATGTCTACAGTTGATGTTCAAAGTTGTGAAAGGATTGAGTAAGTCAGGACTTGCTTGCTCCCTAAGGGTTTAAGGGATTTAGAATCAAGCATTGCTCTTATGTGTTGTAGTATGAAGTTTCTTTGTCTTGAATTGAACCTTTATGATGATGTTCTTGGCTGTAAACGAGGTGGCTCCCAGTAATATACTAGTTTGGGAGCTCTACAGCACCAAGGCCCCTCACACTGGCTGAAATTCTGGCAATACCCTCATGTTCACTTAGAGCCTTCATTTACAACCTATAGTGGTTGACAATATTCCTTTGTTACTGAAATCAAGAATGAAGTGCTAAATCTTGCTGTATTGCTTGTGAAGTTGTATGATCCCTCTTCCATCAGATCCAGCTGGATCCCCTTTCATTATTAGCGTGTTAGTTTTTTTTTAATCAATGTGATGAACTCAGCTGACAGATGGGAATTGCAAGACCATCATGATGGTGGTTTTGAGACTTAAATCCTGCATTGTGGTAGTGCTGCACTGAATCATGGTGCAGTTACTTACTGAATGTCTCTCATGTGTTGGACATGTTTGTAGTCTCCTTGAATGATGGGCACATCTTTGATATCATCTTCAGTGACGAGTACATGATGGACATTGTCGGTGCTCTGGAATGTAAGTTTCAAGAGCTTAGTTTTTTTGTGTATTTTCTGTATTCAGGAATTTGATGTGCAATTTGACTCCTTTTGTAGTTTGGTGGTCCCCCTTTTGTAGTTACCCCACTTCTCTGTCCAGTTCTGTGTGCATCACTTTTATATGGGTTTGAAAAATTGCTGCTCCCCAAGGTCTCTCAATATCTTTGATGTGCAGATGATTCAGAGCTGTCCACCCACCAAGATCACCGTAAATATTTGAGGGAGCAAGTTGTCTTCAAAGAGGTAAAATTCTTAGCATTTTTTTAGGGTTTTCAAAGCACCCATTTGAATTCTTACCTGTAGGGTCCTATTCTTAGCCTTACTTTAGGGTTTTTAGAAGACCCATTTGAACATGTCCCTTGTACTGCTCCTGCTCTTCTGTTCAGCGAATGTGCACTTGTGTGGCAATTGTCCTGAGCAAAGAACAAGTAAATCCATGGGAGTTTCAAGCTGGGAATGAGACCTCGTCACCTTGAAGTTTATATAGTAGTATAGTGGATCATTAGCATTTGGGAGTAGACAAGATGGCTTATACATATTATGTCTACAAGATTGCAGAGAAAACTACTCTCTCTCTCTCTCTCTCGCTCTCTCTCATTCTGTGTCTCTCTTGAGCCCTAGTCAGACTGGTAGGCTTTTTCTTCGTAAACCGTCTTCTGGTGGGACATACTGATTTCTATTGCAATGCACTCGTGGGAACACTGCTAGCTGCAAATTCATTCTCACAAGTAAAGATCTAGATGGGATTTCCAGCTTATGGAAGCAAACATCTGTTTCTGAAATTGCAGGCTGTTTCTATTCATGACCCGGCAATATTATCAAAGATTCATCAAACATATCGCATCGGCTACATCAAGGTGATTATTATATAACCAAACTTGCCATATTTTGTGATGGCTTTGTGGCAATGTATATTTATTGCATTTTGTGAATCTTCTAAGCAGTAATTTTTTTCCTTGCCCCGTATCAAACTCAAAAGGTGGTTCTGTGGTTTCTGTGCATGTGGGGTTCTCTTAGTTTTTCAGTTCACAATCTGAAGGAGTGTGCTTTAGTTTGCAAATGTATTAAGTGTTATATTGTCTAGTTGTGAAGAAGCATGAATTTCTCCAGGGCAGGCTGGTTTGTACTGAAGTTTGTGATATTATGTGATATTACCTGCTGTATGGCAGGATGTGATATTACCTAAAGTGTTGGATGATCAGACATTTGTCACCATCAACTCCATCATGCTCTTCAATAATGTGGCAGTAAGTAGTTTTCTCTCTCTGCTCGAGGATGGTTTGTAACATGTTAGGGTTTAGTGTTGGGATGGAAGAGACGTGTACATTTTGCCCCCCATTCTTGTATCAGTTAACTGATTGCTAGGTAGCTGCAGTAGGACTCTTTTGTGTCATTTCATGCTTCCCTATAATTATTTGTAAGGAAGTGGTACCTTGCACTACTGTTCCTGTGATGATTTTGTAGACCCTGATTGATGTAGAATGAAGATTTTTGTGGTGGGTACCTAGCATATACGCTTGTAGTCAATCTTATGTTGTACAGTCTTTTGATTGGGAGCCCGGGTTGCTTTTTTGTTTGACACAGGTCGTTTCATCTCTCCAAAATGATTCTACATTTTTGTCAGAGCTGTTTTCCAAGCTACGATCACCTGATACACCTGATCGATGCCAACGAGACCTGGTAGGCTGCAATTTTCTTTTCAACATTGCTTACAGTTTATGTGTGCATGCATGCTTCTTAGATGTCTGTTATGGTGGACCGTTAATCAACAGCAGCATTGTTGTCGTCCCCCCACCCTCCAGAAGACGTGCAGGTGTGGGCACAGTATCTGGCTAGAGTATTTTTTTTTTCAAGGGTTGGGGGCGTGGGTCTGCTGCTGTCCAACAGGTGCTATTTATACAGGAGTTCTGCAATCTGAGTAAACATCTTCAACTTCCAACTCGAAGTCAGCTTTTCAGGTATGGCTACTATATTCTACCTCTGTTGCTCTTCAGTAGGTATCTTGTTGTACTTTCAAGTACTGAGGAATGAGGTCATTCATATGGGAAATTCAGTTGTAGTGTAACTTTTGATGGGATTTCTTGGTTGCTTCATGCCAGGAACTCAGATGGAAATGTTACTGTATTGAGTTTTGTTTAAATTCAGATTTTGGAATCAACCTGCATTTCTGTCTGACTCTTCAATCTTTTTTGTTTATTCCCTTTGGTTGATAAAGGGCTCCCGTTCTTTGTTATTTTTGCAGCACTCTGGTCAAAGAGGGTCTGTTTGATATTGTAAAGACCATCCTTGAGAGCAGTGATGAAAGCATTCGGCTCAGCGGGTTCGTTTCTACTTGGATGTTGTGTAGGAAAGCTCATTCTATCTGTCATGGGTACATATGGGGTAGTCTTCTGAGTTGCCTTTTTGGTTTTTCTCTTGTTTTGTTTTTTTTTTCCCTTCCCATAAAAAAACTATGCATCGTTTCCTGTCTGTTTTTCCTGGTCTATGTTTTTTGGGGTCTGTTGGGTCCCCAGGAATTGAGGAGAAATTGATACAAATTGTTTCTTTTACTTGACCTTGGTCCCCATCTTTTTCTAGATAAGGAGCCCCACTGAGCATCATTTTTGGTTCCAAATGCATAGGATTGCCCTGTTTTCTGTATCACATGAGACATTTCTTCTTCTGTTTCAAAGTTTTGGAGGCGACAATAGAAGTTGGTTTTTCCATTTTGTAGGTGTTTTTCCATGGTATCAGTCATTGTGAGTCATAGCTTGTCAGATGAGTACAAGGGAACATCTGCAAATTTTCTGGTGGAATTTCTTGGAATATGCAGCATATGCATATATTCCACAGCTGGCCGGTAGTCTTGGGTTGTGAAAGAGGTTGTTGTGCTCTTTATGATTTTGATGGATGCTGGGTGGATGGTGATGACAGGTGTGACATATTAATAGTCGTACTGAACCATGACCCGGCCTTGCTCCGCACATTTTTGGTGCACCAGCCACAACATACTCTCTTCAGTGAATTGGTTGGGCTATTTCCACACATTGATTTTGTGTGATTTGTGTCTGGGAGCTGAAACCATTGGTATGTTTATTTTGTGGAAGGAATGACGTTGACCAAAATGGGCATCATCATGCCCCTCTTTCTACGTAAAACTGAGATAACAGAAAACTTAACAGCAGGAGTTCTGGAAACACTGCAGGTGTGGGGGATGTTGACTCAAAGTGAAGGTGGCTTGCAAGCACAGTTGTTGGAAATCATGCGGATGCTCTTGGACTCAGAGACTATGGACACGGTATTTTGTCCTTTTGCCAAGGGTGTTTTGGAAGAGAGATCCTGTCCTTGTTATTTTTGGGTGCAGCTTTCTTGTTCTTTGTTGGGATTCTTTGAGTGCATTCATTGGCTGTGTTTCTGAATCCAGAATGCCCCAACAACAGTCTTTAGATTGATCACTGTGGAAGGGATTGGTGTCTAGTTCTCTTGACCACTTGGGCGGATTTTCCACTCATTTAGGTTTGTCTACAATCTATTCTTCTCCAGTGTCATCTTGCTTTTCCCAAGCCTTTCTGGGTGTTGGTCTGGTTCTTTCATAGGCCACTTCTCTGGTCATTTCCTGCCTAGGTAAGTTGTAATGGTAGTGTTCTATGGGAAGTTGGCCTAGACTAGTTAGTGTATGAAGATGGGAAAATCTACCTTAAAAAAGTCTCAATTGTGGCATGCCCCAATGTGTGGTCTAATATGATGTTCACACTGCTGGAAAAACTGCTGATAAGAATGGGTTTTACACTGCCTGCAGCCACAAGTTGAAAAAAGCCAATTTCTGGAGGTGTTTTATGACAAGTACATGGATCAAATGGTCGAAGTGCTCAAGGCTGGATGTCCACCAGAACCAGGCAGCAGAGAGGTCCTCAAGGATTTGAGCATGTCTGTCGGGAAACAGTTTGTGCTACCGAATGACAGAAACACACCACCCGAGATCCTTGGAAATATCTGCGAGCTCATGTGCTTCTGTGTGCAACATCATCGATTTAGGATTAAGTGAGGCATCGTCTCTTTCTCCTCATGGTTTTGCTATATGGCTCTGCTATGCTATTTGTGTTTGTCAAGCATTTACTGACAGTGCTAAATGAATGATAGATGCCTTGTCAACGTTCCAGGACAAAATGTGGAAGGCAACTACTATGACACTATACTGTTTTAACCTGACATTGTCTGACTGGGATTTTCATGAACAGGTATTATGTCATGCGGAATAATGTGGTTCAGACAATATTGAGGTTGACACGCAGGAGGGAGAAGTACTTGGTTGTGGCAGCTGTTCGTTTTTTGCGCACATGCATTGCTTTGAAGGTTGGGTTTTTTCCTACCAACATGACTTCCAATTTCTCATTGATGTGGACTCGATCTTGAGGACTTCATGTAGTGGGGGGAAGGTAGACGTTATCCCATTTCTCTTGTATGCATCTTCTGCATGACGTTGGGTGAACATTGCTCATTTTCTGGTGGGTTTTATATTCTGAATGGTTTTTCCCTTTTTGGTTGCAGGATGAATTCTACTATAAATACATGGTGAAGCACAACTGCTTTGAGCCAGTTATCACAGCCTTTTTGGCAAATGGAAACCGGTATAATCTGCTCAACTCAGCTGTTCTGGAGCTAATTGATTTTATCCGCAGAGTAAGTCCTTCATCTATGTAGTGCCACATCTATTACACATCTCAGTAAATTCTGCTTACTTGATGATCGTCAGTTGGGTCCAGGGTTTCTGCTTACAGATGGTTTCTTCCAATGGGGGATGTGATCTGGCTTGTGACAGGAGGGCATTAAGAGCCTCATTGCACACTTGGTGGAAAAATTCTCATCCAAATTGGAGGGAGTTGACTATGTGGATACATTCCAGGCATTGAAGTTGAAGTATGAGCAGGTAGGTGATGGCACTAAACCTAGTGCCATCATTCCGCACAAGCAGTAAATATGGATTAGAAACAGAAGTGATTTGCCCATTCGCCTAATGCCACCCCACAGGATCATATTAGATGACCTTTTGCAAAAGCCCTTAGTCACACCTCAGAATGTCATCTCTCTCCAGATGTAGTTGATTTTTTTCGTCTTTTGTTTATGTAGGAAACATGAAGCATGTGGGTGTAATCAATACTACTGAGTTGCAATGCTGATAAGGGAAGGTTGATGGTATATTCTCAGTTGATTGAATGTGTGTGTTTGGGTGATATGCCAGGGATTGGAAGGACCTGCTGTGAGTTCACTAGAGACAGGAGGAGGGGTTGTGAGCAGTGTGGGACCAGACCATGGATCGCTTCGTATGCGGAACAGACTTAACCACCTGGATTCACTTCCGGACAGTCGCAAGCGTAAGGATGAGCGTGCTTTGGACAAAGATGAGGAGAACTACTTCAACGAGGACAGGTGTAGACTCTGAGAACTCACACCCCATTGGAAGAAACTATCTGTAAGCAGAAACCCATCTGGAACAACATAGGCCCCTATAATAGTCCTTTGGTGATGCAGAGTGTGAAAGGATATGGTCAGCTTTTTACTTTGGCCGCAAACACAACAATAGAGCTGCTAATTCGCTTCCCATCTTCAGCGAAATATAAAAAGGCTCGCAGCCGAAGTTGCTGAAGGATATTTTGTGGACAAACTGTAGGTTGGGTTTTGTTGGGCAAGATATGCAATTTTTGTAGAAGTTAACAGACATGAAGAACAAGTTTGATAAGATGTGTGTTACTTGGCAAACGGTTGGGTTGCAGTGATGATGAGGATACTGCAACTGCCAGAGTGAGCTCATCCTCAAGCCCACCATCAGCACCAGCAGTTATCATCAATAACAGCAATCTGGTTGATGTGCCTTTCAGGTTACATTCTTCTGTGCCTGCTGTATCACCCACTGATAACATGCTCTGTACACTGGCTAAGCTGAAGAGCAGTAGAGTGTTGGTAATTACCACAAGCATTTCCTTTCTAAAGCCTGCTCTTCTTTCCAGGCTCTTTTCCTCCCAGCAGCAGGAACTTGATAAGTGGACTTTAATGAGAACTCTTGATGGCAAGGCCTGGCCTGCAAAAGGCTTGAGGAATATCTTAGAATATCAGTTCTTTTGCCTACAGTGTCAGATTTGTTTCAGCCTGGATTCCTTAACGCTTTAGAGTAACAACAGGAGAGAAATTGGAAAAGAGATCAAGGATACCAACTGCTTCTTTTTTCACCAAGTGGCAAATTCCATTTGCTCATAGAGGATATAACTGATGGGTTTGTCCCAACTCATCAGCAGTGATGCAAATTAGCAAAGATCACTGATATGGATATGCTACACCTCATTTGAAGTGACTGATGATGATGACCTTCTATGGGAAATTGTAGAAGGTCATTTCCCCTTTCTTGTTGTACTAGACTATGGAGTGATGTCATTGTCCTCATCATCCAAATGGACACCTGCTGGCATGCTGTAAATGAGGCTCCATCATGCTTATTGGTGGTGCTTGCTCACTTGTGGATTTTGAGATGACGGCAGATCAGTTGTTGGTGAACTTTGTGTGGAAATGGTTGGTTGTATTATGGTCACTAGTGTCCAACAACCTATGCTCTTTTCATGCATTGTTTGCAGCACTTTAACCTCACTGCTGGCAAGGACCTGGACTACACACTCATCTCAAATAAAATACCTGAGAGGGCGCATTTTAGCTGTATGCTACAGAGCATCAAGGGAGAGGTTGGGGATGTGTATCAGTGTCCATGCTTTTTTTTTTCTTTGTTTTTTCCCTTCCTCCTCTTTCTTAGTATCTAGCCATTGGAATTGAATCTTGCAATGGCTTATGCAGCCATTCTCTGAAAGCTTGCAATATTCACAATTTGTGTAACATGACACTCTTGTAACAGGAAGATGGCACTAACTGGAAAGGGTGGGCTGGTGATCTGTGCAGGGGAAGTGCATTTGGGCTTGTTGATTATGAGGATAAAGATGAGGATGTGCCTACAGGGTTGGGAACAAACGGTAAAGAACAAATGGGAATGCTTCAGCACAAAAATGACAACTCACTTTCAACAATACCGATTGCAGATCCCATTTGGCCAGATGTGGAAGATGTAACTGCTGCTGCAAAACGGAAGACCCCTATTTCTCCGAGTGTACTGGAGACTGATGCTGCTGCTGCCTCCAAGAGACAGAAGCCTGAAACCAGACAAGCAGTCTCACACTCTTGTGATCTGGGTGCAGTTAGGGGTATGAAAGATTTAGTTGTGACTGTGCAAAATGCATCTTCTGGGAAGGTGTTATCTATTCCTGAGGCAGATGATAGGATGCCAACATCATCCCCCTACCTGACTACAGTGCCAATCCCTCATGTTCAAGACAACACAACACCTGTTTCCTTGAACAGCAAGGAGCATTCTGTAAATCAGCAAAGCCTCAGTATGGTTGTAGATGGTGTGGGCAGTGGTGGCAGTTCTGTAATCATGAATGCAGATTGTATAATCGCTTCTAATGGTCCTATTAACAGCGACCCTATCACTGCCTCGGACAACTCCCATGTGCAGACTTCCAGTGGGTCATTAGATGCTGCAGGTGGAGGGTTAGAGGTCACCAAGCAACACTCAGAAGAGGTGGTCTCAACAACAAGCCCTAGTGAAGATAGGGAAGAATGCTGCAGTGAATCTGCTGATTCAGCTTGTGATACCACCACAGGATTGAATGGGTGTGAGATGAATAGCAAAAAAGCAGCAGCAGCAGCAGCAGAGGTGGTGTGCACTGTTGCTGCTGATAGGTTTGTGACTGAGAATGGAGGAGTGGGTGGCTGCTTGGGTGATAATTGCAATTGGGGGCCTGGTATTGGAGGAGGAGGTTCAGACAGGGTAGTAGGAGGGGGTGATGAAACTTCCAAAACCAATAATAATGGTTGCTGCAGTGAGAGCAATAGTGATGTCATCACACAACAACAGCAACAGCAACACAGTGTGAGCATAGGTAGTGAGACCAACAATAAACTGGTGAGCTTAGGTTCTGATCTTATGAGAGCTGTTTCTCCATCATCTCCAGGACCTTATTCTGTTCGATAGTGCAGTTGGGTGGGGGTACCTTCATATTTTTTGGGGGGTGGGTCTGGTATATTGCATTCTCTGCTGTCTATTTTCTCCTTGGATCTGCTCTTGCATCTTCTCCTTCCCACTTTTTGCAGGTGTCATCTCTCTCTCTCTCTCTCTCTCTCTCTTCGTCTTTTGGAGTCCCACCCCCATTAGACTACTCACTCTGGGATGATATCAGTGAGCATTGAAATTAAAAGAAGCCCTTATGTTGGGGGTCCAGTTTGTTTTTGCCCCCCTGCCCCTGAGGACAAAAGGTGGCAGTGGTGGTGCACAATACCAAAAACCACCACCCTCGATTCAGATGGATCAATTCTTGATCCCATCTCCAAGATCTCTGAGTTGCTGCTGGAGCGCATGTGTCTACTAGTACATGAGATCTGGTGTCTTCCACTGTGGTTGTTGTACCACTGTTTTTTCCTCTCTTTGAAATTGATTTGTAGGTTTTGCAATTGGGTCCTTTCTATTTCATCAGGTGTAAAATGTTCTGCATATATCCAACCAAAATAAATGGCTATACTGAAGAAGAATGACAGGCTTGTGTTGTTGTCGGTCTGTGACGGTGTGTGTGTGTGTGATGTGTCATTGTTTTGTGTGATATGTGGTATTTTTGTTTGTGTGATACATGTTGTATATGTGTGTGTGTGACACACTTCTGCTGCAAGTGTAAATGCATGTCTTCTTTTGGAAACAAAGCAAGTTCTCATCAGAGAACTGTTTGTCTGTCTCAGATTATCATCATGTTCTGTAGTCTTTGATACTCAAGGTGGACCACTGCCAAAGCTTTTGCTATTGTTCCCCCACAGGAGGGGTTACATCCAGATCATTTTAATGTGATTCTTTCTGGAACAAAACTTGGATGTAGATGATGATGGTTACTAACACATAGGAGATTCTGGTGGATTCGTCTTCTGATGTTTTGGTTTTGCATTGTTGTAAATGATGATGGCTACATCACATAAGAGATTCCAGTGGATTGTTCTTCTGATGTTTTGGTTTTGCTTTGTGCATGAAGCTTGAAATGCACTCTTTACTTGCGTACTCTTGCTGCAAGGAAAATGCAGTCATCAATGTTTTACTTGCAATTGCAGATCAATCTTGTCACCTGTCATAGGAATTGAAATTCTTTGCCATTTTGTTGCATCTGAAGAAGAAGAAGAAAACTCAGTGAGGTCCCACTGCAGAAGTATCTGCAAAAAGAATGCATTCAATTGAAGAAGGGAAAGGATTGTTCGGTAGGGGAAGAATGAATGTGAATGAGAAGCAGCAGAATTAGCCACAGAAAGAATGCATTTAATTGAAGAAGGGAAAGGATTATTCAGCAGGGGAAGCATGAAATGTGAATGAGAAGAAGAAAGATTTCTCACTCTTATTTTGCTCCAAGAATCAATCCAGATAAGGTGGATGCAACAGCAGGAGCAGGTAGAATGCTAGATTTTTGTAGGAAGAAGGAAGATCAAGTTCGCACTATGTTAAGTAGAATGTGTTTTATTTTTTTAGTTTTCCCGTGCATCATGATCTTGCAGCATCAGCAACTTCTTCTCCTCTCACACAGCACAGATCCTGCAAGCAAATTGTTTGAGTAGGAGGAGGTGAGAGAAGTCTCTTGCAGGCATCTCATCTGATGCGCTCTCAAGTCTGAAGACTGAACGCTTGATTGCTCTTGTCGTTCGCTGTGTGTGTACTCTCACTGTAAACCCTAACCCTAACCCTAATATGGTAAAATCCCAAACTCTTGGCTTCTGCTATCGAGCCAGCTCGCTTCTAGGAAGAGTGTAGAGGTGAGAGGAGGCGGAGGCAGGAGCGATGGTGACAAGGTTAGTGCTGCCGTTGCAAATCACTGTAGCTTCGGCCATTGTGCTGGCGTTGTCGGTGCGACATATTGATCAGTACCGCCAACACTTGGAACGCTTCGGCTTCAAACCATCACAAGAGGAGTCCAAGGAACAGCAGCATCAGCAACAATCAGATTGATTTGATTCTCAATTCCAATCGTCATCAGGTTTTTGCAGTTCTTTTGCCTTTTGTTTCAGGGCAAGGATTCAGACAAAAGTGGAGAAGGATCGGCGAGAGCTTTCCTTTTGTGACATGTCGTTACGACTTACCTTCTTGAGAGACCTTGCTCTCAGCAGCAGCAGTAACAGGAATAGATCTGTTCTGAACACTAGTTCCAGAGAGCTTGTTAGAGAGGAAAACAAAGGATTTGCAGTAAAAAATGTGCACTCTGGATCAAGCAAGGGATAGTCTTCATCTCTCTGTTTGCTCTATATATATATATATATATATAAATCCTGCAGTAGCCGCAGGTGACTTAGTCACCATTCTTCCTCGATGTTCCATTCGATCCAGAGTAGGTATTATGTTGTAGGTACCTTATCTATCCATCATTGCATGCCTCTTGCCCGTTTGTTTCAATCTGTTTGCTTGTTGCATACATGAAACCTGCAAATGCTCTGAACCTTAAACCTAAAACCCTAAACCCTATCACCATTCGTTCTTGTTGATGCTTGGTGTCAATCTGTTGCTTTGGTTGTATGTTGTGTGAAGGTCCCTTTTCACCATTCGTTCTTCTTGATATTCGCCTCTATCTGTTGATATTTGGTTGTATGTTGCTTGCAAGTCCCTTGTCACCATCCATTCTTCTAGATGTTTTGTTTTGTGTTGATCTGTTGCTTGTTGTATAAGTGAGTTATGCAGGTAGCTTAGGCACCCGTTGTGCAGGTACCCCCATTCATTCTTCTCAACCTTCATTTGAATCTGTTGCTCATTTTGTATATGAATCCTGCAGGGTACTTAGTCACCATTCTTATTCATGTTTGTTTCAATCTGTCTGTTGCTTTGCTTTGTATTTGAATCCTGCAGGAGTACTTAGTCACCATTCTTATACATGTTTGTTTCAATCTGTCTGTTGCTTTGCTTTGTGTATGAATCCTGCAGAGGTACAAGTCACCATTCTTATTCATGTTTGTTTTGATCTGTTATTACTTGTTATGTATATGAATCCTGCAAGTGTCAAGTCACCCTTGTTTGTGATGTTCGTTTCAATCTGTTGTATTCTTGGTTGTGTATGAATTCCTCCAGATAACCCAATCGCCATTCCTTCTCCATGATTGTTTTCATCTGTTGTTAGTTGTGTTTGAATCCTGCAGGTACCTTAGTCACTGTTTCCATTGTTCTTCAATGTTTCGCAATGGCTACACAACTGCAACGTGACAATCCAGTCATTGCCAGACAACGATGGAAAACTGGCAGATTGTTGGGTTGAATGAAAGATTTGCTAAAATGGTGAGCAAAAGTTTCAAATAAAATGCTCATTGTTGTTGTTTATTTTTCTCTTGGGAAAAGTACCGTCGGGTATCATGAGAAAAAATATTTATAGTTTCCCATGAAGTATATATCCATCTTGCAATTAATCTTCAAAGTGCAAAATGCTACTCACTTGCATGCATCATATTGGGAACAAATCTTGCAAAATTTTGTGCAAACTGGAAGAATAATTTAGGTATCAAGATCACCTCTAAAACAAATTGGAAGCAAAAAGGGATAACAAATCTTGCAAATTTTGTGCAAAATGGAAGAATATTAGGTATCAAGATCCCCTCAAAAAAAACGAATTGGAAGTAAAAGGAACACACTTGCAATTTCAATATGCAAATTAGGTTTAGGGTTTACAACTTCATTATTTAGGATTTGGGATTTAACAATTAAACTAACATAAAAATGAATTAAAATTTTGCAAGTTTTTACATCAAAAAAGGAAAAAAAAACCCCACTTTCTTGTAACAAAGTTGGCCAAATTTACATCACAAATAAATAAATAAATAAATAAATATAGAAATAGAAAGTCACTTTCTTGTAAAAAACAAAAAGTCTTGTAACAAAGTTTGGCGAAATTTAGAATCAAAATATTTTCTGGCTTGAAATTGTTGGATGGATTCTTCAGGATGATAAATAGTATATTTCGTACATCCCCTCAGATTTTAGGTCAGAATTTTCTGAACCATTTGCCAAACCTAGTCCGAACCTGGTTTTAGGTCTGGATATCCGTCTCTCTCTCTCTCTCGCGCTCGCGCTATTTGCAAGAACGCTGCGCAAAAGCCGACACCTTCACGCACGTCGTTGCCCCTGTTGCCGCTGCCGCTTCTCGTGCACTGCTGCCTCTCCGCCTCCTCGTTTGCATTCTCGGCTGCTGCTTCGGTACGTCTACTGGTCTCCTCTCCTTTTTGCACTTCGTAGAGGATTTGAAGTTTGTTTGAAGAGAAGAGTGCAGCGAAGATAAATCAGCAGCCGCAGCCACTGAGTTAGTCAAGAGCTTGCTCTCTCAAACGGTTCTACCATTTTGGATCGTTGTTGTGAGGAAGAGAGGGGAGGGAAATTTTAGATTGGGAGGGATGGTGAGGAATGGGTGCGTGATGATGATGTGCTGCGTAAACAGGAAGAAGGGGTTGCGATGGTGAGAATCAGTGTTCTCAACGATGCACTGAAGAACATGTTCAATGCTGAGAAGCGGGGAAAGCGGCAGGTGCTTCTGAAGCCGTCTTCCAAAGTCATCATCAAGTTCCTGACCGTCATGCAGAAGCATGGTAGTATAAAAGAAAACCCTAAAAATCTATCTCTTGCTTTTCCTTTGTTTTCCTAGCACTACCTCTTCTGTGGCTGGCCCAGCGACAGAATGAACTTACTGTTACAATAAAATGTCTTTGCCTCACACTACAAATGAAAACAAATCACTTCTTGTCAAACAAGAGGATAGGTGCTGCATTAGGGTATTTCCATTCCTTCCAAGTGTTAAGAAACTTGTTGATATCTGGGTTTGCTTTTGTCAAATCCAAATGAAGTTTTTTTTGTTTGGGCAGTCATTTTTTTTGCATGGAGAGAAGTTCAGTGATTGAAGGAAGAACTTTGTTGAAACTTTGAAATATTTTTTTCCTCAGTCTATCTGTGTAGAGCAACCTTTTTTCAGTTTTTGCTTGGATTCCTTTGTTAAGTAGTCTTTCGGTCAGCAATATGTCACATGAAGTTGCTGATGTGTCTGTCTATCCAGAACTGCATGAGATAGAAATTGAAAGAACTGTTGTGACGGTTGTGCTACATTTTTCCTTCCCAGTTGAATAGTACACAAGAAGGGTATGGCTTACATTGTAAAAATTTATAAAGCAGTAATGATGATGGTACCTTTTGTGTAGCAATGGTGATGGATTCCCTGTTTCTTGGCAGGTTATATTGGTGAGTTTGAGTTGGTTGATGACCACAGAGCTGGGAAGATTGTGGTAGAGCTTAATGGGAGGCTGAACAAGTGCGGTGTCATCAGTCCTCGTTACAATATTGGAGTTGCAGAGCTTGAAGACTGGACTGCCCGGCTTCTACCTTCTCGTCAGGTTTTTTCTCTCTCTTACTTAGTATTTGCTGTGTCTGGTGATGTATGTGTGGTTTAGGGTTCAGGTATTTAGCAAACACTGTATGCACAAAATCTTGTTTGGAGGTCAGGGACTTTCCAACCACACTTGAGGTAACTCCCTGAACATGTAGTGTCTGTGCCTTCTTGAAGGTTGCATACCTGCAGGTACCTGGGAATGATTGCCATAGACCATTGACATTGAAATGACTAATCTTGATGTAAGGTTTTGGGTTTTTCATCATTTTGGTAGCTCTTGCAGTCTGGGGCCTTCCTGCTGAAATATGTCTGCTGATGATCTGCTTGTCTGTGTCTACAGTTTGGATACATTGTTTTGACGACATCTGCTGGAATCATGGATCATGATGAAGCTAGGAGGAAGAATGTTGGAGGTAAGGTCTTAGGGTTTTTCTACTAAAGCCCTTAGATGACAGGCACTTTGTGCCTAGTCTTTGGGCAGTCAAAATTGAGGGTAACTCTGCCATTTTGTTTAAGAAAGATGTAAGGTGGTGGAGTAAATTGAAATTTGCAGATTTTCAGTTCACTCATTGTTTCTGATCCTTGGCACTGGGCTATCAAGTTTATGAAATGTATGATACACTGTCAGCCAGACTATATTTTTGTGGTTTGGCAAATTCTGGGTACTCTTGTGCAAAAAAAATAGGGCTATCAAATCCCCTATTTACCTCACACTCTCAAACAGGCTCTAGCTGACACTTTTACCTTAAAAGTGTTGTCAAAGTGCCAATATGAATCATTAATATTTTATTAGCAAGAACTTATTGTGTCGTTAATTGATTGTAACTTTGTTACTTAGAAGATAGAGATTTGAAAGTTAATTTGTTTGCACTGTTGCACAAAAAGCTGAGGGCCTGGAAATATGCCCGATTCCACCAATCTGCCAAAAACATTCCTGTGTTAGGGGAAGGATTTTGAATCGGAATTTGACTGCCACAAAACTTTGTTTGTGGTTGGAGGTTTATTCCCTTTACTGAAGGGATCATCTGTTTTGGAGAGTTCTTCCATTTTTTTTGAGGGCTCTTCCATTGTGTAATGGATCTTCGATTTTTTCTTGGATCTTCTTGGATTCTTTTGCAGCATCAATACAGTGTCATCCAACGCCCTTGGATGAGGGCAGTACCAGAAGAAGCCCGATTGCATGTGGCCTCCACCTAGAGCTCTTCCTTCTTCTGGTAATGGCCTGGCCCTAGAGTCTCACCCTATAACAAAACCCTAGGCTTTCCTGGCTGCTCATAAATTTAGCTGCTTGATTATTTGATTACACTGAATGCCTACATGCTGAATTCATGTGATATGACAATGGGGTCAAATAATTCAGCAAATTCATTTATTTTGAAGGAAGAAAAGCTTAACCTTGAAACAAAGCTAGATATTTAGAAATTATACCCCTAGGTCATAAATCAATTATTGGTATATCCGGGCCAATTTGACACTAATTAAAATGTTCTCAGAAATGTTGGAAGTTGCAAGAAATAGTTTTCTTCTGAAAGAAAAAGAAAGAATCTGATGAAATATTTGGGTATATCTCATTTGTAATGGAACCCTCAAAATTAGTTAACGGGGTATGCACTAATTAACTACAATGGTTTAGTTCACTTGCTAACCAAGCTAATGTAGTAAACCATTTACATGTATCTACTTACCTAGTGCTCACCTTTTTTTTTAACCTATAAATTTTCCCATTTAACCCATTTTCTATCTAGCATCCTACCTATAGGATCTAGTAGCCACCTATTTTCCTACATGCCTAGTTATGAGATTTGTAAAGAAGTAACCTAAAAAAGGTTAGGGAATGTGGGTGCTGGTTCTTTACTTGGTTTTTTACAATATTAATAACTGGTGGGTAGGTTATTGATATCCTTATTGATAAACAGGTTGATACCTTATTGATAAACAGTTGATATACCTTATTGATAAACAGTTCCCTAGGTAGATAAGGTTAGCTCATTTGCTTTTTTGACTACCTACCTATCAGCATCTCCATGATCACATTGCATAGCATGTTTTGGATGAAGATTCATACAAACTTGACCTGCCAGGCTCTGTAAAACGGTTTTGGCTTAGCATTTTTGCTCCATATGCTTACTAAGGCTGACAAAAGTCATTGCACAGTCTAATGGCATGCGGACCAATCAGTATATGTTGATGTTTTAGAGTCCAGGTACTCGTCCTTATTAGAGCATCTCCAACGGTGCTTAGTATGTCACTCTGGATTTCAAAATTAAATGTCTAAGTTTAGCTGTTTTTATTTTGGCACCCCACCAATAAAACTGTAACTGGAACTGCATACATGTGGGAACTACTAGTAGCAACCACCTGGACCAATCATCATGATCAACGAATCAGAAATACTGAACCGCAGTCAGGTCCAATTTATTACACTGGTTTTTGGAGGTGCACAACTGTGTTGTGCCTTTTACCGGCCTCGGCAACGCACAAAATTGGTGCAGAAAAACCAATTTCCTGAGCTGAACCAGCACATTTTGACTTTTTCCCAATAAATTTTACTATCTGGAATCACACACCGATCACTGGTGGAGATGCTCTTAGACTTCCCCCTTAGTTAATTGAAGGGGAAGAAGGCCCAGATCAGAGGGGTTATGTGTAGGGTAACAACACCAAAGGAGTGGGGAGTTCCAAAGTAAGTGCCCACCCAAGGCAGAGCCAGGGGCACTTACTTGTGGAACTCTCCCACTCCCAAAAGAGATACTAAATGTAAATGAAGAGACATGTTTAGCTTTTTAAAAACTCCCGAAAAAAAATTGATTTTGCATGTCATTCTCCTTGCATGCAATTTTCTAATTGTGATCACCTTCATCACCTTCATAAACCATGTGGCAAAAATTGTGACTAGTTGGTACAAAGGTTGGACACAATTGATCACAATTGGTCCACAAGGTTTGATGCCTAGTTCGTTAGTCCCAACCTTGTGGCAAAATCATGGGAGTGCCATGCAAGATGCAGCACTTCACACTTGCAAAGTTCATAATGGGGGTTTTAAACAAGGGGGTTTTGGACTCAAAAGACTTTTTCTACCAACATATTGATTGAGGGGAAGGGAGGATCAACATGGAGAAATTGTAAACTAGCCATGCTTTAGGTTAAATAATTGGCTTGGAATTATTTTTTAAAATATAATGTGGGCTCCTCACAATGTATAAATATATAAATCACTGAAAAGTTTATTTCTCTATATTTCTTTGAAAGCACCTCTATGCATGGAACATGCTTTTGGTTTCGTCAAAGGAAAAGGCCTTCCACCATTCACATGGAGCAGACCTTCCATCATTTGCATTATTATTATTATTATTAAAATTAAAACCCCCCTTTTGTACTTTTTGCTGGGGAAGATCTATTCCCATGGGCTCATATAATTTTTTGAGCCTATGCCCTTGGGCTATTGACCCTCAAATTAGTGGAAGCCTTAGGAGTAGACCTTCCTCTAATACTTATGTAAATGGGAAGAGCTCTAAAGGACCAACCATTCTCTCAACCTCCTCGTCCCTCTTCCCCCATTTTCACTTTTCCTTCAATTTACAAAGCAGTGCTCACCATGTGAGCCCTCCACATTAAAAATTGGATGAAGGAAAGGCATGTCAAAACATTTGCCCAATTTGGCTCTGCAAAATGGTTTTGGCCTAGCATTTTGTGCACCCTTTGATGTGAGGCTCGACAAAGATACCGAAGAGCGGTGCACCTGCCAAAGAAGAGTGTAATAAATATGATTTGACTGGTGGTGATCCCTGTTTCTGATTGAGGTCCAGGTGGTTTGGTATTAGGTAGACACTAGGTAGTCTCCCACCTATTTTGCAGTTCCATATTTAGTTTTATGGGTGTGGAGTTGGAAAAAAGTAAACTAATAAATTTGGATGTGAGAAATCGTTTCATCAGAGGGTCACATACTGAGCACCAGTGGAGATGCTTCTTTAGCTTACAATTTTCTTATGTACAATGCTGTATGGGCCTGCCCTGCACAGGTGCATTTTGTAAAACAGAATGCCTTTCTCACAAGGTCAATGCACAAGGTTGTGGGCCAATAATAAATCTACCTTTTTCTCTAAACAAAGATGTGAATAAGAATATGAAAGTCCAATCCATACAAGACTTGGCAATGCAAATTAATCAATTCTAGACTAAGACATTTAATTATATTTCTAGGTCCAATGATTTGAATGAATTATTGGACTTAAAAAATATGGGGGCACAATTTATTTCCCAATATTTAAGATTTTATTTTTTCTTTTCTTTTATTTACTTTCCCAATTTCCATTCCATATGAATTCTATGTGGTATTTTGACTTCCTTTTATAATTGTGCTGATTTTCTTTTAAATAATATCCCTAAATATTGCCACCCAATAGGCAATATTTGAATAGAATAATGTAGAAACTCAAAGTAGTGCTTGGCATTCGACCTTCTAAAACATTGTAAACTTAAAGTGTGAACAAGGTTTTTTTTTTTAAATCAATATTTTTTATATCTAAAATTTGATGACTTTTTTCCCAAAAATCAGCCAAAATAGTTGAATTTACACTAGAAAAAAATTCCAATTTTTTTGTCGAAGAATAAAAAGCATTGAGCACAAATGGATAAATTGACTACAAATATATTAGAAAATAAACTTTAATAAATATATTAATAAACTTTGAGAAATCATGGATCACATTCCCCCATGGGCCACCATGTTTTGTGCATAAAAATCTTACCATGTTTCTAGAAGAAGCTTGTGTCATCCCAAATTACTTAATAACCCATTTGCATACAATAGAATAATTAATTAATTAATTAAAGAAAAAAACACTTGACAAGAGAACAATAGAAGAAGAAAAAAAAGAAAAGAGCAAAGTCCAAACAAAAGACAACACTCCAAAAAGCAAAACCTTGACAAATAGACACCAATTGTGAAAAAAATATTTTCAATTTTGATTAGTAATACCCAATAAGATTTTTTATTTTATTTATTTATTTTTATTATTCTATTATTTTATTATTTTATTTATTATTTTATTTATTATTTTATTTATTATTTTATTTGTTTTTTCAATCACCTTAGTTGCAATAATGTGCATTTTCTTTGCTTTAAAAAAGGGATTAGTGAGCAAAACAATGCCAATTTTTTAAGGTGTGTGTGAGAGAGATTGAATTTTGAGTAATTTTTTTCATTGAAAAATTCAAATAAAAAATCACAAATTAAACAACATTACAGTGAAAAGATTACTTACCAATTTTTATTTTTATTTATTTTTATCAATGGTATTTTTCTTTAAAATATTTTCATTATTATTATCATTATTATTATTATTATTATTATTAGTGGTATTTTTTCTATAATATTTATTTATAATAAGCAAATGTGTGTAGTAGGTCTTTGAAGAATAAGTACACTTAACAAATCTCACTTTGGCTAATCCTTTATTGCTAATCATGATTAGCAGGTAGTAATTGTGCCAGGTGGGATTTGATTAGCACTAACCCAGAAGCATTTCTCCGTCTCCCTGCCTCTGGCTACGTTCTCCTGTTTTTGCTAATCATGATTAGTGTGTCCCAATTAAGAAGGGTGGATTCGAGATTAGCTGCCTAATCTTAATTTTCGAATCCTGATTAGCGGCCTGATTAGATTAACACTAAGTTAATCCACAAGCGTTTCTCTCTCTCTCTCTCTTCTCTGTGCTCTGCGCTCTGCGCTCTTTCTCTCTTCTCTCTGCTGTCGCTTGTGGAGATCTCGCTCTTCTTCGCCGTGCGCGGGCGACGAGGAGGAGGAGGAGTAGGAGGACCCGGAGGGCGAAGCAGTAGGAGGAAGCAGGAAGAAAGGGAGCAGATCCAAAATCTCTCTCTTTTTATCCTTTCTTTCTCTTGCTGCTAGCTTCATCTTCTTCTTCTTCTTCTTCTGCCATGCTTTTACTTCCTTCTCATGTCATCAAGCTCTTCTGACACCTTGCAGGCTGCCATCGTCGTCTTCGTCGTCTTTTCAGCGCTTCAGAATGTGAGCATTCCTCCACATTCTGTTG
Source organism: Sphagnum contortum (assembly GCA_963920785.1). Lineage (NCBI taxonomy): Eukaryota > Viridiplantae > Streptophyta > Sphagnopsida > Sphagnales > Sphagnaceae > Sphagnum > Sphagnum contortum. Next base: position 3,523,385 of record OY987284.1, on the reverse strand, counting down.
CTGTTTGTTGTTGTTGTTGTTGTTGTTGTTTATTGTTGAACATTGTTGTTTTGTACTCTTTTGAGTTTCCGAAAGCAGAAGAAACTAGGAGCAGCTTGCTTCATGTTGTGATTATTGTAAGCGCCGGCGAAGAACGTTTCCAAGAGGGGTTTCTGCTGCATACCTACTTTGTGAGAACTTCGACCACCAGCGATGGCGGAAAGAAAAGAAAAGAAAGAAAGCAAACTCGACATACATACGTACATACAGACATAGCATATCTTTTTTGTTCCATTTTTGCTTTTCTCCTCCTTCTGCTCTCACATCGTTTCCTCTTCAGCTGGAGACGAGTGTTGAGGTCACTGTAGAAAGAAACGGAGATCAGTTTGTTGTTGCAGATAGTTCTTATGAAGTTGCAAAGGTCTTCTGTTGTTGTTCTTTTTGACATTTTTGCAGATTAAGCGGCCATTCATGCATGCGCCTGAATGACAGAGGTTTTGTTGTATCTCTCTCTCTCTCTCTCTCTCTCTCTCTCTCGTTCGATGCTTGGACGCCCCTGCTGCTGCTTTGCTCGATGTACTGCAATACCGCAGAATGGAAAGAGCAGCAGCTTGTAGAAGAAAGTAGAAGATTTTGTAGAAAGACTGCAGTATAAGAACATAGTGATGCATCACAATGGTTTCAGAGATTGCTATGTACACTCATCATGAGGTGCATTCTGAAATTTCCTTTTTGCCTTCTCTCCTGCTAGTAGATGGAGTTCTTCTACTACACAGGTCTGCAAGAGATAAGCTCTTCTAGTTCATGCCATTCCAGATATGCCAGAGAGAGTGATTCTGACACACATCATAAGAGCAAGCATGATCTTTGTTTGTTTGTTTGTTTGTCTGTCTGTCTGTCTGTCTGTTGGTTTTGTAACAATCACTGGACATTTCCTCCAAGTGTTTCTCTTTTGTGTTGTGCAGAGTTTTGACATATAGTACTACTAAGGAACACCTCTCTTGTTGTAGAGCAGCAGCAGCACATTGTGGCTATGTTGTCATATGAACAGCTTCAATTGTGTATTTCTGCAACATGTCCTACAGACAGAGAAATTTAGGATCCATGACTTGGAATGATCATATTATTGTTTCCTGTTGCTGCAGCTTCCCCCCACCCACTCCCTCGGATACAAGAGATGAAACATATGAGAAGAGAGAGAGAGTCAGCAGCCAAGCTGAAATTGTACTGAATGACCTAAAAGAGTTGAACCAGCCAGTTGAAGACAAAGAAGAAACTGTGGGTTCTGGAGGAGGCTTGGCAGCTGCACACCAGATCTATGGTAAAAGTAGTTCAACTTCAGAGGGGACTCCCTAGGGATGCATGCAGCTTATAAGAGGACAGTGGCCCAAGAACAGGTAAAACTACAGCAAGCCACCCATATACAGGTGCAGCCTGGAAAGTGGGCAGTAATAGTCTATGGCATCAGCCAGCATCAACCCGGCCAGTAGCACCAGTACCACAGGGGTAGTAGTAGGTATACCCACTAAGGCAGGTGCAGGTGGTGCAGAATCCCTTCCTAAAGAGATGCAGGACATGAAGATCAAAGACAATAAGATTGACCACAGTGATGACAAGGTAGTCAATGTTACCTCCATTGGCTACAATCCTTATTTCACCTGGCTTCCTCCCTATATTTGGTCTAATGCCTTAAGCCAGCATTTCTTGCAAGAGTTACCAGTAAATGGTATGGGATTATGTTTCCAACTGGTTCTCTGTGTTGGGTTAGGTTTGAACTTTGAACTGGTGGACTGTATGCCTCTGTTTGTTCCATTTTTTGTGCAAACCCTCTTTTTGTATGTGTTCTTCCCTGTGCTGGAGGAGATCAACAAAACTGTTTTGCATCTATGCATGGCCATGCCTAATGCTGCGGTTTGTGCATGACTTTTTCATTTGTTGGGTGTCTCTCTTACACTACTAACCGACATTTGAAGTTGGAAAGCTCAAACACCCGGTGTTCTCTTTTGGACTTGCAGGAGCTTGAGGCAACTGTGGTGGATGGAAATGGCACAGAGACTGGTCACATTATTGCAACCACAATTGGAGGCCGCAATGGTCAACCAAAGCAGGTCTACTTGCACCTTGAGCTGTGTATTTTAGTCAAGTCAATTGGAGAGACGCTATGGACAAAGATGAGCCTTTTTAGTAATCCTTTCCACTATTTGGAGTTTCACATGTAGTATTTTATATTGATATTGGTGATAGCTTTGTGACAGACTATCAGCTACTCAGCAGAGCGTGTTGTGGGTACAGGCTCTTTTGGAATCGTGTTCCAGGTTAGCTGTTCCTTCCTGTGTCCATCCTGCCAAAGTTATGTTGCTGCAATTTTGGAATCAAGAGGGGGGGGGGAAGCACTCTTTCATGGGAATAACTTAGAGGTTAATCAGGCCGATGGGATTTGTAAAGAGAATTCCCCATTGGTGCTGCCTGGCATTCTGATAAACTCAGCTCTGCGGGGAGGTGCAGGCTAAATGTATAGAGACTGGAGAAACTGTGGCCATAAAGAAGGTGTTGCAGGATAAGAGATACAAGAATCGGGAGCTACAGATAATGCGAATGCTGGACCATCCAAACATTGTGGCTCTTAAACATTGCTTCTTTTCTACTACCGACAAGGATGAGTTATACCTGAACTTGGTTCTGGAATATGTTCCTGAAACTGTTTACCGAATTGCCAAGCACTATAGTCGCATGAATCAGCGTATGCCATTGGTCTATGTGAAACTGTACACATATCAGGTATTCACTATTGCTCATTCTTGGGGTTGAGGTCAGACTGATGTTCACATCTTTCACTTCGTGCTTGTCCATGATGTCCATAGAAGGTAGGTGTGTCTACGTTGGATGAGAGCTGAGAATTTAATTAAAGAAGTGGGCAAAATTTTCAATACTGAAGACAAAGACTAATCATGGAGAGATACTTCCTATGTCAGATATGTAGATCATTGGCGTATATTCATGGTGGCATTGGCATCTGTCATCGAGACATCAAGCCCCAAAACTTGTTGGTATTTACCTCTGCTTGGCAACTTTTTCTAGAATGATTGTAGCTGTGGTTTACCAATTAGCACTTCGAATTGAGTGTAATTGATGTGAGATAGAGAGTGGTTATCATGTAAGGTTGTATCCAAAGTTCTTGGGAGAATTGGCCTGAAGTATGTTTTTGTGTGATAGGTGAACCCTCACACCCATCAGCTAAAGTTATGTGATTTTGGGAGTGCCAAAGTTCTGGTAGGTGTTTTTTCCTTCTTGTGTCCTGGATAATCAATTTGCTCCTCTGATTAGAGGATCTTTACCTTTCCATGCAGAACTCTCTGAACTTGATGCAACATTTCTGGCATTTGTATTAGCACCGTGTATGCTTTTGTAAGTTAATCTGGCAGTTCATTTTCCATTCATGTGTGGTCCACAGGTGAAAGGGGAACCAAATATCTCATACATATGCTCCCGATACTACCGAGCACCAGAACTCATTTTTGGAGCCACTGAATACAACACTGCCATTGACATCTGGTCTATGGGGTGTGTTATGGCTGAACTACTCCTAGGCCAGGTATGCTCTTCCATGTGCATTCCACTGTGGTGTTGTACTGATGTCTAATTTCTTCTCATGTGGACTTGCTGCATAAACTGCAGTTGGCTTTTCTCCAGTCAATCCCTGTTACTGTGTGAATCTTCCTAGAGTGGCAAATTTTTTGTAAGTACAAAGTGGGATCATGAGGTGGCCTATTGTTCACACAAATTTCACTCAGTTTTGGATCACTATGAACTGTAAGGTGCTGGTGTGTGTTTGCAGCCTTTATTCCCTGGAGAAAGTGCTGTGGATCAACTTGTGGAGATCATCAAGGTTCTGGGTACTCCAACGCGGGAAGAAATCAAGTGTATGAATCCCAATTACACAGAGTTCAAGTTCCCTCAAATCAAGGCTCATCCATGGCACAAAGTATGTTCTTCTGACATAGTCTCAACACTTGGTCTGTGTAAGATCTTTTTTTGTTGTGGGCCATCCAATGTAACAGAGCACTCTGTTGATTGTCTTGTATGGTCTTCACCACAGGTGTTCCACAAACGGATGCCACCAGAAGCAGTGGACTTGGTCTCAAGGCTTCTTCAATACTCTCCAAACCTGCGCTGCAATGCGGTCTGTTTTCTCTTCTGGCTTTTTTTCTCTGCTTTTCTTATTTCTCTTGATGCCACATTGTCCGCACAGACAATGTGGGAAAGCACTACTATTACATCTTCGGAATTGTTCAGATCTTATTGAGCTTGGCAACAATTCTAGGGAGTGGCAAATCTGTACAGTATTTCCTTAGTTCTAATCAGGGATGAACTTGTACTGCATTATTTTGGTTGCAATGCAGTTGGAGGCATGTGTGCATCCTTTCTTTGATGAGCTGCGTGATCCCAACTGCCGCTTACCCAATGGTCGGCCTCTGCCTCCTCTTTTCAACTTCAAACCACAAGGTACTCTGCTCTCTGTCTCTTTCCCTGGTGTATGTGATACTCACTAGGTTTAAAGTATTTGGTTTTTGCCAGTCTTGTCTTGTTCATGCATGCTGACTCAATGACTTTCAATGGAATGGACAGAATTGAAAGGTGCAACACTGGATATTCTGCAACGCCTAATACCTGAGCATGCAAGGAAGCAGAATCTGACTCTTTCACTGTGAGGGTATGCAGCAGGCCTATGATCAACTCCAATCTATCTCCTTTCTTGCCTTCTCACTACATCCCCATCATGGATCATCTTAGTAAAGGGACTTTTCTAATGTTCCTTTTAACTCACTCAATCTGGTTCCTTTCTTGCGTTCTTTACATTAGTAAAGGGACTTGTTAATGTTCTTTTGAACATTTTCAGCCACTCACCCAGTATTCATGGTTGGAGAGTGATAGCAAGAGTTATCCTACATGAAACCCATGTTTTACGACAGGAAAGACTACTAGATGTACTAGCATGTCTTAATTGACTACAAGGAGCTTCTAGCATGTATAGAAGTGGTTGAGGCTTAAGAGCTTCCAGGGTAGTCCAGTGTCTTGAGGAGCACCTTTTGACATGAAGGTGCTGTTAGATGAGAGGGCACTTCACCAACAGCCTGCATGGATGGGATCTCTTTCTCTAGATAAAGAAAGGTACCTGGTGGGGGGTGGGAGGGCAGAAAGAAGTTTTGAGCATACAATTTTGTTGACTGCTACACAAGACCTTGGTCCTGTTGTATGCTGGGCAGGCAAACTTGATGAGACTCAGACATGGGATAGACGTAGAATCTCTTTTTCTTTTTCTTATCAGAAGCTGTGGAGGGTAATGGGGTTCTTTTGAAGGGTTGAAGTCAAAAGAGGCTTGAGAGTTGACGTGGAGTGCACTAGTTGATTCTGATCTTGCAACTTTGTTACATGATGTGCAACACATGGGTTGCAGAACCATGTTATGTGCAACTGGAGTACTTGGGCCCTACGCAAAAATTCTTCTTGGTACATTTTCAAGGTAATCACAGCCTCTGATCCTTGATGGACTTAGCCAGAGAGTCCTTTTCAGCTTGGTTATAATTGAACATCATGATTTTTCCACTTGATTTTTCTGGGAGTGTTTCTGAAGAGAAAATGGGAGTGGTGATAAACACTATATTTTTGAGCTCATAGTTGTCCCAAGCTTCACGAAGGCCAGAGCATAGAACTTGATATCACGTACAATGGGCTTAGAACTTGTTGATGACAAATTCTTCATTTATTTGGAGGGCACCTTCTAACCATGAATATCCCTCCTAGAAAAGAGGGAACTTCCATCTACTGGTGCAGTAGCTGTAAGATCCTTCCCGCCCTTAAGGAGAAGGTGTAAGAACCCTCCCCTTCCTGCGCCTCAAGATCTACATTTGTTTAGTGGTAGGCAGTCGAGGACATTACCAGAAAAAGGGTACTGCCCAAGGCAGCAGCCAAGGTGGTGCTCACATTCTGGTCACACCCTTCCTTGTCTGAAGGCCTTACCAAGCAGAAAGCAACTGCCTCAACTGGTTGATTTGTGCAGATGAGCATTTCAGAATGAAATGTTCAAACTTAAAAATGTAAGATCCTTCCCATATAACCAAGTGAATCTTACGTTTTAAGGTTTGCTCCAAATACAGTGTGAAATTTCTGGCAGTACTTTATGATTCATGATAAACTTCGTGTCCGCATGTTTAGGCTCATTGGTAACCTTTGTCTCATGCTTTCGGATGAGTAAAGCCCATGGGTGTTGGAAATTCCCTACATGCAGGGCTTTAGGGTTGAATTTTTTTTTTCCTCATATACAATAACCATGGAAGGAAATTATTGTTGTTATTTCGTTACTCACGGGGCACACCTTCAAGGTGACGCTGAGGACGGCCCTTGTTTGTCCAGGTCGTTTAAGGAACAAAGTTGGACAAACCTTGGTCTTCAAGTAAGTGTTAACTTCAACTCTGTTTTATTAGCATCTATTTATGAGAATGTGAATCACATGTCAGGTGGTCTTCCAATTTGTTGTTATGAACCTTCAAATCTTAAGTTACACAACTAGGGAATTTGATGCAATCTAATAAATTTGTTACATGATCTCCATCAAACTTTTTCTTTTTTTGTGTTGACGGTCTTCCTTCATGTTATGGTTATGTACTCTTTTTAAGGTGTAGAGAGTTTTTAATGTCCTAGTCAATTTACCTCTATTGTCTTTCATTTCATTGGGGTTTTTTTTATTTGAATACAGTTGTTGGGTTCATTGATTTCCTAAATTGAGCAACTTCTTCTGGGTAACCTTTTGGTTCTTGACTTTGTTCAAATTGTGATCAATCTCTGATTAGCGATAGATGTTCTTAATTCTTTGCTCATCGTACAAGAAAGATGGTTTAGAGGCGAAGGCAGATCACAGACCACCACTGGTTCTTACCCCCATCTCCTCCTTTTGCCTAACCAAACAACTCTTTGCACCAAAATTCCAACATGGAAATGGTTTGTATTTCAAGTCCAATTCTATGAAACCCAAACTATGGTTTCTTTTACTTCAAAATCACTTCAAGTTTTCCTTTCCACTCTTTTTCTTTTAATAAATGTTTTTTTCTTTTATCTAAAGTTCTGCAAGAATTAAAAGCATTTCAATATAATAAATGAATTAATATTCTTGATTTTCCTTGCCTCATTTACATGCATTGAGAAAGAAGAGAAGAAAGCATAAATCAAGTGTGAGCAAATAAATAGAAGTGAGAATAGTAGGGGAGAAAATATAATAAATGGTATTCAATTTCTTTGTCTTTTTTTTTTCTTTTGGGTGTATACTTGAGTACTTTCCAATGAGTAAAAGATGAAAAAGAAAACCAAGACATGTACTTAATACTCTTGAATCTATGTAACACTTTCCCATTTACAAAGGGAAAAAATCAATCATCCTCCTTTCTGTTAGAGTAAAGTGGATTAATTCTAATTTAATTATTAGTTGTAGAAAGGGTTACATATGCCACACCGTGTTTAATAATCATTTTAAAAGATAAAAATGCAAGGCAACATACAAATGTTATACCTTTAAGTTTATGTGTTATTTAGGACTATACATTAGTGATTTAGAAGTGGTATTAGATAAATAATAATGATTTTTGAAATGATCAATTTGTATTTATTCTAAAAACCCATGTGCTCTAGAAATGTATTATGTAATAATTAATTAATGTATCATTTTTTTTATCATGGAATAGTTTGGAGTCATGAGTTGTGTTGTCAAAAATGTACCAAGTGACAATTTTTTTTGTGTGAAATTTCACCAAAATGCAAAATCTAAGGATGGGGAATAAATCGTATAACATAAACAAAGAGTTTGCAAAAAACTTGATTTGATTTAAGGATTCCAGATTTTGCGCAATGAAATTCCCAATTCATTGTTGCACCTAGCAATGGTGAGATCTCCTTGGGAACACACAATCCCTCTCCCCCCCCAAGTCAATAGCAAACCACACCTTCTCCCCTTCATACCAAACATCAATTGCAAAGGACTACCATCTTCAGTTTTTCTTTCACAACCTTATTCTCTCATCAAAGCTCTTTTGGTTGCCAACATTTTCATTGGAGGCGTAGCTTCCATTGCAAGTAATTCACCTTCCTTCATAAATGTGTTGTAATATTTTTTATCACAACAAATTCCAAATGGGGGGAGGGTAGCAACTGACATTTGATCTATGTGGATATGGCAAGATCTTCATATGGAAACTCTATTGAATGTTTTAAAGGTGCTTGATTTTAATCTCTTGAACACCTCAAACTCCCATTAGATTTTAACATTTTACCATGAGTGTGTTGTAGGATGTTGATGTAATTGGATGTGGACATTGAAATGGCTTAAATTGAAAGCAAATGCAAGGGCACAAGTGTAATACAAAGGCAAGGTGCATTTTTTTTTTGCTTGCGTTGTTTTTTGTTTTAGGTGTGTGAGCATACACTAAACACCTATTGAAACAATTATTGTGGAACAAAAGGTTGACCAATGTTAGGTGCACTGATGAATCTCAAGCCCAGCTACGAATGAGTGTGACAATCACATAAGAGTTCAAACATAAGTTGTATCTAATGAATAACACAACATCTCATAGGTCTATGGATTCCATGTGTTTCCTTTCTAATGTATCATGGTGTGTATACCAAAGGTTGATATTCATAGTTCAAGCTTTTATGTGTTCTTCATGAAACCACCCTCTTCATTGTTTTTATCTTCAATTTGTGGTTATTGTAGTTTTAAACTTTCCCTTCACAATTCAATGTGTCTTAGAGTTTCAATTGGGAAAAAAGATGATTAAGCTTGTGGCATCACTTAAATGTCTTAAACTCTATTTATTTTTTCTATCTTGGGAAGTTCACTCAACAATATGAACCAACCTTGCAAATTCGTTGATTATTTAATTTTGATTTGGCATCCAAACTAATATGTTTTGGCACAAATAATGTTATTGTTTTTTAGGGTATGAAAATAGGGGTGACAATGCAATTCAAATATAAACATGCACCATTTGCCATTGGTGTTTGCCACATGGCACACATGTGTAATTTGGTTGTGCAAACATTTTCTAGACTACCATTGTTTGTGAAAATTGAAGTTTTGGTACAATCCATGTTTGTTTATTTTTTCACTTTCTTAAGAGGTGCATGGAGCATGGGAAATTGGCAAAAACTTTGGGGGCAATAGGCTTTAAAATCATGACCAATGTTAAATTGAATGGATTTCAATGCTTGCACCTACTAAACATGTTTTGGTTGAAAATAAAAGTCTTGTTGTCAAGATAGGTGAATGACCTTACTAAGAACGTAGTTGCTAAGAGCAATTACGAACTATGATGTGATCGTGGAATTGTTTCAGGACTAACTTACATGTTGTTGATGTTGGAGGCAATGTTGACCAAATTGGTCGAAGGTAGGAATACATTTGTTTGTGATCTTGTGACCTTCATCATCATATAGATTATAAACCCTAAAAAGAGGTATGATCACCCCTAGTTTCAAACATTCAATGATTTGGCAAACAATAGTTGTGATGTTTTACATATGGTTTAGTACTTGGGGTGGCAAACCCAAGTTCAATATGCTTGAACCATTGTTCTTTATCTTGCATAAGACATATGCTACTATTGGATGTGCCTTTATGGTGACTAGGGATGACTAGGAAATTGTTGAGCAACATGTAAAGGACCAATGCAAAAGTGCAACTAAGGGGATAATATAAGAGCTTGAAAGTTGTTTCCTTACCCATGAGTTCATGAATGCAATTTGGATCATCTATCCCCAATATTGGGAAGCATTTGATGTAAAGTCCATGTTTGCTAATCGTTTGGCAATGTTGAAAACACTATTATGTCACCCCAAGCCCATTGGACCAAATGGCACCTTGGTTGTTAAATTGCTAGATCAAATATTGCTCAACTGACAAATACTTTTCTTTGTTATATGAATGAAAAAGATAGCCATGGTGCACAACATTTGTTGCCAAATGGTAACCTTACAACAAAATTGTAGGGATGTTTGTTTTCAAGTGCCATTATGAATTATAGGTTATTTGAGTATTTAAAATTAGTGCAATTAACCATTGTCATGGTCCTAGGTAGTGTAGAGGATGAGAAGACACGATCTACATAATATTAACTTCATGAAATCATTTAGTTCCATAATCATTTGATCATTCATTTGAACCTAGTGGTCACAAAATATACGTGCAAGAATTTTATAAGCTTGAAACTTTCTCCTTTTACACGACAATTTGGGACTAGTGGAAAAAGATTAATGTTATAGAGAATAATGGCTAGCTAGAAATATGGCAACCATTCATATGTTGTGGGATTGTTGGTTTTATGTCAACATTTGTAGACATGGATCTATGATCTTTTGTACCACATTTTGGAATATTTATGCCCCAATTTTAAGGCAATTTGGGTTGGGGGTACTAAAAAAAAGGTGGGATTCTATTCCAACAACTTGATTATGCATTCATGACATCCAACTCATTCATTTGTATTATTATAGTTTATAGTTTTTTGCATGTGGTTTTTAGTTGGGTTGCATGTTTAGTGTTTGGGTTTTTGCAAGTGGTTGCATTGGGGATAGAATGAAGAGCAAGGTGCAACAAATTTGGCCCATCATAGTACAACATAATTAACAAATTGCAAGTTGTTTATATTTTGAGGATGGTTTGTTATGTGTACACGTTATTTCCATTTTACTTAGGAGGAATCTTTAAATGGATTGGGGTTCAACCCCCCTAGAACCTAATCCCTAGGTCATCCTATAAAAATTATGTTTGCACTATTGGGATTATTAGTTTACCACTTGTTGGTTTATGGCAATCAACCTTTCCTTTGTCTTTTTTCAATAGAACCTAATTATCGATTACATAATCCTACAATTTTGCATCTTCAATCCCACAAAAGAACTAATTATCAAGATTTTTCATCAAATTAGTGATTCTAAGGCAACATGCCAAGCACTAAAATTATAAACATTTGTTCTTGTTGGAGGTAGGTAAACATTTTTTTTGGAACATCACCTTGTTTGCCCCATATGATCATGGGATGCTTATGTCAATTCTTCATTAATGTTTGTGAACTTTATTAGTTTAACCAATTGGTTGATATGGAATAACACACTTGTAAATGATTTGAGTATTGCTTACAATTGATGGAGACCTTCAAAATGAGATTGTTGAAATTGATGTGACTTCCACACCTTACAAGGTATATTTATAAAACATGATTGAGATCATGACATATATGAAGGGGAAAAAATATCGGTTTCTTCTTGTTAAGGGTTCTTGTTATTTGTGATTGCAAAGTACATGCACAAAATCTACTAATCCATCTATTTTTTCCAAAGACTTGAACTCTAAATGGTGATCATTTTTTTCCATTTTAAGTTGTCACAATTGACTAAGGTGGATATGTGTATTGCAAATGTACTCACAACTTATCAACAACATGCGTTCATCCCCTATTGCTTGATTTCAGAATGCATTTGGCATCAAAAAAACTTCCAACAATAATTTATTTACTTTGCATATGAAGGCAATTCAAGAGTAGACCTTTTAGCTTCTTGGGTTGTATGCACAACCATGTAACATAATTTTCATCGCACCTTGTGTATAAATTGCATTATTCTAGTTTTGATTTTCATTGGTGTTACACAATCCTTACACACTAATGATTAGTATCACTATGTTACCAATTAATTATTCTAGCAAAATTAATTGTAGCTTAAATTTCACATAATTGAATGTGCAACAGCCATCTAGGACAAATGTTCTAAAACCTAATTACCACATGCTTTAATAAACCTATACTTGAAAGTGCCAATGATGCACCTTCAAAACATGAAAAAAAAAAACATTAATAATAAGTCAAGAATGTATTTCTAATACAAATGAATGTTATTTTAAAGTAATTTGCTTCGATGGGATGCATGACTCATGTCCTTCATATTAAAATGAAAACCTTTTATAAATACCAACAAATTATGTGATTATGTTTAAATCGCCAAATTAAAAGTTAAAAAATTAAAGCATTTGTGTAATATTATTTATTAAATTGTAACATCATCAAAAATTATTTTTTGGCATGAAAAATAGATCATACAACCATAAAAATTATTACAATTTACAAATGTTAATGGATTCATGTTGAAGATTTTATCATTGTGAAATATCTTGGGGTCATTTTGTTGTTCAACACAAATAACAAATCAACAAGCATTGTGCGTGAAGTACTACAAGATGTGGTTAAATTTATGAATAGGCATTGCCCATGGTCTTCAATATAATATATTTATCCAAATATCATTAAAAAACATTGGTGCAAGAATATCAATTAAGATTTTTTTCCCCAAATCTAACTAAATTCAAGCATTCAATATCAACTACAAGGAAATTTTAAACAATTGTAGGCTTTAAAATCTATGTTTCTTAAGTTGGTTGGTGTGCATACACAATGAAGTTTAAGGATGGTCACTTGGAGGCAAATACATGTGGGTAGTAATGCATTTAAAATCAAATTCCAATAATGTTTTGATTTAATATAATTCCATTAGCTTAGGCATTTTCCATTCTTAACAATGACGCCATGAAGGTTGTGGAGAAAGGGGTAGTAAGATTCAAACTCAAACATTAAAAATTGAACAAAAAATATTAATTGCATCATTTGTGACCAAATAACGTTCAAACTTCAATTAGGTACAAATGAAAATGTTTCATTTACTTGGGTTGGGTTTGAGGTTGTTATTTACATAAATAGTGTTGGAATGATATTGATGAACAAACATTATGATTCCCATAGATGGCAAGGATTTAAAATAATGTACATTTGGATGTATTGGAAGAAAGGATTGTGGTAGGTAAATACACCTTTATAATAAATTAGATCCAAATTGTGCAAGTGGGTCAAATGAAAGTATATTGATGTTAATTCAATTGGTTAGAATTAAGATTAAAAATCATTGGAGGTTTGAAATTTGTTATAACTTATTTAATTTTTAGAATGAAATGTTGGACTCGACTTAAATCATTGCAAGTTAATTTGACATGAATGAAAATGTAAAGTTATATGATATTTTGAGCTTTGTACATTTTCCTCACAACTCCTGAAGATAAAATGAGAATGTTGCTTTTCATGAATGTATTTTCCACAATTAAACTACCTATTTGGTTTCCATCCAATTTTTTAAAATTCAAAAGAATAAAGAAACGAACATGATAGATTATATTGATCATTTGATTATAAAAGTTAATGTGAAAGTAGCCCCACATTTTATGTATATGGCAATTCAACCCCATGAATAATTAATCTTTGCATTTTTCTAGACAAACACACAATTATACTTAGCCTAAAACAACATTGAATTCAAATTGCAATCTCAAAACACCCATTTTTCAAGGTGATTTTTCTATTGGAATCCAAGTTTATAATATTGATATGTTGCTCACATATGCTTTATATTAAAAAAGAATATAACTATATTAAAATAAAGGTGATGAAATGCTAATATAAAAAATGCCCAAATAAAAATTCAAAGACAACATTTTGTACAAACACAATATCATGAAAGGAACTTCAAATTATGCTTGATTGAACAATAGATTTGATACTAGGTCACACTTTCGAGTGATGCCCCAACCCAATCTTTGAATGGCCTTCAAGATCACTAAACACAATTAGGGAACATGACCTATCTATAAAATGCTCATGATGCATGTAAACATTAGGTGGCATGACTTAATCAATGTAGAGAACATTAGAGTGCCTTGGATCATACCATATTGCATCCCAACTAGCTATGTAAATGCATGGCCATACACATGGTTAGATATATTTCTCGACAATCAACATCAAGGTAATGAAAAAAGTAATTTAAGTGATGCATTGAATTTGGAACTCTTTTATGGTGGGTGAAATGGTCCAATAAAGTCCTTTAATTAATTAAATATTTGAATATTCATTTTGTCTAAATCATGCAAATTAGATAACATGTAACTCTTGAAATAATTAGCACCATCTAATCTCTCTTACATTAACCTACTTTGCACACTAAATGTATGTTGAACCTCCAAAAAATTAATTCTAATAAACCATTTGATATCGAATCATACATATATATAAAAAAAACTCCAATGTTCTAGTCTACCCTTCTCATTGAGTCATATGTATGTACATGTCTTGCAACAACATGATACCATTTAGTGTGGAATTTGCATTATTAGTTGGATATTTGACATAGTGTTTGGCCACCAACCACAATGCTCAAAATATATTTAGTTACATATGAGAACCCATATTAGAGATATTAAATGCGTTTTTTTAATAAAATATCCAAAATAACCAATTGAGGGTAATCAACATTTATAGTAATTAACATGTTTAATAAACAAAGAATAACACATCCCCAACATTGTAATAACATGGTAGTAAGCAATGTTTTTCTTGGGAACATATTTTTTGTCATTTTCTCAACGAAAAAAAAAAGGACAAAATTGTGAATTTTTTTGGTTTTTAAATTGTTTTTTGTAAAATCAACAAGTTTTGTTATAAAAATGGGGAAAAAATTTGCCAAAAATTTCAAATATCACACAATTGAATAATAAGAAAAACATGAAAAACTAATGTCCTAATTTCTTTGAAGTTAATGTTTGTTAAATTTAGCAAAATAATTGTGACAACATGTAATTTGAGGGAAATGTTTATTTCCAATGACAACATTGACACCCAATAATGCACGACATAACGCTTATCAAAATGAGGTTTGGCAAATCTTGTGAATTGATACCCAGTTTTATGAAATGGTAGACAATTTCACTCACTTTATGAATACACTCAAACTAAGGTTGAAACAGGGTTTAGCAGGTCAAACTAAGGCCCAAAAACATGGTGGCTATTTCAATAACCCTACTAAACAAATTAGATTTCGATTATATTTCTATCAAGTGAACAAGCTAATATTTCTTTCTACTATTTCATGCTAAGAATTCTTCTAGTATTTAAAAGTTATTCCTATGGTTATCTATTTCACAAACTCATTAGTTTGAATATATTAGGTTAAAGTTATCCATAAAGTACCTCACATCCACATCAAACTGGGGGTACTGCACCCCAGTTTTGGCCAAAAATGGGGAGGAAATGAGAACTTCGGTTGAAAACAGGGGAGCAAACTAGTTTTGTCACCTACACTGGTCTTCAGGGGAGTTTCATCCCCAGTTTCGAATTCACATGACCAGTGTGCCCTTGACACTTGATAAAGGTGTGTTTCACACTTGGTGTTTTAGGGACTCTAGTGTTCAGTCCCCTAACACCAGGCTAACCATTTAGGACTTAAAAACTTACTATCATGAAAATTTTATGTTAAGCTAACATTCACTTAACATTTAAGCTATCACCCATTTAACATTAGGTGCCACATAGGATGCCACCTAGATTTTCATTTAACATTGATTTAATATCAAGTGTGAATGCACCATAAGAGAGGGGTTCTTTCACCTACCCTTAAGGAATTAGGAAGGCATGATAATCCTTCACAAGGATAGGGATCATGTATGCCTTAGATCCCTCCAAAGGAGGCATATGATCCTTCCTTTGGAGAAAGGGATCATTTGCTTTAGATTGTAATATCCCTTCTCTTAGCTATGAAGGATATTCATGGATACAACAAGTTGCCCTCCACTAAGGAAATCTCCCCGGTGCTTGGTTTGGTTTCCATCCAACTTTGAATTTTTACATCCTTATAAGCCGATGGCCATTTCAATTTACATCCATTCAATTGCTCGACTCCAATGCATGGTGAATGGAATATGTTCATGTAAAGTACTTAAGCCCATGGAGTAGAGTACTACTTTTCTTAGTTCTTCTTACCTCCTTTCATATGGTATCCAAATTGAGAAGCCAACATCCAAGCTTCATTTCAATTGTGTGATTGTTACACTCCGTATGCTTGCTCTTTTTGCACCATGCTATGTATATCATCATGGGTTTGGAAAGCGGGGATGGGATGGGATGGGATGGGATGGGGTGGGATGGGGAGATGGGGAGATGGGTAGGAGGAAGTGGGGAAGCCATTGATGACATTCAAATGATGGGTTCTTCCTTCTAGTTATGTGTCATCACCACACAATTTTTGCAAACGGCTTCGGATGGACACTTCCCAAAGGTGAAAAGACATTCCTAAAGCTGGTTTTGGTTCCTTAAAGACCCGGAAAAAAAAAAAAAAAAGAAGAAGAGAGGGGGGAGGGGGGGGGGGATCTAAAGAATGTACTAAAACATTATTCTCAAAGACAACTCTAGAAGATACCTACCTCACCCCCCCTTTGTCATCAATTTTGGATTCACCACTCACATGACACTAGACTTGGCATTTAAAAAAAAAGAAAAAAAGTGTTATTGTGTGGGCTTAGCTTGTAGGGTTTTATAGTTATAGGGTTTTTAAAATGTAGTGGTTTTTAGGGTATTAAAATAAACCCTGGATTTAAACCCTATAAGACACCAAAACCAGGTTAACTTGGGTTATCTTTGGGGGTAAGAACAAGGGTTACTTGTTGGTGAGGGAGATGGGGGATGGAGATGATAGATAGGTAGGTAAGTAAGTAGGTAGGTAGGT
Organism: Sphagnum contortum; assembly: GCA_963920785.1. Taxonomy (NCBI): domain Eukaryota; kingdom Viridiplantae; phylum Streptophyta; class Sphagnopsida; order Sphagnales; family Sphagnaceae; genus Sphagnum; species Sphagnum contortum. The sequence goes on along the minus strand of OY987284.1, from coordinate 3,506,765 downwards.
AGGTAAGTAAGTAAGTAAGTAAGTAGGTAGGTAGGTAGGTATTGAAACTGTGACTCATTCACACTCAGTCGATCAATAGCCATTTAGGATAAGTGGGGGAATATGCCTGAATTGTCTGGACAAGTACCAGTTTGGCTGCCATTTCTGATCCCTGGATATTCCTGAAGGAGAAGATCCTGGTGGGGGATTCCCCTTCCCTTCTTGTCACGCTTCTCCTGTGTGTGTTCTCTTTCTTTATTAGCTACATAGATAAAAGAAAGATAATAATAGGGCTTCTTTTTCCCTTTCTTTCTTTCTCTCTTTCTTTCTCTTCTTTCTTGTTTTTCCTCTCTGTTTTCTTTATTAATTTCAGTAATTATGAGAAAAATAGAAATAAAAATCCCCAGCTATTTGTATTAATCATAAAAATTAATCATGTATATTTATTATTATTATTATTATTATAAAATTATATTTAAAAATTAAGAATAATGATTGATTAAAGGATATACTTTTGGGGGCCTCAATTGTACTTTTAGTTTGGCTTTTTCCCAATATCTCCTCCCCACCGCCCCCCCCCCCTCCCCAAAACCCTCAGAACTAATTATTAAGCAAATAAATCAAAATGTAAGTAGTAAGTGCGTACTTGAGTCTTGTACCCCTCCGCCGCCCACCCCTCCTTTAAATTTTTTTTTTAATAATAATTTTCAAAAAAATTAGTTGGCCTTTCCTCCTCTCTCCCGCCACACTGTTTTTGAATACCACCCTTTTTTTTAATTAAAAATTTTGGTCACCCATTTAAATTCTTTTCATTAAAAAAAACAATTTCCCCATCACCCACATAAATTTTTCATTAAAAATTTCCCTCCCAATTATTATTATTATTATTATTATTATTATTATTTTCATTAAATAGAATCTCCCCACTCCCTTATTGTTTTCATTTAAAAATTTCCTCACCCCATTTTATTATTAATTTTCATTAATTAAAAAAATTCCCCCCCCACCACCCACATGATATTATTGTCATTTAAAATTTTCCCCTCCCAATTAAATTGTTTTTCATTAAAATACATTTTCGCCACTCGGTTAGTTTTCTTTTCACCTTTAAAACAAAACCAAAAGAAAAAAGAAAAGGATGAATAGGTAGGTAGGTAGGTAGGTAGGTAAGTAACTAGGTAGGTAGGTAGGTAGGTACTAGGGAGGTAGGTAGCAGCAGCGAGCATTTCAAAGATTCGAACAAAGTCGGAAGGTTTATTCTTCTTCCTTTCCTTCGTGTATGTGTGTGTGTGTGTGTTGTTGCTGCGGAAGAATCCCATTTCGTTCGTCGAGATATACTCTGACACCTTCCTTTGGATGCTACTTACGAGCTTTTCAACAACAAATCCATTCAAGCTGCCGGAGGAGACGAAGAGAGACACAGAGAAAGAAAACCAAGGGACCAAAAAAAAAAAAAAAAAAAAAAAACGAAAAGATGGCGGATTTTACGGTCACATTCGCCACCTTCATCTGCTTCTTCTGTGCATGAAACAAATCGGCAGAAAAATCTAAGGCTACGTATTTGCTTCTTTTTTTTCTTTTTTTTTTGGATGTGTTTTTTCGGATTTTTTTTCCCCCTTCTCTTCTCTTCAGGAGGAGATCGATGTTATTATGATCAAGAACGTCGGCGCCTTTGATGATCATGATGGTAATGCTCTTTTGCTCGTCTGTTTTTCTCACCATTGGCAACAGGATTTGAGCGAGTGAGTGCGTCGTGGTGGATGCTTGTGTGGTAGTAAGTTGATTTTGATGGATAATTTATCTGATGTATTGTATTGTATCGTTTGTATGCAGGATGATCATGAGTGAAGGAAATTTTGAGATAGCTGCAAGTCGCGTGCAGCAAGGTAGCGCAACTTGTTGATACATCTATTTTGCTTTGAAAGAACACGGAGTCGAATGACCTCTACTATGATCTTAGGATTCCAATAATGTTGATGGGAATATTGTTGGGAAACTATTGAAGAGTCTGGTTACGGAACTGCGATGAAGCTGGAAAACACAAGAATCGGAGCTTGCAATGTGCGGTTCCCTTCTTGCCGAGGATGCTGAGGAGGAGAAGAAGGGGAAAGCGTTGTGAACGTTCAAAAAACCGATGAGCCATCGACGACGTAATTCTTTTCTCTATTTTGGAGCTGGTGAGTTACATCTCTCAGTCTCTTCTTTGCGCGTTTCTGCTGTGTTGTGGCTTTCTGTCTGATCTCGATTCTCACCTCATTTCGGCAGAAAACTCGCTCTGATGACCGTGTGAGGACTTTTTGTATGTCACGAGTTTGTCGTCAATCTGAGAGCGTTGGACTAGTGTTTTTGTGGTCTTTTTTTCTTGGGTCTTGTCTACCAGTACGAGGAGTTCTGGGAAAACTAGTGCCGAGAGAATTGTGAGAAACTAGTGGTTTCTGGTTTTCAAGAGAGTTTTGAGATCTGTTCCATCTTACTAGTCATCGTCGTTGCAGCATCATGTGGTTTGTAATGCCTCCGTCAATAAGCGATAGCTTCCAAATCTGTAGTCATCAACGTTTCCAATGTGGCTGCAATCTTGCAGCATTGCAAGCAGAACTGCTGTCATGGGTTAGAATGCATGGGAGGGCAGCAGACACAGAACTTGCGTTCTTGTACCAACTGTAGTAGTCATCTCCCTGAACTGGAGTTCACCTCAATTGCAAACTCAAAAAAAGTCTATGTCACATTCAGACTCTTTGGATACTGTGTCTCTCTGCACATTGGATTAAGACTTGCTCTGTTTCAGGCACATTGAAGAGCTTTCTTCGCACAGCATCCCCAGTGTGCAAATAGGATGCTGCCGAAGAGACATTGATAGTATTATTGTGGCTGTGGCAAGAATAATTTGGTATTGAACTGCACACAAATCTGCAACAGCCATGACCTCTCCACCTGACCTCTCCTTAGGCTGCCAAACTCAAGCACCCAGCAGTGCATCTACAATTACAAGCTCAGAAGTCAGCAACCCATTGGTAAACAACCAGTTGGGTCGCATACAAGCTCTCAAAGATGAACAGCGCAAGATTGAAGCTTTCAAGCGCGAGCTACCTCTGTGCATGCAACTCCTTGAAGAAGGCATCTTTTCTCAATAACCCTTTTGGTTTGCTTGTCCAGAATGTCCATCTTTTGAAAATTCCAACTTTGAAAGTTGCCATGAAAGATTCAAACTTTGGGGAATCTTTTGAATCTAATGTAGTAGCAAGTGAGCTGTCAGATTACTACTGTTGCAAAAACGTTACTAACAGAGCTCTTTGCATCCTATTCCCACAGCTATTGCAAAGTCAAAGGAGCAGTTGGAAGAGATGCAACCGGCTCCAGGAACACCCCAACAACCTCTACAGCTTCGGTGCAGCACCCCTGAGAAGTCACAGAGCAATGTTTCAAGCCCAAATGATAATAACAAACTGGTGCTCAAGGAATTCATGCCTCTTAAGAAGAGGCGATTGGAGAGATTACAAGGAGGAGATCAGTTGTTGGCGGGGGATGAGGAAGGTGATCGACAAGTTGAGCGAACTTGGGGGATTGATATTGGAAGGCCCGCATGGATGGCTGAAGCCCAGCTTTGGACCCGGCATGCAGCAATTGCAGAGGCTCCCAATGAGGTCTGCAGTTTCAGCTCACATCCCATCTTCCAAGGATCTAGCTCTAAGAGTTGAGTTTTGGTTCATCTGCCCAGATTTTGCAGGAGTCCTGGTGCTGCCAATCTAGAACACATGACATTCCAGCAATCTTAGTTGAGCTTTTGTTGAACATTCTGTTGGGTCCTTTTGTGGGGAGATGGAGAGTTACTCACAGATTGGTGTTGGAGAATTGGACTAAATTTGGTTTTGGAGTTTGCAGTATATTTCCTAAATGAAGGATTCTTTCTTCTCAGGCTGCAGTAGCCCTTTTTGTGTTCCTGCTTTAGAGGAAGAGACAAATCTCTTGATTATCTATTATTCCTGGATTCCTTTCTGCAGAAGGATTTGTCACCAGAAGACAGGTGTGGACAAGGGGAATGTACAAGAGCGGAGCAGGCAAATGGTTCAATTGAAAGCTCAAGGCTCCTCTTGAGCTCAAAGCAACGACCAACTGGTGCATTTCTACCATTCACAAGAAAGAAACAGATTGCTCCCCCTGCTGTTGTGTCACAATCTAATCCTGTGACAAGCAATGGTGCTAATCTAAGCCTTTCATCTGTCCAGCCTGGTCTCGAAGGCCAGGCAATTCTGGTGGCAGAGTCGGAGGTTGGAGGCATTGATGCTGGCCTGAGCACTCAAGAGGTGAATGCTCAGGGTTGCATGAAGAGGCCTTTGTTGCATGTGGTGTCAGGTGCTGGGAGTACCTGCAGTGAAGGTGGCAGTCAGTCCCAGCGCAAGGCACGGAGGTAGAATTTTCCTTCTGTGACACCATCTTTTGTAGTTCCATTGTTCATTTGTTCTTTCAATGGTGTGTCAGGCATATTTTCAGGCCAGATTTGATTCTTACATTCCAGAACATTAAGTTCTCTTCTAAAATTTGAACATCCTGCTGTAGAATTCCTTCTGGAGAGATGGGCTCCTCCATGCATTCTGAAAGTCTGCCACTGGTACAGCAAACAAGCTATGATGGAGATGCTTGATTCTGACAATATGTATCTTCTGTCTGCAGGTGTTGGTCCCCTGAGCTTCACCAGCGCTTTGTCCGTGCACTTCAGCAACTTGGTGGCTCCCAAGGTAGTTCCAACTTCTGAAGTTACACTTGCCATTTGCTTCTTGTAGCTTCTTTCCCTCATTTTTTCCTTCCCTTGTGTATTGACATCCTGCACTTCCATCATCATGATGGACTTTTAATATGAGTAGTAGCCTGTGCAATGCTTCCATTTCTTCATGTGATTGTTGCAGGTTGTTCTAAGGGCTTCATTTGAAAAAAATCTTTAAAATAGAGAGAGAGAGAGAGAGAGAGAGAGAGAGAGAGATTAAGGAATACTCAAATTGCCTGATGAAAAGTGCCGTAGCACACATTAGGTGTAGTCTGTAGGTACAAGCCTACAGTGCCTTGAAGGGTTTCACTTTGCATTGATGCAGTTGCCACACCGAAGCAGATTAGAGAGCTCATGAAAGTGGATGGCCTTACCAATGATGAAGTGAAGAGCCACCTGCAGGTACTCTGAAAATGAAAAACCTATTTTACTGAGTGTACCTATGCTATTAACTCCATTTATATCAGGAGCTTTGAATGTTTGTGCTGTGCTCACAAGAGGTAGGTGGGTTTATGAGCTCTGCAGAAATATCGTCTGCATACACGAAGACCAAGCCCACCACCACAGTCTGCATCTGCACATGCACCTCAACTGGTGGTGTTGGGGACCATCTGGGGTCCTGGCCCTGACTATGTGGCAGCTGCTGCTGCTGCCGCACAAACAGCAGCTGCAGGGGTGTATGATCCTTCAGCCAGCCATCATTCACCCCAATATTCAAGCTACTGCAAGTCCACCCTTCCACAAGACCACTTTGCCAACTTCAACAACAACAGGAGGTCTGAAAATAAGCCGCAGATGCAAGAGCCTGACTGTCCACAATCACAGCAAGCAGTCTCCCAGTCTCAAACCTCACCACAGGTAGAGCCTTGAAGCCTGGGAAAAGATCCATGAAAGTCAGACATCAAAGACAACAATTAGATGTCCTTTCTTTGAATGGTCCTAACATTATCAATTAGGACGCAAATTTATTCCTTCCAATGAAGATTCTGACTTGATGATTGGATATCCAGTTTTAGGTTTGAAAATGTTCAAGCATTCTGCTGGATGCAGTCTATGAATAGGGAGTTTGATGTGATAACCAGTCCAGAATCAATCTTTAACCCCCAGGACTTTCAAGTTTTGTCAGTTTTGGACTGATATTCTATTTTCAACTGCTTTGGGCTACTGCTTTGGGCTGCTGTTACAGGCACCTTTGCAAGTAACAAATCCGGTGTCAAGTGGTGTGGGGTACCAATATGACAGTGGTGGTGAGGAAGGAAAGTCAGACAGCACCAGTTGGAAAGGAAGACCGTTAGAAACAGGGAGTGGTGACAGAGAAGAAGAAAGCCAAATCCAAATCAAGCCCCAGGCTGCTGCTGCTGTTGCTGCTGATCAACTGTGATGCCTCCCCGGTGGCATATATGTCTGTGTATTACAACAATTTCAACAAGAGATAAGGATTCACTATTGGGTCTGCTTTCTAGCAGGGAGATGCATTCATGGGACCACAATTCAAAGATAACAATGTATATGCAACAGCAGGTTGCTTTGGGGGCTCCAGGTTTTGCATCAGAGCTTGTTGGGAAGGAGCAACAAACACGGCTGCAATATATTGCTTTGCTTTTGGTAAGCAAGTGTGCACTTAGGTGAGAAAATTTGTATTATTTGGCTAGTACCAGTAGATTAGTGTTGTAAAGATTGTTAAAAAGTATTAAACATGTTTTGGGTGGTGGATGGGATGAGAGACAACAAAGAGAGAGAGAATCAAGGGGAGTCAAAATCTTTTCCATTTGTGTGTCCCTCCGACGGTCACAGTGCAATTATGCTGCTGCTGCTTGAGAGGGACCTCATTTGTACATCAAAGGGTTAATTTGCATAGAGATTAAGAAAATCTCCATATTTTCCATATCATGTACGAGACTAAAACAAACATGAAATCAAAAGCAAAGAGAAAGAGAAAACATGGGATGAAATTATAATCGGGAAAATGGAACCATGGAGTGTATTACAAGACAAATTATTGACAGAAGAAAGTTTGTTAATTGTAGTAGCTTTTGTGACTATCAAATGAGGCCATTTGTTATTGTTTTTAATCTTTGGGAAGTGGAGGATTTTGCATGTTAAAAAAAGGTATTAAGACCTTACAATTGCCCCACCTAAACCAATTCCAATGGAACCATTGTCCTTGAAATTTAATGTGTTTGTCTACATGCTACATGTCCTTGAAAAATGAATTTTCATCCATGTTTGGATGAATAGCCTTTGTGCTACATGTGAATGATTTGGTTATGTTTCTTTGGTTCTTTAAAGTTATTTTAATTAATTTTAGTTTTAATATATTTAAAAGACTCTAGCATGTCAAACGAAATGTAAAAAAACCTTGTTACAATGGAAAAGATTTAAAAATTAATCAGCATTTCTTACTCAAATGAATCTTCAAATGCATCTAGCTATTGTTTTAAATCTATTTAAGAATCTATCAATTCTACCAAGGTAGAATGGATCTTGCAACCAAGGTAGAATGGACATTGCAAATTTAAGATCTAACATTAGGGCTAGCATATTGTGAGCTCTTTTCTTATCAAATTTTTTTTCAAAGAGAGTGGAAAAAATCAACGACGTTGATAATTTCCCTTTTCATGTTTCTTGCAAAAAAATTTATCTCAACATCTAAACTAGAATCATCATCAACAAATGCATCCAACATAGGAAGAATGTTCATTTCTTCCTTTAACTTAACGATATGGTTGTTTGTAAGGTATCATTTAACAACCAATGGCCTTTGAACTAGTTCAAGGTGCAAGTAGTTACAATTGGTGACAAAATGTTTACAATGATCTATGATATATGCATTTAGGAGAAGGCAATACAAGGCTTGTAATTCAAGGCCAAGCTTGCCTGTGGTAAACATAACAGTAATTCCACAAAATTGAAATGTTTCTTTAAACATTATCACCTTGGTTGCAAATGTGCACAAGTGAAATTTAAAACTAGATAATCATATGTTAACAAATTGACAAAAGAATGCAAATTAAGATTTAGAAAAAACAAAAAAAAGTTGTATTTCACCTTGTTTTAATTGGTATATTCAATTTTCTAGGTTTTAGGCTTGGACTAATGCAAGCCTTCATCCATTCTTACTTTCCTTTTCTTAATTTTTTTGGCCATGTAATACATTTTTACAAATTGTTTGAGCATACTTTATTAAAAACATATTTGAAACTTTTACAAACTCTTTCATTTCCAATTGCATGTTAGCAAGCCTTAAAGAAGGCATGTTCAAGGCATGCGCTTTGAAAAGTTTCAATTACACCCAATGTTTCACAATTGATAATTGTTTATAAGGCAATTGTCATGGCATTCATAATATCCTTTTGTCTGTAACATATGTAATTATTTCTTTTGTTAATCTATATCATTTTAAAAGAGTTTTGAGATTGTTTATTAATTTATGTCCTAAAATTTTAAAAGTTTGTAAAATAATCCAATAGTTATATGTTTTGGCACCCAATCCCATCCTAAAAATTAACTACTAATGCAAAAATGTCATGTGCCCTTTTGGACATCCATATGTTGAAACTTGATGTTATAGACACACATTTTCCCAAAATTGGTGAAACATATGTTTGTTTGATTTTTTTTTACCAAGTCCTATAACACCACTTCACTAATTGTTTTTCTAGAAAGGAAAATTACACAAGGGCACAACTATAATACCATATGTTTTAGCCACATACTTTCAACAAACTTAATGGGCAAATGAGTACTTACAACAAGAAGACCTAATTTTCCAAAAAATCATTTTGGTGGACATTATCCTTTTTGTAAGGATCTATGGCCCCAAAGAATTTAAAGATTTTACTACCAATTATTGGAGCTCCTTTCTTTGCAAGTTGCCTTTGTAGAGGATTTTTTATATTGTTATTCATTTTGTCTTCAAAGTTGCTTGCAATTAAATTATGGTTTGCATCCCCATGTTTTTTCGAAACAATTATCCCATTACTCTTGAAATACAAAACTAATCCTTTCCTCAACCTAGTTCTCCAATTTAATAGTGCAAAACTTACTAATTTTTCATAACAAATAATGCATGATTTGTGGGATATCCACATCAACTTTTGACTCATTGTTAATGCAAAAAATAAAAGCATGAATAGGAGAATTTCTTCCATGGGGCCTTCATTTTGATTTCTGTTCATGCAATTTCTTAAGGATTAATCTCATGTTCTTTTCATTTTTTGACATAGAACTAAGGATTATCATAAACTCTTCAACTTTTTCTTCTTTAGATTTTTCGTGAGCAAAATTTTTATTCTCATTTATAATTAGATCATAATCAACAACATTTGGATCCATTTTATTAAGGTGGTTATAGGACTTGGGAAAAGGAAACCAAACAAGTATATGGAATAAGTTCAATGAAAATAAAAATGTTTTTTTTTTAGGGTTCCATAGTGAAAAACCATGCCACACTAAAAACACGGGTAACTTAAAAATCCTAAAAACATAAACATGAAGGAAAATTTTAAAACTATAGGCTAGAAAACAATAACTAAAAGAAGGAAGGGGAAAAAAGGTTGAAAGAAACATACCTTATGTGGTGAAGAAACATACCATACGTGTTTCATGCAACAACTCCAAAACATATCAAAACAACAATAGTTACACACAAAAACATTGATTACATTTAAACAAAAATAACAAAATTGAAATGAAAAAGGTTAGAAATTTACCTTGGATTTTGATGTAGGAGTTCTATTAATAACAATTTAACCAAAGGCAATGCAATTTTCACGAGTAGCTCTAAGAGCAATGGGGAGTGCCAATAACAAGAGCACATAGAATGAGGAATGCCCAAAATAAGAACACATAGAATGAGGAGTGCCTAGAGTAGAACATAAAGCGAAGAGTGTCGAGAGCAAGAGCTCACATAACAAGGAGCATTTAAAGCAAGGGCACACAGAGTGAGGAGTGCCCAAAGCAAGAACACAAAGGGAGGAACACTGAAAGCAAAAGCTCATAAAGCGAGAAGCACTTACAACAAGAACATAGAGTGAGGAGTGCCAAGAGCAAGAGCTCATCAAACACGGAGTGTCAAGAGCAAAAACTCACAAAGTACAAACCACCCAAAAGCTTCAATTGAAACTTCCTCCTTACAATTGCAACAATAAGTAATGAGACAAAAACACAATCGAAAGCAAACACACACAAAAGAAAGAAGCACAAAGCAAAAACAATACACTTACCTTGAATGAGTGAATTGTTCCCCTTGTTTATAAACAAAAATGTTAAACCCTAAACTTAAACCCTAATTTGTCGCTAAAACCTCAACAGGCACCCTAATTTTATACTCAGCCACAATAAGCCCTAACCCTTAATCTAAACTACTACCCTAATCCCTATTAATCCCTATTAAGAATTAAGAACCATATTTGAGGTTATCAATATAACCTCCCAAATATATCACTTTAAAAAAAAAGTACCTCAATTCCTAAAAAACCAGTTCCCAACCTGAAGAACATCATGACATGTGAGTATCAGCTTGAGTATAACCCTAGATGGTACCCGACCAATTCTCTGAGAGAGAGAGAGAACCGGATGATACCCGAACCAGTTCTGGATGAAAACTCCATACCCACCCAACACTAGTTCCCATCCCCAAGCTTTACCCTTCATGTAACACCTATTTGCCCTTTTACACATCATGGCCACACACCATCCATCCATCCATTGATCCATTGATAATCCATTCATCCATTCATCCGTCCCTCATGGTGCAACTCATGGCCTGTTAGTTGGTGGCCCTGGCTTACTCACCAGAGCCAACCAAAAAACCCCCACTAGACTAGCACACTCGATGAATGAAACATGCAACAGAACACACTCCATTCGATTGGGGATGGATGAATCCCCAAAAGCTTCATCCATAAGAGTGTCCGAACCAGTCCAACCAGAATTCATCCAGAAGTAACCAAACCAGTCCAACCAGAATTCATCCACAAGTGACCCAACCAGTCCAACCAGAATTCATCCACAAGTGACCAAACCAGTCCAACCAGAATTCATCCACAAGTGACCAAACCAGTCCAACCAGGATTCATCCACAAGTGACCAAACCAGTCCAACCAGGATTCAGCCACAAGTGACCAAACCAGTCCAACCAGAATTCATCCACAAGTGACCAAAACCAGTCCTACCAGAATTCATCCATCCAAAGGGTAGGTAGGTATGTAGGTAGGTAGGTAGGTACCTACCATCTCCTGCCTGCCTGTGAATCAAATCAATTATTAGGTCTAATTGCAGTCCTGCACAACACAACCCAAAAAGCGACTTGTTTTTGGTCTGATGCTTCTTGTGCTTCTTCTCTCTCTCTTTCACTCCAACTCCTTTTTTGCTTGAGCGGACACACACACACACAAACAAAAAGCACACCCATTTTTTTCTCTTACAACCCATTACAGCTCTCCACAGAGAAGAACCAAGACTGTAAAAATTAAAAACCTTAAGATCAAGACTTTAAAAAGAAAAAAGAACTTTGGATTTTTTTTACCCTTCTGGATCTTAAGAATTTCTGTTCTGTTTTCATCATCATCATCAAGTCCTTCTTCTTCTTCTTCTTCTTCTTCTTCGTCGTCGTTGTCGACGACTTCCTCTTCTTGGTCTTCTTTGTCTTTCTTGGTCTTCGTTTTCTTCATCTAGTTTGTGGTTAGGGTTTGGTTCTCATGGGATTAGGGTTTGGCGCTCGAAACCCTAAATGAATGAAGTGTATGGGTGATGCTGGGAGCTGGAGATGATGATCAGCGTGCGCGCCTGGCTCCCTCGCAACGATTCTCCCTTCCTGTGTGTATGCCATGTGAGGTTTTGTTTCCCTACTATTTCTTTCTTCCCTCTCTCAACTGCGTGCACAAACTGGGTCCCCCCCCCCACCCTCATTTAGTGGCTTTAAGATTGGTATGTATGTGCCTGTTGTTGTTTTGTGGGTCTGTGTTTGCATTTGCAAGCATTAAATGCATAGGTGCCCTGTTGTATATTGAACCATCTTCCCTCCTCTGTGCGACTGGCGGTTGACTTGATGTTAGCAGTTGAGTCATGAATCAATGTCTAGATCTGTCTCTTCTCTGGCGGGGAAGGGCATGAAGGATCAAGGGAGGAAGGGGAAAAAGGCTTGTATCACATATATCGGTGATTCATAATGTGGAAGGCATGGGGGGCCTCCTAAGAGAATGTGGCATAAGATTTGGAGCAATCTTCTGTTATGGCTGTTTGAAACAATGTGTGTGCCTTCTGGTAGCTATACATATGGTGTTCGAAGCCTAGGGGCTCACAAGTCCTCAGCATATGATTGTGAGCAATCTTGGTACTCCAGTTTCATCTGTTAGAAAACTGACCATTTTCCGAATCCAGCAGAAAAGTAGCTGTATGGGTGAAGATTGTGCATGTTTTTTGGCAAGACATGGTGTGTTTCTTCTTGCTACTTGGACTTAGTGAGCCCAACCCTAGTGAAGGTTCCCTCTCAGTTAATCCTCAGTTCATTCAAAGCATGGGAACCTAGGGTGCTTCCAAGATCCAAGGGTTAGATTTGTGCCACCGATTTTTTTCTGCTCCAGGCAGTCTGCAAGCCCATCCATATTTGATGATGACAGCAGTCGCCTTATGGGTAAAGAAAAGATAGATAATTGTATTTAGGAGTGTTGCATGTAGGTGATTGGATGCAGCTCTTCCTCTTTATATGTCAATGCAATGTGTGATTTTATGATTCAGCATGTCAATTTCTCTGCAAACTTCAAACTCATTTTACCATCTTATGGTTCATGTGCAGGTTTAAAAGGGCTGCAAAAAAAACTGAGACAGGCATAGTCATTACACAAACAGACACTTCTTAACTGTATAGGTGGACACTGGATACAGTGTGTGTACTTATGTGTTCTTCATGTCTATGAGGACTTTCTCAATTCTGCAAGCTTAAAATCCACGACCTCCTCCTCTGAGGTATCACTTCACATTAGCAATCCTTGTCTTATTTTTGGCTGTTTGAATTCTTGACCATCCACAGTGAATTGTGTAACCAGAATTATGCTTGTGATTGTTTGCAGGAGGAACTGGGTGATTGGGTGTTCACAGTCACAGTGATCAGTCTTGATTTCTGAATGCCTCCAGTGTGCTTATTGTTCCACCAAGATATTTTCAATACTTTTTTCTCTGGCTTTCTCCTGGATGCAATTGATGAGTAGGTGTGTGTGTGTTGATGTTGCAGAGACCAGATGGTTTTGGCAACTAGGGTTGAATGCCAGGTGGACAGCCTTGACTTAAAAGGCTTTTACGACAGACCTGTGGGGCTGTGGTAACAATTTGGAAAAGTCCACCCTTCTTTCTTCAAGTTTGAGGTTGACTCTTAGATTGCTCGAAGATTGGCAAAAAATTGGAGATGTCTATCATCCAGTTTCATAGACCTTGACTGGAAATGGTCCAGATGATATGTCTTGATGCCATGTTCATTGGGCCAGTCATGCTAAGAGGTTCTTATGTGTGGTACTGCACTAATTTGTAGGTACAGTTGCACATATAACGATAGCATGTGCAGAGCAAAATGAATAGTCAATGTAAGCGTCCACTTGAGCATTCTGTGTCATCACAACCTGTTAAGTACCTCCGACAGTCTGCTCTGGAGCAGCAAGCATCTACTGGAGATGTTGCCCCAATTTTCTCAATTCAGACACCTGTGGTCATCAACAGCTTACGGCCAATTGCCTGTGATGTTCTTCACCTTGACATTCCTGATTTGCCGTCAGCAAGAGAATCAGCAAGTGGCACACCAGCTACTACTGCCAACACTGAATCTACTTCGCCCTTTCACTGTGATGGAGAGGTGGGTGGAAAAGTAGATTGCAAGGAAACATGGCATAATGACTCAAAAGTTCATATAGATCATGAAGCTTTGCAGGATGGTGTGGGATGTCAGATGGCAACCCATGAAATCTCTGCCAACTTACAGAATGAAGAAAGCTGCCTTCACAGGGCATTGGATGTGTCAACACAACAGATAAGCTCTTCTTCCACTGTGATAGCTTGTGTGGAGCCTTCACTAGCGGCAGAGTCAGTTCCCAAGCAGGTGATGGAGAGGCCACCGGATGGTAGACAATTAGAAACTCGGGCAGGAGAAGTTGGAAGTGTGCAGGATGTAAACACCTTTGAGGACAAGACAGAGGTAAATGGGGCTAATTGGCACCCAGGAACAGAGATAGATTGTGTGGATAGCACCACCTCATGCACTCAAACCATCAGGAAAACTCTTGAAGCCTGGCTCCTGAAAGGGGGAAAACCTCTTCTTGTTCGAATGGGAGAGAAAGAAGTCAACCTTCCTGCACTCAACACATGGGTGAGACTTCTGGGTGGATACAAAAAAGTCACAGATTCTGGGTTGTGGGGTACTATTGCAGACCATTTGGGACTTGGCAGAGATTGTGGACCGGGTGTGAAATTGGTGTATGCCAAGTCCTTGACAACTCATGACACTGTGACAGCTTTGGATTTGCAAGCTCTGGTGACTGACGCAGGGAAACCCAATGCACCTCGTATATTGGAGTTTAAATTTCAGGTGGAAAGAAAAGACACTTGTGATGAGGAACTGTCATCAGAGGATTTTGTGGGTCGGCAGATTCCTAGCAGAGGTGAAGTCAATCAAGCAGGGCTAAACCACATTACCCAAACTCCAACACAAAATGACTGGGGAGGTGGCCAAAGTGCTAAGGCCATGCCTTTGCATGAGAAGTCTCTGGATATGATGGTTGGCTGGATAAAAGAAATGGCAGTAGATCTTGATTCTTCTCAACATCACCAGAGTGGTGGTATATCATGCCAGGAACAGTCCTTCCAATCATTAGCAAGTAGGGTGCGTTCTGTCCTGTGGCTGAGGAGGCAGGACTTGCAGACTGCTGATGGTTTCCTGATACAGGTACTCTCATATGCATGTGTGCAGTACAGTTTTTTTTTTCCTAAGAACCTTTCAAGGTTAAACTGAAGGATGTGTGTTATCCCCTTACAACCTTGAGAGGATAATTTCTCAGCATAAGAACATCCTAAGAACAGTTTCAAGCTCACAGATTTGCTGAACTGCGCACTGAGGGTATTTGTATATACTGAATTCCAATATCCATACCTTTGTGGAGGTTGCATGGGGGCAGTCATGTGCACTTTGTGCAACATATTGTAAACCAAACATCATTCTCATGAGTATCCTTCTTTTCCTTTTGGGTGACATGTTTTCCAGGCAAGGCAGTTGCCCCCACCATCTGTATATTATGAGGATCCAGTTCAACCAAAGCCTCAAGCAAAGGAGAAATTACAAACCACTCGAGAGAGATTAGCACATTATGGTTCACAGTCACCATTTTCTGACCACCAACCCCGAACGAAGAGGGTTCCAATAGGACCCAACTTTCAGGCACATGTGTTACCGTGGAGGTCACAAGATATCACACGTTACTCAGGTGAGAGTGGCCATGCGAAGTCAGGGGGTGATGATGACACCCAAAGCAGCGATGAAGAAAGCTACGACTCCACCAAATGGCTTGGTTCCAAAATGTGGCCACTCTCGGAGAGTAAAAGGGTAGTGAATAAATCTCGAGATGGTCGTGGGAGGCAGCCTTCTTGTTTCTGTCCTGTTCCTGGGTCACAAGAGTGTGTGAGGCTGCATATTGAGGCTGAGCGTCAGAAGCTCTTTGGTGAGATTGGGCAGACATTTGAACTGTGGGGTTTTGACCAAATGGGTGAGTGTGTGGCCACTCAATGGACAAAAAAAGAAGAGAGAACTTTTAAGGCGATTGTCCGGCTCAATCCACCCTCACACAACAAAAACTTTTGGGATGAGCTTCCCACTGTCTTCCCAGATAGGAGCCATTCTGAGCTTGTTAGTTACTACTTCAATGTTTTTGTGTTGCGGCGTCGTGCTCTCCAAAACCGGGTCAGTGGTGCAAAAATAGATAGTGATGATGATGAGACGGAGCTTGTTGACAGTGAGAGTGATGAGGATAGCAGTGATGATTCTGATCATGAGGATCATGGAAGTGGAGAATATAGGGATCCTTATGAAGTCCATCCTGACAGGATGAAAGCAACTTACCTTCAAAATTCTAGTAGACAAGAGAATGTTTTTCTCCATACAAAAGGACCAGCAGGCAATTCTTTACACTTCCAATCACTTGGAGATGATGACAATGAAGGTGCTGATACCCAGAAACGATACAGTCAACAGAGTGATGAGAAAGCCTTTCATTTGGATGTGGAATGGAAGGGCAAGCATTGTGCATCAGAGGAGGGGAGTACTTCACAAGGAAAGGTCTCACTTACATGGGAACATCCTCAATGGGCTAACCCCGCATACCCATCTGTGCAGGGTGCAGATCCAGTCACTCACATCCAATCAGCCCTTACGGAGGGCCAGGCTGCGACTCAAACGGACCCAAATTATGCAGAGATTTGGGGAGAACCTGTGATAGAGATTGCGCCCACTTTTGAGAGAGATAAGCTTCTTTCCACAGAGGGGATGATTGCAGAACTTTTTGGGGATGAATGAACCCAGGGACAATAGAAAGTCTGTGTTTGAAGATTGTGGAGGGAGATGAAAAGGGAAAATGACAGTAGTGAGTGATGCAGCTGTTCTGTGACTTTTTCATCCATTACTCTGTTCACTCCAAAGGGGCAGAACAGGGATATTACTTTGTCTATACACAATTTTTTTGTGCTCTTTAATTTTCTTCAAGAGGGGTTCAAGTTTTTCCCGGAGAGTGAAAATTGGGTAGCCCAACTATTTTAGTGAGAATGGCCAGCAAGCCATGTAGAGATGTAAGAACGATGGAGTGATGGATGTAGCTTGCACCTTGACCGATTTTTGATGAGCAAAGTTTTTTTTCCACACCTATCAATAACTCTGAGCCATGCTTGGTAAATAGCAGATGGTTAAGCGATTGGCTGTAGCGATCCCTTCCTGCCCAGTATCACCAAATTGTTTAGATAGTCACAATTTTTAAGTCCAGCAATCAAGGAGCAGCGAAGATTTTGAGAATGCTTAGCATCAGAAAGGTTCTGCAGAGATTTGTATTGTGTGACTTTCTTGTACCCATATTATAGAAACAAACTCATGCACTTAAAAAAGGTCCTGTGTGCACCAGTCACTCACAAATTTCCTATTTTCTCAACAACATGTTCTCATTGTGAAATTGATAAGTTACCTGACTCCTTTTTTATACTGCAACAGATTAGTCATTGATTTGCATGATGAACTGTTTCTTCAAGTCTTCAAGTTTACTGTTTTCTTGTTTGCAATTCTCGATGAACAGATTTGTGTCCTTTTCAGTCTCTTCTTTTATTTTTGTCTTTCCCCTCTTTTGAATTTCCTCTTGAGTTCAGCTTGATTGCTAAGAAGCTTGTCACCTCTGCGATATTAAATCCTCTTCAATTCAATTTTCTCACATCATGTGTATTGTCAACTAGGTAAGAGAAATCAATTGCATTTAGATATAACTATGTGGGTTAGTTACTATGTGAATAACTTTGTGCAAGGTTATGGTTATATGCCATATGGAACACCAACGACACACACTTTGGACGTGGTTTTGGATTAGAGGTTCAGAATTATGTTGAAACTTCAGTTGTTGACAACATCTTTCAAAACAACATCAATGTGCAAATCATATGATCAATCAATTACTCCTGAGCAACAACTAAATTCTCAAGTATGTGTAGTCATTGTTTTCTTTCTTCTCAAGATAGGGAACAAGACTTATGGAACCAACAAAAGGAAAGAAAGTAGGCAACAACATCTTGGGGAAAACAAGGAACAAAAGGGCAAGGAAAGGAGAACTAGTCACATTGGGGAAAATGAAAAACAAACTAGGAAATGACTAGGGGACTTAGGGGTGCTACATGGCCAAACAAAGTTCAAACTGTATGTTGAACCATCTAAATTGCACAACCTTGATGTGCCATATGGAGAGTTTTGCCTCTTGATAATTTCCTTTAAGACATGAATTCAAAGACATTTTGCAAAGGAGAAGTGTACCTAGATTATGAACAAAACCATGATATGAAAGATATAGACAAGAAAGTTATTATTAAAGTAATTTTGTTAAGGTCACACATTGAAACAATGCAATACAAACTAAATCATGAACACCATTTCTAGATGTAGTACACAGAATACATATGCAATAACTATGTTAGAAAGTTCAACTCATCCACACCACCTCTTTGCATGCACAGAAGCTAAAGCATAGGAACAAAAACAAAAAAACTTTGTGAGAAACTTTTGCCACATTTAAAATAACATAGTTTTTATAATGATTTACAATTCTGCACAAACTATGTTAATTTTTGTTTGGGTTGATGATTGCTAACATGATAAGGTAACTATGTTTATCACCAAATGCACCCCCATCAACAAACATTTGAATAACTCAAAAAAACCCATGGCCAAATGACCAAACATCTTCCTTTGATGAAATCTTTTGACTAAGCATTTTATGAGAGAAAATGTCTTTGGCAATTCTAGAGATCTCAATCAAGGACATTTTAAATGTGCTCAATCCTAGGTGTGATGTATATTATTCATTCAAATAAAGCATTTGGTCATACAAAAAAAGGTGTTTGGTGTTGGGTGTGATTTAGGGTAGATTTGTAATTCATTATTTGAGGCAAATGTTTGCTAATGTGCTTTTAGTTGTATTAGTTCAATTTAGACACAATAACACAAATCTATACAATAAATTTGTATGCATGAAGTTTCAAGTTTTGGTTAAAGGTGTGGTCTAAGACAAATTTATAGATATTGCAATTCATAATGTAATCTAAACTATTTGGGGGCGGGAAGTGATCTATTACATTAAAAAGATACAAAATCACCACAAAGAGTTAAAATGTTAAAACCTTAACTAACTTGTAAAATTAGTCTATGGGGTGCAAGGTGTATTTATGTTCTTTGCAAAAATCCAAACAATGAATCAAAGGACATTTTGAAAAAATCTAAAGATCACCCAAAAAATTCCCCTGTACATATTTGCATAATTTCTTTCCAAAACAAGAACATAACTATCTCAAATTTAAACAAGTTCAACTTGAGTCATTCACTCATTTTAACTAGGAAGAAACATGCCCAACCTATTAACAAGTGTGCTAAAGGAGCTCCGAATTTTTTAAAAGGTTTTAGTATCTAATGCAAAAGTGTTAATAGTGATGATAGAAAAGACTAGCATACATGTGAAACAAGAGGAAAAGTTTGATGAACACATAATAATGCTAAGAAGAACAAAATAATAAATTTCCATAAGGGTGAAAGTAGAGGAAAATTTTGATGAATGTAAAATTGAGGAATAATGTAAGAGAAAAAATAAAATATACCAACATAAATGTGAAAATAGAGGAGTCTAATGAATGCAAAATTAAAGAAATAAACAATCTTTGCAAGGAAAAGTTTGTTGATTTTTAAAAATATCATGTGTAGCTAAACATGCATATAGTCACAAGAAACAATGTAAGGAAAATTGGTTGTTGCATATTCGAATGTGTTCCAACCTCTTGTAACTTCATATTCACACCCACAACCTAAATAAAAAACAAACAAAAAATTGGAATGAAAAGACTTTGTAGACTTACAATTTGTGGAAAAATAAGAATATTTCGCAACCATCAAGACCATTCATAGAGAGAAGAAACTTGCAAGAAGGAAAAAGAGTGTGCAGAATGGAATTTGACAATTTGTATAAAAAAAAAATCTTCAAACAAAATCTTCTTTTAGGGTGAAATCATGATCGAAGGAGCCAAAGGCACCAAGGTAAAAGTCATTTTCCAAGGATTACACATGACACATGTCATTTCTACGTTGGTTTATAACTTAAAATTTTGGTATTTCAAATGCCCCGTTTAGCACTACATTATATATATAAATACATTTTGATTACAATTTGATTTTATACCATGCATATTATGCATTCATGTCCTCTATCACATATATATGAACAATTTTTGTTAAAACCACACTTTCATTTAAAAGGAAAACCTATAAAATCCATACGAGTGAAAGAAAAAATTATTAGAGATTTTTAAAACATGATAATTAGGCACAAATTTTTTGAGAAACAAGAAAATCCATTTAGAAAAGGCTTTTGCAAATAAAATCCAATTTTGACCCTTCAAAAGTACATAACTAGCTACCATTTGGTTAAATTTTTAAAGAAAATGATTTCACACATAAATTTTTATTCAATTTTTCAAAGCATATTTAATCACCATAAAATTTTTTGGAATGAAATTTAATATGAATTCTTCAATTTATTAACAATCTAGTTAGTTGACCAATCCAAATTTTTGAACTTCAAAAGTTCATTATTGGTAATGAATGCATTATTTTCAAAAAATATTTACACATATATGTTCATAATCATCATGTTAATGTACTACCAATTGTTAATTGACAAATTCAAAATTATGTTATTCATTACAAGCATTTAAACGCAAAGCACCTTGTAAAAATCACTATTGTGACACTAAAAATGAACTGCTCAACCATGCATTCATCCTAGCTTGAATTCGGTCTCCTTATGGCAAGAGCAAAAAGACCACATAAGGAAAAAGAAATTGTTGAAAGTGATTTCACCAATTATTCAATCTTTCATATTCCATCACCACCTTAAAATAATTTGCCATTAATGTGGTACCTAGGGATTGACAATAAATTCATTTGTTGCTTCAACCATCATCTTGCTACCAAAATAAAAGGTGATTATTGCCATTGAAGTTTCATAACCAATATCTTTCATCCCCTTGCAAAAAAAATAAAACCTACCCATGATAAGGGATGAAAGACTGGCTTTGGAAAAAGACATACAAATGTTGACTGTTAACCAAATCACATGGCCAAACCTTATAATGGAACCTTTGCATGTTGTTTATTTATTATTAGGAAGGCATGTGCACCTCGAAAAAAAACTTTTGCAATTCCATCAATTTTGTTGATATTTAACATTCTAGTGGAAATTAATGGACAAGTTTTACCTTGTCCCAATTATCACACCATCAACAATAAAATGTTTATTGTGGTGAAAGAGGACCAAGGGAAAGGGATTGACCAATGGTTTTTCACCTTTTAATGGTTGATTACCATTAAGCACTTGGGTTCAACATGTTTCAATGACATCATCAAATAAACATGCCCATACCTCATTTGCACTAAAATAGAGGCACAAAAATTGATGTTGCTCGACAACCATATCATATGTTTCTTAGTAGAAACTTGAAGCTCCACATGCAAGGACCGATAGTCGGTCCTTATTTACATATAATCGTAGTTGTGACTAACTATCCTCTAGCATAGATAGATAATCGACTATAATCGACTACATATTCGACTACTCTAGCTTTGAATTAGATTGTTGTCGTTTACTCATTGCGAGCCCTCTTCTAAACAATGGCAGACCCAGCGATGGCAAACTCAATGTTGTGCAAATTCATCAGCCTGATCAAAATGCTACATGCAGCTTTTTAGCAGCCATACCCACAAAAAAAGCACAAAACTGGATAACCAAGCAAAAGGAAAACCAATATTAATCTCCATGTTTATGCATAAACTCCAATGACACTATAAAAGCAATTACATGAGGTAGTGCAAAATAAAATCCAATTAAGAAATGTTGCCTTCTCCTGTGTGAAGTGTACAAAAATTAGCTCCAAAGCCTTTTGCACTGAATCACTTCAAAAGCAAAATGCCTGTAAAGGAACAATATATGTCAAACGATTCAAGCTTTCTTAGCAGCAACAACATCGTGAATCAAGTTTGTTGAATGGTGTAGTGTGTTGCGTTCACTAGTTGCAAGTTACGGTTGAGGTTTTATTGACCTGACTCGATTATGACTGTTGCCCGGTAGTCGACTACAAGTCTACAACTGACTAATAGTTGACTATGACTGTTGCCCGGTAGTCTAGTCGACTATTTACGTAGATAGTTGGAGACTATAGTCAGTACATCAACTACAAACTATATCGACTACAGGTCCCTGTCCACATGTCTTAGAGGTAGGATTGATGCAATTGGTCATTTGTAAACAACCTCATTAATGGTATTAAAAAAAAGATGCAAATTATGTTGTAGCCATTTCATCACAAAATTCTTGGGTACATGCCATTTGAGTTTTTGGAATAAAAAACTTTGTAACTATTGACTTAAATCTAATAAACATCATTGAGTGTGCAAGATTATTTGGATTTAGTTGAGTGGAAGACTTGCCAACATTAGTAAAACAAATTTATTATCTAGATCTTTGATGGATTCATCATTAACATGTTTTCTCCAATGATGATGGAATCCATATGTATCACAATATCATGTTATCATCAATTTCACCCAACATATCAAATCATTTTTTTCTCATAATTTAGATGGTTGAAGGATTTAAAGCCACAAATAAATGTAAGAGAAAACTAGTTTGATCATGTAGTGTCAATAGTGACATCCAACAAATCATGGGTTTAATGCCTCATATCCAAAATAGATTGGTGAAAATGTGCAAATGTACCTTAACTTTCTTGATAAACTAGAGCATCAATGTCATTTTCTTGCAAGACTTGGTGAAATTTCTTACGCTTCATGGCAACCATAGTAGCTTGAATAGTAATAATAGGAATTGGTAAAACATTTGCGTACCCTTGGGTCACCATGTTTAAATTCTAGGAGCATATTATACACTAGCCTATCCACCATCCAACAACCATATATAAAGAATAATAGAATAACAAAGATGTAGACTCACATTTGGATTGAAAAGTTAACTAAAAACCATGAAAGGCATTGCAAATTATAGAGAGATGTGAAGGTGTGTTGTTTATTCAAAAAAAAATCCCCCCATTGTTTGCTTCACACTTGTCTATAAATAAACCATATCAATCTTGTGTACACAAGGGTTCATCAATTCAAGTGCAAGATTATACACCTTTATAAGAAGTTACAAAAATTAACAAACAATTCAAAAATTCTCTTTGTATGAAACAAAATTTCAAAAAAAATTAATTCTAGAAATCAAATTAGAGTATGAACAAAACGATGCAAAATATATTTATCTTGTGTTTGACACAAAATCAAAGTTACAAAATAATGCAACAAAGAAAAATTTAAAAATGTTGCAATACAATAACACAATGATGCTATAAGTATGTTCAAGATGGACTTAACTTGGTGTGTTTGAGAGGTGGCATGCATACCCACTCTGGAGAAATCAAATTATAATAAGTAATCAAATAATTTTTAATCTATGTTGTTTTTGATATAATAATCATTTCCTAAAATAACAATAACATATAAATCATTCATCCACTACAAAATTACATTTAAAAGGTGAATGCATAAATCAAAATAAAGAGTTATGCTTCGCATGCACCCATCCCAAAGACCCAACCATAAAAAAAATGCCCATTTGCAAGTTGTGTCATGTGTTTTCAACAACAAGCTCGTTATCATCCCTTTTAAATAAAGAACATGCATACAACTTTCACAAATTAAGAAAAATGGACTACAATCATAATATTTCGCAAGGAAAGCAGAACATGAAAAACATAACTACAATGATGGTAGGCTAAAGAAATACTCTCTCCACCTTTGGATAAAAAAATTATTTACAATACCAAGTTGTATGCATGCAACTTCCAAGTTTTGGTCCTTAAGAGTGATTCACAAAAACAATTTGTATGTAAAGGTAGTGTGTAAGTAGTGAATAATCATATATATATATATATACACATTGTTACGTTTGTGAACTGTATGTGCACATGGCACCAACTTGTATCAACACTACATATATTTGTAAAAACATCCTAGTAATGACATTCTTCATTTTGCACATTAAAATTGTTTAAAATTCTTCATTTAGCACCTTGTCAAAACATTCTTCGACGCGAATTTTAACGAATTTTCGTGCTTTTTTGGGCTTCCATAACATTCCTGCACCAAGAATGTCATAACTATGAAAAACATCCTTATAAATGAAGAGAAACATGCAATCTTATTTACTAGTTGCACAGAACATAAATTATATTACAACAATTGGCATCCAATAGCTCCTTAATCATCTCCTTAGCTTTCAAAAGCTTGGCCTTTGGATTGAGATGCCCAAAAAAAAAAGGTTATGACCCGTAACAACCCAACGCAACATCTATCTCATTGTTGCCCATTGGATTGAGATGCCATCAAAATAAGGTCCTTGGCCCACGCCAACCCAAATTGGCATATGCCATGATCGATCTCATGACCTTTAAATTGAGATGCCAAAAGACATTATGCCATGTCAACATCATGGCCTTTGGATTGAGATGCCAATAGACATTATGCCATGTCAATATCATGGCCTTTGGATTGAGATGGCAACAAAATAAGGTGGTTGGCCTATATAACAACCCAACATGCAAATATACCACATCAATTTCATGGCCTTTGGATTGAGATGCTAGCAAAATAATGTAGTTGGCCCATAACAACCCCACATGCAATCTCCTATAATGAACCAATTGGCATACGCCACGTCAATTGCATGGCCTTTGGATTCGAGATGCCAATACAATCTCCTATAATGAACCAATTGGCATATACCAAGTCAATCGCATGGCCTTTGGATTTGAGATGCCAATACAAGCTCCTACAACGAACCAATTGGCATACGCCATGTCAATCTCATGGCCTTTGGAATCGAGATGCCAATACAATCTCGTATAACGAACCAATTTTTCATACGCCACGTCAATCTCATGGCCTCTGGATTCGAGATGCCAATACAATCTCCTGTAACGAACCAATTGGCATACGCCACGTCAATCTTACGGCCTTCGAAATGCCAATACAATCTCCTACAACGAACCAATTGGCATACGCCACGTCAATCTCATGGCCTTTGGAATCGAGATGCCAATACAATCTCGTATAACGAACCAATCTTTCATACGCCACGTCAATCTCATGGCCTCTGGATTCGAGATGCCAATACAATCTCCTGTAACGAACCAATTGGCATACGCCACGTCAATCTTACGGCCTTCGAAATGCCAATACAATCTCCTATAACGCACCACTTGGCATACGCCACGTCAATCTCATGGCCTTTGGATTTGAGATGCCAATACAATCTCTTCCTCGTTCCTCGTCGGTTGTTTTTGGCAGCGAAATTTGCTGCCTTTCTTTTCGCGCCGCTTTTGTCGTACTGTGTTTTTGCTGCAGCCATTGTAAGAGCGGAGCTTCTTCTGCGCAGAACACAAAGGAGCAACAAAATCCGCCGCTAATGTTCTCGTTCTTTGCCCTCACACTCACCACCACCAACATCATCATCATCGTCCCGCTTGATTTGCGACCCGAGAGTAGTCTTGTGGGTTTTGAAACTGGAGTTTGGAAAGGGGAAAGGACAAGGACGAGAAGGGGAGAAAAACAACCAGCTTTTTGCTTTTCCGCTTATGGTGAAGAAAAAAATCAGGGGCGTTCTTGATACTGAACTGAACGAAAGCTTTTGAGTTTTCTATTCTTCTCCAGGTAAAGGAAATGCATGTCCTCACCATGCTGACTGATTTTATTTTATTTTTTAGTTTTTTGGTTTAGGTGGAACTACATAGATAGATACATCATACCTTACTTCCTTCCTTTTCTTCTGTAGACTGTTTTTGTTCTTAAGCTCTTTTGGTAGGATTTTTGTGTTGGGTTTTGCTGCGGGATGCAGTTCTTGCTAGTAGTTTCCGTTGTTGCAAAAGGAGGTTGCTGCTTTGGTTTTTTTTATCGAAGTTCTGTTTGAAAACCCTAATTAGGGTTTGGGTGCTACAGTTTTCTGTAAAAAGAGAGAGGAAAGGACTCTTTTTGTTTGCATGTTTGTTTAAAGGTTTTTTTGGGGGGTGTGTCTTCTGAAGGCTTCTTGTTGGTTGCAGTTTCAGCAACTGCAGGAGGCAGGGAGGTGGTTGGGAAAGAAGAACTTAAGAGGAGAGATGTCAAATAGGAACCGCATGCCAGTCCCACAACAAGTGCTTAATGCTCGGTCTGTGCCTCAGAATGGCCTCAATGGTTTGCGTCCTTTACCTTATGGGCAGCTGATGCGACCACCTATGGTTGGGGCACCACCAGTCCTGTCTGGGCCTCCTCCAGGAATGCTTGAACAGAAAATCTCGACCCAGCACAATGAGATTCAGCGATTATTGACGGAGAATCAACGACTTGCAGCGACTCATGTGGCGCTCAGGCAGGAACTAGCTGCTGCACAGCAAGAAGTTCAGCGGCTACAGGCACTGGTAGTAGGCATTCAGACTGAGAAGGATGCCCAGATGCGATCACTGTTGGACAAGACAGCAAAGCTGGAGGCAGATCTGCGAGCCACTGAACCACTCAAAGCAGAACTACACCAAGCCCGAACTGATTGCCAAAAAATGCATGTACATTCTCAAGAGCTTGCACAGCAGTTGCGCACTTCAAGTCAGGACCTGCAGCGGGCTCGTGTGGAGGCCCAGCAGGTTCCTTCCATGCATGCAGAACTTGATACTCTTCGCCAGGAGCTGCAGAGGGCAAGGTCAGGCTTTTTCTTGTTGTGCTGGGCATTGATTGGCCAGGTGTTTTTGGAGGATCATTGTATCTGAGATGAGGAGTTGCTGAAGGAATTTCTGTCTGTCATCCTATGTGCTATCTGGAGATTGGGTACCATGTCCTTGTGTAGCAGGGAGGAGTAAACCCTCCAATTCTGTTAGGTACATGTCTATGCAAGAGGGCTTGATAAGTAAGAAGTAGACACATAACCTCACTTTGCGTCTGCTCTATTTTGATCTGTTTGTTTATCATGGGTGTGAGCAGAGCAGCATTTGAACTTGAGAAGAAGGTAAATGCTGAGCAGTTGGAACAGAGACAGTCGATGGAGAAGAATCTGGTCAGCATGGCTAGAGATCTGGAGAAACTGCGTGCAGAGCAGACAAATGCTGAAAATAGAGCACGTGTGCATAATTCTGGTACTTCTGTTGGAGCAATCAATGCAGCATTGCTGTGTAATAATAGTGCAAAATGTTGTCATGGTGCACAGGAAACCCTAAGCTAAGTAGAGGTTGGGTGTCATCTTATTTTGATTAAGTGGTCTTTGATGTAGCATTTGATAGCTAGAAACAAGACTTTAGATCTGCTAATGCAGAATATTGAAAGCTGTGCTACTCACTGTTGGATACTGTACCTGTTATGAATGCCAGGTGTTGCATTATACAATGGAGGATATCCTGTCCAGGATGTCACTTATGCTTCCATGCCGCAGCAAGTCTATGGTGATGGCTATAGTATGCATCCCCAGGTATATCCATTCTGTCCATGGCTTAATTGCTTTCTGGTCCAGCCACTAATTCCTTCTCTTTGAGCTTGATGGTTTGAGAAGTGCTGCCCAAGTGGAGATATGACCCTAGAAACTGCTCTGAGGTTCCCATGGAAAGTAGCAAATTGGCATTTGCCTGCTGCTTCTTGAGCATGAAGCTCTCCTGCCTGACCTGTTAGCGTCACTAGAGTTCATGTGTGAATGGTCCACAGTCTACATGGTTATGTGCAACATCTTTGCGATTGTGCACAAGAAGCATATCTCACTGGAGTCTGATTGTGCTGAATTTGTATGGCTGCTGCATGGAACATGAGAGCTTACTATCACACATAAAAATATCAATGTACTAGCCATCACCATGAGGAAGTGGTTATCTAGCTGCAGTAGCCAGAAGCCATAATAAATCATGGATGAATATACTCTAACTTTGTCATGAGAAGGTGAGGTTATCAATACTAAAGACTGCTGTCATACCTGAAGTGGCCTCCCCATGGATGAGATGTCTATAGCTGGGTAGAATATTGCAAAAGAGATTTGACCACCTTTTTTCACTTGGCCTTGGCCAAATACCCGAAGAAGTTCTATATTATCCACTCTACTTTGATGGATCCTTATCTGTTCCAAATGGAGAACCTTCTCCCAGCCTCATGCTGTTGATGATCCTCTAGTCTATTGGATATGGATCTTTGGGTTCCCAATATCTGAGCATCTTGTCATTTAAGTGGGTTATTAATCCAAACATACTGTGTTGCAGAGGGTCCAAGGATTGTAATTTTATCTTTGGAAAGTACAGTAAATGTGAATTTCTAAGGTCGTGCCCCCCTTTATGGGGTGCTCTGGGTTTAATCTCTTCTTGTGTCTGTCAGCTTTGGAAGTATGGGTCAGTCTGGCAGCTCACCACTTGGGCACCATGACAAAACTTAGTGTTGTTTGCTTGTTTCTGAGGTTTTTCATTGTAATGTTCCACTAAGTTTCTGGTGCCACATGCAATAATTTGCAAAAACTGATGCTTTCACTAAGTAGGTCTTCTGCTCATAGCTGCTTCACTTGTTACCATTCAGATGCTGTATACTTTGGAGAATGGTGTGCCGTATGCAGCTGCACCAGCCCCGACCTGGGCACCCAATAATGTGCAACGTCATTTGGGCATGCCTCATGTGCGTAGATAAAGCATAGGGCATCCTTTGGATTAGGGGCACAGGTTACATCACTGATTATTATCTTAGCTGTCTTGTAAGGTCTTTTCCCACTCGTCTGCAGCTTAAGCTGAAAAACATCATGGCTACTGGTTGGTTCCCTGATGTCAACCTCTCAGGAAACTCCAGCTACAGTTTTTTTTGTCTTAGCAACCCATTCAGAGTGTGTCCATGTTGGCTCCTTTTCCTACAACATGGCTATTAGGGTTGCTCACAAGGTTCATTCGTATAGTAATTAGTCTTGCAGCCTGTCTGTGATAATGCCATGTAGTCTAAAGAACTGCTTGTAAGCTTGGATCTGGACTTATATTGTTGGATTATATTCTGACCTACCTTGTTGCCAGAAGCCTTTTTTTCCCGAAATCTAGGCCGTAGTGAATAGAGTACCAGTGGACATGAGTTGCTCATTTCATCAAAAATTGATTGTGTTCAGTGAAATATTGGTGAAAATCATTGTGGAAAAACCACATTTTGAAAGGGCCCTTGTTTGACTGAGGATATTCAAGACAAAAAGTATGTGTTGAGTCATCTCTAACCTGCAGAAGTGTATGGTTTCTGCATGCCTTAGAAATGAAAGCAACCTGGGTGAAACTTGTCTTTGGGCACCAAGAGCACCTGCCTTACTAACTATATTTTGTATTAGTAGAAAGTTGTAGGATCCTATATCAAACTAACAGTCTGTCTGTCAACTTGGACATTGTGATTTCTTCGTTAAACTTATGCAAGGATTGTGACTGGCAAATATAGTCTAGCTGTTGTTAAAGCCTTTTTTCCTTTTTTTTTTTTTTTTTTGGTTTTCTTTTTCTTTAGTTGGTTGTCATCTTTGTGGGGACCTCTGAAGCTATGTGGGTGTCAAAGATAGGGGCAGATGTGTTGTGACCTTGATGCAGCTGAATGCAATATAGGGAAGAAATCCAAGTTGATTTCATGCTTGGGAAGCCTGGATACTTTTGTTATATAGGAATTTAGCTCTCAGTCGTTGTAAGTGGGGGTGCCTGTAGACATCTTTTTCTGGGTAGGGAAGAGTGAATTGGCGCATATGTTTTCACAATGTCTGAAATTCAGTAAGGTGAATAGTTTATCTTTAACAGTCTGCTGCCCTTTGTGAAGTCACTGATTAGGCAGATTAGGCAGACCTTAAGGAATTAGATGATTAGGACCATCATCATTGGTTGTATGTTTATCTAGGTAGGGACAAATTAAACCTAAGCCTTAAATCTAAACCCTAAAGACTACATAGTTTTGTGGAATTTTTAGGAGTTGAGGTGTTTGTTTTTCTGGTTGTTGGGGTTGTTGAAGCCCAAGTAGCTCTTTGCAGGATTGATGCACTAAACTTAAAGCATCAAGTCTGAAGGAAATTGTAGTACCATAATGTAAGTGGGTTTGCTCAAAATCCCAGTATTATCTAATGTCAGCCAGAATGATTTGAACTGGAAGGGGGAACCCTGGGGGTTTTACTGTTCTAGCCCTAAGTTTCACAAGATCTCACTGCCGTGAGGGTCTTGCTGGGTGTGTGCAACCTGATTGTGTTTTGAGTGACTGCAAGCATGACAAGTAATAGTGTTTATGCTCTATGCCATTGAAACATGCTAAGCAGTTCAGAGCTGCAAAACACTCAGTCACAGAACTCTAAGTTGCCAGTTCTTCACAAATCACTCATGTAACTTTTTAATGTAGTTCAGCCCATGCTGTTGTGATGCGCTAGATATTTCTATCTTGTGTTGCTGTTGTCTCACCCTCTGTACATGGAGATAGGAGTAAAGAAAATTAGCCAAGATGGCACTGGAGAGAGACAGCTAATTCAAGC
This sequence comes from Sphagnum contortum, assembly GCA_963920785.1. Classification (NCBI taxonomy): domain Eukaryota; kingdom Viridiplantae; phylum Streptophyta; class Sphagnopsida; order Sphagnales; family Sphagnaceae; genus Sphagnum; species Sphagnum contortum. The sequence continues at coordinate 3,476,699 of OY987284.1, read as the reverse complement.
TGTTTTTGGGGGGAGTTCATAGCCACTGTGTCCTAGAAAGGTAAGGTTCTAGCAGGTGATGAGGTCAATTGCTGGGCTGTTTTGAGCACAACCTTCAGGTAGATCATTTTGGAGTGTAAGCAGTCCCTAGGTCTGAAGCCCTACTGCTACATTATGTGGACGCAATTGTAACTTGTATTCTTGCCATCCACGTTTGAAGGAGGAAGGCGATTTGAAGCTCCCCAGATGCAAGTAAGTTTCTGCAACCTGCAGAGAGGTGTTTTTAAGTATCAATATTTGGAGTTTTTACCCTTCATCTTCCTTCAAACTTTAATCTCTAGCTGTTGAGTTCAAACTCATGCAACCTGTTTTTGGTTGTGATCCTTGAAAGAACATGCTCACAAAAATGTTTTGTTTCTCCAGTTCTCTTGTTTGGCTCTTTTTTTTTTTTCTCTTTTTGTCCACCTTTCTATTCCATCTTTTTGCTGTTGTGTCGAGCTAGCCAGCAATATGGCTGAGTCTTCCTGTTACCGCTGGTCTCATAACAGAAACTAGGTACATTAATTAATGTCTGATATTGGCCTCCATCATCACCACTGCTAGGAGCTGATGAAGTCAGTGGAGGTGTTATGGTAGCTGGTCACTATCGTACATGTTGCTGTCAGTGAAAGTCACTGAACATGAGTGATACTCTCAGTATGTCCACAGTGCTCCTCAGTTTTTTTCTTTTTTTAGTGTTGGGGTTGTCTCTTTTTCCTGTCTGCTGATATATTGTTGGATTGAAATCAATCTAACCTTAGCAATGGGTCATGTCTCAGTTTCATTCAGATCAACATAGATCCTATGTATGGAGTTCTTAATGCTTATGAAGATATTGTTCCAAAACCATACACTAGATATACCTCATGTGGGCTCTCTAGAGTCAGCTGGATAACAGTTTCCCTGGATTTAGTATGAGGGGTATCTTTGGGCTTGTAGTTGGCAAGCAATGCATTGTGTTCAGAGATATTTTCATTGGCAGCTGTTGATGATGGCTCAAACTTTAAAACTGTTATGCTGTTGAGCTCAACATTCTCATTGGAGTCAATATCTGATATATGTCTGTTTTCACCAAGTTGTTTGATTTTTAGTGGTTTCCACTACTGTTTATAAGATGCTGGGTCTTCTATGTGGCATTCATCATCCCCATCACCTGGAATATGCATGCCATTCAATGTTCAAACTGAAAATCTGGCCCATTTGGGTGGCATGATATGGGTTTGAATGCAGCTACCAATGGTTAGTTACAATGATTTTCTTCCCATAAATTTATACCCCCCCCACACAAGAAAGGTGGCTGGGATGTAATCTGTGTTCAGAACAACACCTGCATAATGTGTCAGGAAACAGACCAATGTCCTTAGTTCTTCAGTAGTGTCTGCTTTGTCCTCAATTGAGATATAAGGGTGAATTCCATGGATTTGTCAAACCACCCATGCTTGTGATTTTTGTTGGCAGGAAGCAGTTTATTGCCTGTAGAACATTGCAAACCCAGATGAGAAAGACTTCAGTGAATTGCATGCCAAGGTGACACAACAAGTGTGTGACAGTGCAAGATGGGAATAGCACCTATCATGCTGCACACAGAACACTAGTGGTGGCAAGGTGCTCAGTCGCAGATCATGCAGTTGGAGATGGTAGTGCTTGCAGTGTACAACCTAACAATCTGTAGCACAAATGCAGCAAGGGGCAACAACCCTTGATAGAGGTCAGGTGCAGCATGTGACACATCTGTCATGGTTTCCTCCATCGATGCACACTCCTGTGGGGCAACCTATGCAGCAGACTACCTGATTGCAACCTAAACACTCGACTCCAACATCTACACTTGGAGCTTATCCCTCTCAATTTCCACAGCAACAGGAGCCAAACTCACAGCCAGCGTTGCTGCAATCACAGGCTCGCCATCACATGAGCATGGGCTGCTACAGGACCACAACAGTTGGAACCTCAATGGCCCTATAAGCACCCACACACTCCAGAAGCTGTAAGCTCTTCTTCAGTTTCCACCCTCCCTATATTTTTCCCTCGTATTTTGCTTCTTGTGCCATGCTCAAATATTGGAAATCTCCTTGTCTGCTATTTTCTCTTTCTTTGTGCAAGCAGTGCATTATTCTAAAAAATCTGTGCAGATAATATTCTCCCCAGTTCTTCTCTGTAGCTAGGCTTCTATGTCACTCTGTCTTGGAGTGTTGAACATCAGCTGCCATCCATCCTTACATTTTGTCTAAAGCCTGAATGTTCACACATCATGTGGCGCAACTGCATTTGTTGGTTTTAATAATACAATTGTTCTGATTAATTGATTGGAGGGCAGTGTCTGAAACCCCCCTGATGCTTACCTTTTTTGTGTTGTGGATACACTGTCTGGAATGTTTGACATAGGGTCCAATTTGTTTGGCATTGCAGAAGACATGGGTGACAATAAACTTGCACCCATGAAAATTGTGATTGTAGGCACCTCCAGGAATGCAAGCTTCTGTTTCCAACCAACCCAGCCCACTACCAACCAAGGTACTCATTTCCAATTGCCCTTCATCCCATAGCAAAAGGGGGTCAAACCATGGAAACCATGTGTGACACACATGTGAAATGTTGTACAAGAAGGTTATATGATAATTAGACAATTTATAAGTCTAAATAGACAGAGCCAAATTACTGCATTCTACAGCCATGAAGCTGTTATGAGCTGCAATCAAAGGTTCCTACAAATTTTGGTAGTGTTATTGGCTTTTGAGCATGTTTGTCAGATCTTCTTAGTGTTGGATCCCTTATGAAACTTCCATAGCAGCTTAATACTTGTCAAAGGTTTTGTAAAGCGTTATACTTTCTTGGTTAGTATATCAATGATTCTTTTGTGTCGAAGACAGTAGTGGTATGAATATTTTAATGCATAATAAATACTGCAGAAGTACCTAGTATTGAGTATTAAAATTCATAAACGACAAGCATGTAGCTCAATATTATGAATCCATAGAACATGCACTAATACATTTCAGAAATTGATTTAAGCTTGTCAGAAATTGCTTTGCCTATAAAGGATATGCTACAGAATGACGAGGTCTTCATTTTGGTACCATATTTCCAGGAATGTTTACCAGGTGTCATTGTGAACTGCAAGTTCATTTTTATTGAACATTATGGAACATTTGTTGTTTTAATTGTTGCTGGTTTGAACTTGGCAGAATGGGTTGAGCCATTATATTTGGGCTGATTATTTTCAATCAAGTAACTTACCAATATTGTGAAATAACAAATGTGCACTTGTCAAGGACTTTTTTGACAGTACAATAACCCAAAGGTTGAGGCTCGAAGGTTTGGGAGGGTTACAAGTTGATCACATCTAACAAGCAAAACCAACAAACAAATAGCCATCTTAATATATACATATGAGACAGATGCTGCACAAATGATTGAGGATGTAAGCATTGAAGCTTTTATGGCTCCGCAACTCTCTCTTCAAGTATTACTAGTGGCACAATTTTGCAGTGTTGAGGTTATATCACAAAAGGAAATTATCTACACGACATGTCAGTTGAACTCTTCCTCACAACATTATTGATTGATTGAATTTTCCTTCACATTTGAAGCTTGATTCCTTGGCTTCTGGCTGCATATTATTAGAACAAAAATCAACCTTAAAATTGTTTGGCCTGTTCTTGCAAATTTCTTTAAATTCTCCAGGGTACTGACTCCCCACTGCCAGAGATTTCCAGCAGCAAAAGTTTTTGATGCTTATCATATACACAATGAAGCTTGGAGAAGGAGGCACGCCTGGTCTTTTAACTCACCACTTGTATCTGTTTTGTTGTCACAGGAGGACTGCAAAAGGAAGACTCAGCTGGAGGACAGGAATTCTCTTGGGAGAAGGGATTCAATGTATCATTGCATTTGAAAACAGCTACAAAGTGCATTGAGCTTGATCCCATAGAGACTCAAATCTCAAATGTCCTAGCAGAGGGATTAATAATTTCTCTGTTTAGGCCAAAAAATAGTAATTTTTTTGACCATCTTTGTTCACAGAAGATTGAAGCAGGATACATGACATGGCAATAAGCTGGTGTGTAACCCTCATTTCATTTTAGTTTTTGCCTACACAAGCAAAACATCTAAGCTGAAGGCATAGACCAGGTCTCCGAAGATTATAGCAAACAGGACCTTCTTCACCTTGAAAATATCCTGTACACATGCAACACTGGTGACTACTTTAATGGAGTTTGTTCACTTCAAGCTGCTGGGAAAGCACAAATAAACACCAAGCTTTGGTTGAATGTGGAGAACGCAGACAATTCAACACAAAGAAGGACCAACAGCAACACAGAGAATTGATTGATGAGTATAACTTCAGTTTTTTGTCAAGGATCAGATTTCAACATTAAACTCAAAACTTTTTTCAACAAAAAAACAATTTACAAAGACAGGACAATGCTAGAAAAATCACTTGCCTCCAATGCAGACTTCCACAAAAACACTTATAGATGCACCTGAATGGACAAGTAGCCACAGTAGTCAGGGTAGAGGAGAAAAAGCTAGCATTGAATTCCACCATTTGGAACACCAAAACAAGATGAGATGGCAAGAAAACACGCTTGCCAAGAATCCATCATCAGCTTGGGTACTTCTTTTCCTGTTTGTATTAATTGCTTCTGGGCAATTAACTAAGAAATAGCATTAAATCTCACAACAAAACAATATCACGCCATAGGCTCCAGCCACATGTTATGGGGTGTTTCATACTTGCTTGCCAGCCATGTAACCTACTTTCAGGTTTTTCTAGTCTTCAGGCAAATCATGCCCTTCAAACTCCAGGTGCTAGATGTCAAATTCTATACAGCAAGGCCTTCGCAGCATTCGTGTGTGCCTCACTAATGCATAACTGTATACCAACAGGATTCACCTTGCATTCCAGTGTGTACTTTCACCTATTAGAAAGATCTGCAAGACCTGCAAAAGCACAAGCAGTAACTGTGTACAGGCTTCCGGTGTCCAATTTAATGCTTCATCAATCCAGACAGCATTTTGCATTACTTATTGAAATGACATAAGCCTTGCTCATAAACTATGAGTGATGAAAGATCTGCAGGGGGAACAAAATATGTGAATGGCCACCATGAAGAAACAGTTCTGCACGGAAGAGCTAACCTTGGATTTGGGTCCACTCCCTTTCTCCTAGCTTTAGGCTTGCCGGCATGTTTTCTCCCACTGAACAATCCACATCTTCAAAATGCCAGCTGCAATACCATTGTCATCCATGACAAACCCACCTGCTTGCTCAATTAACAACTACAGTGAGAACCTTGACAAAAAACTGGACAGCCTTGACCAACATGCAAGAGTACTCAAAAGGGGAATCCCCCATTTGGCCAGTTGCACCATGGACTCCGAATTGAAGCAGTCATTTGTATTCTTGCAAAAAATAAACCTGTACACTGCTCTCTACACAAAAAACACAGAGAAGAGAGAAAGGGAGCCCAAATTTCCAACTCACCAGAATATCATCGAATTTGTTGACGAAGAACTCTTGGGTTGATGCAAGCCCAGATTCATCAATGAGAAATGAATGAAAGCCACCTGTGCTGCTTTCTTCAGTTAGAGATATTCATCCAAATGTCACTCTCTATATGTACGGAGAATGTGTGTAAACCTCTCACCACAAATTCCACCTTGCCAACCCTTGCACCCCTACACCTCCCAAAGGCCCACATGTGTTTCTGAACCCAACTAAGATCCTATTTGTATTGTAAGATTATACACAATAACATTAACACCCTTGCTCTGCTTTGTCCTCTACATGACATAGACCTTACAAGCACATTCAAACTCTCAATGTTCCCACAGAACCCTCTTCCCACATTTAGGAACAAAAAGAATGCTATTGTGCAGCTCTCAGCTTCTTTTCCTTGGCCTCCTCAATTGCTTGCTTGATCCGCTCAGCTGGCCCCAATTTTATTGCCAGCTGATGCTTTGCCAGGATTTTCTCAAGCAAAGAGCCCACATCTCTCGAGTTCAGCAGTGTGTCCTCATCCACTTCCTCATGTGCCATTGCATCAATTATGTTCCCTGCAATATTGAAACCCTCAAAGAGAGCCCTCAATGATGCTGCAATCACATGCTCTCGCTCAAGATCCTCAAGTGCCTTCTTCCGCTTCCCACGTCCTGACAGTGGGGTGAAGTTGTAAAAGGTATCTGGCTTGTGGTCCACATTTAACCCATTCCTTGCCTCCAGGTAAAAGATCCGGTCACCTTCTTCACCAGAAGACTGGAGTGCCAATGGTTGCCCATTTGCTAACCCTAATCTCAGTGAACCTCCTGTGCCTCCACCTGCTCTTGTGTTGCGGGGCTTAGAGCCTACGAGATCATCCAGTGCATCAAAGAAAGGCCACTTTGATGTAGTCATCCCAGATGTCAGCATCTTCTCCCTCTCCACTTTATAACGTTTCTTCAGATTATCCACCTTCAATCAAAAAAAGGAAGCAATCCACAAAGTGCTCAAAGGAGGTTAAAAGCCCCACAATTCCCAACAACGTTATATGCTTTTAACAAACCAAGCACAGAAACTTTCCTTAAGAGATCTGCTCAGTACTTGCTACTCATCTAGCAGACATAGACATGGATTTGTATTTGCCACAACAAGGGCAAAACATTCTTCAACCTCCTGCACATGATCTTTGCCACAGATTCTAAAACCATAAACAAAGAATTGTGCATGGGCATCAAAGTGCAACTTTTCCAGAATCAAAACATTAAATTTCCAAATGATGAGTAGATAGATGCATGGTCACCCAGAGTGGCACGAATGTACCTTGATGCGGCATTGCTCTTGTGTCTTTGGAGTGCCCTCCCACTGGCTTGCACCAGAAGTAGTACCCTGTATCCCACAATAGAATGAAGATGAAGCATAACATTTGGAATCCCGACAGTTCAAATGGGATCAAAGACCGTTCATGAGGAATCCACACACACTTACGGATGAAGCTAGAGCTCCAGAAAAATGGTGATGACAGTTCTCACTCTTTCCTTGAATCTTCAGGCCTGCTACTCTATTGAGCAAGAATTTCTTTCCAAATTGAGTGCAAGGAATAACTCTCTGTTCTCCAAGAAGGTTTCTGTATCACTGCCACTGCAAAGAGCAGCAGTGCATATCAATTGATCAATTGAACATCCACACCCATTGAAGGCATGAAATGTCTGCACATGTGTGCTCCACATGCACAACTGTACACAATTGTGACCAAAGATTGAAGATAGTCTTCCACAAAAATGTTTATCATGGCTCATGGATAAGGTTTTTCAAGAAGTTTCAGGGGTTTTGCACAAACCTTGGCACCCGAAGGTACTCGCCTAGCATTTACACAGGCTGCAATATCTGCCCAAATCTTGCTGGTAAAATTGCTGCGCTCAAGTGCTCGGTATTTCTCTGAAAAAGCATTGAGCAGTACAATGGTTGCCCCATCACTCCACTCCACTACGGTGTCTCGCGGAGTCTTTCCCCTCCCTTTGATCACACTCGGACTGATAGTAGTAGTTTCTGCTTCCCCTTCAATCTGCTGCCTATCCACACCATCATCCTGCTGCTTCTCATCAGCAAACCTAACCATATCTGTCTGCAAATCTCGTCCATGCTCCATCACCTCTCTCCTCCTCCTCTCACCAGTCTTGTCCTCCATAACATCCTGGTCTACTTCTTGCAGCTGAAATCCTTCTTCTCCTCCTCTGCCCACTCCATCCTCCAAGGAGCCCACCACAACATGCCCTCCCTCTGCACACACCTCAATCTTACCTCTCCACATCACTATATCCTCCATACTCCCCCCATTTTCATCCCCATCCACATGCCGCAATACTTCACAAGCACCACGACCATCATCATCACCACCACCACCACCAAGCTCCATCTCCTCTGCCCGACCATGCACCACATCTCCCCCACCAATCTTTTCAACCTCCAAGCTCATATTCCCCACTTGCTCTTGATCATCATCCTCCATTACCTCCTGATACAGCAAGATCCCAACATCCTTGCCCTCTTGTTGTTGTCCTCCAACACCATCACCACCACCACCACCACCATGGAAAACTCCTCTTCCTATTTCTCCTACTCCCACCTCATGTACTAAACCTTTCCCACTACTAGCAACATTTGCCACCTTCTTGACCTCCATCAAACTAATCTCCACCTCATTGTCCACAGCCAAATCTCTCTCTCCCACGAATCACTTTCTCCACCTCATGCATGATTAACAACCAAATCTCTCTCTCCCAAAAACCACTTTCTCCACTACATGATCCACAACCAAATCTCTCTCGTCTCTCTCTCAAGAATCACTTTCCTCACCTCACGACCCACAACAAATCTCTTTCCCCTAGAATCACTCTCTCCACTTCATGATTCACAAACAAACCTCTCTCTCAAGAATCACTTTCTCCACCTCATGACCCACAACCAAATCTTTCTCTCTCTCTCTCTCTCTCTCAAGAATCACTTTCTCCACCTCATGGTCCACAACCTAATCTCTCTCTCTCTCTCTCTCTCTCTCTCTCTCAAGAATCACTTTCTCCACCTCATGACCCACAACCAAATCTCTCTCTCTCAAGAATCACTTTCTCAACCTCATAACCCACAACCAAATCTCTCTCTCTCAAGAATCACTTTCTCCACCTCATGGTCCACAATCCCATCTCTCTCTCTCTCTCTCATCTCTTTCTCCAACTCTTGATCCACCACCCCATCTCTCTCTCTCTCTCTCTCTCTCTCTCTCTTACAACAATCAATCAATTTCTCAACAATCAAAGTCTCCATCTCATGATCCAAAACCCCATCTTTCTCTCTCTCTATCTCTCTCCCCCAAGAATCAATCAATCCCACTAGTTCAAGGGTTTGGTTGCCCTAGGGTTTTCTACTAGGGCTCCAAAAACCCCTTTGTTGGATAATCTTTATATAGTTGAATTCACACTGAGGTGGTAAAGGGAATAAACTAAAAGAATAAATTAAATCCTATTTTATTTCCCACTCTTAATAATAATAATAATAATAATAATAATAATAATATTATTATTATTATTATTGTAAGGATGGGAAAAATTAGGATTTATTTATTTATTTATTTATTTATCAATTTTATTTCAAGGAAAAAAAAATCAAAAACTGAGTTGACAAGTTGATGTGTCATATTCTCATTTTTTTTAAGATTTATTTTGAAGTTAAGATGTAATAAAAGGAGATTAATTTTGAATATATATATATATATACATATTCAAAAATATTTAAAATATTCTTCTTTTGTCCTTGGTTAAATTAATCTCATTATATTAAAAAAAAATTGTAATCCTTTTGTGTGAATAGGGCAACAATTAGTTTTTATTTTATTTTATTTTATTTTCATTTTTAATAATTTTAAACACATGTACCCAATAGAGATTCCCAAACCTAAAACACTAAACATTTTTATGATAGAAAAAAACCAAAAGAATAATAATAATAATAATTATTATTATTATTATTATTATTATTATTAGAAAACCCTATAACCAGCTAATAATGGACAAGAGAACTGACAACCAGTGCTTTTTTTGTGGCCAAAATTAGCCAGTTTGCTATTTTAAAAAAAATCTTGGTAAACTAAAAATACCACAATTTTTTATTTTTAAAAATAAAATAAAATAAAGTAAAATAAAATAAAATAACTCGAAAAATATATAGAAACAATCTATCTATGAACATCAGGTGCCCTCTACATTCATTCGGAACAAGGAAAAACAAATTACTATTCACGAGAGGCTTCTTCGTGGATGTTTCATCCATTAGGAGGGAGTCTGTAGATCATAATAGGACGTCGAAGTATGCGTGCTGCTTGGATGCAGAAAACAACTACTCTCCCCTTCACCCCCCCCGTCCAAACAATTCCAATTACTACGCATGAGAGGTTTCTTCTTGGATGTTTCATCAACGAGGATGGAGTATGCTGTGTGCTGACTTGGCTGGAGAAACGCAAGAAGAAAAGGATAACCAATTACTAAACGTGAGCGGCTTCTTCTTGGATGTTTCATCAACGAGGAGGGAGTCTGCAGTTCATAATCGGACATCGAGTATGCGTGTGCTGCCTTGGGCTGGAGAAACGCAAGAAGAAAAAATAACCAATTACTAGAGCTGAGAGGTTTCCTTCTTGGATGTTTCATCCATGAGGACGTACTCTGCAGATCATAATCTGACGTCGAGTAGGCCCGTTTGTTTTTCCGCGCTGCCATGGTCGTGCACGCCGTGCATGTCTGTGTCCGTCTCCTCTCGCAGAAGAGGCCGATGAAGAAGAAGAAGAGGAAGACGATGACGACGAAGAAGGCGGCATTAAGATTCTGCAACATTTTCGACCCGCAAATTTTCGGTGCGGAATTTGATTCCTTGAAGGTACGAGCTGGGGCTTTGGTTTGTGTATTTTTGCCTCCCCCCCCCCCTTTTTCTTTTGTTTCTCCTCTGCCGTGTTGTTTTGTAGAATGCGGTAATGTTGGCATGTCTTCTACGCCGGCCGATTCATCGGATGCATTCGTCTCTGCCGGATCTTCCTGTCCAATATCTATTCTTCTTTCTTTCTTTCTTTCTCCAACAACGATTGTTGTTGGTGGTGTTGTCTCTCCAAAAATTTGCAGGGGGTTTCTCAATATGTGTGAAGATCAGCGTGAATCTTTTAGCGGAGGTACTGAAAGGCCGTCTTTGTATAGGCTTCTGTTTGTCAGTCTCTCTTTATCTCCTCTCTCTAGATTGGTCTGTTTTCTTCAACGCATTGCATAGCATTACATGTCATTCTTTCATGTATGCTTCACTCAAAACAAAAAACTGTTGACTGAATTGTGCAATGACAATCTCTATCTTGAATAAGGAAGCAGTAAGTAACAATTGGCTTTCGACGGATCTTAATTAGGTCAAATGCCTCGCATAAAGAACTCTGAAACATCTGGTACCAATTAGGGATGTGAAGCTCCTTGCCACAGACTCCGTGTTTATGTTTGTTCCAGAGTTCAAACCAATTTGTTGTGAGGTTGCAATGATTTGGACATGGATCAGATCTGTTGACAAGAATTCTTTTGTCTACCAGTTGAGTATCGGCACTGAGTAATCTCCTGCAGCCACAATGCTAGAATCCATTGCAAGGACGATGCTGAGCTTCAGAGTGTTTTGTAGCTTCTGAATTATGTGTGACAACAACACTCTTGCAAGAAACAGGAATGGAAAACAACAATCTGTGGACCAAAAAACACACCCTGCAGATCCTCAGATTCTGAGTCGGAGTTTAAGTTGATGTGTGCAATAATTGTGATCTCATCATTTTCATGAGGATTCTGCAACAATGTCGAGCTCTAGCACCTCTCATTCACGAACTGGTGTCCAAGATCCCTCTGTTGTAACCTATGACGGCCTCTATGAAGGCTACAATGATTATGAGCACCAACTCAATGTGTTGGGAGATCCACAAACACAGGTTTTCAAGCTATCTCTCCACAATTAATGTTGAAGTCTAACAAAGAAAGTATGATTCTTTTCAAGCATGCTCCTTAAGGATGGGAGGTACATCAAGCGTGTTTGATTCCTGAATCAGCAATAGGTTCATACACAAAATAAACTTATAAGCTACGAAACACAATTTCAGTATCTAACCCATCATTTATTTGAATTATAATTGTTTAAAATGCTTTCTTCATTGCATATGCAGACAGGGGAAAGTTTTGGAAGCAAAGTGGATGCTTTTGCAAACTTCAGTCATGGGGCTTGTAGCCAAGATTCATTGTCATCAGGAAATCAGGTCTATCTCAATTTTTCAAGGCTAAGTTCTGTAACATTTGTTTGAACATGTTCTCCACAAAATCAAACAAAAAAGATCATATGGAGATGGAGAACTCATGCTAAAATGTCATCCTTGTGTAGGGTAACAAAGCAGACCTTTACTACAGAACTGCAACACCACAGACTGCCAGTGCACCATCATGGAGGCCACCTAGCAGAGGGTGGACAAGGGTGCTCTCTGTAGCATCAACAACAAATACTGACATGTCTAGGCCTCTGACTGCTATCCGAGCTGCAGGGTACTCATCAAGGGTGATTACTTCAATCCCAGACAAAAAACAATCTTGAATTTGAATGATGGAGATTGTTAAACTGTTTTTATACTGGTTGTAACATGTAGTAGTAATGTCTCTTGTCAGGGGTAGTTGACATCATGAGTCACCCTTCCCATTGCTTCTAGAAATGCAAAAGAAACTCAGCATGCAGATTTTGTATATTTAAATTTGGCCCAAAACTTTGAGCAGATTATTATACAGTCATCTGCACCCACTTCATCAGCCGTCTGAAGTCGGTGGGGAGTAATGGAAGCAACTCACTGCCATTTATGATGAAGGTAATGGTATGATTCTTTGTGAGTGACGCTCACAAGGTTATAATTGCACTCATCCCACACCTGGCTTATTTTCCTGTTTGTTTGTTGATATTGTTTGACAAACAGGATGGAAGATTTGATCCCTTGAATCAGGTGGCCAGAGTTTTGACACCCACCCAGCAAAAGAGAGAGGAACTTAACCCTGAGTACCAATGTCGTGAAATGGAGAGGCATGTGAACCAACTGCTTGAAGCAAGTGCTGCTGCAGGCCTTGCTGTGAGTTTTATTAATTGTTTATGTACTTACTGTGTTCTGGCTGATCTGTTCTTGACAACAATTTGAATTGCTCGTAACTCCTTTCTGCCTCAAAGAGGCTATTGGACTATCACAACTGAAAAAGGCTGCAGTACATTCAACCACATTGTAGAAGGTTCAGCCTTTAGATAGTTCAGCAAGTTTTCTCCTCTACCCAATTTGTGAATGATCACAATTCATTGGCACATTATCGATGGTGCATGAGCAGGGGGACTATCAAACAGCTCTGGAGAAATCCAAGGAAGCAGGGAAACGAGAAAGGCTCTTGTGCAAGCATCGAGAGCAGGCTGGCCTGGTATTGTATTTGTTCTTTCCAATTTGTGGGGTGGAGTAAATCATACACCTATTCTAATTTGACTTTTATCTTTTTTAGCTTGCCATCAGCAAAAAAAATTTGGGCGAAATCTTGCCAAATTTCGACCTGAAAAATATGATTTTGACCTATGCAAAGGATTTTCCATGGAAAAAATGACCGAATTTCACCAGATTTCAAAAACAAAGGTTTCCGGATTGGCAGATTTTTTATGATAAGTTCCAATTGGTAGCCAAGAATGTAGAAGGATTTTGGTTTTTTTTTTAACGCTCATATCTAGTCTGTAGCCAAATCTGGATAAATCATCTTATGGATGATCACCACTTCAGCTACATCACAAAATTGGAAAAAAAAAACCCTGGTTCCCATAATAACACTAAGATGGCTTTTCTCTCAACTGTCTAAAGTGGCTGACTATATTATCATCATTTACTTCCTGGTTCAGAGAATCCAGAAAGTCTTTTTGACTGTTTAATCTTGGAGTTGACTTGAATGAGGAAAATATTCCCAGATTCATGGTACATGACCTCATAAATCAATTTGTGGATTCAGAGAAATTTTCATATTGGTTAAGTGGTGAGAAACTTGTATTGTGGTCACAGGGCGATCAAATGAATGTGGAGCTCACATTTGCAGTTTGTTTCAACCTGGGTTACCAATTTCAGGCCAATGGCTTGCATTCTGAAGCATTGAGTACATACTCTCAGATTGTGAAAAACAAGCAGGTTAGCCTTATCATTGAACTCTCACATGTTTGGTTTCTGTTCTTGAACTTTGTTGAGTTGACATAAATTTGTACAAAAGTCCAATGAGGCCTGGGATCAATGAGGACAGCAATGTTTTGCAGTTTACCCAAGGTGGAAGACTCAGGGTGAACATGGGAAACATCTACTACGGACAACAAAAATATACAATGGCCATCAAGATGTACCACATGGCTCTAGATCAGACTCCTAACAGTTACAAGGAAACTCGGTACCGGATCCTTCGTAATATTGGCAATGCCTTCATGCGGCTTGGTCAGTATCAGGTGGGGAACCTTGACTCATAGCAGTTCGCCCCTTGCAGACCATTTGACTGACTATACGACTCAAGTGACATCAATTTGACTGACTATGCGATTCAAGTGATTTAATCTATTTGACTTGACTGCAAAAGTGCTATTGTGGTCTTGACAAGTTTCTCTGGTGAAGTGTGAGCAGGACTCTGTTTTATCATATGAGGCAATTATGGAGATCAAGATTGACCACCAAACTTGCTACAACTTGATCATCTGTTACTATGTATTAGGGCACACAGAGAAAATGAAGACTTGTTTCACAAAGATGATCTTAGTGAGGAACTATGATGCTGACTCTGATGATGAAAATGAGGACACTGCTATGCTTCGGGTTTGTTCACGTTGCTATTGTCATGAATTCAGAATTGAGATCACACCCCCTAAAGGCAGCACTCTTATTGCTATATTGAGTTCTTATTTGAGTGTTGAATATATTGGAGTAGAACATGACAGGATATTACAGGTGCTGTCTTGTAGTGAGACCTTATAAGAGAGACAAATCATTTATCAGCACTGGGATTTTCTTTGGGTGAAGAATGATGAGCTAAGGGAAGAGTTGAGAAGAAAGCAAAACCAGGCCCAAAAATATATATTGACTGCCGCAAGGCTCATAGCTCCTGTGCTCGGAGGCACCTGCATGGAAGGCTATTATTGGGTTGTGGAGTTGCTGAAAGACCAACAATATGTTGCTCTGGCCAATGAGATGGAAATGGACAGGGCAATCCAACATTTGCATAAACAAAACTTTGGCCAGGTACTTCATTCTGACAAGGAAAGGAAAATGGAGATTAGAAATTCCTGGAGAAACTCAAGAGAAGCAGCAGAAAATAGTGTTCTTGTTTGTTACAAACTTCACATAGATGTGGATAGTAGTTGTAACATTTATAACAATGTCAGAGCAGGCCATGAACAAAAAATCCTTTGAGATTATACCTTGATAGCAGTAGGTTGCCAAGGAAGAATTTGCATGCATTTGGGTGCAGTATATGCTTCACAAATGGTAGAGCTAGATAATAAGACTTCTGACATTTGGTGATCCTTGGACCTCCTCATTCCTGAAATCAGATCTAATTGAAAGAACATTCACAGGCAATCATGTTACTGAAGGAATTTGAAAAGAAGGAGAAGGATCTGAAAGCACGTGCTGCAACCAATTTGTCATTCCTCTACTTTCTGGAAGGAGACCTCAACAATGCTGGGACATATGCAGAGCTCGCTGTCAGAACCAATCGCTACAATGCACATGCCCTTGTGAACCAAGGGAACTGTCTGTACACCCAGGTATTCAGCGTACATGGATTATTATCAACACTAGCCTAAGTCATAAAGTTCTCAAAACACATTCAGTCAATTTTACGTTGTGGTCATGCTTAATAAAAATTTGTCAAAACACTATCTTTATTCTTCTAGGCACTATCATACCATACACCAACAAAACTATCATGGAATTTGTGAAAGATTAGTGTTGAGCATTTAAAGTACTTTGATGTCACTGCCTTCAATCTTAACAATTTCTGTGGTACTAATGACTTGGTATCATGTGGAAAAAAATCCATTTCTCTATATGGCCATTTTGCACAGGGAGATGTTGAGGGAGCAAAAGTAGTGTACAGTGAGGCAACAGAAGTGGAAGCAGATTGTATTGAAGCCATTTACAACCTTGCACTGTCTCATAAGAGACAAGGTGAACTTGGAAAGGCACTAGCTACCTTCAAGAAAATTAGTAGTTTGCAACCTAACAACATTGAAGTTTCCTTTCAGGTTATTCTCTTTTTCAGGGACTCCTGACAGCATGAAATGATTGAACTAATTAATCAACCATGTTGATTACTTTTGCTAGTTGTTCTCCCATCATCTTATCAATGTATATATTTTCATTTCAACATAGAATAAAGTTCCAGATACAATCTGTAAATCTCCCTTGCTTAGTTTGTGAGATGGTCCCCTTTTGTGTTGCTTTCCAGATTGGACATTTGAATATGCTAATGGGAAATATCAAGCAAGCCATCAAATGGCTAGAGATTGTGAACACACGTGTTATGCATGATGCTGGTATATTGGCAATGCTGGGGAGTCTCCATGCCAAGTGTGATGATGAGCCTAAAGCTCTGCACTATTACAGTGAGTCTCATCGTGCGTATCCAGCCAACATGGATATCACATCATGGTTGGGAGCTTTCTATGTAAAGAATGAGGTCTATGAGAAGGCAATGCCCTTCTTCAATTTGGCTGCCAAGATTGAGCCAAGTGAGGTAACATAATTTCTATTCCCTGATCATAAATGTGTTGTATTCCACTCGATGAAGTTCATGAAGCACTTCAACTTTCAATATTGATGAGGCAAGAATTGATACTTTGGTTACATTGCTTTTTATTTAATCTGCCTCTCCATTTCACTTTATCTAACATGCAACTCTTGAATTGCTAGCAGTTCTCTTCAAGCTTCTCCATGTGGCATGTTGCTTCTCATACTTATAATTTGATGACTAGAATGATTGGTTGCTCCTGTAGAACACTATAATAGTGACCTCAACATGGTTAATTACCCATGTGGGTTTGCAGGTGAAGTGGCAACTGATGGTAGCATCATGTTATAGACGAACAGGTGCCTACCCTCTAGCATTAGCCAAGTACAAAGAAATCCTACTACAACATCCAGAAAATATTGAGTGCTTACGCTACCTGATTCATATGTACACAAGCCTTGGCCGACAGGAAGAGGTCAATGCATATGAAAATCAACTTCGGAAAGTTGAAAGGGGACAGATGGTTGACAGCCACTACCAAAACCAGATGGTACTGGATACAAATAAAGGATTTTCACACCAGCCATTGCTGGAATCTCAAGCATATGTGGGAAATGACCGCAATACTCAGGTTTGTGATTTTTCTCAACAGTCAATGAACCCTCAGGGCTTTTTGTCCACATCGGGGATCTTGAACCCAAGGTTGATCTCTACTCATTCCCCCCAAACACATAGGACGTCTGAACAACATATAACAAAGAAAAAGGAAAGGGTTGATGAGGATGAATGGCCAGAGCTTGGAGATGACCTATTGCCAATGTAGTTTGTTCGTATCTTTCTTTCAAAGATCATGTCCTTTGCCACTATTGCATTTAGCACAACTGTTCACAAATGGAGGGTATCAAATAGATAGGTAAATGAAACGTTTTCTTGTGTTACAGGTGAAGATTTTTTTCATTGCCTGCATTTTACAGACTAGCTTCTGGTTTCAGCTTGATCTTAAATCACAGTCAATTTCTCAAACTTGCATTGTCGTAGGTGAAGATTTGTTTCTTGTTCTCTCTCTTCTGTACAGGTTTGATTGCCACTTAAGATTACTATCAAACCATCAAATTAGTCTCGGGTTTGTATTGACACCAAACCATATACTGAAATTTGACAATCAATGAAGAAAGCAGGGCAACTTGACATGGTACTCAGAATTGTTTGATAGCCTGTAATGAGGTCAGGGATTTGTTTGCACACTGCCCAGCAAATCTGTTGGATTTGGTCATAAGTTTAGTGCACTGATTTACATACCCTTGAAAACTAGATTTGGCACTGATCTTTCACAAGGCCATTTTACATGCCCTGCAAACCATACCTGACCCAACAAATAGCCATGTGAAATGTGGGAATTTTCAATGTCTCCTAGAACTCTTGTTCCACCAAGAATCAATAACCAGAATTGAAACTAACAATCAAAAACCACAATTCAAACCCAAAATCCAAAACCACAATTCAAGCCAAAAACCAAAAGAGAGAGCCCTGGTGTAGTTTAATTATTGCATAGAGATTTTATCAGATCACCTTTCTAAACACTCATGGACAAATGCAAACTGACAAATGTAAACTGACAAATGCAAACAAATCAAAACTCATTCGCAACCATGACACACACCTAGTTGTTGCTTTACAATGCTCATCCTTGAAAATTTTCAAAATTGCTTCTGTTTGGGTGGTACTCATGGAAAAGCTTGTGAGGAAAATTTGTCATGGGAAGCAAAGGAATACTTTTCATAAAAAGGCTAATGAATTACCAGACAAGTGTACAGAGTATTAGTACAGAAAACTTGACATATAACTTCCCCTCTTACTGGTTGTTAGTCTTGGTATCATACCTTACAATAGGGCCTCTATAGCATATGCAAGACCATGCCCAACATACTATCAACAAGGACTAACCTACTTAGCTATCAGTCAAATAGACGATGTTACCATAGTCATCATCAGCCATGACTGCAAGTAATGCACTAATTCTGGCTCCAGCTCTGGCATCCATTAAGGATCTACTTCAGCTCAAGCTATTTTGGGTAACTTATTACAACCCTATTCTCTTTTTTTTCCTCTTTTTCTTCCTTTTGATGTTTAGGGGTTTCTAGTGCAAACATGCAAGGATTAAATATACAATCATCATGGGGAACCATGTAGAAAACTGGAGAGACATTGCCCCTCCAGAAGAATATTCATGACAGTGCTATGGCTGAAGGTGGCCTACCTAGGAGGCTACACAGGAAGGCTGCCATCAGATACAACCAGATATCTCTGAAGCACCTCCTGCACATCCATGCTGCTCATTTCATGCGCACCTTGTGCCTGAGACAAACCATTTTCCAACTCATTAATTCTCATGTCATTTCCAGTTCATGGGAGACAAGAATGGAAGGTAGCAGGTCTACTGTCAAATGTCTCCCTCATCAAATCATGACACTCTCCTGACCCAATACTTGAGTTTCAACAAGGTTCCCTAAGAAGTGGCAGAGTTTCAGCAAACAATCAAGTGAAACACTTCAAGTGAAATGCATTGAGCTGGTGAATGGCAATCTCTCATATCCATGAGATTGGAGAGAAAACTCCACAAAACATGTTGTAGGTTACAGTTGTGTCAGTTCCAGCCAAACCCAAAAGAGGAAAAAAAAAAAAAAGAATGAGTGGGGTCATAACCTTTGAGTGTGTCACTCAAAAAGTATCGGACCATCACCTCCATCATGCAGGGCAGTGAATAGCTGCCATTACTCCACACTTACTTCATCAGCTCCCAACAATGGGGTGTAAACCAATATCTAGCAATCTGCTCAGAACTTAGGGTAAACAATTGTACAAACATCTGCATCCTGAGTTTCTGTCAGCTTTCTGGAAGCAATGGGAAGATTTGGTCATAGCTCATAGTATATAGCTGTTGAGTTGGTAAAAGAAGGGCAAACGACAGAGGCGACATACCACTACATTCACAGTAACCTTAACTTGGTCATCAATGCGTATACTGTTGAAAGATCTGATCTCCAACCCTAATTCTCTTGAGGATGACAATATACGTATCAATGTCTCTGTCTTGTTGCTGGCCTCCACATTTATGACTAAGCCATCATCATTTGGACAAACAGCAACCTTTATGAGACTGCCTGAGCTTGAGCTGGCATCAAGGCTTGAATCATCTTGAGCCTGGATTAATGTGGTACGGGCTGGAGGATGGGGGTAGTCAGCGCCTTTTTTTGGTTTAAGAGCATGATCTGCTGCCTTTTCTAGGTGCGCTACTTGTGTTGTCAGCTGGCGTATATAATCTATAGTGTGTGAGAGTACAGAGACCCTGTCCTTCTGCAAAATGAACCCAGTGCCACAGGTCAGCAATGCAATCCTAGGATGCTTCTATTCACAGGCACACAATCAGAATATTGGCTTTGAACTTTGAGATGTCAATTTATGCACACACCTTCTTGATAATGGGAACAAGGGTGCATAGAGTATGCATCTTCTCATTGAACTTGGAACGACGACATCGCTCTGCAAGCTTGTGAATGTGGGCAGCTGCATCCTGAGCTGGATTTGACCTCCTTGCACTATCTCCAGAACTTGGGGTAGGGTGTAACCTGGCTAACTCTTGTTCTGCAAGTTTCTGTTGTTGAGCATCTTCTTCAATCATGGGGACTATTTTCTCTGTCCATTTCCGTAACAGAGATTGTCTTGCTGGATGACCATCTCTCCCTTGCTCTGACAGTTTGAAGCAAACTCTTCTTTGAAAGAGAGACTTCTTGTTATGCCGAAAACACAATGCTGGCAGAGCAAGTCCATTGTCATACACATCCATGAGTGGCTTGGTGCCATGGGGTGGCCAGCCTGAAAGGTTTTGTAGGAAGCTCATGTGTGTTGATTGTTTCAGGCAGAATGGATCAATGCTTGAAGTTGCCTGGTCCATTCTCTTCACCTGAGCTTCAGGAGTATCAAACACACTGCCTGTTTCAAGGAGATCAGAGAAAGATGAAAATTGTGCATCAGTCTGAAGGCTTGCTGTCATTGTGCACTTTGAAGCTGAGGTCGCATGTGGCTTAGGGCCAGCTAAAAGAACAAGAAGATCCTCTGCACTTTGAGCAGGTAAAGACACAGAATTCATGCGCCTAGAATGCTCAATGGAATGCTCAACAGGAAAATCTGGCACTGCTGATGCCTGTATCACAACCTCTTCAGGTTCAAGTGCGTCAGAATCCCATGTGCAAGGACTCATGACACCAAGGCTTGATGCAGATTTTGATGCACCCTTACTACTATCCAATGAATTGAACATGGTTTTCTCAACATCCACGTCAGAATCCCATGTGCAAGGACTCATGACACCAAGGCTTGATGCAGATTTTGATGCACCCTTACTACTATCCAATGAATTGAACATGGTTTTCTCAACATCCATGTCGGTGTCAAGCTCATCAAACAACCCACTTCCATAGCCAAAGAAGAGGGATTGATTCCCCGGTGTGGTCCATTGAAAGTAGGGCTCCTCTTGCCTGAGAATTGTGCCTGAGATCCCAAGAGACTCGTTGAAATCACCAGGAATATACCTGTTGGCATTGAGAGGAGGAACAAACCCAGATGAACCGGGTGCCATCATTTGTGCACCTGCTGTTGTTCTTGAGTTTAAGGGAGGCACAACAGCAGGAGAAGAAAATTGGTTGCTGTTTGGGTATTCCTGTCCCAGAGAGACCATAGAGCTCAAAGTGCTTGCTGATGGAGACTCCATTGCACTGAACATGTGAGGTGTAACTAATGTTGACACATATCCTTGCAAGATATTCATCAGAGCATCTGTTTTTGATACCTGCAACAGCACTGAAGACTATATCAATACTCTTGACTGATAACACACACAAAAATTTCTTCTAAGCTACCTGCAAACTAATCACATTCAAATGGGCACACTTGTATTACAGATCTAGGCCAAATTGCGTCTTCTCTTTTCTTGTGTGTAGATACAAGCAACCTCAATGGTGTAGAGGCAAAGCTCCTCAGGTGAGATCCGCTTGCTCAAATTCAAATGGGGTACATAAAAGAGCTCTGCTGAATCTCATGGACAAGATGGGCATCCACCTACCAGAGCAGTTGTAGCGAGTTCTGCACAGTACATGCCATCTGCTCCAAGCCTTGGAATGCAAACAATGGTCTGTTGCATCAAAAGAAAATGCAATATGTGAGAATTTCTCCAACTTTTCTCATTGAAAAAATTGGCAACAGCAAATTTTGTTCAGCACTGCCACAAACCACACTAACAGAAGAGGGTCACAGGAAAAGAGCTCGGCAACTTCAGACATGATGGCCCTGGTGTCAGGAACCCTGGCATGCCTCCCATGTGGAAGGGGGTTGGGTTCTCCAACATTTATTGTGATGATATCGAGTCTGTGTGGGTACAAGCAAATTGTAAACTGGATGTAAAAGAACGTAAGATGAGCAGAAATTAGTAGTCACTAGAGAAGATGTTTTACCTGAATGTGTGCTTCCTAATGGTTGCACCAGAGTTCAAACAAACCACACACACAAATAAAAAAAGGTCAGAATACACTGTAACCACAACAGAGAGGTGCACTAAAAGGTCAGAGGACAGTTGTTTCTCAAACAGAAATTTTTGCAATCTACACTCCTTGGCTCATTGTCTCCTCCAGCACTTAAACTAGAGGAAGGAGCAAGTGTTGCAAGCAGACAGATTGCCACAAACAGAAGTAGTTGAAGGTCTGCCAAAAATCCTGCAAGAATGGGCTTGGCAAGTTACCTGCAGAAATCGAGCTTTGCACTTGTCGGTGGGAACTTCTACCATTTGGCTAGTCCACCAAAAAGAGGCGTCTTGTCTCAAGGCCAAAGCAGAATATCTGCAAGCACAAACATAAACGGATTTTTTCTGGATTGCTCAGATCTTTAAGCTTCTGAGCATTTTGATAAGAGTGGCATATGTCAACAGATACACTGTAGATTAGGGCGTATCTTAAACCCAATTGTGGTAGCTAACACCACTTTTCTTGCATTTCAATTTAAGGTCTACAAGGTTATTATCTAACTCTTACCCATGTGCACTGGGATCCTTGAAATTACAGGTCTTGAAGATGGAGTAGAAATGCGGCATGAGAGTGTGACCAGACTCAAAGCTTGTAGGATCAAACCAGCCATCAACCCATTCCAGGTCAAACCTGTAGACATGTGAATTCAAGCACAGCAGTCAGAAACAACCACATTTTCTCATGCCTCTCCAATGCTAACTCCTACTGATTGGATGTCAAGGAGGCAATGACCTCACACTTCTTAAAGCTTGATGCTTCAATACAATGAATACAAGTACACTGCAACACATCATCAGGAAAAATTGCTTGCTCACCTATCGCCGGGTGAGAGCTTCCAAATGACTCCATACGTCCAGTTCAAGTACTGTACCAAAGTTTTCAGTTGCATATGACGAGTCTCATCCTCCGGCATCCTGAGATCAAGGAGGGATGAGGCTCCTGGCATTTCCAATTGTGACATTCTGCACACAGAACAACCCTTGCAGCAGTCAGGAACATTGAAAAAATGAAGCCAAAAGAAGTTACCAGTGGAAAGTTTGTTCTTGGAGCTGTGCATTAGACAGGACCTCTGGGAAAAAAAATTCTCATCAGACACACTACAACATTTCTAACTTGATTCACTGACAGAAAGTCAATGGATCGGATATGTAAGAAAGCAAAGGCAACAGGTGAAAAAGGCCCCCAAGTCAAGACAAAAACTTCAAAGAAGCTCAACTCTATTGAGGCACTTAACAACAGTATTGCAGCCAGTGTTCAATCAAAATCCCAAAATATTCCATGACTTGAATATTGCATGCGACAGATGACACTCCAAATCTATTGACTGTTTTCCATTATTTCAGAAAGTGGCAGCAAGAGAGTCTGTCCTCCTAGAGCTTTGAACATGAGCTTTCCATAACAAAACCATTCACAAACATAGAACTCACTTCCAAAACCACACGCCCATAGGAAATGCTCAAATGCAAGACAACCAGAAACTTGCTACCCACTCTCCACGGCCTTCACATACTCATAAAACACATGCATCAAAACCTCAACAAAATCAAGGAGTGGATCTGCAAAGTGATCTCTCATTTTTCACATACCCAAGAAATCATGGCATACATGGAACAGAATCGCCAATGGATCTGTACACTTGAAACAGAGCGGCTTGAAAAGGCCACCTAGACATGATAATCAGTTTCTTTCCACACTGACCCACTTTGCACCACATCACTTTCCATGCAGGATGTGAAGCAAAGGCCGCCTTTACACTACTGTCTCACTGGAAATCCAGATTCTTAGGGGGAGGCAGAAAGGGGAAAAAACTCAATGTGATTGTAGAGAAACAAAGAAACAAAACAGCCACTGTAAGACAGAAGCTCATAAGCAGCAAGCCAAAAGAAAGAGGATTTCCAAAAGCAAACCGCAAGTTTATAACACTGTGTCAAATTGGTTGTTCCAGTCACAAAAAAAACTCATGGCGCTCATCAATCTTGTACATGAAACTAACTTCAGAAAACACAGCTTCCTTCACCTTTACGAAGAAATCTTAGGGGGCCCAAAACAAAACCAAAAAAAAAAATCCCCCAACACAACAAAAGAAGAAGACTATACCCCAAAACTAAAAATACACAACTTGTGAGGATCCCCAGCAGAAGCAAAGCATAGCATAGCATAGCATTAGATGTTGCATCACAGCAAAACATAAACACTGGGACACTCACATTACTATGATAATCCAGGTCCTTCAGAACCCGATATGGCCTCCCTTAACAAACCCTAAAAACCAGAAACCACAAATTCCTGAGCCCTCACCCCAAAAGCAAAACAAACCCACAAACAAAAACACACATACACACACACACATGAAACCCAAGGGGACAGAAAAAAACCCCATCATGTAATGGTCACAAAAACTCATCACAATCACCACAAAAACTCTCCTCCTCCTCCTCCTCCTCCTCCTCCTCCTTTCTTCTCTCTTCTCTTCTCTTTTCTTCTCTTCTACCAACAAAACCCAAAATCAAAAGAAGGCTACAACACCCACCCAACACAAATAAAACACAAGAGAGAAACAAAAAAAAAATCCCAAATGTTTGTTTTTCAAGAAGAAAATCATATCAGTCTTACCTCCAAAAAAGATATGTTGTTTTTTTGCTTTGCTACTGTCGCTGTGATTTCTTCCCCCAAGTCCTCTTCCCAAATCTTCAAAGACTCCCACTTCTGATGCTCAAAATAAATCCTTCTCGAGTTCCTCACACAAACCAACAACAACAACAACACTCTCTCTCTCTCTCTCTCTCTCTCTCTCTCTTTCTCTCTCTCGCTCCCATTCCATCCCCCTTCCTCACCTGCTTCCTGAAGGCTTTCCTTGCAACCGTACAAAAGTGCAAGGAACAATAGTATATATTGAAACACACATAACAACTTTCAAAGAGGTACACACGTGGTGCATTGTTGTCTATTATTATTATTATTATTATTATTATTATGACTACTAGTAAAACTACCATATCATTGCACCAACTACTAGAGTCTAGAAGTGCAAGTATATTTTTAAATAATTTTTTATAAATAAAAGACCACTAAAAAAACACAATTTTTTTTTCCCAATTTTTTTTTTTGTAAATGAGTAGACCTACTACTCCTTTGCTTTATAGGCTATCGGTATGGATTTCTTTATTGTTTTCCACCAATTTTTCTAACATTTCATTTTACAGTTGTTGTTGAGCATCCCAATAAAGATCTTATAGCAAGTACATGACAACAGATTCTTAGAACATGTCTTTGATAGTGTTATTAAAATATTTTTCTTAAAAAAAAATTTGTGTGATGAGTAATTAGAATTTGGTATGTTGGGGATTTTTTTTTGGAATCCTTTAAAGGATGATTAGGGTTTTTTTTTTCTTTTTTTTTCTTTTTTTAATTTTTTTAATAGCTAAGTTTGTTACTTGCCAATCTTTACTGGAGCTAAAATTGACACATGGAGTGTTTATTTGTTTAACTATGTGCTTAGTTTAAAATTTGTAGTTTATTTTAAATGAATAAAATATAATATAATGATCAGGGTCTGATTTGCTATTTCTAGGTCTTCTAAATGAAATTTGCAACTAAAATCCATCATCCCTACTTTGAATTTTTTTTTGCCTAACCAACTTGATTGTTATTTTGAATCTATTTTAAAGCTAATAGCTAGAAGAGGGAATCCAACCCCCATCCAAAAAAGGCCTTGCCCATTGCAATATAAAGCCTAACATGCAAAAAGAAATTCTTGGTTGACATTTATATTGAGTGCAAAAAAAAAACAAGGAGGTTGGATGTAGATTGGCCTCAAGCCTCAACTTTTTGCACCTTATTGAATTTTGATGTCCTTCTAGTTTTGAATTGTTGCACCAAAAGGAAAGGTTTTAAAAATGAAAAACTTTTAATACCCATGTGAATACAAGCTTCAAATGCATGGTTAATCTATTGTGTAGTTTAGTTTTCATGAAAGTCAATGTAGAAAAAACAACGTTCATCCTCAACATAATCAATGACTTGCACAATAACAAGTTCAACCAACTTGATGTATTTGGGGATTTTGACTTCAAAAATATGAAAGAAAATAAGGGTTCCCCACACAACTTGGTTATTGGGTTGACATCAAAAGGTTCGGCACTGTTAGCTTAGCATTCTTTGTCATGGTGAAAACAAATAAAAATCTTTGAAGGTCAAGAGCAATAATAGGAAACAAGCTTAGAACCCATACCTCATTAGGTCCTACCTTCTTAGCTGGCTAACAAAAGGCTACCTTGATGATTGCCAAATGAATACTGAACCTTTTTTCAAGTTTTAGTTACAGCCAAGATTGTGAATAAACAACTCCCAATGCATCCATAAGATCTTGGGCAAAGAAACTGCCTTGTAATTTTATAATAAGTTGTGTGGCCAACAAATTCAAAATTCAAATGATCAATGTTTATGTTCAGATCTATAATTTAATGTAAACTAGTGTTGTCATGGGTAATGGTGATCAAAGCTTTGAAATTAGTGAACACATCACCTTCAAAAAAAGACTGCCTATCGTAGAACATGTGGTACACATCCCCATCACAAATCTTCATTACCACTGTGAAATCACAAGCAAAAACATCCCTTATTTGTGAAAACTTAATCAAGGAATGTATTGCCTTTAATAATGGCATCATTGCATTCAACCCCAACAAACTTTCCACATAAATGAACAAAGATAAATTAAAGTGAACAAAAGGTATTGTGGCAAGATTTAATGCCATTTTCATGAGGACATGTGGTATTTGGACATCACCTATTTAACAAGACTAATCATAGATATCTATACAGTTTTGATATCGCATAGAATTTTATTACTTTTAGTTTCCATTATCTCTACCAACTTAATAAATTTTAAATGCCTTTTGGGGCTATGATTGAAATAACCATACAAGCATTGCAACAAATTTTCAATGTGAAAAGCCAAAAGTAAATTGCGAAAGGTTTATATGGTTTATCTAATGAGCCATACAATGCACACCAACAACAAATGGAAAATACTACTGTTAGATTTGGACTATCACCCCAAATCTCAAGCCTTGAAAGGTGCTAACCCCATTGAAAACAAAACAAACCAACCTTGAACGATGTCTTCTTATTTCAAATCCCCTTGTGTCATCAAGGAATTCATGATTAGTAAAGTCAAATTATTAGCCCTAGATCTAAAAAACACTTGTTGCACATTCAACAATAATGATATTCGACACCAGTCTTACACAATGTAACCATGAACATTTGCCCAACTTGCATTATCCATGGTTGTAACCCCATCATAAGTAAGAAAAATAAACTTGGAAAATTGGAAAACTTAATGAAATTCAAAACTTCAATCTTTATGTATCATGTAATCTCCCAGCTAGCCCCATCAAACCAATGTTTTTGGGGAGAGATCAAATTTTCAAAAAATTCATACAAAGGATGGAAATTTTCATAATCAGTTATTGGCTTACCTTTACTCAACAAACTAAACATAGTTGCAAAATGAACAAACTTTCATTTATCCTCCACTACTTGACCATTACTTAGTTATGTGGTTGTAGAAAGTTGAGCATAAGAAATTTCATTTTTCACATGCACACATTTTGGATCCATGATCCACTTACCATATGAACCCTTTCTTTTACATACATATTTATCAATAAATTCCCACTTTGTAACCATTTTTTTTTCTTTCCTTTCAATTCTCATACAAACATGACATATCATTGTAAAAACCACCCCAACTTCATTTTAAATGGGCTTTGCCCATGGCATTTTTATGACCCAAATCTCTTGAAACTTGTAGTTTACATTAGTCACAACCTTCTTATGTGTTTTGGCAACAAGGGTAAATTCATCATCAAGATCAATAACTACAATTTCTAGGATGGCCTCTATCAAAGATTTGAAGTGAAGAAGAGTGCAATTCAAAGTCATGAGGAATGTTTATTTGTTCATCTATGCTATTAGATTCAAGTACATCACAAGAATTAAGAATGGAGAGGACAAGATTTTTATGTTGGAATTTGAACACCAAAACAATATTTAAACTTGAAATTGTTTAACAAATTTAGAAAAACCATGGCAAAAACTAACAAATGCACACAATGCACATAAGCAAGTGTAGATAGTGCACACCAACAAGTGCAAATAATGCACATTAGCAAGTGCTGACAATGCACACTAACAAGTGTAGAATTCAAACAATGCCAACAACAAAGGTGCAAATTCAATGAACTAAACCTAAATTTAAAAATGTTTTCTAGTTTAGGACCAAAACACTTACTTCAAGGCTCAAACACTTGAACATATTGTCAATTCACTAGCAATTTACATGACTTGCAAATGCAAAGTGCATACTAAAAAATGCAACCAACATGGTGTGCACTACAAACTTATTGAACTAAACCCTAATTTGAAAACATTTTATGGTCATGTTTTTGAATAGCTACCTCCATTTTATAATTATTTCACTATTTTTCCCTATCCATCAACATGGATATGAAAAAACAAAAATAACATGTGTCTTTTCATGTCAATGAAATGTCTATTAATTTAAATTAAATTTGACATTGAGTTAAATGATGGTTAATTATTGGAAACCATATGAAAAACCAAGGAAAAGAAAAGTTGATTGTCATTAATAATGCATAGCAAAAAACAAATTCCACCAAAAAAAACAAACATAATATTCAATACAAATTCTTATTATTTTTCACTATTCTACAAAATTTTGCACTCAAACACAAAGCTGGATGAATTTAGAAACAAAACAAATTGTAATATACATACACAATTTGTACATTTGTATAATAGTAATATTACTTTTATCCTATTATTGGAACAACTACTACAATCATTAATATTTAAATAATTAGTGAAAGAGCATATTAGGACAACAAAAAGAATTACCAATATTTTCATCTTTGCATTGAATATAGAAACAAAAACATATTGTAAAATACACATTTGTCAAATATGCATTTTGTGAATTTGTATAATAATATTTTTTTACTATGTTATTACAACTACTAATAAAAGTATTTTGAATAATTAGTTAGAAAGCATGTCAAGGAAAAAAAACAAAAGATTGATATGTTCACTTTGGCACTCTATCTATGAAGCAAGGTAGTTTGGTTTGTTTGAAATGCTGTGTAGAGGTTTCCTAAAACCATTACACTTGAAGCTATTGATTATTGAACCATTCTTTCCATGAAAGCAAAATAAAATCAAAACTGAAAATGTATTGGAATTTGGGGGTGTTCTTAATCTTGTTGGAAAGCCGTTGACAAGTCAAATTTCATAAAGTTTATATCACAATTTTCAGAGCTTGGATGTGAAATATATTGATTTTTGAATGGATTTTGTTGCTGAAAATTTAAGCAAATTGCAAAAATTGGGTTTGGAAGGAAAAATTCTTCGAGTGCCATCAATGTGTTTGAATTGCCAAATTTTTCAATTTTGAAAATATGAAAAAAATTATTAAAAAAATGTGTTCACACTTGGGTAATAGCACATGCTACACTAGGGAGTATAGAAATAAGGGGTGCGAGTGTCAATCGGTTGCCTTGCCATGTACATTAAAAAGTATCTTAAAGCAAAAGAAGAATTACGAAAAATTCAAATATTTCACCAAGCAAAAATATAATCTTCAAAA
Source organism: Sphagnum contortum (assembly GCA_963920785.1). Taxonomy (NCBI): domain Eukaryota; kingdom Viridiplantae; phylum Streptophyta; class Sphagnopsida; order Sphagnales; family Sphagnaceae; genus Sphagnum; species Sphagnum contortum. Next base: position 3,447,140 of record OY987284.1, on the reverse strand, counting down.
AAAAATCCTCTAAAGAGAAACCCAAATCCTTCAAGACATCATATTAACTTTCTATAACGAATATCTCAAGTTTCAACACAAGCCAAAATGATCATATTTCAAAAACCCTCATATAAAAATAGACCTACGATCTAAGGGCCAAAATCCCTTAAGTTATATTGTACTCTATAATGAATCTAAACACAATATCCTTGCCTTGCCTTGCCTTGCCTTGCTTGGTAGGCAAGCTCAACAAAAGCATAGTAAGTATGTTACACACATGTTGAATCCATTCTTTTGTGCATGTGTATAATCTTAGTACTTCCATTGTACACAACAACACCAACAACAACAACAACTCCAACACCAACAACAAACTACTAGTACAAGTATTTAAGTAAGTAGTGAAGGATCATGTCAAGGAAATAAACTAATATAAAAAATTAATATTTTCAATTTTTCAATGAGCTTAGAAGAAACAAAAAAAAGCATGTATGTACACATGTACATGTCGAATGGACAATTTGTGCATTTGTGTAATATTATTATAAGTATTTGTATTATTGCAATAACTACAACTATTGCAAGCATTTTAATAATTTGTGAATCAACATGTCATTTAAAAAAACAACAAACCAATATTTTCATTTTTGGACAATGAGTATTGTTATTACCTATTATCACTAGGGTTTTTTTTTGTTTTTGTTTTTTTTTTCCCCTATTTTTTTAAAGTAGTGAACTAGCAAACCATCTACAAGAGGTCTTAGCCAAATTTGGTCCAAAAAACTTAGGAATCCTACCATGGATAGGACCCACGAGCTTAAGACCTATTGTCTAAATCCGATAAATTCAAGAAACAAAATTCTTTGAAACCCGATGAATTTGGTGCATTTTTTTTCCCAAAAAAATCATTTGGGGCTTTTGTAGTGCCCTTTTTTTTTCTTTTCTTTTTTTCCTTTTGCCAAATGGGGAAATTTTGCCATAAAAATAAATAGATGTTAATTGGTTATATGCATAGGAAAAAAATCATTTGGGGGTTTTGTAGTACCCTTTTGTTTTTTTCCTTTTGCCAAATGGGGAATTTTGCCACGAAAATAAATAGACGTTTGATCGTTTATATGCTTAAAGAAGGGTCTATCTTTAGACCCGCCTAAGATGTGAATTTACCTACACAAATTAACCGGAAGTCTGAAAAGAAACGTTAGAAAGATAAGAAGAAAAAGAAGGACCCTTTCCATAATGGAATGATGGAAGGTAGGTACTATGACAAGGTGGCAAGGACCTTTCACAAAAGGTCCTACACAAGATTTGGCTTTATAATTGACCCCTAAATTTATTCTAGGAAACCTTGAGAGGCTCTTTTTTTTAAGTGTAGGGTAAAGCCCTAGGGTGAGGGAGACATTCTCAAAATAAGGGGCATAAGCCCTATCAAAATAAGGGCCTACGCCCTTTCAAAATAAGGGGCTTATGCCCTCCAATTTTGGAAATGTCCCCCCACACAAAGGCTCTACCCGTCATAAAGCACAAGGTGAAAGTTATCACTACATATAGGAGGGTCCTTTGGCCTAGTCTTTAAGGTGTAAGCTCCTTCCGACTCTTAAGGAGTAGTGTAATAATATGCCTTCTCATGGTGAAGGCTACAAAGGTCTCTTTGATTGAACAAATCTTCCATGTAATGTTTTTTTTTTGTGTAGCCAAATTTCACATCATGGTGACCCAAAAAAATGCCAAATTTTATTTCTAAAAATCCAAAAAAAAGAGAAAAGAAAGAAAAAAGACCATAAGTCACATTATTATGAGGAGATTTTTTTTTTTGAAATTGACAAATTTAGATAATAAGTTCCAACAAGTTGCCAAAAATATAGTAGGATTCCTAATTTTTTGTGGACTTTTCCTCTATGGCTTGTAGCCTAATTTTGGCAAAATCCTCTTGTTGATGATTATTGCCACACCATGTATTTCGCAAAATTTTAAAACAAAACATTGCTTCCATGTAAGGATCAAGCATTTTATTTTTAATTTCCCCTCCATTTTCTCACTTATCAAAAGGGACATTTTTATTGCTAGGAAAACAAAAAAAAAAAATCTCCAATAAAATCACAAAATAGCCAAAAAAAATCACCACCAAAAATAAATAAAATCATTGGCATAGAGGTATATTCAAAAACAAAGAGAAAAACACCCTGCAAAATACATACTTTAGGGTCAAAGAAAGAAAAACTCATTTTCTACAATCGCAAATAGGGTTCTCATGAAGTGGTTGTGGATAAATTCAAAGGAAAATGTGTGTTTGGGAAAGCTCGGTATTTTAAAAATTAGTCCCAACAATTGAATAAAATTTGCACATCATATGAACTCTCTCTCTCTATATACACACACACACATATACACACACTCATATATGGGACCCTTCAAGACTCATTGTTGTTTTGATTGTTTGTGTGTAATTATAACCAAGTTGCCTTTACTATATGGGACCCTTCAAGACTCCTCAAACTTGTTTGCTTGTTTGTGTGTAATTTGTTACCAAGTTGCTTTCTACTATGATGATTGTATTGTATGGGTGTGTCAATGGTTTCACATGTGGTCCATGTTGCAAATCACCAAAGACCAAGGTCGATCAAGGTGTTCAAATCTATGATTCAAGTGAAATGGAAGGAAAGGAAAGGAAAGGAAGCAACAAAACAATATGAAGAAAACATCCACCTAGTCTTCTTTTGCTTGGGCCTCTTAAAGCAACCGTTGTTTTGTGAAACACGTCCTAATTGAAAAGCTACCTAAGTATTCCATTAAGTATTCCATAAAGTTGCCCAATTATTTTGTTAAAGAAGAAAGACGTGCACAAAGGTAACCCAATATTTGGCAATTAAAAATTGTTGATAAATATTTATAATGCATTTTTTCTTAATTGGGCTTTTTGTTTAGAGCAGGGGGGGGGGTTTTATTTTGAGAGCTAGGTTAGGACCCATTCAATTGGGCGTTTCTTATAATTAAAAGTAAGATTTGAATTATAAGAAAACATGCCCAACTTCCATGACGTCCAAACCTCATGCATCGAGTCAAAAAACCCGTGCTAGGGAATAATTAACCCCATGTGCTAATGGCTTTGAAATCACAAGCTCTAAGACAAATATCGAATCTACATCATACTAATGGAATTTAACTTGGGCTAATTAAATATGTTCTAAAGCAAGGGATATGTTTAAAATATGATCTTTTTGGTATTCCATAGGCATCTCTACAATGAGGGGCTTGCACAAGGTGGAGTAGAACATGGCCTTGGTTATCGTAACATCTCCCTCAAGCACTTTATTATGTGTAAAGTTCCATCATTTTTTATATATCAAATTTGTGATATTTGGTGGGTACCCATTAAGTAGGACTTTTTTTTTTTACATCAAAATTATTATATAAGTGAAGTATTGCACTTTAGAGCAACTTCATCAATACTTAACATGTGGCCTTCCAAAAGAAAATTGGATGATGAAAAATCAAAACATGTTAGTTTGGTTCCACAAAATAATTGTCTCGTGGTATTTTTGCACAAGGCATAACAAAGCTTAACACATGGTATTGATTGGTTACCTACATAGGTCAATTGGTTTAGATGGGTTGTTGTTAATAGTTTCCCATTTATTTGCAATCCTAGTTTTAGTTTTATGGATGGGATTGGAAAAAAGCAAACAACTAAACTTGGATGTGAGAAATATTTTTGCAAGGTCACATATTTACATTGTTGGAATTGTTCTAAAAACATCTCCACCACAAACTATCAAATTCCCCTTGCAAAATCCAAAGTCGCAAGGAATTTGACAAATTTAGTACAATCCAAAGCCTTAATGCCTCACCATGATCCCCACAGTTCCAATTTTTTTAAAAATATTTTCCCAATTAAAAAATATGATTGATTAATCAAGTTGGACAACTTTTTAAATTATGATTTCTTGTAATGAGGAAAACAAGGGCACCAAGCTAATATGATAACAAAGGAAAAAGATGTAATAATAATTATTTGGACCTCAATTATGTAAAAATGTGAGTTGTCAATAACCTTCTAATAGCTCAAGATGAAAGTGGTAGAACTCATGCAAACTAGTACAACATGTTATTTCACAATAATGTAGTATGTAATAGTTAGTGGTATGGGTTCAAGCGTAGAGATCCAAAATTGAATATTCAACACATAGATGGATTCAAAATTTGCAAGAAACAATGTTTCATGAATAATTATTTTAATTCAAAACTTGAAGGATTGTACAATCACCACAACTACAATATAATACATATATAATGAAACATGAATTCAAATAAATAAAAAACTAGGAACAATAGCTCTAGCTAAAAAAGGTTCAAATCAAGTTTATAACGCCATTCTCAATTATTGGTCAAATTGTTCAATGTCAATTATATAAAAATAAATGTAACAAGTGGGATTTTTCATCAAGATTTTTCATTTTGAATGATGAAAGATCATGGGATGACTACAACAAACTTTGCAAACTAAGGACATGTATATATATGTCAATGCAAAAAAAGGTTTGGATGACATGTGTCCTATTTGAATAATTCTTGTTTTTCTTACAAAAGTTTGTTCCAATTGGAATTTTATTAACCAATTTCAATATATCATAGCATTTTCCTTTGGGAATCCAAGGTTTAGTACTATTAAAAATGCTACTTTTTAAATTGAAAAAATCAATTAAAAAGACCCTTTTTGCCCCCTTGTCCAACTTGACCAAAGTGTCAATATGGACAAGTCAATTTGAACATGTTTATGATTGGTGTCTTCTTTACCAAGGGGTCATGGGATGTCAAATGGGTTTTTTGTCAATTTGGCCATTGGTGAATTAAACCACCGTTGTTTAAGGTTTGATTGAGGCCACATGTCATTGTTATATTACATCTTTGAAATGAAATGTTATTATATGATGTAAAAACAAAAGGTAGGTAGGCATCTACCTACGCCCCTACCTATGACCATAAGTTAATGATGTACACATGCACTATACACATCACCCATTATATGTGAAAATCATACACATGTTTGAACCTAAGATTTTATCGAGGCGTGTCAATGTCTTTGCCATTAGGCTACACAACTTTCTATTAGTATAAGATGTGGAACTTTTTATTTTATGTTTTTAATTATGAAATTGTTAGGAAATCCCAAAATGGAAACATTTAAAAAAAATTCAAATATTGTTCAAATGAAACAATAAAAATATAGTGTTGAATTTTATTTGAAGATCTATTCAATAAAATCAATATATTTTATAGATGTTCAAATGATATATATTTTAGTGTCTTTAAAAAACATCAATCATTAACAAATTCTAACATGTTAATTTGTGATTACTTCAAACTCTATTCATTGTGTGATTGAACAAAACAAGTTACATAAGTAGGTAGGGTAGGTTTTTTAATTATGCAAGTATGTAGGTAGGTAGGTAAATGGGTAGGTTGTTAAGGTTGATACATATAGGTAGCGTATGCAAAGTCAATAAAATAGGATTGGTAGGTGAGTAAGTTGTTAGGGTAAGTTCATATAGGTAAGGTAAGTACGTTTTAGGTAGGGTAGGTAGGTACACATAAGTAAGGTAAATATATTTTAGGTTAAGTACATTGGTAATTAAGGTAAAATAAGGTAAGTAGGTAGACTTAGGAAAAGTAAAGTAGGTATTAAACATGTAACATAACATGTGACAACATATAATCTAGCACAATCCAAATGTTTTCATGATAAACATATGTCATAGCTAAGGGTGCATGTGTGAAAAAGTGGACCAATTTGGGTATCACATAACCCAATTTTGCCTTGTGGTTGCCATTGTAATACCCATGTTGTTTTATAGATTTTGAAATTTATTAAAATGAACTTGGTTTGAAAATCTTAACTTGAATATCTACATAAAACACAAAATCATTTTATAAAATTAAAAAAAATCATAAAAGCCATGGACTTTTGAACTCAAAACTCATGCACTATACCTTTGATTGCCCTTTCTTTGTGAACTATGATATCAATTTCCATTGATTCATGAGGTGTGTGTTAGGGTTTTGAAATTAATAAAATATCATAATAAAAAAGCTAAGGGTAAAAAAAGGAATTAATTGAATTATAGGATTATATTTATGAACTTTTGAATGGGCCAGTTATGAGCATTTTTTTATAAGTCCATATCATATTGAAGGAAGAGGTGTTTTATGGTATTTTTGCTTACATCTTTAAATAAAGATAAACTCTAGATGAAACATCAATGACATGGAAAAAACATGGAAGAAATCAATGTAAACTAATTGTAATTCTCAAAATTTGATCATGATTTTGAATAAAAAGGGACTTTGGATTTGTGGCAAATTGGTCCACTCATTTGTGCACCTACTTCTAAGTAATCACCACACATAAATTAATAACATTTATACCATAATGGTGGTAATTCACTACATACACAACTTAATTTAACTTATGTTAGGTAGGTGACCTAGGTTTAGTTAATGGGTTAGGTAATTATGTTAAATTAGATAGGTACCTAGGTCTTTTCTAGTAGGCTAACTAATTATGTTAAATAGGTAGCCTCAACCAAGCTAATGTCAAATCAATATAGTTGATTTGATTAAGCCCTAACCATCTTGACGAGCCTTTTTATATTGTTTGTCTTTTTTTAATAAATGTTTAAATTGATGCCTAGTAAAAAATGTCATCTCTGTCAAATTCACTAATACAAAATATTTCATATCTTTTATGCCCCTTGCCTTTAGTCAAGGTGCACATCGCCTTTATCAATGAAAACATTTTAATCAAGTTGAACGTTGTAAAAAAATTACCTTTTTTTTGGTAGTGGGGGTGAAATGCTTTAATAACAATGCCTCCTTGACCTAACAATCTTGACCTAACAATTGAGGATATGGTGCCTTAAAAAAGTAAGAAAAAAGTTAATTTCCCAAGGATACCCAAGGATCTTACATTGTAATTATTGTTGGAGTAAGATTTTATAGGAAATCCTTTCATCTAAAAACACGATTAACATTTTTCATGGACTTTTTTTGATTTTGACAGATGGTTCCTTGTATGGAAAAGTGAGAACATTTTTGGCAAACTTGATTTTTTTTCGTTCACACATGAATGGTGAAAGTAATGAATTATTTAGATTATTTTGGCTATAATGATTTTGGCATTTTCACATGTGCACGTCACAATCGCTTTTGCATCAAAATAATAAGTATGAGCACAAGGAGACAAATGAAATGTAAATATGACAAAAGTCCTAGCAAGTTTTATTCCAAGGATATTATATGAAATGTGTCAATGTTGTAGCTTACAATACATTAAAAAAAAAAAATGTCCACCCCAATCCTAGCTATATTGAACATCCACATTCTTGTTAAATCTTCAGACGTTCACACATAGAAAGCTATTTCTTCACCTTCATCATTCACAAAATGGCATTCAACAAAACATGAAACAAAAATCAAAATCAAAATACAATAAAAATGTAGAAATGATGATTGATATGTAGATGATAGCACCAATACAATATCAATGTGGATAATGCAAAGCCTTTTGGTTCAAATTTCACATTGCAAAAGTGCAAAGTTTAAACACCTGAAAAGCAAAATGTTAATTTGCTCTAATGGTGCAAATCGTTAAATATTTTTGCGATTGGTGGCTATTTGCACCTGTCAATCATGAAGTGATTGATAAACTTAAACCCTATTATGAAATATTATTCATAAAGTGGTGAATAATGTATTTGCATGACACGAGTTTTCATGCGATGATCCAATTTTTTAGTATTATCATGTAATGGTTACCGTTGCGAGACATTCAACAAAACCCTAACTATATTTCCCTTTTACCTCACTTGTTTTCGTTGTTACTTATAGCACTTTTAACATTTTAACCATAACATTTTGACCAATTTTTGGCCACCAAGAAAGAATGTTGAACATGATGATATTGCACTAGTTAAGCATTCTCGTTTGATCAAGCACAACAATCTCTAAGGTTGTTACATGCCTTGCTATATGTTGATGCTTTGGGAATGAGTCTTGAAAGTATGGCATAAGAGACCTTAAATAAGGTCAAGTTGTTTCTTGACCCTCTCTATGTGTGAATGTTCTTAGAACAAGTCTCACATGACTTGATTAAGAAACCCTCACAAAAGAAGACCCAAGTGGTAAGGACTCTAGTGTTTGAATCCCCTAACACCATGCTAACCATTTAGGACTTAAACCTAATTATCATGAAATTAAGTTTAGGGTTTAGGGTTTGAAAATAGACCCTTTCAGATTTGAGATCTTGGCCTAAGGTCGATATCGACCCATTTGACCCATTCCCTCCCTTGGCCTATTGGCCTTGAGCTGAGATCTCAGATCTGAAAGGGTCTATTTTCAGACCCTTCTCCTATACAAAAATAAAATAAAATAAATATGGGGGAAGAAAAGAAATAAAAATGAAGAAGAGGAGAAAATGAAAATATAATAATTTTTTTTGGGGAGTAATTTTGGAAGTCTCTTTTGATTTTGGGTTTGTTTGTTGAGGGGGGGGTCGTCTTCGTTTCCGATTCGCAGTTTTTAGGGTTAGCGGTCCTTTGGTCTTGGTCGTCTTCTTCTTCTTGTTTTTCTTCTGTAGCAAACCAATGGAAGCTTGAATGGAAATCTCTCTCCACCTTCAATGGAACTCTTGGCGTTTGGGTTTTAAGTGAACAGAATTTTTGTTGTTGTTGTTTTTTTTTTTTTTTTTTTTTTTTGGGGTTGATGTTTTTGAGAGGATTCAATCTTGGTGTGATTGTGAATAGGAGCAGCAGCAGCAGCAGCAGCAGCAAGCTGTTTTTTGATTTCTTTCACTATGGTGTTCAATCCATTTCCTTCGCTTGCACCTTCATGTAAACTGTCCCGTGTGCTACTGTGTCTCTACCTGAGCTTCCATGCTTGTGGTTGCATAAGCTTTTCAATCCGACCTCCATCTTATTATCACCTTCATCTCATCTTCTGTGTGCTTTCTTTGCTCCCTCTCTTTGTTGTCATCCAGTTGTTTCGTCTTTGGCAAAGGGAGCATGATGGCCGACAAGAGATAGAGGCTAGGGTTTTTCGGACCGAGGAATCACTGCAGAGATTCATGGCGGAAACCGCATTCTCCTCCAAACTCGCTCAAGTGTACCGGCGGCAGCAGCAGGAGGAGGAAGAGGAGGAGGAGGAGGGGGAGGAGGAGAAGAAGGAGCTACACACAGTTGATGATGATGATAGGAAAAGAAACCTTAGGAGACGGCCTGAGTGTGCAATTTGCTTTGAAGAAATGGGTGATACAAAGCTAGGTCGGGGATTACTAAAGCTCTGTCAAGGATTGCCACGCTGCTGGAAACCCACATCCAGGAACAGGGCTTTGCTAATCCCATGTGGGCATGCCAGTATCTGTACCTCCTGTGCTCTCAAGCTGTGGAAATCCTCCTCCAGGAACAGATGTCCGATTTGTCGAGTGAAGCTTACAAAAAGACCTAAGCGACTTCCTGCAGTAATTCATACCTGATCCTTGTTGGGGGGAAAAAAAAAACTGTAAACTGCTGTGCAACGATGATGATGATCATCAACATCACAAGTGCAAGGTCTGTGAAGCTGTTTCCCCCCTTCCTGGTTCTGCGAAGTCCTGTGTCTCAGATTGGATCTGGAAATCAAGCTTTTGAACTTCAACCTGGTAGCTTTTGCTTTTGCTCCATGAATTCTGGGTTGAGGTTTATCAGTGTGTGAACCATGAGGATTGTTTCTTCATTTACACTCTATTTGAAGTTCTATTCATACACAATTCCTCTTGTTGTGTAGTCTTGCGGAAAGACAGAAATGGGTACTTCAAACTGGCAGGCACCATTGCAGGGAAGAGAAACTCTAGTACATAAGGAAAAAAACGACAAGCCATTGTTGTGAACTCCTTACTGCTCACCAGCTGCACATCTTGTACACCACCCTGTGTGTCAATTGCTCATGTAAAAGAATCTGGAAACACATAGGGATTTCCTTTTTTCTGTCTCATTTCCTGTAAGAAACTGAAAACAACATTGGAACCTTGTTTGTGTCCCATTGTTGCATGTAAGAAATTGGAAGCAACATTGCTGGCTTGTGTCACATTGTTTCCCTTAAGAAATTGGAAGCAATGTTGGAAACTTGTGTGTCCAATTTTTGCATGTAAGAAATTGGAAGCAACATCAGTGTCTAGTATGTCACATTGTTTCCCTTAAGAAACTGGAAACAAATTGGATCCTTATCTTGTCTCATTGCTCCTGTATGAAACTGAAAATGCATTGGTACCTTTATCTCATTGTTACATACAGTAAACTGGAAACTGATGGAGTTGGTGTCTCATCATTCATGTAAATCGATTCAGAATGTACTGCAAAATGGGGCAGGTTTATTTCAAACTCAATCTGACATTGAATTCATAGATGATAAATCTTTCTAGATTGTTACCTGCATTCCCCATGAATCTACGAATTTATGTTGATTGAAGCAAATCCCATGTGAATATGTTAGATTCCAATCCTAGCAAACTGCCAATAACCTTACACAACAGAGTCAATTACATCAAAGCTCATCATCTACTGCATGAATGGACAACTTAAGCCTAGACTACATGAGGATGTGAGCCCTTTGAGAGCATCAGCTGCTCATCTTTGGGGGCTTCATCTGTGTGAGCTCTCGTATCAAATTCAGAAGTGGAATTGTCCCAATAGCAATAATCTCAGCTCTTGCTGTGTTGGTTGCATGCTTGAATAGAGCAAGACCAAATCCTATGAGCTACAAAACAGCAACCACAAAGTGAGGATTGTCACTGAAAAGATCACTGAAAAAGTTACAATATTTTTCAAGCTTTAAACCATAAGTCACTGGATCTTTTAAATGACTAGACCTCTTTCTTCACTGGAATAAGCATGTAAAAGCTTGTTGAAGCAGCCTAGAGCACACAAAACATAAATTTCACACAACAGCTTCATGGAAGTTGTGTCAAGTGTTACCTCCATAAGATAAAGGCGTGAGGACAAGAAACCTTGCCAATGATAGGGTTCCAGGTCAAAGAAAGCATCAAAAAAACGTCTTGTTCCTGCCAAGTTGAGCTGTGCCCATCACCACCACAAGGTCACCACTATATAGCAGAAAGAAATTATCTGGCTATGATCAGGACACAAGTCTCCAAAGAATCCAGACTCTTCTTCTCTATCTGATCCTAACCCTAGCACAAACTGATTGTCTGCAAGTTTAACAGGATGAAACTCCCCACCTTCAATAGGACTTGCATGCCAAAACAGAAAAAAGCCCGCTGCTGCTGTCGGTCTAGTGGCCACAAGTCTTCCCACACACCTGCTGCAAGCTCATCCCCTTTCTGATGATATGCATTTGTCTCGAGTGACCCCTCTGCTCCTTGCGAGGTTCTTGATGATGCCTCTGCACTTGATACACTAGTGCTGCCAGAAACATAAGGGCTGGATGACCCTCCTAGTCTCTTCACCAAGGAATCTGCTAGTATTGGTGCAGCTGCTAAAGTTCTTGCAACCATATAGCCTGCATAGCAGGATACATCATCGATAAGTGCCCTGCATTTTGTAGAGCTGAAAGAAAAAAAGCCATGAAGACTGAATTGCTTTCAAGCCATGGTCAGTGGATGTGAAGAAGACACATTCCTAGGCTCATGAACATTATTTGACTTCTTGATGTGTACATGAGAAAAGGAAATACCAGTAGAAGGATGGACCATCCCAGCAGTGCCACCAATACCTAGCACCCTTTGTGGAATCACTGGCAATGCACCACCCATTGGAATGACACATTTCCTGAGTTATGAGCATGCCCTCCCCACACCAACACACAGATGTACCTTGTTAGTGTTTGATTCTGAAACCAGCTTCCAGTTTGAATGCATCATCCTTAACAGTTCAGAAAATGCATAGGAATAGGTAAGATGGAGAAACATACTCATCTTCTTCAATGCTTCGAACAGTGATACCCAAGTGATTAAGGCGAGCTTCCATGCGTCTCTGGATCACATCCATAGGCACTCCTGGCCTTGCCACCAGTGACGTTTCCTCTGTGATGCATGTGACCTCAAATTATCAACACCATTCTACAGAGATGCTGCAAAGAATCTCTACCTCACCTCATAAATCAAGTCATGATTCTTGTCTACTTCAAAGACAAAACAACAAAGGAGGATTAGCACATACTGTACTATATCTTCTGCAAAATCTGTATCCATGATTCCATCCTACAGAGTGCAGGGCTGGAATGCAAAAGACCATAGAGTCAGGGAAGGGGGTGGGGGAAGGAGAAGAGGGACCTAGGAAGATGCGATTGGCAGAAAATGGCATTGCATATAAGAAGGTTGGGAGCTTTGAGTTGCCTTCCATAAGAGCCTTATCTGATCGCAGGTGTGAATCTCGCCAATCCATGAACAACATCTTGTCAAGGTCAAATGGATGGCCATCAACCTGCAAGAATTGAGACAAAAGTAGCTTGACACTTGCAATTCTGATGCTTTCAAAAGACCTGAGGTAGAAATGGTTACATGTGGCAACAAACAAAAGCAAGAAGGATGAGGTGGGAGTTTGTAGACATACCTCAGCCACAATTCCGTATGCAATCTGATATCCAGGGTTGAATGGTTTATCATACTGCACCAACCGCCGTGCAAACCCTGTTGCATCCAGAACAGTGGTTGCTTCAATCAAGGTGCCATCATCACATGACACATATGAACGATCTTCATCATGTTGCACATTTAAAACCTGCAAGGAAAAAATAGATTGGCAATTCTGTTAGAGAACAAAAACAACCCACTTTTGATGGCCTGCAAGGAAAAAATAGATTGGCAATTCTGTTAGAGAACAAAAACAATCTGCCAAACGTGAATCAATCATTCTCAGAGCACAAGTTTTCTTTTGATTGCAGTTTCCTATTGTGAAATGTGTTGAACACGAATTGAACATTCTTGAGGCACAAATTCTTTGCAGATTTCTCATTACAGTTTCATGCCAGTTTGATGGTAGGATGGATGCTGGTGGTCAGACTCACATTGCATACCAAAAAAAAAGCATGAATTGAACATTCTTGTGGCACAAATTCTTTGCCAATTTCTTATTAGGTTTCATGACAGTTTGATGGTCTGTAGGATGATGCTGGTGGTGAGACTCACATTGCATACAAACAAACAAGCATGACTGAAACATTCTCAAGGCACAAATTCTTTGAGGATTTCATGTTAGGGCTTCATGACAGTTTGATGGGTAGGATGGATGCTGTTGGTGAGATTCACATCACTTACAAACAAGCAAGCAAGCAAATTTGCAACTCTGGAGAGAGCAGTGGCAAACAGAAACTCAGGCCCCACCTTGGATTGATGGAATTGAACACGGTGAGAGATGCAAGCCTCAATCATTTTGGACTTGAGCTTGGTGCGATTGACACGGCCATAAGGTCTTTCCAGCAGCTTGCTGGTGATATCATCGAGGTAAACAACGGCACTACCCCAGGTATAGTCCAAGCAGTCCAACAAATCCATGGCCTCGAATTCATCCACCCACACCCCATAGTTGTTGGGCCACACGCTCTGGGGAGCTGGATCAATACAACAAACACTCAAACCCTCCGCCGAGACTCGATTCGCCACCGCAAGTCCCGCAGGCCCCGCTCCCACTATCACCAAATCTACAGGCTTCCTTTTGATGACATCAAACCTGGGCAAGTCGTACTTCAGCTTCTTGATTGTGGACTCCGGCACCAGTTCCAGCAATGTACTTGCTCTGCACACAGCCATCAACCCCAGTTTCCTCCTTTCGCTTCCTGTGGCTTCTGTTCCTCTTCTTGTTCTCCATCCTCCTCCTACTACTCCTACTACATTCCTCCTAGACTTAAAGGAGACACTCAAATTCTTATCCTTGGGAAACAATTCAGTCGATGCAAGGTGTCTTGAGGACGAGGAACCTGATAGAGAGAGTGCAAACTGCACTTCCGCCATACCCATTGCCATAGCCAGCACGTCTTCGCACGCACACACACACACACACACACACAAAGCCAACAAAACCTGATTCCCGAAAGACTCAAGAACCCAACACACCAAAACCGCTAAATTTCGAAAGCCAACGCACTGCTTCCCACCATTTCTTCTCCCGCTTCTGCTGCTCCGCTTTCTCCTTCACCCATGCAAGCACTTTGAAACTCCCAGGAAAAAAAGGAAAACGCTACCAATCCTGTCGTCCCACACAACAACACAAGACCCCCCACCACCACCACCACCACCACCACGACGAATTTTCTGAATATTTGCCCACACCACCAATTTTTTTTTTTCCAGATTCTGAAGCACGATTGCGGGATATGGATTCTGGTGCGACAGATTTGGAAATTTCTCCGGCTCAAAATATGAGAAAGAATCACGAAATCATGGTTGCGCCACAAGGAAACCGAAGCTGGAGAGCGAGCGAGCGAGCGCGCAAAGAGAGAGAAAGAGAGGATGAGAGCAGCGGCAATAGACTCCTACGGACCCTTAGATCGGGCAACATCCGGCCCTCCATTCGAGGTCCTGACATGAGGGGACAAACTCGCCAGGGTATTTTTTAAAAAACTATTAAACTCGCAGGAAACAAAAAAAAATAGTTTTTTTTTTTATTGGGGCTACTTGCAAGAGTACTTTCCTACCCGTACCATTTGGGGCAGCTTCAAATTAAAAAATAATTAATTGGAAAGTGTTTTTTGGATGTAAGTATGATGATGTTCATTCATATATCATGTGATGAAATTAAATTTTTTGTTTTCATGTGCACCCTTTGGTTTACTTCCATCCCACTTGCAATGCTTTTTTTTTTGGTCAAGGCCGATTACATCCATATATCCTTGTACTACACGGCCTACCCCACATGCCCCTCCTTATTAACAGGGAAAATTAAACCTCAACCCTTCAATTTGCATCAAATATGAATATAGAATTCACATGTGAACAAAGATGTTATGTGCCTTTTACCCCTTTTCCTAAACCTTAACCCCTTGACTTGCATCAAGTACATAGAAAGAATTCATATATTGCCATGACCGAAGATGCTATCTCTTTGAAATTTGAACAAGTAGTACGCCTTCTTGAGCACCATGGGCTTGCGAGGATGATGACTAAGTTGATCCTCATTACTTGTCAAAAAGGATGACCACTTGTACACATCCTCTTGTTTTACAAGCATGATTCCATGTCCCCACCCTCCCTCCCTCCCACATCAATTTTTTTTTAATTTTTAATTTTTTTTTAAAAACACAAATCCAATTACACCTCAAATGGATCTAATCACCATGTGCCATTTATCTTCAAAAAATGTAGATTCCATGTCCCACCCTCACACATCAAAAGAAAATTTACAAATCCAACTATATACACCTCAAATTGATCTAATAAATCACCACGTGCCATTTATCTTCAGTAAATGTAAATTCAAATCTATGGCTCCCTTGAATGCCCAATTATTAAGACATTTGCCTTCTCTCTCTCTCTCTCTCTCTCTCTTTTCATCAATAATGGTGTTGATTTGTAATATTTTCAAATTGCTTGAAAGCATGGATAATTTTAGTACTTCGAATTTTGTGGGTTTTTTAGATCATTTGTATAATTGACAATCTCATTGTATATATGTCACCCATATGAGGGTGAGTTTTTATTCATCCATGAAAGCACAAGTTTCAAGGTTCATAATCTTCACAATACAGTAAGTAATGCCTAAAATAATTGCAGATTTCTGTAAAGTCAGGCGATTAGGGGAGCGAGGACAGCCAGTTTTGGAATATTAGGGCATCAAACACGTAACTGGGAATGAAAGTTTTCCAAAACGAAATAACTGGGAACCAAACTAGTTTTTCCACCAATTTTGGTAGTTAACTAAGTTTCATCCTGTCTTTCTTTTTTTCCCTAAGCGCCTCCACTGCTGCTACATATATTTCACAGCTCCTACCTGTACAACAACGACTATAATTACTCTCGAACCTTGTGCATTCGATGCTGGGTTTCAAAGATTTAATAAAAATTCCTTACTCTGTAGACGCCACTGAAAGAGGGGATAGGGGGTGACTTTCCAGATAACTCTATTATTATAAATCAATGGGGACAATAAAACTCAGGTCCAAACTCCATTTTTGACAACATCTTGTCAACTCCATTTTTTGTCAAATTCCAGTGTGATAGAGAGTTTGATCTCCAATTTTTTGCCTATGTTCAGTTTTCCTTCTCTCTTGTCACTGGTACCCTGTTTTGGTGAAACTAGGGGTTCTCATCCCCAGTTCCAACCACTTTACAGATACTTTCATGAATCATCTAGTCAAGATAAAATGTTCTATTCTCAAAACATCCCTAAACCCATCCCACACTTCTTTGCTCTCATATTTCAACATGTTAGTCTTCCAAAACATCCAACACCTGGCCACAACAACAGAAAAAACTATAGGGCATACACATTCCATTGAAATTAATATCCATGTCCTCAAAGGAACAACGCGAATACAATATAAGCAACAAATGTTGTAACTACATAAAAATTGTGCTAGCTTCTGCAATTGAGAGCAACATCAAAAATCCCTGCATACACTTCCACCATTGCTCTGCACCACAGGTCAACCCTGCAAAGAATGCCAGTAAGAAGTAGGTTCAGTAACTAGGTGGGATTTTCAAAAAACACAATTCAACTCTGAGACCTTGGTCAATTGCTCCTTGTAACATTTTCAATTTGGAATCTTCATCTGATGTAGACTTTAAAAACCCACCATGAAACTCAGAAGCCTCAACAAGCAGGTTTGTTGCCTCACCTTTTTAGCTATGTTGCTTGACAGCCAGTCAAGACCTTCGTACAAACCCTCTCCAGAAGTGGCACATGTGCTTTGGATATACCTGCAAGCAAAACACACGAACCAGTGTAGTTTAGTAACAGACATGTGCCATCAGTCCATGGACAATTACAGATACTGTACATTGAGATTGCAGAGAAAAATCCACAAGCATTCTGTCAGTTCCAGCAAAAAGCAAAACTAACACAAGAACAATTGAGTGCAGTCATAACTCATTGTCCAGTCACATAATAAAACAACAGTCAAGAGTATCCTCACATGCAACAAGCTTGTGAAGCTAATCTTCATTTCAATTTAGCTTGTCCAGGTACAGTTAAACTTAGATCTAATCATAAGGCATAGAGAGGCTGACATAATGGGCACTGGTTGGAACCTCCTGCACCTGAACATATCCAGCACACCAATGGCAACTACTTGGATGCAAAACATCCACTATAGCCACAAGAAAAAACTAATATGAGAGAAAATCAGAAACAACACATTGAAGGCAGACATTTTTTCAGTTCAGCAAAAGCCAAAACGACCAGAATAAGAATGTATGTGATGATAACCTTATCAGGGTAACATAACATGATGTGAGATGAAAGTATCCTCATTTGTCCAAATAATAAGAAACTGACCTTGAACAACCTTTAAAGAAACTAGCTTACTGTAGTTATTTCCTCTAGATGTCCAACAAGTTGCAAAATTTTGAGGAAGGTACCACCTTCCCATTCTCAACCTTTTGAGGCCTGAAGTGGGATTTTGGCAAACATTCCCCTGGTCATGAAGGTCACTGAGGTTAAATATTGACAATCTGGATGAGGAAACAGATGCACAAGGCAGAGCCAGACTTACCAATGGCGTTGGCGCAATGAGTGGAGGCCCAGCTTGTCAGTGATCTCTGCTGCATTCATTGCATTGGGCAGATCCTGTTTGTTGGCAAACACAAGCAGAACTGCATCACGCAGCTCATCCTGCAGAAGTCCAGCAAATCCAAAATGTTACATTCTGAACACAGAATCTCATGGTTTGACCAAACTAACTTCCCTTAGGGATAGGCTTGATTATGAGACAAGAAGGCTGGGTACCAAAATATCCAAGATTCCTGTGACCTGGTTTCAACTTCTCAGCCCCAAAAGATCTCTGTCTCTTCAATAGATTCAGATAAGGACTACATTGTCAATATCCACTTATGTTTCCTTCACATGGAGCCAAACTTTGCAGGAGTCATTTCAAGCTCTGAGCCCTTGAGCACTTAACCTTCAACTCTGAGCAACTGCAGCCTGTTCATGGGATCTCACTTCACCAGGAATGTAAATAGAAACACAGTACTGCATCAAAATATTGCTTGACCTTGGGCTCAACCTACCCACACTACACAAACCTCATATATATAAAATATATCCAGTTTTCAGCATTCATCAAATTAAGAGTGACTGCAAATAAGAGTTGACAAACAACTGAACACCTCCAAATGCTACACATTGCAGAGCTAAAACCCAGGACACACATTTGTCAATAACCAATTGCAGAAAGAACACAACAAAAATTTGAACAAAACTTTTGGGGTTAGTTAGACCAAAACCAAGGCAAGCATGACAAGGATGAGCATGGTTATTTGTGATGAAGGTGATGATCTGATACTTTCTGAGTGACACTCACTAGGTTATGTAATCAGCATCTGATGAAGGCATAGATACGTATATATTTTGCTCAAGCCACATGAACATTCTGAAGACATTTGCCAGTTGTAAACAACCAAACACACTTCTGAAACGCCAGTGAGCCCCATAAGATAGGATCAACTCCCACATCCTCTTGTGTTCACCCCACAACCAAATTCAAAATGATGCATGACTGCATGACTCACCTCACTCAACATCCGGTGCAGCTCATCTCTTGCTTCGACAATACGATCCCTATCGTTGCTATCTACCACAAAAATCAGACCCTGTGTATTCTGGAAGTAATGCCTCCACAATGGACGAATCTGTTCACATCATTGGAAACAACTGTTGTAAGTACAAGCACAAGGACCAAAACATTAAACTGTGAGGCTAATTTTGAGCCACTCGAACTTGGTATTATTGTCCACATGAAGATGCAACCCTTAACTTGTACCACAGTCTATGAAAGAACATGTACACAGAGGGAGTCTTATTAACTCCCAGCAAACAAGGACAATATGTCACCAATCCACAATCCTAGACAGATACATAAGTGCTATACATGGTTTGTTGTACCTAGTAACAAATGTCAAAACCAGCTGCATTACTTGGGGGCAGAAAAACATAGGGTTTGTACCTTGTCCTGACCTCCCACATCCCAAACAGTGAAGCTGATGTTCTTGTACTCCACAGTCTCCACATTGAAGCCTGTTGTTACCCCACACAATGCTTAAGATTGGGTTCCAGAAATCAACACACTTAACCCACAAATCAACCTTCACTTCAACAGAAAATTTAAACCTCAAAGCTGCAAAGCCAAAAACAACCTTACATCATGCTCAATCACAGGACAGTGGGATAAATCATGAAACAAAATTTCCATCACCAGCACACTGATGCCATTCACAAACAAGAAGCACTGGGCAAACCAATCTGTGCCACAACTTCCCACCCGAGAAACTGATACCAAACAGCCAGAATGATGTCTGTATGATGAGTCCAAGGCAAGAAAGGAGCAAGGGCACACTGCTGCTACAGACCAGAGATCTGGTTAAACTGACAAAGATTTCGTAACCCTACCAAAGACATCATTCAGACCTAAATACAAAACAAATCGCTATAATCATCCAACAAAGTGACCAAACTCAAAAGAGACCAGATCTGAAAGCTGTAACACTTCAGCAGCCATCAACACAGGAAAACACAGAGCACACACAACGCACGCCCAAACCAGCAGCAAACATCACCGCACATGTCTGACATCGGGCAGAAGATGGACAAGAAACCCCGCCCCGAAAGACGGGACGGGCGGGTAGTCGGAGCCCCTTACCGATGGTAGGAATGGTGGTCACGATCTCGCCGAGCTTCAGCTTGTAAAGAATGGTCGTCTTACCGGCGGCGTCGAGACCGACCATGAGAATGCGCATCTCCTGTTTGGAGAAGAGCTTCTGGAACAACTTGGTGAACGTGAGCCCCATCGTCGCAGCACCTCTCTTTTCTGTTATGCAAATAACCAAACAATAAAAGTCACAAGATTTTCCTTCTCCCCGTGCGAGGAGAAACGGAAAAACTCGCCGATCTGCGACGCAATGCACCAAGCGAAACCCCAGTGCCAAACACCGAAACACCGAAACACACAACACAAGAAAACAGCGAACGTGCCAGCTGAAGAAGAAGAAGAAAAAGAAGCAAATCCAGATCCCAATCGAGATGCCTACCCATCTCCTGGGATCTTGTCACGTGGTTTGTTTGTTTAATGACTGCATTCGACCAGTGTTGTGCGGTTATTAAAAACAGCAGCAAACCTCCGACGGACATCAGGGTGGTTTATAGGACTCATAACCGTAGTTCTCAACAAAATCAAAGACTCGGCCCTGGTATATAACCACGGTTCTAACAATTGAAAAAAATCAAATTATAAGACAGAAAACCACCGGTTCTTTCAAGAAAACGGCTGGTTCTTCAATGCGTTTCAAATGCAAGGGCCCGGAGGTTCTTTGCTTCGGAATTTTAAAGAACCAGAGGTTCTTTGACTTTCGAAAGATCGAGTCGTGAACCGGGGGTTCTTTGAAAATTCAAATAACCGCACGACGCTGATTTCGACGTGCCCAGAACGAGGTGACTAAAAATTTCGTACCCACTCACCAAACCCCCTTGTCACCCAATCACCGGCCAAATGCGGGTATCAGATGAGGTCTCAAAAACCGGAGGACGTCTGATTTAGGACCTCGAAGAGGGCCGTCGTCGGCGTCGTCACCATCACGGGACCCGAACCTTCCCCGCCGAGACTCCGGGCTTCTGCCATTGTGTCCTGCTGCTGCTGTTGCTGCTGTTGCCGTTGCACCAGCCAGCGCAAAACAGAAGAACGGGTGGAGATGCGCATCGCGGTCAGTGCATGAATGGTGCGAGGATCTTCATTATTGGAAGTTGTTATCAATCATTGAGCAGATCATATTCGTACTTATTCAACTCCCCTCCTCTTATTATTCGTTCTGGCGTGCTCATGAATGAATTATTGCAATTAGTGTCAAATTGGTGGTAGCTGCAACAGCAGCTGTCCAACCGGCACACGAGTGATGAAGAGAACAATCGAGTTATTGACGGGCCATTAGGTGTTTGCTTATACCTAACCCTTCCTGATTTTTATTGTTTTTGGTTTTTTTTTTCCTTTTTTTTCCTCTGGTTCTGTGAATCTCTTGGATGTGTCTGTAATCGCTTGGATCGGACTGCTTGATGTGCTGCTTGTTACAAATGATGTGTTCCAATCCTCTAACTACAGCCTTTGTGCAGTATCTGGCTGTCATTTGCCTTTTGCAATGAACTTGATTGACATCAGCCCCCATTCCTGAAGCCTTATTATTGTTTCATGTGGTTGAATTCTGTTCATAAACAAGTTTGATGATGTCATGTGTCTCTTTCAAAGGAATACCAGCACTCCAAGTTTTTGAAACTCTTACTGTACCTGCTGGATTTTTTGGATGTGTATGCAAGCTTTCTCTTTTTCTTGAAGGAGTATGAATGCCACAGTTGCCAGTTGCCAACCTATTGGTTTTGAATGAAGCTAGGGTTACTGCTTCTGTATCAAGATTTGTGCAATCAAGCATTTTGGCAGTTAAAGTTCTTTCCTAGGCAATTGAGAAACCTGCATCAAGTCCTTTGATCTCTGATGATTGTGCCCACACCTTCAGTTTTGAAAGCTGCATTGTATGTTGTTGTCAGCCACAAGTTCAACATTGCAGATCTGTAGCAGCTACAGAGGAAGATAAGAAAATTACTGAGCACTTCAGGACATGGAACATTGAATCAACAGATCCAACCAAGGTGAGAATGTGGTTTGATTCATGGGTTTCTGTGACGAACGAAATTAGAGAAATCTTGGATTGTGAAGCTTGTTTGCCTCACAGTAGAACTGTCAGGGTGGACCAGCTATTGAAGTGTTGAACTGCAGTAATGCTCCCATCAATCTTGTCAGAAAGAACAGACAAGTTTGGCATTCTCAGGCCTTGCAAAATGCTGATTGACAGATTGAAAATCACAACAGAAGAAGTAGTAGTCCTAGTACTAAGTTCTTGGTCTATTTGATTATCTTTGCGAGTTTTTCTTTCTGTTGCTATCTAAGTGAATCTCCCACACACCCTGCACTATAGTTTCATAGCCACAGAGGCAGCCTATGTTCTTCTTGACCAATAACCTTTACAAGATTCTGCCTAATGCTGTGCCACTGCCAGTAGTGTGGCAGGACCCTAAGATAAGACTTGGAGGTGCATGATACAGTAAATGGATCATGCTTTTGATGTCTCCAACTCCATGCTTCCCAAGTAAGATTTCCAGCAAACATGTTGAGGATACAACCATATCATCTTGCCATTACTGAAGTATGCACCAAACCCTAGATCATGCTATGCGTCTCAGCAAGAGACTGCAGAACAATGTCGTTCTCATGTGGTCCCACATTTTGAGGAATGTTCACTAGGTGTTAGTGTGAACTAACTGGGAGTTCATTTTTTTGGGAACTTCATGAAATATTTCCAATTTTGATTGTTGTTGCTAGTTTGAACTTTTGCTACAAGGGGCAGAATCATTACGCACTGAACCCCTTGTTAGTACAAAGTAGTAGAACTTGTATTTTGAAGTATGAAAGGTGCAGCAATGAAGGCCTATTATGGGCTTCACTTTATTGTCAAGAATCATGAAAAGCTCGCCTATGATCTTGATTCCAAAACTTGATTTTCCTTCAAGCTTTCTTTCTACAA
This sequence comes from Sphagnum contortum, assembly GCA_963920785.1. Classification (NCBI taxonomy): domain Eukaryota; kingdom Viridiplantae; phylum Streptophyta; class Sphagnopsida; order Sphagnales; family Sphagnaceae; genus Sphagnum; species Sphagnum contortum. The sequence goes on along the minus strand of OY987284.1, from coordinate 3,424,402 downwards.
ACTACATTCAGTATTAAAACCAAGTTGTTGATTATGTTTGTAGACAAGAGTTTGAATCACCAGGGGGGACCTTCTTTTGACTCTCTATCTCCTTTAAAGGATGTGTTTCTTATTCAAAGCTCGAAGCCAAGAGTACAATTCTAGTGCATAGATGGCTAAAGAGCTTCTAAATGACTATCTAAAATGTAACATCTAACCATCAACTATCCATGAACTTTGTGTATTAAATTTTGTTAATGAGATTAGATTTTGTTTGTCATGTTTGGGGATGTGTTTTTACATGCCTGGTGTGGGATTTGTTTTGGAATAACTGGAGTGCAGGAATTTTAGGGAGTGTGAAGAATTGGGTTCGGATAAGACACACAGGTTCCATTTTTGTAGAAAACCTTGGAGGAGCAGGAGCAAAAGGTTTCGTCAAATTAGGTCATTTTTTTCGCCAAACCTGAGCCTGATGGTGCTCTTCAAATGCTAGATCATCGAACTCTCATTTAACCCCTAGGACCATAAATGCTTAGCAGATTTGGGAGGTCAACTCATGGTACAATTGGTTGGAGTGTGAAAATTTCTTAAATGTCCTTGTTGACTAGACTACCGAGAGAAGAAAATTTCATAAGTGGATGACCCATAATAAGTGCTGCCCACCTTCCCTGTCCAAAATGTAGCTACTATCTACAAGTTTACAACCCCTATTGATACTGTCCCTCTGACTTCACCTGATTCGATCCTCATTGTCTTGGGGCAGAAACTCTCTTTTCCTTGCCTCTTAGAGCTTGTTGGAGGTATTATTTTTGTCAGAAGTTCTCCTTATTTGATATGGACTTCTCCTGTCAGCATGCGATTTGGAGTCTATGACCACACTCATGTTCTTTGGTTCTTGTTTGAATTTGCCTTAACATTTCTTAATTCTTGTTTGTCATCCTCCACAAACTTCAAAAGGCAATGGAAGTCTCTTCATAGACACATGATAAAATTGGAACGATACAGAGAAGATTAACATGGCCCCTGCGCAAGGATGACATGCATGAATTGAGGAATGATTAAAAGGCAAATGGAATGCAATGGATTGCAAGAGGATGCATCAAGCATTCCAAAGCAACCCTGTTTTACATTTTGATGTTTTCACCATGAGACTCACCAAACATTTGCACCCATGATATCTCATTTTCCATCAAAGTTTGAGGCCGTATTTTTAACCAAGCAAAGCATACACAAATATAGTGATGAAGGAAAAAAGAAAAAGAGAAAAATGCTAGTGATATATGCTAGTGATTAGGGTTTCCCTCAGGTTTTCAAAAATTTTGGCACTTTGAGCAATGAAATTTTCCAAAAAAATTGGCAATTAAAAAGTAATTAAATTACTGCCAAATTTCAATTCCGTGCTTTGATGTGTGTCCTTGGTTTTTTCATACTGAAAATACTTTAAAAAACTAAATGTTATTTCAAAACCCTTCCAAGTTTAGATGCGTGTGGACTACTAGAGACTAGAAGTGGAAGAAGAAGAAGAAGAAGAAGAAGAAGAAGACAAATTTCACATCTTGCACAAAGGCTTGAACCCATGTGACCTTGATTTTCAATGTCCATAGCTTGATCAAGCATGAATTGTGTAAAAGACACCGCTAGGCAGAACTAGGTTAACGACAAGGAGAAAAGCTCACAAAAATTGGGTATGTTTGAGTACTCCTATTTACCTCCCTTTCCTTGTCTTCTTTCCAAACTCTGTGTGTGTGTGTGTGTGTGTGTGAGAATTCCAACTTGTTTGAACCTCAGGTTGAAAACTCCCGAGAAGCACAATTCTCTCCTATGCTTAGGCCTTGTTCAAAGACACAGCCAGTTTTCTGCCCTACACAAGGATTTCAATACAGAAGTGGTCCATTACGGCTGCTGATTCAGCACAGGGCCCCAACCTTCTGGTGGCCATATCTGCTTGGCCAACAACAACAAAATGAAGAACACGGATAGATCATCAGAATGCTGTTGGGACTGTGCAACAAACAACAAACTCAACAACAAACAACAGTGAGGTGCGCATGGGGTGTTCCTCTGCAATTGTCTTGACATTATTCTGCGGATAGCATTCTCAGAAAGGAGATGAATGGACAGATAAGTGATGAGCATACTCTGTAAAAGACTTTGCCCTGAATGAGGGCATAGGGAACAGGGCCGTAATGCCTGGAGTCAGTGGAATTGTAGGCATTGTCACCCTGCAAGCACACATGACCCTTTGGTACCTGGCATAGGGTCACAACAAAAATCAGAACACTGAGACAATGATGACAGAAACCATGAGTTATATATAAGAAGGTATCTAAAAGAACATTGACCACATTGAACATCGGGCTCATATACAGGAACAAGTGAATGAAAAAACCCTTTACAATAATGTCCAAGAAAATTGTTTATTTCCATTTACCAAAATGCTGGACTTCATAGACAGTGAAACACAAGTAATGACAAAGAGCTAGCTAGCAAGAAGAAGAAGAATGGAAGACACGAGAACTAACTCAGAAAACAAAAAATTGTTCTTTGGTAAATGCATACCACAACTTGCTTAACATGGCCTCTGCTGGAAGTGGGAAGAACAGTGACACAATCACCTTCCAAACCAAGCACTCGCTTGCACACAACCAGGTTTGGATTTACAGGAGAGCGGGCCATGACCACATCTCCTGGCCTAACTTTCTCAAACTTGGATGACAAGTGCTCCAACAGCAATATGTCACCTGAGACATTGAATGTTGGAAGCATGCTCGGCCCTAAGCACTGGCACACAAATACAGACATAAGACTGTCACAGAGAGTCCTCTTGCTCTTACAAACTTCCAATCTAACAGTTCCTTCCCAGCTTCCATATCGGATGGGTGAGTGGATCTCATGGAAACACATACCCTAATTCAGATATGGAGTTCGAGATTTTGTTTACAAAAATGTACCAACAAATTTCAGGTTTTTTTTGCAGCCCTTGCAGCAGATGCAATCTTTGCCAGTACAGTTAGGTTAAGATCCTTCCACTCCATGCCAAGATGATGAAGACAAAAGAGGCAAGTAAGTAAGCCTTCAAAACAATGTTGGCTAAATCCTCTCCCCTCCAAGGAGTGCAATTGCTCAGGTTCAGTGATTCCAACACCCACTGTGAAGAACCCACCCACAACCATCAAAAAGCTAGAGCCATCTGCTATAACCACTAAAGAGAATAGGTTTGATTGTCTGTACTGGAATGAACATTGCACAAAAAACAACAGAAATGACTCAACAGATATCAGGATATATACAACATGCATGTTGTGAATCTTCTGTGAAGCAATGAGGAAGAAGACTAGGACTCATCAGCAGCCATGATATGATATGATATGATATGATCTTACTACTTACCTGGTGAACTTCAGCAACATGGTTGGAGAACACATTGAGAAAGCAAATGAACTGTGTGAAGACCACAGATCGCTCCCATGCTTCCCGAAGCAATGCCCTCCATGCTGCTGCCATCATGTCTTCTTCCCCAATTCACCACCCCATTCCATCCAAAAAACTACTACATAAAGATCTTTCTGGCCTTGCTTTTCTGATGATGATGATGATGATGATGATGCCCTTGATTTAGGGTTTGGTATGAAGAAGCGGTTGTTTCTTGTCGGGTAGGTGCAGCAGCAAGCAGTTAGCTTTCGTCAAGAAACGAAGTCAAATTTTTGCATCTCTGAATCAAAGAGGAAAAAAATTCTTTTGGGTTATTGGGAGCGTCCACAACAGCCTTTTCTTCGCCAGGATTGTTCTTGTGATTAAGTAAGGATGGCTTTGCCATTCTCTCTCTCTCTCTCTCTGGGTTTGTTTTTGTTTCCTCCTGATGTGTTTTCTCTCTCTCTCCCCACACAAGATGCTTTCTTTGCATAGAGGCAGTAGTGGGTGTTTCTACTTGGCTGTGGCTTTGGATACAGACAGTATCTGAAATGTACCAGAGAGATAAAAAGGCACACTCTTGAGCTTGGACTTTGTGGAACTCGTTCAAGGAAGTTAACGAACCCAAAAAAAATCTGTTTTTGTCAATTGATTTCTACAGTGCAATATCCAGGTAACAGGAATCAGGGTCTTTGTTCATCTACATGTGAGAGTTTCTGAGTTCTAACAGGATTTCTGCAGCAGAAATCGCATTGATATTGATGATGTTTTATGCCTTGCACTCAAGCTACAAGTTATGTTTTATTCTTGGATAGGGGAGAGGCAGGCAGAACTGGCAGTTTTTTGGGCAGTGTGGATTTCAGGCCCTCCTCCCTCAATGATCCGTGCAGATGGGGTAGTGTAGCGCATCTAGAAATCCACCACCAGTGAAGGAGGTAAGGTGCTTGTGATTATGTCCATCCTTTCTGTTTTCCTTTTCCTCTTGGACCCTTCTCTTCATTTCCAAGTTGGGGTTGGCTTGCACACCTTGTGTGCAAAGAAAGGTCAGTAACCCTAATTGCCTCTCAGAGGTAGCAGATTTAGTTCCTCATGTTAATCTCTTTTTTTCTGGTTTTTTTCCCTCTCCAATTGTGGCTTAATTTGTAATTTTTTTCCTACAATTCAGTGTATGTATCTCTTTGCTCTTTTTTTGCACATATATTTTCAGAGGAACATGATGAGATTTAGGAAGCCAGTCAAAACTTGTGCCACCTACAAATGCTTAATCTTGGTCTCCTTTATCTTTGATGGGGATCACAGATTGCTGCTTCTTGGTCTTTTGGCAGGTGTGATTTACAGTTCGTGAATGCATCAGATTCAGTAAACATCTGCCAAGTGGCAACGTGACATCTTTCTAGCCATGGCAAATGCAACTGCCAATGGACTGGTGACTGAAGGGAAAATTGGGGTGCATGCTGCTGGAGACCCAAGTATGCCAAATTCTTCTGTGTTTCTTGCAGAGGCCATGGCAACAGCCCAGAGAACTGCAGCTGTTCTAATGGCAGCCCACTCTGCTAGTAATGCAGATGCGGCTAACGCCAGCTCTCTGTCTCATGAAGGCATAGCACCCTCCTCTGCAAAGCCTGGAGCCTCAACAATGAAAGGTGGTGTGAGCTTTGTGATTCCTAAAAATAAACTTTCTGGTGCGCTGGTCCCAGTGACCCGGAATGTAGTCAGCAAGTGGGAGCCAACACCTGAGTTACCAAGTGCTAATGATCAAGGGAAAAAGACATCAAGAAAAACAAAGTGGGGACTGGACTTGACTGACAATCCAATAGTGAAGCGTGGTCGGGCCCTTGCTTTGCAGGTTCAGTTGCCCATGGTCCTCATTCACCATTGTTTCTGTCATGTGCATATGTGTGTGTATAATCAATTGTTTTGCTTGGTTTCTGGAGCAGTGAAAGGCTTTTGGTTTGTTCTCTTTATTGTACAGATGAACCAGTTTGGGTATATTGAAATGGCAAAAGGCATATTGCTGATGTCAACACTTGAAAAAAACCTGAGCGTGCCAGAGATCTGGCCATTGCCAGGACCCGAAGCAGTCTCTGACAGTCTTAGCCTTCTGCTAATAGCTAGAGGACTTCAGATTATTAAGTCTTCTGCCAGGCATCCAAGTGCAAGATTGCTCTTGAATTGGCTTTAGGTTTCATTCCTCTGAGGCTTTCTCAGGAGCTGATGAAGTAAGTGGGGACCAATGGCAGCTAGTCACCACCCATTCATGATGAAGAGATGATGATCTGATACTTTGTGAGTGACACTCACAAGATTACGATTGTGCTCATTCTTCTCATGTTTGTTTTAGCTTGGCAGGAACTAACACACAGTGAGCTTCACAGTGTTTTTGTGGAGTTTTTCTCTGCAATATCATTGAGATTTCAGTTCACACTTGCATTAAAAATATCTGGCCTTGAATCTTATCAGCTTTTACTTGGATCTCAGGAAGCATGTGACTTCATGAATGTTGTGGCTGTTTCATGAATCCATGACATCCACTTTGGCCCTGTTGCAAGAAGGGCAGGCAGCTATGAGCTGAAGAGACGATGCTATTTCACAATCATCAAAGAATATTGGAAAAACTACTGATGATCAGAAGTCTCTATTTTTCTTTTCTTTAGTTCTTTGTAGAGGTTATCTGCTGAGTGCAAAGTGAAATGTGGGTTTTTTGTGTTATTAGAGAAATCTGTAAAGTCAAGCAAACACAGGGCTAGAACCCTGTATTTGCTTGAAACACAGGCTGAAATATGAAAAGCTGACACAAAAAGTACCATGTTACTGTAACATACAACAGGGGTTGAAACTCCTCTTAGCACCAAATTAAGGAAGCCTTTGTTGTCAATGTGACTTGCTCAACAATGTGCAGTGCAGTTGTATTTCATACTCTCATTTGTGATTGCATGTAAACTGCTTTCTGGTGTATATGGTGTCTAACCAAATCTGAAAAAGGAAGAACGATCATGCTCCCATTCCAGGTGAAGGCATTAAAAGTGAAGTAAATGCCTGTTATTGGTGGGACGAATTTTGAGCAGACTCGCGCTGAGCAGATTGCCGCTCAGCTGGAGATGGGGCATTTGGAAATTGACACTAATGAGGCCACCCGCTCTCCATCACCCCCTCCTATCTACGACTCCAATGGACAGCGCATCAACACTCGGGAGGTCAGTTCCACTGTTCTTTTCAGGATTGCAAGCTGCTTGTCAGAATCAGTCCATTGCTCTCAGGCAATTCAACTTTGTTCTGGGATAACCCATTTGCTCTTGGGTAATTACAATTCAGGAAAGGTGTGTCTGAGCTATTCAAGATTGATCTTTCTCAGTTCTGGCTTATCTCTGCTAGTTGATACAACCTTCATGTATATTGTCATAATCTTGAACCACGAGTTCTAGGTGCCCGTGTTAGAAAGTGGTAGGTAAGGTCTGAGGTCGAGGGTGTTACCAGGATAAGGGTACTGCCTGAGGCAGCAGCCAAGGTGGTGCCCACATTCTGGTTACGCCATTGTCCGAGGGCCTTACAGAGCGTAAAACAACTGCCTCCCCTGATTGATTTGTAAAAACATAAGACCCCTCCAGTGTAGCCGAGTGAATCTTACATGTTTAAGGTGCGCTCTGAATACACTGTGAAATTTTTGGCAGTGCTTTACAGCTTGTGGATGCATTATGTGCCTATACTTGTATGAGGAGAGTGGGTATGTATGCTGAGTTGTGAGTAGAACGTGGTCATGAATTCTTGCAGGGAAGAAGGCGTGAACAAATGGAGATAGAAAGGCGAGAGGCAATTGGTATACCCTCTCAAATTTTCAAATGTCCTCATTGAAACCAGTTGTTTCAAATAATTTGGGCATAAATTACAATTGGTGGTTCATGTCCCAGATCATGATGGTACCATTTTTCTCACATTGAGTGGAAGACTGCAGGTGAATGTATGCTACTCAATCCTTCTTACAAGCCACCAGCAGGATACAAACCAGTCTACAAAGAAGCCAAGCTCTTCATTCCGGTGAGCAATGAACAGTTGTGGCAGAGATTCTCTTTTGGTCTTTGAATGGGTTTTACCAGGATGTGAATTATGAACATTATGAATGTGGGGTGTTATATATCCCATTGGGTGTGCAGGTGAAGGACTATCCGGGCTACAACTTCATAGGTCTCATACTTGGGCCACGTGGAAACACTCAGAAACGCATGGAGGCAGTAAGCATCTAGAAACCCAGGAATTAGATCATCATGCATCTGAGGTTACAGATACTTAAGCCAAACAGAGTCTTTTACAGTTCTGAATGACCCTTCCTTTTGTCCAGCAGATATATGGATTCAGCAGTACGCAAGCAGACATGCAGTAGTGTAGCTGAAGATAATTCATATGCATTTTTATGGCAGGAGACAGGCACCAAAATTGCAATTCGTGGTAAAGGAGCTGTAAAGGAAGGGAAGGTACTGTGCTTCTCTTTGGTCATATTTGTCCTTCTGGACTGATGTGAAAAGAATTGGCAAGGGTTACTGCCCATTTCTTTTACTGCATCTCATAGTGCTCAGGACTGGTATGTTGCAGCAACGACCCCAGCAAGTAGGCCGGCGTGATATAAAAGATGCAGAGGGTGCTTTTGAAGATTTGCATGTGCACATCACAGCAGACACTATTGAGAAAGTGGAAGCAGCTGTTGCGCTCATTGAACCTCTTTTGACACCTGTGGATGTAAGCTACTATACCATGTCTTGGCTGAAAAGCAGGGAGGGATTCTAGACATATTGTGGAATTCTGCTGCTTGTGGGGAATTTCTCAAATGACTGTCCAGATGCCTTTGAAAGGTGATATAGAAACTGGTGTTTTCTGATCTCTATGTATTGGTGTGATTGTGATCATAGGGTAAGTTTGAGTTTTGGGTGTTCTGTTTGTTTCCCATCTGATTTTCTCTCTGAGATGGTTGTTTCCCCTGGGCTGTCTAGGAGGACAGAAATACTCACAAGCGAAAGCAGCTTCGGGAGCTAGCAGAAATGAATGGTACAGTAGATTGCTCTCTCTAGCTTCACTGACCAGTTAATCTACTGACATCTTGGTAGGAATTCTTGGTCTGGAGAAGCTCTTGTAGTTGCTTGGTTTATAAGCTGAGGCAGTTAGTTGCATCTTCCCTGGAGCTTCAGATGATATACTTTGTGGTTGTGCATGGCAGGAACCATGCGGGATTTTGCAAAGGCATGTGCTGTTTGTGGAGAAACTGGGCATCGAGAATGGCAGTGTGACAAGGACAAGCTAGTGACATTCCAGTCAAAGGTACAGCTACCATTTGTCATCATTGAAGTCTTACAACAGAGCTCCTATTGCTCTTGTGCATTAGACCTGTTTGTCAAAACTTTATCAGCTTGAATGATGTCACTGTATTCATCATGCTACAAAACTTTGTGATAAACATTTGTTTGGATATATGTTGATGAGAGGATCTATGGGTCTTTTGTTGGGTGATTGGGTGTTGCATGTGCTCAGGTGTCTTGCCAAATTTGTGGAGATGGTGGTCATCCAACCATTGATTGCCCACGGAAGCATTCTGGCACTGATCTTGGGCAGGTCTGTACTTTTGGGGAGATGTGTTATTTCCTGCCTTGGTACAGGGAGTCACAGAACCTGCAACAGATTGTTGCCATGTTTCACAACTCTCTTACTTTTATACCGTTTTCGATTTCTGTTTCTTGTAATAAGGGGTTTTCTCATGTGTTTCTCCTGTAGTTTGCTGTGATGGCCTTTTGACATTAGATTAGAGATTTTTCTAATGTTAACTAAAAATTTCACTTCAGGTTTTACTTCAATTGTAAGTAGTGATAACTTATCAATGCTTATGAAGCTATTCTCATATCTGATCTCAGGGCAAAGTGTTGGACAAGGAGTATCTCAGTTTCTTGGAGGAGCTCAATGATGGGTTAGGTGCTGCTGCTTCTGCTCCTCCACCAGCAACCTTCTCTGCAAAGATGCCACTGCCAAGCTCACAAGCTCCTGTGATTGGTATAGTGTTACCTTTCTGGTTTTTCATTGTATGTATCTTGTATGGTTTGCTATTATATTACTGCATCACATCTGAGTGCTGGAATGTGTGTTTTGTTGTTACAGCCCCTGCTCACAGTATAAGACCGATTGTTGGACCACAAGGTCCTCCATTTGTGGCAATCTCAATGGGATATCCATCATCTGGACATGAAGCAAGCCAAGCAACTGATCCTCACACAGCAGGCAGACCACAGCCAATGCTCATCACAGCAGCAGGACCTCAGCCCATGCCATCAGCTTGGTCTGGACCGCCACCTAGCCCACATGATGGAAGAGACAATCCCCAGACAGGGTATTATAGCAGCAAAGAAGGGGGTGGTGGAAGATTCCAGCCTAGAACTGCTGGTTTAGGCTCATTTTCAGTAGGCTTTGGGCCCCGCCCCAGTAACTCCGATTTCATTCAAAGCTCCATGGGCTCAGGTGGGTATGGGGGAGCGAAATACCCCATGTTCCCTTTGGAACCAACACCACCACCACCAGGATCCATGCCCTGGGATCCAAAGAGAGGACCACCTCCGTGGGGTACAGACATGTCCCCCGCACCAGCTGATTATAACCATCACATGGCAGATCAGGGTCAAGGGCAAGCTTTCCCACCCTATGCTTCACCAGGACCAGGGCCAGTGCAACAACCTAGACCGCTATCCACTGGATCATCATTAATTGGGACTGGACCTGGAAATGGAAACCCACCTTACACTGAAACTCGACCTAGTGGTATACCACAACCACCTATTTTTCATCCATCAGGAGTTGCAAACTCCTTACCACTTCTGCCTACTGGTGGAAATTCAAACGTATGGGATTTGAGATCTCGACCACCTCCAATGTCTGGGACAGCTTCAATGTGGCCACAGCAAATGGGCCCTCCACATAGTCCGAAGGTCTGGGATCATCGTCCACCACTTGATCTAACTTCAGGTGTGCCCACTGCAGTTTCTTCACAGAGGATGCCATCTCCTTCATGGTCTTCTGCAGCCCCAACACCAGTATCTCTTCCTGATAGTCCATGGAATACAAGTGTGCCAATTAGGCCAAATTTTCGTCCTTGGCAAGGTATGGCAACCACATTGCTGCCACCACAACATCTGCCAGTTCAGCAGCGCCCACTGCTCCCCTTTGCAGCAGGGCCAGGTGGTGGCAGCAGCTACTCAGCATGGAAGGGACCAGGGCTTCCAGGCCCTCATCCACCACTTGGAGGCGCTTTTCCTGGGACTCAGGATAGTGGACGAAAGTCATTTGATCCCTTTTTGGCTCCTGGGAATCTACCTCTCGTAACTCATTTACACGGGACTATGAGGCCAAGTTTAGGTAGGAGTTTCCATCAGCCAGGCGCTTCAGGAACAGAATCAGGGTTGGGAGCACAACAAGGCCCCCCCCGGCAGCAATATTCTTTAGCAAAAGCAGCAGGACCAGGATTATCAGCTTCCCCTCCCTTGAATGCACATGAAGTGGATGCCGAATATGAAAAGCTGATGGCATCTGTCGGAGTGACATAGGCAGGGATTCCACATCCAGTATCTTGTGCATAGTGTTCCTTCTGAAACCTCTCTGTGTGCTTTTAAGGATGGCAATCTCAATGTGTAACTTACAGTAGGTAAATCTGCCATTGAGAGGAACTTCACCCTCTAAAATTGCTTCAACTCCTTGCTTCAACAGAAAAAATAAATCAGACCCACTTGAGCAAAAGCTTTGGAATGTTAGAGAACACGTTCTTGACAAACCATTACCATCAGTGCTGCAGGCTACTACTGCTGCTCAGCATGAGAGACAGAGCTCCCTATGGTTTTAGGGACAGGAGAAAGACTCATGTGAATGAATCAACAATGTTGGACCTCTCGAGATATCTAGTTGTTGAGATTTTGTGGATGCCTGTGTGTTTTCTTCACAAACATTCTGGACTGAAGTATTACCTTCAATGTGAATGGTTTCTTGGCGTGCTTCTTTTTCTCAGGGTTGAAGTTATCACCTTTTGAATGCACTTCCTTTCCATTTGTGCTTGTATTTACTCACAGTTCCTTTGCAAAGTGGAAGTGCAAATCGTTGACATGTAAGTTCATATGCCTTTTTGTGGCATCAAATGAGAGATTGTCATGTTTTGTTAGTATGGGTAGTCTTATTGTTCTTCATTTTACTTCTGCCCATTTTTGTTTGTTCTTCTTCCTTCTTCTTTTGTGATTATTTGGAAGTCTTTCTTCGACTTCAAGCAAAAAAATTTGACATTGTTTTGGCTTTCTTTCTTGATTGTAAGTAAGGAGATTTCTCAATTCTCCTTACATTTATTTGTTGTTGCATCGCAGTATCTGTTTTGCAGGGTGGAGGTGAAACTCAGTGTAAAGAAGTCATAATATGATGGATTCACGGGAACTAGAGAAGAAAATTTTGAGGTGAAAACTTGGTGCAAAGAAGTCATAGTATGATCAATTCGAGTGGAGCTAGAGAAGAAAACTTTGAGGTGGAACTCGGTGTAAAGAAGTAGTAGGATCAATTCGAGTGGAGCTAGAGAAGAAAACTTTGAGGTGAAACTTGGTGTAAACAAGTTGTAGTATGATCAATTCAAGTGGAGATAGAGAAGAGAATTTGGAGGTGAAACTTGGTGTAAAGAAGTCATAGTATGATCAATTCGAGTGGAGCTAGAGAAGAAAACTTTGAGGTGGAACTCGGTGTAAAGAAGTAGTAGGATCAATTCGAGTGGAGCTAGAGAAGAAAACTTTGAGGTGAAACTTGGTGTAAACAAGTTGTAGTATGATCAATTCAAGTGGAGATAGAGAAGAGAATTTGGAGGTGAAACTTGGTGTAAAGAAGTCATAGTATGATCAATTCGAGTGGAGCTAGAGAAGAAAACTTTGAGGTGGAACTCGGTGTAAAGAAGTTGTAGTAGGATCAACTCGAGTGGAGCTAGAGAAGAAAACTTTGAGGTGAAACTCGGTGTAAAGAAGTTGTAGTATGATCGATTCAAGTGGAGCTAGAGAAGAAAAATTTGAGGTGAAAGAAAGTCTAGCCAAAAAAAAAGGTTGGGCTTGATGTACTTCAAAACCTAGAAAGTTTCTTTCAAATAGATCAATGTTGATAGAGACAAAATACAAACAAGTGATCAAAAACATGTGGGTCTTTGTGCGAATGTAGAAGATATCTTTTTTTTGGAAGGAATATTACAAATATAATGAAAATACATGATAATCATTAATTTCACCATGCAAAATTCTATCAGCTTTGAATGTTGATTTTTATCACATGTAACTTGTGAATTTAGTAAGAAATACATTTAGATTTTGATAAAGATCAACATCTCAAAAGTTTAGGGTTTGCGATTTCATTGTAGAATATGGAATTTGATCAAATTAGATATTAGGTGTTGTGTTAAATGTGTTGGTCCATATATGGTTGAATTGTGTGTTATAAACAAAACAAAAAAATTGACATTGTGGGTTTGATATTATTTAATGAAAGTTTAAAGTAGGAATTTTTATAATGTTATTCAATGGGACATGTTTCTTAACATAATGAAAAAATAAATTAATTAAATTAAATTACAAAACATAAAAATCTAAGAAAGTTTAATGTTGTGTGTTTTTAAAACTTGAATCACCAAAAATGATTTAGAACACACAACTCAAAAGTTTTTATCCTTAAACATGAAATAATTGAAACTATGTTCACACGAAATTAGCTCCAAACCATCATAAATGCCAAACCATTACCATTATTATCACTAATATCATTGCCAACATGTTTATGGATGAATTCCATTCATGAACATTCATTATCATTCATAATGGATGAAATTCATCCACCACCACTTTTAGTTTACTTACAATTAAGTTGTAACTCAATTATAATTTTATTTATAGTTTACTTAATACTTTAATAAGGGTCTCAAAAAAGTTTTTTAAATAGTATGCATATAAAAGCATTTATGAAAGTTTTTTTTTTAGCTAAGTTCCTAAAGGGATATAAATATAGATGAGATTCATCGTTACTTTTAGTTTGTTCAATACCAATCTAAAATACAATCTTGCACCATAATTTTGTTTGGTTTTTTTCATGTTTAAATTTCATATTTTGTCATAATAAAGTTCTATTTGGACTTGTGTCTTGCATGTTTAATATTCTTGGTTTTGTGTTCTTGTAATTGATTTTCATATTTCATGTTCCAACTTAAAACTAGGTTTACTCTTGTCATAACTTGTCTAGATGTTTTTGTGTCCTTTGGGAATCCTTTTGTGTTGATATTCTTTTTGGCCCATGGCACATACTAATTTAAAATTTAAAACGCATTTAATTACATTAATTTGATTTATGGTTTTAATTAATATTGTGTTAATTACCTAGAGTTAACACAAAATTCTTTAACATGGGAACTATTTTCAATGATGGTGGTGATGCAAGCGGCCATTGCCACAAGCTTTTAAGCTCTTTTGCAAATCTCAAAAGTGGGGGGGAACTTTGCATCGTTCGAGAGCCAAGCTCAAAAATTCAATATCTATTTTAGTATTTTCCATTTGAGTGGAAAGGATTAATCATAATTTTCAACATCGATCTAATTACCGAGACCCGAGTTGAAATTAGATGTTAGAAAAAATAGGTGATTTCTACTAAAAAAATGTAGGTATAAAATAACCATAGTAAAGCATGACCATGACTATCATCTACACATATGGTTCAAAGTGGCAATAATACACAAAAGTTCATGAATTTTTTGACCTAAATTCTTTGATAATACTTTCCTCGCCTTCAACACTAAGGGATGAATCATACAAACACGTTGTAGTAAAAGGTCTCATATCATGGAAATATGTATATTGAACCAAAAGAACTAATTTCTGAAACCAAAATCGGCAGCCTCCATTTCAGTTTTGGTAGGGGTTGAAAAAAAAGCATACATGCTCTTGCACCCTACACAATTTTGCTAACAGGCAGGCCTTTTTCCTCCAAAGGGATGCTAATTATTGTTGCACAAAGGAATAGACTATTTGGCGCCTTCAAGAAGATACTGAAAAATATTTCATGGGCATATGAAATTATTTCTGCCATACCTTGAAAGTGAAGAGAGCTAGTCTAAACTATTGCGATCCAAGACCCCTACATATCTAGACAGTAAGATTTCTACTCATGCAAGAAACTTGGTATTGTAGCGCCATACCTCAAAGTCCCATTTGATCCCTTCACAGGATTGGCAACAATGATTAGAGAGACTTGCATAGCAAATGCATATGTCCTAAGAGGGCCAAAGAGATTTTGGCTTTGAGACCAGGAAAATATTACCGCATCTGACGAGCATTTGTGAAATAGGAATGGGGTGTGGCCAAACCCCTCGCTCCTGGACAGAGAGCAGCCTGTCATCCAGCCAGACCCACACAGTATGTTCTCCATCTGAAAAGTGTATAACGTAATGGGTGTGCATTTAGCTGCCTTGACCTGCTGCTTGCACAGCTCACCCTCAGATGCTCCATGCGATATCATTTTTTCTTCTCATGATGTTGAAAACTTATTTGCCTTGCTATAGTTCAACCAAAAGTTGACCAGCATGGAGTCCAGCATAATCTGCGCTACACACAGAGGGAGCAAGGAGGTTGTGAAGCTCTAAACAATGCACAAGTCAGAAACATTTCAAAATCTCTAAAACAAAGCTCTAAAGAGGAGGTTCACATGGGCTCAAGCCGCACACTATACAACTCTATAAATCCCCCTTTAGGCTGTGCTCCTGAAATCACAAGGGCATGAAGAATGACCTGAGTAAGATGATAGGTGATGCAAGGCAGCACAAGTAGGCCAGTTTCACCAATTGCACCCCCAAGTTTACTAACAACAGCCACGACAACTGGAAATGTTTTCTGCAACCAGTGAACACAGACCAGAACACCATGGGTTGCAAATGTGAGTCCGGGTTACAGAGGAAGAGTTGCTGTTCTATTTTACCATGCATTGTACAGGAAAACAAGGACTTGAGGAATGAACATCAACAATGCACCTGGCTAGCGACAATAATTACTGCCCGAGCAGCTGAAGTTTGGTCATCAACCATGACCCCCCCATAAGCTGGGAGATACATCATTACAATTGCATTCCATGCCAAAAATACTGCATGTATGCAGCTGCAACCATCCCAGTTGTGGCTCATTTAGTGACATCTCAGACTCGGTACTCTCATCTTTTCCTAGAAGCATATATGAGATCATTTCAAACCCAATTGTCAGCTATGGTCGACACCCACTATAGTCTGCTGAATTATACACAAGCAATTTTGTGAATATTGACAGATTAGAACATAGGTGGATATACTACTATAACAATGCTACACAATAATTGGAAAAGCAGAATTGCAATGTATACATACATGCCAATAGCAATGGCTGCCAACAGCTGGGTAAGCTCAAGTTGAAGTAACATTGTCCTTGAACAGCTGGTTTGCATCCAGGGTACCTGTGACCACAGCCCTTCATTGTTCAGCTTCTTGCCACAATTCTTTAGGTGCACCACCTCTTATGACAACAGACATGCTTTCATCTCTTGGTGCCATCACTTAATGGTGACATAAAAGACTTTGGAAAAAGGAAATCATCATAATGAGGAATGAGAATGCCATGATGCTGGCCAGTTCAAGGAAAACCGAAAAAAACCAAACAAGGAAAAAAGGAAGAGGAGAGAAACAACACAGAAACTTTTAACAATGTAAAAGGGAAAGAGGGGTAATGCTTTTCAGTTTCCAAGTACATCATCAAACCAAAGCTTATAAACCAGGAACACCACTAGTGTCTCTGGCATCTAGGTACTTCATCAGCAACAAAATATTTGATCATTTATACAGGTTTATTAGGAGGGACACATACCAGACTGAGAAGGAAAATGCTCAGAAAAGATAATTTCTGCTTCCTTTTGTCCACAAAATCTTGAACATCTGCCAAACCACCAAGATGATCAAAATCTCCACTTAGACTTCCCCACAGCCACAAAATCATGCAATTATTCATGTAGACAATCTGCTGATGGCACAAAACTAGAATTTTGCTTGTGTACTCGAGAACTACAGTGCAAAAATTGTCAGTACTTTGAGCACTTACTGAAAATCTCACGTATGAACTGCTCCCACCAGCCCCTCCATTCTCCAAACCTCAGCACTCAAAGCTGTCACTTTAGAATGCAGTTGCAAAAGAGATGAAAGGAAATACAGCTTTCTCAAGCTGAATAGTTCAGCAGCTGCCAGCTAAAAGAAATGAAACATAAATAAACTGCATCTATTCAGCAAGTTGTTATAGAGTGAAGATCACTCACCTTGCCAATTAGAAGCGGTATGAGCAGTATCTCCACCAATGCCTTCAATAGAGGGCCAGCTGGAAGAGATACTCCACTGCCATGCCCCACTAATGCTGATAGCATGTATGGCATCTATGACATGTCATTGAGAACATCAATGTACCTACTGGTATTCCAAGTAATCCTCTAGATTGCTGTTTGCTTTTATGTGTGATGTTGGGTGATAATTTACAGGGTTGAAGAGCTTACAACCAAACAATGTATGCAAGATGCAAACTAGAGGGAGACAGATTCTTACACCAACAATGTGTTGCAAGAGATGGATACTAAAGGAGGTAATTGATTCTTACAGTAAAAATTCCCAGCAGGTTTGATGTGACTGTTAGAGCTAAAGCCAATGCTGTATTGGCCCCTGCAAGCTGTCAGTGACATCCACAAGTAAAATTCTCACTTGGGTCAATACCAATTCTGTCTGGGAAGCTGCAAATCATGGACAAAACACAAGTCATTTCTGTAGACAACAACAACAAATAGTATATGGAGACATACATACACAGAGATTGCAGAGAAAGTCAGTGAAGACCACACCATACCTGGGTTAGAGAAACCCCACTGGTGAGAGTGGTTGGTACACAACAGAAAATTGCCAATCCTGCACTGGCCAAGGAAAACACAGAGTTCCATGAGACTCCAATAACACAATCACTCAAATGAAACATTGAAGAACAATAAGAGAAAGCTCTGAATCAATCACACAGTAGCTGAACCCTGTAAAGCCTGAATAAATGGAGTTGTATCAAATTACAGAATCATGTAGAAAACAGAGAATGTAGACAATCACTAAGCACTACCTGTAACGAGCTCTCTAGGTACCAAATTCAGACGCAAAACTGGTATAGCCATCAAGGGTGTTATGAACAAGATTGAGACCTGCAGTGGAACCACCAACAATCATAGTAGAGTATTACTTCTTTGTACTAGTACACAGTGATTCTTGTTTCCATGAGATGGAAGGCAGAGCTGTCTTTGCTCACATCCATAACTGCTAGAAAACAGAAATGGGTCTGTCATCGCTGCACAGGCCACTGCTGGGAGTCTACTGCAATGCAGACATTATTTTGTTTCAACAACCTGGGTTTCCCCCTATTCCTCACTTGCATGATAGAAACAATGAAAGTGAAAATGCACAATTTTGCTTCAAACAAGATGGGCTTTCTCCTATTCTCTTGCATAGCAAGAGAATTGACAAAAGAGATCTGACACCACAAATATGAATTGAGGAATAAAAGGGTGCCAGTAAAAAATCACCAGACCGAAGAGGACAGCAGGCCAAGCCTTGGCAGCCTTTGCAACATCTCCTGTACTAAGCGTCAGCCCTGCAAAGCCAACAACAATGTCATATGAGGATGCTTAAGAATCCTCCTCAATCCTGTTTGTAGGAAAAATCAGAAACTGCAGAAAAGTATCACACAATTGTCGCAAACCCAGAAATGCAGAAAAGACGTATCCAACAATTGTGACAAAACCAGGAATGCAGAAGAAGTATCACACAATTGTCACAAAACCAGGAGTGCAGAAAAAGTATTCACAATTCTGAAACTCACCAGAGATCACAAAGATGGCAGATGTGGTCCATTTGGAAACACCCCACTGCTGCATGAGCTGACCTGGTTGTGGGAATGTCAAGCCTACTGCAACTCCTGTCACCAAAGCTGTTCTCACCAGCAAAACTCCAACTGATGCGTCATGCAAGGAGGGAAAGAAAGAAAAGAAGGGGGACAAAAAGCTTCAAGCAGAAGAATATAGTTTCAACAGAATCAGGAAACACACAAAAACAATGCAACAACGGGCAGGCCAGGCCACACCAACCTATGGGAAGAAAATTTGCAGCTGCAAAATCGAGAACAGAGTTGCTTGTAGACTCCAATTGTTTCAAAGCAGCAGCAGCAGCCTCATCAACATCA
Organism: Sphagnum contortum; assembly: GCA_963920785.1. NCBI lineage: Eukaryota > Viridiplantae > Streptophyta > Sphagnopsida > Sphagnales > Sphagnaceae > Sphagnum > Sphagnum contortum. The sequence goes on along the minus strand of OY987284.1, from coordinate 3,405,725 downwards.
TCATCATCACCACCACATGCTGCTGCTGCCCTGGAACTTGCATTGTTGGATCTCCCCTCCTGCAGCAGCAAAAGAACAGGAGCTAAAAAAACTAGGGATTTTGCGAGTTGTGATGGAGATTTCTATATAGCAATGGAAAATGAAAGCTTCCAATGGAGAGACAGGAAGGAGGAGGAGGAGGAAGGGGATAATTTACTTGGAAAGAAGGAGTAGCAGCATTGTGGAAGAGCGGAACTCTTGCTGTCCGCAGGAACCGAGGTTGTTGTTGTTGTATCCGAGAAGTTGAGAAGCCATGGACGTGGAGAGAGGAGAGGGCAGCAATACGGGAGGCGGTTGGCAGAAGCAAGGAAGAAGCCATCAGAAAGAGCTGATCTGAGCTCTCTGCAGAAAGCTCGAAACTTTGCACTTAATCAGCCGAGAGAAACTTGGAGGAGAAGCCAGAAAGCTGATGAAGACAAGGAACCGAAAGTCATAAAGATGATGAAGACGACGACGAAGAAGAAGAGGGGAGCGAAGGACGAGAGAGAGAAGAGATGCTCGATCACATGTTGTCGACTTCGGTTGCATTTTCCGAATCAGATCGGCGACTTCGATCCGTAACTCCTTCTTCTCCTTCTTCTTTACAGAGGAGAAGAATTACGGAAGAAACTTCAGCCAGACACGGGATCTAAGATCAGAAATTGTCTACTCGTCAATCCAATTTCAAATCGAAGCTTCCTCAAATCCTCTGCTGGAAGAAGAAGAAGAAGAAGAAGAGGCAGAAGGTGACGGATCTGTGGAAAGTAGTGCCATTCTAGCTCTCAACGGACACGCACATACACAGCGACACAAGCTCTCGCAGAAGCAGAAGCAGAAGCAGCAGGTACTTACATTCCCGTGTGTCCCCTCCCTCACTCCCTCATCCGCTTGTCAGTAGAGAGAAAAGAATTCATCGCTTAGGTTACGAGCTTGCTGCTGCTGCCGCTGTAGAATGCTTCTGCGCATCAGAAAAGGGGGGATGTTGGTATCAAGGAGCTTCAGAAGAGGTGAAGTCGCTAATAGGAGGACGGATGTCAAGAAGTTCCTTGACGTCTGTCGGCATGCTTCTTTTGCGTCTGATCTTGTCTGGAGCTTCTTGTCTGGAGCTTGCGTCAATCCCTGCATGAGATACAAGCGTCTGATACAAGATGATGGATATCTCCTGTTGCTGGAATAGAGCTGTAATGTAGTGATGGTGTTTTTGCTTTGCGTCAGTTAGTTGGCAATGGAAGAAGATATGCCGGAAGTACCCTGATGTATCATCAACAGCAGAGGAAGAAGCAGCTAATGGTGAAGAAGAACAAGAAGAGGTGGAGGAGGAGGAGGAGGTTCTGGATTTCTTTCCTGATGAGTTCCAATTGTTACCAATTGAAGAAAGCAGGAGGAAGAAGAAGAAGCTGAAACAAAAGGGATCAAGAGAAACTCAAGAAAGAGATATGTTCAACATCATAAGGGTTTTCTATTTGGTTTTGATCACAATAACTAACAATTCTGCACAAGCACTTGAAGAAGAACAAGAACAAGAAGAAGCTAATGGTGAAGAAGAACAAGAAGAGGTGCAGGAGGAGTAGGACGAGGAGGAGCTGTCTTCCTGATGTTCCCAACATTACCAGTTGAAAGAAAGCAAGAATAAGCTCTTGAAAGGATTGAGAGAAACTCAATAGGTATGTAAACCTCATGGTTTCCATTTTGTTTTGATGGGTTTCATTCATGATGTTGAGTGTCGCTGTAAATTGTTAGGAGAAGTCAAAAGGGATGTCCAGAAAAAGATACCTACACAGGGGGGGAGTTTCCTGTCATATGAAACTGAAATTTGGCGGCTCATGTTTTGCAAAATTGTGAAGAGAGTGTAGAGGGACCTCTTCAACTGTCAGCAATGAAAAAGATGTCTTGCATATCTCTCTACTCAACAGGAGCACAACCATGGAAAGTACCTGAAGAAAAAGGCATTGTGATGTGATGTGAAACATGTGGGGGAGAGAGCATTGATTGAAAAATGCATTGATCACACACACACACACACAGCTTGACATCCTTATTGACGGGTCAAAGTGGCATCAATGCAAACCATTCTTTTTTGTCCACTTGGGTTTCTGTTGATACAAGTACTCCCTAAAAATGGTGTTATCCTCAGGCCATGGCTTTGAATTCTATCTCTCATTGGAAAGTATAGTCTAGTCTTGGACTTTGGTTGCTTCTGGAAATGTGATAAACTCTGGATGCAGATATTTGTTTGATGGTTTGCCTGAAATTTTTGTGCAGATTACTATATCTACTTCTTGACAGCCACTGCTGGGAGCTGATGAAGTCAGTGGGTAGTCATGGCAGCTTGTCCCTGCTATATTGTGATGAATGCGATGAAGGTCTGACACTTTTGTGAGTGACTCTCTCTCATAAGATTATTGCTGCACTCGTGTGATGTTGTAACTTCACAAAGTGTTCGTTATTGTGGAGATCAATATGATGTATATTCTTGGACCATCTCCATTGTGACGGAAAAATGATGTGCATCTTAGTGTCATTTCAGCTCTAGTATTGTGAAGAATGCATCTTCTTACTGACTCTCTGTCTGACTGTGTTGCATCAGTCACTGCAGGAGTGGCTGAATAGAGAGCTCCACTCCCCTAAGTGCTGTTTGCTGTATTGTGCATAAGTGGACCAGAAATGGTATCTCTGCTGGATTGCCCTGAATTCCTTCTGCTCTTCCCATCCAAGGTATTCAATTAGAGAATTAATGCTGTAAAAGCCTGAAAGAAGCCTCATTTCCACTGTGTGTTTTATGCAGCGTTGTGCTACATGTGTGGATTTCATTGCAACTTTAATTCTCTCAGGGAGGTTTACTGATTTGCCTCCCTTTTGGTCATTGTGAGCCCCTGAGCACCCTGTTGGGTTTGGGCTTGATCTTTGCTAACAAATGTATGTACAAGCTGATGGACTTACTGCAGCTGTCAGATTAGATTGGTGTTTCTTCTTCTTCCTAGTTGCTTTCGTTCTTCCTGCTGCAGGGACTCTCCCTGTAAGTTAATCAGAGAGTATGTACCATTCTGTCTTATGAATCAAGGATATTGAACGATCCCTTTGTGAGCTAACACTAAAATTGGGTGACCTGATGGTGGCATGTCAGATAATATGATAATGGTGGATGGCCATGGATGCTTTTTACTCTACAAACAACCATGATGGTGATATGCATTCGCAATCATGCTGGATATGAGATGGAATTCTCTGTTTGATTTCACTTTTGCATGAAACTGAGAATTCTATGTGTCATCTTCTCTGTTTGGCTGTTATGTTATACTCTGAGTTAACACCTGCAGGAATTTGGGCAAACAAGTTGTGCTGTCACTTAAAGCAAGGTGTGAGTTGCTTCTTTTTGTGGTGTTCTGTCATAAGTGTAGTTGAAGGGGAAACATTGATTCTCAAACCTTTAGTGGTATTATGTCTCAAAATTTGGTGGCTCTTCATGGTCAGTTTGTGATGTAGTAATGATACGAAATGGAAACAAACTGTGAATTTTTTGTAATGGGCATTCACACTTTGTTAGGGGTTCCACATCATCCATAAAACTCTGAAAATACTAATGTTTGTTTATGGTGTGATGTTTGTGTAAGGTACATGGTATTTGAACATACAAGGGCAGGGACTATCTTCCTTCGGCCACTTGTGTCAAAAATATTCAGGCAACTTCTAACCAAACAGTTGCAGGTATTGAAATGATTAGAATGCCTCATGTTCATTCTAATATCTCAATGACTGCGAAGCTGGGGGTTATCAATTGTCAATTTTACAGATTAAAGTTTTTTGTCTTCCAGATGGTCAGTCTTATTGTCTTTCTGAAGGCAAAAGGCTACCCTTTTAAAGTTCTTCTAAAAAGAACTAGAGGGTTGGTTCTTAAAGAAAAATTCCTGTTTGGAATTTCCCGCTTTTGGCATTTTCAGAATGACTTTGCTTCGGGTCATGTAAGTGGGGAGCTTCCTGTAAGCCCACTTGTTCTTTGTCTTTCCCTGTTCTTTTCCCTTTCTGTCTTTCTTTGTTTCTTTGTCTGGTCTTTGTTGTGGGGTCTGTTGCTAGCCAGTAGAATGGCTGAGTCTTCCCGTTGCTTCCAGAATTGCAGCAGAAACTCAGTTCACAGGATGGTGCTTGTCACCGGCCTTTACCCACTGTAGGGAGCTGATGAAGTCAGTGGGGAAGTTGTGATAGTTAAGTCACTATCATACATTCTACTGTTGTTGGTCCCTGAACAGGCGTGAGACTGGCACTTTTGTTCATACCGGTGTGTGTTTTTGTTTTTTGTTTTGTTTTTTGTCTCCCCTTGTTTGGTTCTTTCTGTGGCTTCCTGAGGAAGTGTTAGCCTTGCTGTTTCTTCTTCATTGTGAGAACAGAGATTTCTCTATTCTTATGAAAGATATTGTTTTTGAACGATGGGGAAGTTAGAAATATAACCTTTTTTCTTGTATCATGTCCTTAGTAAGATAAATTTGTTCAAATAAAAAGGAAGTTTTCAAAATGAATCATTGTATGAGGTCCTTGTTTTAGCAAATGCCATATGGCAACAAATTGCACATATTTCTTCTTCTTCCTCTTTGCCTTCCTTGCCTTGCTAGTTGAAGCGTCATGCCTTATGGAAAGATACAATTTCTCATTTTTCACATGCGCATTGTTGGGATTTACATAATATGCACCAACGACCATTCTTGGTTTAAAAGCACTACACTTCTTTAAACTTGAATGTTTTGATGAAAGAATTGAACTTTGGAACTAGCAATTTATTTTCTCCTTCAATCTTTTGGAGCACACCTTGCACCTCACAATCATCATCTCATAACCCCCCACCCATAAATAAGTTGAGATCAAAGTTGAGACCTTTGTAGCCCATCTATCCTAATAAACCCTATTAATTTCTTATTTTGAATTTTTACGTTTTTTTTTCCTTTGGTTCAATGATTATAGGTTTCATATGATCTATGGAAAGAAAGGCATATAACAATTTTCTTGCAAACCTTTTTCTTTACCTTTTGAAATGTTTTAGCCAAAGAAACAAACACAAAAAATAACCTAGGATCACATTAGGTGACATAGTAGGATTTGTTGGATTTGGAGAATTGAGGTTTGCATTGTTACAAAAAGGATTAGTGGCTCCAAAATGAATTGAAAAAAAAATGGAAGTTCAAGTTTGTCAAAACCTAAAAAGGCACCATAGTCAAAATACAAAACCTTAAAAACAACATAGGTATTCACAAATAAACACAAAAGTTTTTATGCATGATAGAAACAAACGTTCCTCTTGACATAATGCCCTTTTGTTTTACACAAGACTCAAGTCACATAACACACAAAATTTACACAACACTTGTAAAACTTTAGGTTTTGAAGAACACAGAACATTAACAACACTCAAGATTCTTAGATAAGTGAGATTTGACACGAAAAGGAAATTAAGTGAACAACAAAAATCAATGAACATTGAGATAGTTAAAAACTTGGACAATGAACGTGATGTTAAATCGCATTTCAAATTATCAAAACATTACAAACTTGCAACATTTTAATATTCGATGTGTCAACCCTTCAAGATTCCATAAATATATTTTATAATTTTCAATTCTAATCATAAGGAAATCCAAGTTCATGTATGCTTTCAAATACAAGAATATGTCAATACCTTTTTTGTTGTGCCATTTTGAACATTGGAAAAGCTACAAACATCAAATATTTTATCTTGAATGTAACATCATAAAACAATGTGATCAAGGTAAGAACGATAATGTTTGTAAAAAAAGTTCATGGGCTTTACCTTTCCAAGCTTACATTCAGAAACAAAAGAATTGTACCCTCGCACTATTCCTTGTTGCACTTTTCACCATTGCAACTTACCCAATATGAACATTCAAAATCAAATCTATCAAGGCACAAAACTAAAACTTCATTTTATTATAACATTAAACTTTTACAATATTAAACTCTTAAAATCTTAAATTGATGCAAATAAGAAACCTTGTTTTTTAATTTCATTAATATCAATGATGGGAGCCACATTCAAAGGAGTGAAACGCAATGGAAACCTATCACAAATCATACTTTTAACATCCGACAAAAGGGGTTAGTTAATGCAAGTAGCATGTGATCAAGATCATTGGTTGAAATGATAGTTATTCCACACATCTACGGTGTTGCATTATGGCAATTTTTCGTATCCTATGGCTCAAATTCTTTGTGGCCATTTGTCAAAAAAAATTTGCACATGGGTGAAAATTCACCACAAAAAATATGTTGGGTGGTTTTCATTTTTTTAACTATGTATTAGAATTTTGTGAAAAAAAATGGTTAGTTTTTTAAAGCACCTCATAAATTTATATTTGTTGGTTTTCAAAGGTAGTTTTCACAAGTTGGTTTTCAAATATTATTGTTTCCAATTATAATTTTGGGAAATATTTTAACAAATATCACAAGAAAATAAAAACAATGGAGCAATGTTTTGAAATTTTGAAAATTGCATCATTTCATAATAATAATTTGAAAATGTAGAATTTTATATGTCCATAACTTCTCCCAATCAAATGAACCTTCAAATTCTTTCAACTATTATTCCAAGTATAAACATATGTTTCAATCAATTCCATTGAATTCAAAGGTTTTTACAACCAACCCTAAGATCATTAGGCCAATTTCTACTCACAAAATACTAAACTTTTAAAATTTTATGATTACAAAATCTCATTATATTAATAAGTTGTCAATTAAAAATCATTTTGATTCCAATTAATGATCCCAGAATGTCTAATATTCGGTGAATAAAAATTAACAATAAGAAACATGGATTCGTTTTCATTTTAAAATCAATATTACTCTATTGACATCTTCTAAATTGTAAGTTCATTTTACTAGATAGTCATATAATCGCTAATGTCGTATATTATTACTTATAAACATAATCATATGTGAAGTAATATATATCACGTTTTGGCATAATATGTAAGGATGTCATTAATAAAAAGGATAATGTCATGAACATTAACGATAAATGAGGTTTTTAACAAAATTGTTGACATTTTTGAGAAGTTTGCTTATAAGTTTTTTAAATAATTAACATTTTTTTAGAATAATTGTTGATAAATGTTTCTAGAATATGTGTTTGGTATAAATTCTAAACTATGAAGTCAACAAATAGTTGATAAAACTTTATAATAGATGCAATTGGCAAAAACTTTTCAAAAACATAATTGACAAAAACTTTTAGAAAACATGGTTAACAAAAAACTTATAGGATGTTATGTTATACACTTGTTTATACAATTTTGTAAATGATTGATTGGTAAAACTTTTTGAAAAGTTGTTAAATTCTTTTAAGGTTTCATTGGATACTATAAATAAAAATCTTAATTTTTGTTAACACAAGTTGTGGTCCTTGTATTCATACTCACTACATTAAAACACGATAAATACAATTAAAATAATTAATTAATGTCATAATTCTAAACCACATACATGATTAACAATAACTACATGACTATTAGTCCAAACCAATGTTGGGTGGGTATCATAAATACTCCTAGGCATCACCCGGATATCTCCTAGGCATCCCAATTTGATCCCTTCAGGGCATCATCATGAATGATACCTTGACTAAAAACCGAATTACTAGTTCTCACATGTGTGAAAACTATATGTGAAAAACAATTTTTTATATATATATATATATATATATATATATGAGAATCGGGTCAGGGTTTTTGGGTTTAGTTGTTGTGAAAAATTAGTTCAAGCAATGAGAAAAAAATTATGAACATGGAACAACATTTTATGGACTAGATCTTGTTGACCATTTGTGGACCATGGGTTTAAACTTTGGAGGTATGGTGTTAAGTCAACCTAATTTAATTAGGGCTAAATGAAGGACACCTATTACGGTATGTATGATTTAAGTTTCAACAAGCAAATGTTGAATCAATTAATAATAGGTTACGAAAATATTTTCATATTTTCATTGTTTTGATTTAAAAACTTTTAGTATATATTCATCTAGATGAAATTTGCATAATTTTGCTCTCTTACATACTTGTTAGGTCGAGGGTTATCAATTGTTTGTCACTTCAATGTCACTCACTTCTAGCTTGCGTTTATCCCATTATCAGTTGATGGGTATAGTGGGAAATGGAAAATGGTTAGTTAAAAAAGTTATAGTTCATGAACAAATGATATGCATGTGTGTGGGTTTGTTATGTGTGTTGCAATTGAATATGTATAGGGTTGTTAACAATGTGCTTTGTTTTTTAAATGACATGAAGTTTAAGTTATTCATAAAGTTTGTCAAATGGGGGTGAAATCGACTTGTTTCGTCATAATAGGGGATCAAGCATGTAATTGTGGATGACAAGATTACAAAGCGTAATAACTAGACCCAAAGAGCCAATCGAGGATTAATTTTTCTAAAACATGAAAGAATGTTCAAGCTTGACAAGATTTGTGGGAGTGAAAATAACCCTAATGCGTGAGATTTGTATTTGTGAAAACATGATGGCTTGAGCTTTTGTGTGTGTGCGAAAAAATAAGAACAACCACAAATTTTTTAACAAGAGTGCAAAGAGATTTTGAGCTAGACGTTGTGAAGGTATGACTACGGAGCTTATAGAAAATGGTAATGGAGCTTGTTGTGGAGCTTTTTAAAAGTGTAGGGTTTTCAAGTGGTCCTTTAGTTGATTATGGTTTAGGTGATGGTCATTTAATACCTCTCCATGATGTTTTTGCCTTTGAAATTGGGTGAATCATACCCTTATTTAGGGTTTTTAGGTGGTCTTCTTATTGATCATGGTTTAGGTGATGCTTTAATATCTCACCATGGTGTTTTTGAAATTGGGTGAATTAAACCTTTATTCAAGATTTGTGGGTGGTCCTCTTATTGTGTTGGTTTAAGTTCTTATTTAGTGCCTCTCCATGAGTTTTTTACCTTGGAATTATGGTTAATCAAACCCCCTATTAAGGTCTGTTGGTGGCCCCTTTGTTTCATTTCGTTTAGGGTTTTTAAAAATGCCTTTAGATTTTTTCAATCAAACCTCGTATTAAAGTTTGAAGTTGGTCCCCTTGTTTCATTATGGTTTAGGGTATGATTTAATAGCTTTGGGTCCAATCATTCTATTAGGAGCTGCACGTGCCCATTTAGACCACCACTTTATTCTTTAAAAATTTTAATACATTTTTCAAATATGAAAAATCTCTAAAGTTTTTAATATATATTTTTTGTTAATGTTTATATTTTTAAAATCCAAAAAAAATCATTAAAATATATTTTCAGATTGTGATTTTAGTGTCAAAATTGTTTTAAGCTATTTTTATGCAATTTTTAACAATGGTTACAAAGAAGTTAAAAGTCCTTGTACATATTTTTCACTCATTAGATTGATTCCAAATTTTTATGACATGTACATAACGTATTCAGAGTAACATTTTATTATATTTATATTACAGTCTGAAATTCAAAAAATTAAGCAATGGTTTCAATTGCTTTAAGTACATGTTAGTATGATTGCACCTTTCTACATAATATTTCTCCCTTTAAATTCTAGTCAATCAAACCCCATGTCAAGGTTTGAAGTTGGTCCCCTTGTTGCGTTATGGTTTAAAGTATGATTTATTACTTCACATCTTATTGTTGCCTCTAAATTTTAGTTAATCATGCCCCCACCTTAAAACTTTACATTTGGTGGACTTTTATTCATTTTAATTTAGCTTATGATTTAATTAACTCCTCATCATTGTTTATGTTTGAATTCTAACGAATTAGATTAATATGCGATACAATATGTCCCTTTTATCATTTTAATTTAAGTAAGTATTCCATAGTTTTTCATCATCATTCACCTTTAAATTGTTGCCAATCAAACCCCCTTATTAGGGTATGCAATTCAATCTCTTGGTTAATTTGGTTTAAATTATGATTCCATATCTCCTCAACATTCTTGACCTCTAAAATCTTGCCAATTAGACCTTTGATTAATTCACGTAATCATTTTTGTATGTCATAAACTTAATTTAGATCATCATTTAGGATTTAATGGTCATGTTTTGCATGTGATTTCTTATGAAACATACATTTGATTATTGTATGCAGTTGTTCCTATTGATCATTATGGTTGTGATTATCATTCAAGGTTTGATGGTCATGTTTTACGTTTGAACTTTTTTAAAACATACATTTAATCAGTGTAGGCACTTGCTCCTTTGGATCATTTTAGTTTATATCATCATTTAAAATCAAGTGGTCATGTCTTATCTCCAATTTCCTCTAAAACAAACCTCTACATAAGTGATGTAGCTAGTCATTTAGCTCACAATGGTTTGGTTGGTCATTTGGGAACTATGCATGGTGGATTATTCATGGTTTTTGAAGAAATGGACCTTGTAGATGTAGCTAGTCCTTGTGGTGACACTATTATGTAGTTATAAGACTATGTTGGATAAAAACAATTAGATTTAGAAATGTTAGTTTTTTTTTTAGAGTCTATGTTGGCTTGGACACTATGTAGCACTATGATTATGTTGGAAAAAAATAGTTAGATTTGAAAATGTTAGTTCTTTTCCATACGCTATCTCGGATGGGACTTTATGTGGCACTATGATTATGTTGGAGAAAAAACAATCTTATTTTGAAAATGTTTGATTTTTTTTTTAAAGGCTATGTAGGATGGAACTTTATGTGGCATTATGAATATATTGAAAAAAAAAAAAAAGATTTTGAAGTTGTTGGTTTTTTTCCAAATACACTTGAAAGCGAATGCAAGTGTTGAAAGAAGGTTGGCGTGAGGTTTGATTGTGTTGAGATGAGAAATGATCGTGGACAATATGTTTGATTTGGCTAAGGAGGATGAAGTGCTGTCTAGTCAACCATGGGCTAAGGTTACAAAGAAAACAAAACAATCATGAATTCTTATGGAATCACCCCATTTAAGCACCATGGCCACAATTTATACCTAACATTGTGTGGACGCAAGTGTATGCAAACTAAAAAATGATTTATCATGATAGCATTTTCTAAGAAAACACTTTAAAGGACTAATTCCGAAATTATTTGAAAAAGTTGAAAAGTGGGACATCTAATGAAAAGGGGAGTTAAAAAGTTGTATTGCAAAATGAAAAGGTGTTGGCACAATTAAAAGCCATGAATGGACATGCCACATAGAATGTGTTTAAAAGACAACAAGGGTCCATTCACTATTGGGGTACCCAAAAAAGGAAAAATGATGCTAATATTTTTTTAAAACTATTTTTTACAAATAGCATTTACATTAAACAAATTTTGGTGAGAGAAATTGAATATTCCAATATAAGATATTTCATGAGGTGGTGGTGTTTTTTCACAACGTACATAATTGTGCATGTATATTTTGGTTTGCAAGTAGAAACACAGAAAATGAAAAAATGGGTTTCTAAAATCAACTCAACATGTTTTTCACATTATTATTTCCTACATATGTGACATGCATTTAAATCTAGAAATATTGAACCTAATGGATATACAAAATTAACCAAATTATTCATAAGGGAATCATTTCCCTTGCAACCCTTTGCCTCATAATTTCAAGACTTTGAAATTTTCATGTGATTATTTTTCATCTAATTGACATAATGAACATGTAATTGCATGAAGGGAAGCATTTTTTTCTTCTATAATCTTTTTGACATCAATTGCATCATTTGTGCATTCCTTTGCATTCCTTTAACAAAAAATTATAATATGGACACTTAACCATAAATAAATCAAACAACTCAAAAGGAATTATATACAAATCTAATAATTGTTGGATTTTTTTTTTAGCTTGTTTTTTCAATACTTTAATTTTAGAAACACAAAAATACACCATAGTTGTAATATACTAGACACTACAAATATATAAAATTTCATTTTAAAGTCCTTTTTCAATTAGACACTCCTTTTTGGAACCCCAACTATGAATGAACTCACAAAATGTGATTGATTGTGCTTTTTTTTTTAAGCTTGTTTTTTCAATAATTTAATTGTAGGAACACAAAAATACACCATAGTTGTAATAAACTAGACACTACAAAAATATAAAATTTCCCTTTAAAGTTTTTTTAAAATTAGACATTCCTTTTTGGAACCCCAACTATGAATGAACTCACAAAATGTGATTGATTGTGCCTTTACCCCACCCATAATACTTAAAACCCCATACTCCTATGATATGTGAAAAAGGTTGATGAGATAACATCCACTCCATCATTTAGCTTGGGTTTTGGTACTACATCTACTTCAAATGGTAAAAGGCAAATGAAGGCGGAAAACTTGCAATGCTACCATGCTACAAAAGATGGTAGTTGACAATGATGATTAAAAAACTCTAATCAAGATAAAAATGGAGGTTAATATTTAAAAAAAGAAGTAGATTAGGTTCAATAATATCAAAACAACTAAAAACCTAAGAGTTTTGATAGATGAAAAATTTAAGGCTCATCAAATTAAGGAAGTGTTAAACTTGTAACTAAAACTTTTAATCCCAATCATAATAAACTAGATTGTCTATGTGCTCCCCAATGACTTCATATGTGAAATCTATGTGATGTCTACATAGGAAATCAATCAAAATAGTTGTAGTTTTGAACAAATGATTGTACTTGGGTTTTGTGAAATTGAAGTGTTTCATGAATCTTTTTCCATTTCCGCTTCAATCCACCAATTCCCCACTCCATCTGCACTTTATACCCCATGTGCATTTTATGATATGCATGCACTACATGAGGTCATGGCTAGGGGCAAGTTCATGCCTCCCAAGTTGTGCATCACAAACATCTCCTCATCCATATAACCTAGGTCACCCAATAGATATTCAAAATAGTCATTTGTATGCATAAAACATTCACGACAATTTTTGTACAAATCACATTCACACAAGATGGTCACATCATGCATGGAAGAAGGATACTCACTATCAAGGTAAATGAACAATCCACAATGGTCAATCATGAATGTGTTTTTCATACAATACATCTTTTTGCACCCATCAAACCAAAACATGTGGGTGTCATTGTTCTAGGGCTTGTGGATTTCAATGAAAATCCCATCAATGAACCCAATACAATTGTGGAATTCGAGAATATGCATACCATGTGTAGCATGTTCCTCCATAGTAAGCCACCTGATCTCATGGCATAAGGTTTCATAATGTAGGATGCAATGAAAATTGCATCATCACAAACTACGTTCTTGTTCCAATTCCATATGAATCTTAAATGACACCTTAAATGAAACCTCAAAAGAACTCTAATAATAAAAATGCAAGAACAAATAAAACACACTAAAGAAAATTAAGCGAGAAAAAATGAAGTATGAAAATGTGAAAGCCCTAAAAAACATCCTATGTAATCCATGGTGCAACCCTAAAAATATATATATTATAATGAAAACCCCACAAAAATATGCACAAAAGTGCATACACAAAGGACTCAGTGCCTTAAGTGAAAACCATAAATTTAAAAAAAAATTAAAAATCAATCCAAGGAGTTCCAAGAAAATCCAAAAGAGTTGACCAAAAAGTCCAAAAAATAAAATTAAAAATCATTTCACCCCTTATTTAAAAATCTGATCCCCAGTTTCTAGATTTCATCCCCAGTCTTGGGGACTTGACAGATAACCCAAATAACCAAAAAGGCATGAAACTGAAATAAAGGCTGAGATAGGGTATCCAACTGGGGAGGACTTTACAGATAACTTTATTGTCCCCAAAAAATATTTTAAAAATAATTAAAAATAATTTAAAATAAATTTAAAATAAATTTTAAAATGATGAAAATCAGTGAATCAGATCTCCATGATGAACCTCTCAAAAATTGGTGCACAATTCTTCTTGTTTGCATGTAATTTCACCAACCCAATATATGCAATGTCCTTTCTTAGAGTTCAAAGTGTTGGCAATGAACAACAACCTTTCCCTTTTGATGGCTACTAGCCTACTACTACTACTACTACTACTACTACTACTACTAGTGTTCAGAAAGGGAGTGCTGAGGAGTTAGTCCTACAACATCAATTACTTACAAAGTTCTTTCTTCCTACCAACCCTAAAAAAGGCCATTAAAAGTCCTTGTAGGTATAAAATACAACCATTGACAACAAACACAATTGATGGGTTGATACCATCTTCTCACCACAAAAACCATTGTAAATGACTTGGGGTCATTTGGGTGTGTACAATAGGAGCTTAAGGGATTTTGGATCCCCCTAGGTAATAGTAATAATAATAATAATAGGTCTATTTTTATATGAGGATGTTTGAAAAAGATGGTATTTTGGCTTGTATTAAAAACTTGAGATTAGTTTTAGAGTTACAATATCTTGACAGCTTTTGGTTTCTTTTAGATGATTTTTGTGAAGATTATGTTTTTGCATGGTGAAATTTGTTTCGAGTTTCCATAATTCTTCTTTTTTTTTTCTTTTTTCTTTTTTTTGCCTTAAGATACTTTTAAATGTAAAAAATGGCAAGGCCATAGTGTGACACATCCCTTGTTTTTTGATAAATTTATAAAATTCATAAATAAAATATAATTATTTTAATTATTTTTAAAAAAGATTATTAAAAAAAAACCTTGAGGAAAGTTGAAAAAACTGGTGTTTCTAGAAGGTTCACAAGGGTGAACATGTCAGACCAACTAGACTATTAAGTTTGGCTAGTGAGAACCTCACACTCATTATGAACCAACTTGGTCTACTTATAAGAGCTTAGTACATAGGTACTCTACTCACTCATTGTCATTTCTCTTTGTCAGTCATCATCAGGTAGCCCATAGTTACATATATCATCTTGGGGGCATATACTCTACACACCCAAACCAAGTTTCATTCTATCTCACTCCTATCATTCATCCAAAATATAGTACTCTTTGTGGAGGAGATGGTTTCTAAAGAGGCTTCTTCACTCAAGAAGGTGAAGGCACTTACTCACCAATCTAGGGGTGCTGGTTCTTCACTCTGGCCAGTTTGGTGAAGGGTTTAAATTAAAGACTAAAAAACAATACAAACTTAAACCCTAAACCCATCAATTAGAAAACACTACAAACTTAAACCCTAAACCCATCAATTAGAAAACACTACAAACTTAAACCCTAAACCCATCAATTAGAAAACACTACAGACTTAAACCCTAAACCCATCAATTAGAAAACACTACAAACTTAAACCCTAAAACCCTCAACCCATCAATTAAAAAACACTAAAAACTTAAACCCTAAAACCCTAAACCCATCAATTAGAAGACACTAAAAACTCCTTAACTTTGGGTCTACAACCCAACTCAACCCCCTTCCCCCTCCCATCCCCTTTCTTTCCCCTCAACCAACCTCTTTACATATTTTACCAAACACAACCCTTCTTTTATGGGTTTGTTCAAGGAGTAGTTCTCATAAGTTGGTGGCATTCATTGGCAAGAGAGTACTAGATTCATTCCAAAGAATTATATTCCGAAGGATTGTATGCAACCCCCATTCAATAGGAAGAATATATATATACTAGTTCCATTTTCTTCAAAGCTCAATAGCTCATGAAGAGCCATGATATAGAAGCAAAACAAAACAAAACAAAAATCTTCACCTTGGTCATGTGGTTGTTTTTTGTGTGAATAATGGAAGGAACTTCCTCCTCCCCAAAAAAGGGAATGATTATTATTACCTAGTAATAGTATCCCCATGACATTTGCCCCAAGAGCATGATGTATAAGCAAAATAAAAATACCATAGTACCTTTTCAGGTTTGGTACTCGGGTGTCCAATAATTATTTATATTTTTGAAAATCCACTTCAATGTTAGTAGAATCAATAATTTGTGGGAATTTTGGCAATAAAAAAGACATAATATTGTTCCACAAATTATAGGATAGAGAAATGAACTCTCAATTATTGACTTAAAGCAAGAACCTCCTAAGGTTTCCACCAAGTTTTGTATCCTTTTCTTTTTTTTTCCTTCCCCTCCCTTTGCAATTTCCTTGAAATTTGACATTTCAAACAAAAAAATAATCTAATTTTTTTTGACATTTTCAACAATAATTTGGTTACCACTGAACATGAAAAAAGAGGTACTACAATATATAATTTACCTTAGTGTGATTGTTTTTGTGTGAGAATCAATGGGCATCCTCCTCACTCACAAGCCAAATGATTTAACCTAGTAGTCATTATACCAACGTATATTTGTGCATGATGGGCATGTGTCCAAAGTGAAATATGATAATGTATGTGACACCTTGGGTGCCATTAGTTGTTGTGAGAATAATGGGGCAAAATTCCTTTCATAAGATCATAATATGATTACTACTTGGTAGTAGTAGTATCCTCATGTGTATCTCATAATGTAAAGTGCCCTTGTTGCTTGTTTGCTTGCTTGTGGTTGTTCCTGAATGGGATTTCCCTATGATCTTAACTTACCATAAAGGATCTCTCTCTCTCATGGAGATCACAAGAGATCAGATCAGCAATTTCAAAAGTGTTGGGTGGGGGGTAAAAAGCAAATGAGAAAACAAAACAAAACAAACTTGTAGGTATGTGTTGCCTCCAAGTTCATATTCCAATGAAATCTCAAGAGCTTGTATAACAAGGGGTGTGTTCACATGGTGGCCTTGCCATTTACGTTTTAAAAGTATATCTTAATGCATACGACGAATTATGAAAACTCAATAATACTACTTCATCATGCAAAAATATAATCTTCAAAAAATCGTCTAAAAGAAACCAAAAATCCTTCAAGATATCATATTTAACTCTCCATAACTAATCTCAAGTTTCAACACAAGCCAAAAAAATATCATCTTCCAAAAACCCTCATATAAAAATAGACCTATTTCGTAGGGGCCAAAATCCATTAATCTACTATACTCTATAATGAATCTAAACACAATATCCTTGCTTTGGTATGCAAGGCCAATAAAAGCTAGTGTAGCATGTGCCCTTGGTCCAAGTGTGAACAAGATCCTGATGATAGAGCCTTATTATGAGTACGTTTTTTTTTTTAATTTTTTAAATTATTTCCACTAAGAAAAAAGACCCACCATAGGTCAAAATATAATGGAATCGCCTCCAAAAAAATCGCACTCATCAAGAATACCAATAGATTGCCCCAATTTCCTTTCAAAATGTAATTTTGGTCAATATTGTTGGCAATATTGAAATGTAATCATTATCTATAATGAAAAATGTTTCCAACAACAAAAAAAAGGTCCAATAATACCAATCACAAGTAAATAACCCTTATTAAATTTTAGATTATGTAATTGTTCCAAGTGTGAAAATTATCATAATATAGAGCCCTACTATGAATACATTATTTTAACTTTTGAATTAATTTACAATTAGAAAAAAAGATTCACCGTAGGTCAAAATATAATGGGATCACCTCCAAAAAATCCCACTCATCAAGAATACCAAGAGATTGCCCCAATTTAATTTTCGTCAATTTTTTTGGTAATATTGGAATTTAATTATTATCTGTATTGAAAAAATGAAAATAAATCCAACAAGAAAATAAATCCAATAATACCATGCACTGGTAAATAACCCTTGTTGAAATTTCTTTGACATTTTTTTTGTCAATATTCAATCTTGAAGCACACACAATGTCAATTGTTAGGGTTTCAAAATCTAAAAGTTAGAGTCCCTATTACATTTATTCCTCCCTCTTACCTTTGTATTATATGAGTTCTATGTTTGCAATTTTTTTTACTAGCTTAGGGTTTTAGTGAATGTCAAGGACCTCTTGTTTTCTAGATTCATTATGTTAACAATCATATTTTGGGGTTTTTTTAATCACCATTTATAGTATTATGTGATAGGTTCAATATTGATCACAATGCATAGAACCAAAAAGCTATTCACCTGCAACACAAATAAGAATTAAGCAAAACCAAAACTCTTACAAAAACATAAACTAGCATAAACAAAACAAACTACAACAAGACATGGTTTTTATGTTGACTTTTTTTAATTGAAATTTCAATCATAATGGAAAGTGGACAAATTGGGCTTTAATCAAAATGGTCAAATCATTTTAAACAACAATTCAATTTAAATTTTGACTCAAAACTAACATGTTTGAATTGACTAAAATGATTGACGTGCTAGGCTATGTAGGATGTCATATATCAAATCCATATTGACTAAAATCTAGTATATGTGTAGCTGATGTGGGTGTCAAATATCATATTGTTGGCAACTAAGATGATTAATATGACTAGTGATATGGATGTCAATTGTCAAGTCTTTGTGATTAAATTCACTAACTTTTGTGCCAAATGTCAAGTTTTTTATGACTCATGTTTGATGCCTTTAGTGGCATGTGAAAGCCATTAGTCGTATCATTTATATCAATACATTTATTATTACTAATTAATGATTATTTATTTAGTTATTTCATGGTTACTTGGCATGACCAATATTTGTCAAATTGATATGTATTGACATGTGGTTCATATATTAGTCAAGATTTGACACATGTCCATTTAGTACAATTATTATTTTTTGGTTTTGCTTACCAAACTAAGGTTTAAATTAACTTACCACAAGTTTTGGATTTAAGGTTTATAACCATTTAAATCCTTAAACCTTGTATACGTTAAATATAGACTAATAGGTATCAATTGCACATGCACATAAATGTTGCAAAACATAACTTATGAAGAAACAAAAAAAACATGGCAAAATGTGCATGTCAAATTTGCATTTCAAGAAAATGTTTTTTGCATTCCACTTGGAAAATTTATATACAAAATCTGAAGTCATAGACTAAAGGCTACACACAACAACCATGTTTACTGAACACATGCTTACCCATTCGAGGTTATTAATTCCCATGACCAAAAGTATAACATATCCAACTACATTTGCTATTGTAATTAATAGAAGATCAAGATCCCTTTCTAGACATGGCAATTGTGCAACACCAAAAAAAAACCATAGTAATGTTATAAAAAGATAGTCCTCTAACATTGTCTAGTTGTGATGAATGGCATTCCCATCCCAAATTTCACAATAAATTTAATCATGTATCCTTACCTCTAGATGCTAGAAAGAGAAGTTCAACATTCTTTCAATATTATGTAACAAATTCCAATGATGTTAATAAATATTATACTTAGTATAAAATACTGGTTGGGTAATCTACTTAGTGTAGACTACCCAACCAATAGTTGTCCTCTACTTCATTATTAAATGGCAGCGGGGAAATGTAAAAATATGGAAGATCGGCCATACATTTGTATGGATAATCATCTAGCAACAATATATTGTTTGGTCTTAAGCTCCTTAATCACGTGTTAATTTTAGAAAACACTTTAGTCATGTTATCAAAATTAGCTCCTTATATGGATGTAGTCAATGGCAAGGCATGCGTTGTCACATTTTTCATCGCCTTAAACAAATGTAAGCCTTAGCCATGATCTTTTCCCAAACAAGAAGTTCACCATGGGTTTAAAGTTTGGTTGTATCATTGATGACCAAATACCAACATCAAATCTTGAAAAACATAATTGATCCAAAAATTTGAACACATTTGGACATGGGCTTACAAACTTCCTCCCACATTTCATTGGAGTAATGGTTTCCATGATATCTTGTAAGATTTCAAATGTTGCACATCACACAACATTCACATCCAAAACAAAAAGATAATGTACCTAATGTGTTATAATGTTGATTGGGGCATAATTGCATGTGCTTAAAAATAATTTGGAACCCACCTTGTTGTGGAACCCACTTTGGTGGGGCTAACCACATTTTGATCCATGTTACCAAAGTTTAAATGTTTAGCATCATCATTTTTCTTACAAATATAGAAATTATGTCATTTATAGCCATTCCATGTGCAACTATGTGTGATTAAATGTTGCCTACGACTACGAATGGTTGTTTATGCAACTATTTTTCAAATTTGGATGAACTTTGGTCTTCCTTTCAACTAGCTGCAATTATGACCAATTTCATCATTCTAATAGGTTGATTTTTCATTATGTCTTTGTATTTTTTACAACATCATATATATGTTTAATTACACATCCAACCAAAGTAGTCACATTATAGTTGCATAAGGTACATATGTTACTTAGCAGCTACATGTATAGACTGTTTAATAATACATACTTACCTATATATATATATACCTACCTACCTACCTACATTACAACAAAAGGTGTCCTTGTACGCCAAGTGATTTCATTAGATTTTGAATGAATTCACTAGTTATAATGAACAAGGACCAGTGAAGAAGCAGTGAACTCATTAGTTTAGTGAATGGGGACTACTGAACTACACCCACATTTTGTAGTAATGTAGCTATCTATCTACATACCTACTTACTTACTTAGTATGTACGTACATTTTATGTATCTACTTATTTACTTACTAGGTACATACACCTTACCTACCTATCTATGTACTATTTATTAAATACTTACATACCCATTAGCTTCCTAATAGGTATTTAATTATAAATAATTATTTATATACTATCTAAATAGGTTTTAAAAATAAATTATTATGCATAGGCTATTTAAATATGTACTTAAAATAAATATTATTTAAATAGGTACCTAGTAGGAACTTATGTTACTTAGAAGGTAGGCTATGTAATAGTATGTGCTAAGGAATAGTTTAATTAGACTACAACTATGTGATTGGGCTGCAACTAAAATTTTATCACATATTGTTTGCTTTCCCTTTCAAGTTTATAAACTATATAAGTAGGTTGTTTTGGTGGAATAAATACATTCAATTTTTTCAATTGCCATATGGGAACCTAATCACATAGGTTCCACCTAAAAGGTTAAACTTAAAATAAAATAAGATTTTGTCGTAAAAGTTTCAAACCTAGACCTCCCTACTTACCTCGACTAAACCTATGGCTAGGCGGCCTAGGCTTAACCTAACTGCCACATGGCCTACTATAAATGGCCTAGTTTGAAATTAAATTATGTACCTTAGGCACCTAACTAGGCTAGAGGTGGCTAACCTAGGCCTAGCCTAGGTGCCATGTGGCCTATCATAAGTGGTCCAACCCTAAACTAACCTTAAAAGATTATAGGGCAATCTTAAGTTGCCAAGTGGCACAATCTAGTTGCTTTAATCAAATGGTTGAAAAAATATATATATTTGGTAAAATATTTCAAAAAATTCAAATGATGCCCACGTGTCACATTTTTAGGGTACCACGTGTGAACATATTGGTGCGCACTATAGTTGCAAGTGTAGTTGTAAGAATTCATCCTTGGATACGTATAAAATTTCAATATTCATATTCTATGAAAAAATATTTCATATGTTGTCTACAACTAGTGGTCATCTACAACAAGTTGTTTGCTAATATGTCGATTTTAATCGTTATGTTGTTTACAACTAAAATTTAGTTACAAATGATGGTCGCAGACGACGATTTTTCTATTAATTTTACTATCATCCCCCATTTTCAAGTGTGCATGTGTTCATTGTCTACCTATCCAAGCTCACCACATGCCCTCAACAACATCCAATTTTGAAGATGATTGCATCACCACCTTTGGCACCTCCTTATTAATAGTCTTTTGACTTGTGACGACACACATTTTGTAGTTGGAGGCAACATAGCCACATCCCCCTTTTGTTCCAAAGATGTGTGATTGGGCATTATTTTATGGTTGCATTCTTCTAATGAAGTTAAACCATACCCCTACAAAATTCCACACAAATGAAGTTTAAATGCATTCATCACATATAATTGTGCATCTAAATAAAGAAAACAATGCATAGACCTCTATGTGATTGGTAACTATTCAAGAACTACCATTGTTTCTTCACGTTCTATGCAACCTATTGACTTACCATTCCCATAGAATAATCATTATACGTTTTGGCTACATCAAATAGACTACATGATAAGCAAGGGGCCTAATCATGTCATCAAGGTTAACAACACCTTCACCATGTTTGACATGAGCTTTTGTTGTGATTTTAACTTTCGTGTGACATTAATAAATTCTTCATGATTGTTTTCCATCACCTATAGTCAAATTTTAACTTCGCGTGATATTGTGAACCAACTCCTAGTTGATTCATTACACCAATATGTGTTTCAATTTTGTTTGTGGTTTATTAAATTTTGAATGAAATTTGACAAATTTATCAATGCAAAAGTGGCCAACCCCTCAATGAACAAGGACCAACTTATGGTTATGGCCAAATGAATTCATTAATAATTAATTCACTAATAACTGGTCAAATTCATTGATAGTTAATTTATTATATTAGCTTCCTAGTTCATAGCTAGGTTAGGATGAGTTATGTTAAGCATCCAAGAACCTTGCAGAGTGAAAGCACACTACACAATCCCTTTTTAGGTGTCAAACTTATAATTTGTTTCTTGCATGTCTTTGAAACTTAAATATAAAACATTAATATTTTCATTGAAACAACAAGAAAAGGATTCATATATGTAACATTAATAGAGTTGGCATTTTAAAAATGTAAAAAAAATATCAAAATCTTTGTTATTTAATAAGTAATGGACTTTTCAATGTTTTTCAATGTCCTATAAAACTCATGGATATGGAATTTTATTTTACAATTTGTTAGTCGTATGTGTTTGAAAATTTGGAATATTGAATGAATGGAATGTGATTTTAATTTATTGTGTTTTTGGACTTGTCCAAATCCCAAAAACTATAATTATTTAAAAAATCTTTAAGACATTTTAAAAATTAATTTTTAGGATAAATTTTGTATGTCTTTTAGCATCACGACTTGAAATTGAAAATGGAAAAAATGTTAATTTCAACATCATGTAAATATTCATATTTTAAGCCAATTTTCAGCTACATGAGAAAAGAACTTTTAAAAAAGGACTATAATCCATCAACATTTAGCCACTTCAATGTGTTTTCACCCAACCCACCTAGCCCATCAACTTAAGACGTAAGTGTGAAGGTTTGAACCCCTCACCTCCTTTCATTTCATTGTTTAAGAAACAAGTATTTGATTATTGGACCATTATTTGAATACCTGAAACGATTTGTCACCACCATTATTATGCGTATTATTTTCCTAACATGTGTAGAGCTTACCATAGGCTAGGTTCCTATGTTAGTCTTAGGTTATTCCTAGATTATTGTAAGTTATTATAAACTATTCCTAGGCTAGTGTAAAATACCTTAAGTTATTTATATGCTACCATAGGCTAAGATTTTAGCTTAATCTTATGTTATTTGACATGATTTTAAGTTATCCACCCTTAGTTATTTTATTTAATTTATTATAAATTATTCTCAATTAAGCCACCCTTGGCTGTTTTAAGTTATCTTATGTTATTTTATTTTTGGCTAATCCACCCTTGGTTATTTTAAGTTATTGTGCCTTAGGTTATATTAATTTATTCTACCCTAAATTATTATTGGCTAATCCACCCATATTTATTATAAGTTGTTATGCTTTGAAATATTTTGGGTTATTCTACCCTATGTGACGAATGCGAACATTAGATACCATATTTTAATGGACGGAATTCATCCATAATGTTCATCCATAACTCCTAATTAACTTTTTGTTAATTTATAGATAAATCCAAGTTATGTCCAAATTAACTCATAGTTAAATTGTAATTAACTCCTAATTAATTACCAATCAACTTCAAATTAAGTCTTAATAAAGTTTCAGTTATGAAGGTTTTTAGGAAGCTTATTTACTTGATGCACACATAAAAGCCTCCTTGAAACTTCCTTAACTTAAATCCCCAAAGGGGTAGAAATCAAAGTAAGATATTTCATTTTTTTTAGTTTATTCAACATTAGTTTTAAACACAATCTTACACCATAACCTTATCATGTTATTTTCATGTTTATGTTTGCATATGTCAACATAATTTAAATATTTGTGTTCACATTTGTTTTGCACATCTTATGTTTGTGTTCTTATTTTTGAATCACATATTCCTATTTTGTTAATTATTTGAAATTTAGACTTACATTTTTCCTTTAGCTTTTGTTCTTATAGTTTTTCATGTCCTTGACACCTTAAGATATCTCAGGCTATTATTGGTTAATCCACCTTTGGTTACTATAGGTTACTGTGCCTTAAGCTATTTTAAGTTAATCTACTTAAACTATTATTGGTTAATCCACCTTTAGTTACTTCTGATCATTTCAAATTTATATTTTGATCTATTCTAGGTTATTCACCCCATGCTATTTTTTATTATTCCACCTTATATATGTTATTATAGGTTATATTCCATCTTAAGTTTTAAAATTTTATTATTTGTTATTCCACCCTAAGTTATTTAGGTTATTTTATCTTAGAATAATATTAATTATTTAAAACCATTCCACTTTAAATTATTTAAACTATTCACCTTTGGTTATTTAAAATTATTATACCTTAGGCTATTTTTTGTTATTTTAGCATCACAAACTTGCCCCCTCCATATATCTATATTTTTACAACACTTTAACGATATGTTCAAGGTTAAGTGTTAACGAAGTGTTGATCAATCATTGATATGATGTTATAATGACATTGTAATACAATGATTGCAATGTGCTATAATGTCATCACAATGTCATATCAATGATTATATCAACACTTTGTTAGCAATTAACCTTGAACACATTGTTAAAATGTTGAAAAAACACAAATACATGGAAGGGGTAGGTTTGTGACGAGGCCATTCCACCTTAAACTACTTTTAGTTATTTAAAATTATTCCACCTTAGGTTATTTAAGGTTATTATACCTTAAACTAAATTTAATTATTCTAAATTTTTAAATTATTATACCCTAAATTATTTTTGGTTATTCAACCTTAGTATATTTTAGGTATTTTTATTTAAATTTTTTCAAATAGGTTATTTTAGTTATTATATACCTTTGATTATTATTGGTTATTCCATTATAGGTTATTTTTATTATTTAATTTTATTAAACCCTATGTAATTAAAGGACATGTTACTTTAAGTTATTTTTTTATTATTCTTATTTATTTATCTTATTTTCTATTGTTTCAAACTTTTTTGCCCTAGGTTATTTTTTGGTCTTTCAAGTTATTCCACCTTGAGCTATTATAAATTATTTAAAGATATTTTGTGTAGGTTATGTAATTTTAGGTTTGGTCTAGTCTATAATAACGCAAGGTATAACCTTTAATGAAATAATTTAAAATAATATAGGTTAAAAAAATAAGAACCTAAAGTAAAAATGTTGATAATAATTTAAGGTAAAATAACTAAAAATAACCTAAGGTGGAATAGCTTGAAATATTTGAAAATAGCTTAAATAACAATAATTTCACCACATTTGTAAAATAAACCATATTTCAACTTAAAAAGTAACCCACACATATAAGCATCTTTGTTATCTTAATTAGCCTAAATCTATAAGAAAAATAACCTTGTAAGGAAATATATTAAAAATGTTGCTACAAATACATCAAGGCCATAAACAAATCACCAAATTTAGGGGGAAGAACACCTACTAAATAACCAAATGATCATAGATGAAATTTGAAGCTTCCACAATTTTATGCATCAAATGTGTATAAACTCTTTAAAAATGTTATTATGTTGCATCCACAAATCAAGACCTATTAATGGGTTTAAACTATGCTATGAATCCATGCCACTTCAGAACCTTTGTTCATTTGCATTTGCAACCTTCGTCCCATTCACATTCATTTTGGGGCTTTTACCAAGTTGGGGTATCCTTCATAGGTTTGCCTCTTGACGCCCCAACCATCCACATCAATCAAGATAAGGACCAAAACTAAGTAAATGAAAAAAAAAATGTATTTTTAATATAAGGTTAAAAGTCATTATCAAATGTACCATCCTTTCCTTAAACTTGAATTCACTAACTCATCAAATTTGACTTGCGATCTTGTAAGTTGCTCACATTTTTGTCATTTCTTAATTACGAAGATTAGGTTCATTTCATTAACCCAAATTACAAAGAGGCCTTAAAACAAACTAAATCACCATATAGTTGTCATGTTCACATGTAGTCAAGGTATTTCACTAAGATTATTTTTGGTATTATTTATTTATTTGTTTCAATCTTTGATAAAATTTCATAATTATTCATTAATTAATCTAATTTCATTTTAAATGCAGACAATTATTTATGACCTATTATAACCTTTCAACGTATCAATTAACTATAATATCACATATTACATAATAATTTAAACCAATATTTAATTTAATTTCATGAAATTTCTTGCATATAATTGGGACAAAATGTTGTATTTTATTTTTGGGCCTTTAGTTGAAATAATGTTACAACATTTTAAGAAACAAAAAATTGAAAATAAATTATAAAATCAGATAATTAGTTTATATATAATAATAATAATAATAATAATAATAATAATAATAAACAAATATATGGACATAATATAGTTTCGACTTTGTAACATAATATTCAAAAATTTCAATGAAATCTTAATTTTTAGTTAAAATAAATGATTAAACTTTGGGAAATTAAAATATTTACATTTGATTTATGTTAGCCATAAGAAAATTTGCATG
This sequence comes from Sphagnum contortum, assembly GCA_963920785.1. Taxonomy (NCBI): domain Eukaryota; kingdom Viridiplantae; phylum Streptophyta; class Sphagnopsida; order Sphagnales; family Sphagnaceae; genus Sphagnum; species Sphagnum contortum. Next base: position 3,379,176 of record OY987284.1, on the reverse strand, counting down.
ACCAAAATGAAATTTGTGAAAGTTCGTTATAAAAAAATCTATTTACAAATCATTAAGTAATTTGTTTGTGAATAAATGTGTTTTAAATTGTCATTAAACAATGACATTCAAATGTCTTTTCCTTCAAATGATTGGCATTTTTTGTATTGTACATGTGCAAACTTTTGAAAAAATATTCAAACTTGATTTTCATTTATTTCATTTGAACAATTATGAGAAGGAAAATATATTTCAAAGTTTGGTTTGTAAAACAATTTGGCATAATTGTGATATATTCAATTTTTGATAATTTGTGTTATATTGTTAAATGGTTTTTTGTTGGCAAGAAAATGGATTGTGTCCTTGTAGACAAAGGTTCAAACCTTGGTACCAACAATAGTATGTTGATCATATAAAATTGTATGTTGACTATATAAAATATGTGCATTTCAAAAATGTGAGATAAAAATGATGATAAAAACAAAATAATAATAATTAATTCAACTTCATTACATAGTCATATGTCAATTTCCTATTTCATCACATGATAGTGAATTCATTTGTCCATAGCAACCCATTGCCAATACTAAGAAGCACAATGAACTAATTAAATTTGTAGCCTAGTGAATTAATGAAGATTTCACCCAAATTACTAGTGAACTATATCAACAATCCTAGTTGTGTTTAAGTAGCCCACTTAAACAATTTTCCTTCCACATCAAAACTTATAATTCAATTGATTCCAATATACCTTTAAACAATTGTGTGGCTGGTCTTCACCTTTATTTATCTTTCTTTTCAATGACCCGTGTCTTCCTTTGAACACAATGGCAACTTGATCCTTGACATATTTGTAACCAAAGAAGTGATATAGGTATTTAAATTGCATTTCCAAGGTTGTGACTACCTCTAATAGTTCAAATAGTTGTTTTTGAATGTCATCTATAATTGGTTTGAGCTTCAAGACATAACCTTGAAAGGTAGTTTCAACCATTGATTCTACCCCCCACCTACAAGTCTCCCATCTTTGTTGCAATGCACAATAGGTTGAACATCTTTACAAAAAATGCATCCACTTCAATGTGGATCCTTCTTGTAACCTTGTACATTGCTCGGTGTACCACCATGCCTCCAATTTACTTGGAATGAACCCCAAATGACATGACTTGGGTATCTAGTTCGGCCAAAAATCTCCCATTGAAACCATATTAACATCCTTGCCTATCAATGAGAAGTTATTACACATTGAATCTTTTTGGGTTGTTGGAGTGCTTGTTATTAACCATTCTACATGCATAATGTGTGGCTGTGACAAGGGTAGAGGATCTATAGGCCATTTTTGAAGCATTTATGGCATCTCCACTAGTGGTTGATTTACAACCCACTATGGAGGAGTAAGTGGTTGTGGCACCTGTGTTGGATTTGTTTGCCATTGTGTTAGAGATGGTAGATTTGTATGCCACTATCATTGAGCTTATAGACCAAACATTGGTGCTAAAGTTGGGAGCCATTCATAAGGACTTAAATGTTGTGGCATTATGGTTGGCCACTATGGAAAAGGTTGTGGCGGATATTGAAAACAATTGCGATATGGTTACTTGGGGGGTTAACTATGTGTTAATTTTTTTCACTACATGCATCAAAAAAGGTATTTTGGGGGGGTTTTATGAAAGGGAGCTTTAAAATTCCCCATTATATTAAATTTGAATATACACATTTAAAATGTGCCCCAAAATTAATTCAATGTTTTGTTTTCACAAAGAAAGTAAGGTGGTTTTGTGTGTTTAAACAAAAATTGTGCACAAATTTTTTAGTTACAGAAATACATTGATAAACATTTCAATACCAAATCACAATTGAAATGATGAAGACCATGTTTGATGTTCACAAAACCATTACAATGTACACACAATGAACATTTGGTTTGTTTCCATGAGAAATAAAAGAATAAAAGAATATATTTTATTTAGGTTCCAAAATCAAACCAAGCAAGGTGTGTATTACAACTCAAACAAGGGACCATCAAGTTCTTACATTTGAACCCTTGTCAACTAATTGTTTTGATAAAATAAATAGTATTTTAAGAGTGTTACCTCTTTTATGGGACCTTATGTTTTTACTCGTGTAATTATCTAATATATAAAAAAATGACAACCCCACCCCCAGCTAAAAAATATGCTTACAATTTTATTAACTTATGTTTGAGTTTGATCGAAGATTTCATAACTAGCCACAATTTTATCTTGCTTGCAAAGTAATTATATGTTGAAATTTATGTTTAATTTCAATTGCCATTTATTTTCTTGCTTACACCTTTGAATGAGGTTCACTTCTTTCATTGAACATTTCAAATACATGAATTGATACAAAATTACAAAAATATTCAAAGTGTAACTATTACTCCCAAGTTACCACCTTGGGTGAATTAATGCCTACACTAATATGATGGTAGAAAATAGAAACCCCAATCTTTTGGAAGTTCATTTTAACCATGATAAATATCTCATCATAATGTTAGATTCGCACTTGGTGATAGGGTGGTTGGTGGTAGGATCCCTAACACCATTTTAACTCCACGATGTTGACAAGTGGGCTAACATTATGCATGATGGCATTTTTTTTTCACTACCTATTCACACATAAGGGAGACTTTGATGTTAGAAAGTGATGGCAACATATCTTTGTTCACAAAGGTTCACACTTAACACCGTCATCATGCCAATGTACCTCATCCCCATTGTGCACACTTTGTTTCCATCGTCCTTGTTTCGTGTCAAAAAACATTTTTGTTTCGACATTCTTTTTTTCATCACTCCACAATCATGTTTCATACACCTCGCATGGTTCTTCTTCTATATTTTCACATTGTTACACTATGCACTTGATACACTTTGTGTTTTTTCATGCTTTTGCATCTTAACATCACTACATTGTGCATTTCATACACTACTAGTTTGAACCTCGTGCCTAATGCACATGTGTGTATATATTTGACGGTACACATTACAAAATAACAAATACAAACTACATTTCCAAAACCTCTTTATATACCACATTTTGCATGTATCTATCAGGACCCTAATTGATGAAAATCTTGATGTTTCCATTACTTGTTACCCGTGAGATAGCAACATATAGCTAACCATGGGGAAAGACCAAAGACGACAAATATACCCCAACATTGTTTAGTATCTGACTTTGACTCTTATTGATTGTCATCGCAAATGCCATTCAAATAGGAATATGAACACACGTTTGTCAACATTGTTCCTTGTGATGATCTCTGTTTCAATGACACGTTAACCCAATCTTTTGACAATCAATACCCTGGGGCTGGGCATGCCTTTCCTAGACAACAACACATGTGCAAAGGGGCGAGGTTATTTATTTATGCTAGGGTTTTCTTCCTTGTATGATGCCATCCGTGGATGGATGACGGGACGAATGGATGGATGGATGGAAAAAGCTTCACAAAAAATGACAACGACATCCTTTACAATATGTAATATGGGTTCTATCCTATTTTTGCATCCTCACACCATTGCATTGATTTTGCATCTTCATATTTCGTCATGTTTCATTGATGTTTACACTACATTCTATCATGGTTTTACATTTTCACATTTTGTCATGTTTCATTAATGTTTGCATTACATTCTATCATGGTTTTACATTTTCACATTCCGTCATGTTTCATTGACGTCTACACTCCATTTTATCATGGTTTGCATCCTCACATTCCATCATATTTCATTAGCATCGTTGTGGTGTTTTATGTGTATTTTGTACATGCTTTGTTTCTTTACATTTTTTCAATGAAATTGTCAACTTATTTTGCTTTGTAACTTTCTCTCCATGCACAATGGTCATTGTCGTCATGTGGGAGGTTTGTCCCCCTTCATAGGTAATTCATAGAAAGAGAAAGAGATTTACTTGTAAGGATTTATAGTTAGCACCCCTTTTGAGAGGTGCTAACTAACATTGTATTTTTGGAGACTAAAATTTTTAATGCTAATTTAATTTTTTCTATAACTGTCACTTAGTATCAAGCTAACATTGTCTACCGCATAGGATGGCATGTAACATTTAGTGCAAGCTAACATTTCATATATGAATCGAAGAATAAACTTGGTCCAAATTCACACCGAGTTAACACTAGGTCTGAACCTAGCATAAGACTAAGTCAGGAGGGTCTCTGAGTCCAACAAAGTCAACATTTTCTGCATGAAATGTGACCACTAAAAGGTCTCTCTCACTCAAGAAGGTGAAGGTACCACCAGTGTAGGTGCTGGTTCACCCTGGTAGCCAATTGGACACCTCCTGCAACACCCCAGTCTACCATATGGCAGGTCACAAGCAGCAGATAATAGTAACCAACTAGGCAAATTAACTTTATATAATGGGCAAAAAAAATAAAATTTCTGCAGTATAAGATGAAGAAGAAGAAGAGGAAGCAATAGTTTTTTGGTTTTTTTTGGGTTTTGGTTGTTGTCACACTGGTGATCATCCATAAGGAGATTTAGCCACATTTAGCTATAGACCAGAGCTATGACAATAAAAACGCTGCCTTCAGAAGAGGTAAAGTAGTCTAGGGTAGTTTTACTTTGTACAGCTGCTGCTTCTTCGTCTTCTTCTTGCTTCCTCCCTCCCTTCCTTCCAGGAAAGAACAAAACTTTTGAAACTCCCATGTGAGTTAGCACAGTTGCTGCAGAAAGAGACTCACTCCCATTAATGGGCTGGTTGGCGGGCTGGCTGGCTAGCTAGCTGGCTAGCTGGTGGCTCCACACAATGAAAACACAAGTAAGTGTTGAGTGAATGAGTGAATGAGTGAGTGAGTGAGTGAGGAAGAGGCAAACGAGAAGTGGGTGTTTTGTGGACGCGTGTGTAGAGCGTGTGGTTGTCAAGGTGCTAGCCATAATATCTTTACTCCGACGTTAGTTATTTCAACGCCCAAGTCATAAATGCGTCGCTTGATCTTTGGAGGTGGCCCAGCGTGAGTTTTCGACTTGCGGGCAGCAGCGTGAGCTCCCAAGCAAACCGACGCCAAAGCATCATCATAAATCATAATCATAGTGATAATAACAATCAAACTGAACTGCAAGCTGCAGCAGCAGCAGCTTCCCATCTTCTGCATTGGACGGTACATTTACATTGAAGAGTAGTCATGGGCAGCTTCCTAAACTGCTGGTGCTGCTGGTGCTGCTGGTGCTGGTGCTGCTGGTGGAGTCATAAAAGAGGGGGTTGAATCATCTCACCTCCCCTGCCAGGCAGTGAACTACTACAACGAACCGGTGGTCGTGCGGTTACCAGCATGTGGGCCCCCCTAGTATACCCGCCGGATATAATCACCCCCCGGTTTTCAGTCCTCCCTCACTCGGTTAATGATGCTGATGTTGTTATTTATTTTATTGGCCTTGCCTACTCAAGGCATGGATATTGTGTTTAGGTTCATTATAGAGTATTTTAGCTTAAAGGATTTTGGCCCCTAGGCAATAATAATAATAATAATAATAATAATAATAGGTCTCTTTTTATATGAGGATTTTTTAAAAGATGATATATTGGCTTGTGTTGAAACTTGAGATATTAGTTTCTCGAGAGTTAATATGATATCTTGAAGGATTTTTGGTTTTCCTTTAGAGCGTTTTTTCTGAAGCTTAGATTTTTGCATTGGTGAAATATTGGACTTTCTATAATTCTTCTTTTTGCCTTAAGATACTTTTTGAAGTAAATGGCAAGGCCACAAGTGTGACAGACCCCTCGTTTTATTAAAAAAAAATTAAATAAATATTTTTTGAGTATAAAACCTTGAATCTCAAAAAAAAGAGGGAACCGATGGGTCTTTGATTACAAATGTTTGGGGGCCAAGAACTGGAACTTCCGGTTATCAAAAAATCAAATACCCGCACAACATGTCTACGTACTGCGCCACAAAACAAAAACACACACAGACACACGAGCCTTGAAGCTTAGCCTAGTCAGATCAGTGGGTTTTTTGAACCTGCAAGTGACTGTTGCAGCAAGCAAGCAAGCAAGCATTGCAAGCAATCAGTCCTGCAGTTGCCGTAGCAGCAGCATTATCTATCTCTCCACTAGTTTCACTCTCCACCTCTCCCTCTCCTGAGAGTCCTCCTCCTGACTCCTGCCTCCTGATGAGATCCCCCCCTTCTTCCCCTCCCCGAGTTTCCCACCTGATCGATCTCTCTTCCCATTTATTATGATCACATATTATTCACCACCTACTACTCCCCATCAGCTGCATCCATCCATCCAACCATCCGGCAATGCATCACTACTACTACTCAGTGATTCTCCGTGCAAGTAAGTAAGTATCTGCAGCTGCTTCCGCATCAATCCAACTTTGTCAGCTTTGATGAAGAACCTCCGGTTCCTTCCTGCTCTTTATAGATACATTAAACTTACCCAGCTCAAAGATGTAGTAGTCTATTAGAAGTAGGACATTGTGCACTACTTGAGGTGGTGGTGGTGGTGATGGGGTTTGTCATCACTTCCTTATTTTATGCAGCATGTTCCATAAATGCAATTTATTGGCAGGAGGAAGAGGAAATTTCTTTAGTATTTCCTCAAACTAACTTACCACATGCTGCTGTGTGTCTGCTCAGGTCTGGTTGGCATCCGACTTTTTTTAGGTATACCAGAACTAGTTAGTAAAACAGTAGGTAGGGATTTTTTTTTTCTTTTTCAAAATTTTTTATTGTTGGGCACTGTGTGGTTTTCATTCAGTGAAAGTGACAATAATATTGGCCATCCAGGAATAGGCTTCTTCCCTTCCCTCCAAACTTCTTTAAACTCTACTATGGACATACATTGCTAGTAGCAAAGAAGAAGCAGCAGAAGAAGAAGAAGTCAGAAGAAGAAGAAGTTTGTTTTTGTAGTTTGGGTTTTTGAGTAACATTGAGCACACAGCTTTTAGCTCCTTATTCCATTTGTAAAGGAGTCTGTCTGAGGGTGTGATCCTTGCTGCTGCAGGATGTTGTTTTGAAGCTCTGGTCTCTTTGGAAGTAAGGTGTGCATGCATGAGTGAGAGCTTGTTGGTGTGGTGGCTGTTGCAATGATATTGTAAAGCAGGAGCTGAAGTGTACGTGGTGGAAGCAGTAGCTAGTAGCTAGGGTGAGAAGTGAGTCTTTTGGGCTACATTGTTCGTGTGCAGCAGCTTGCAGCTTGCACAGCTTGCACAGCTTGATGAGGAACAACAGCTCATCGAAGCAGATCAGTCACGCTTGCGACACAATGTCATGGGTGTCTGTTTGGATTGCTGTAATAGTAATGGCGCAGTTGCTACAGTCTGCTGCACCGCCAGTGTTGGCTCAATTGGTTGTTGGATATTATGCAGAAACTTGTCCTAATGTGGAGTCTATTGTGAGCAATGCTGTAGCTAATGCATTTCAGCAGGATGCAGGCACTGCGCCAGGTCTTCTACGCCTTCACTTCCATGATTGTTTTGTGCAGGTACTACTACTACTACCACATCTTCCTGTGAATTGAAAATGTGTGTTGCATCTCGAAGATACATGTCGCCGATTGCTGCCTTTTGATGTTTTTTTTTCAGCTGCTCCTAATAAGCTTGATGTTTGAGCTGCAGTTTGGTAATGTTCTGATCATTTTTTTCCTTTTTGAGGTTTTGGTGTGCAGGGTTGTGATGGTTCTGTGCTTCTCGATGGACCCAACTCAGAAAAGACTGCAGGACCCAACTTTAGCTTGCGTGGCTTCGAGGTAGTGGATACTATAAAGCAGCAATTGGAGGCTGCATGCCCTGCAACTGTGTCGTGTGCTGATATCCTCGCCTACGCAGCTCGTGACAGTGTTGTGCAGGTAAGCTGTGTCACATTACTCAACCGAGCATCCCAGTACTCAATAATCTTTCTACAAAGTATTTTCTACAACATTCTAGCTTCCATATTGCTTTGCAGCGACCACATTCAGATCAGCCTCCTCAGGGCAAACTAAATCAAGTTTGCGGGATTTTGTTTCTGTTGTCTCGCAGTCTGGTGGCTCAACTTGGGATGTGCCTGCCGGAAGGTATGATGGGTTTGTTTCGATTGCTTCGGAGGCAGTTACAGCTCTGCCGGACCCGACCTTCACCGTGGAGGAGCTGACGAATGCATTTGCTACCGTTGGCCTCTCTCAACTAGACATGCTCACATTGTCAGGTACATAAACATTTGCCAAATTAGATCTTTTTGAAATACTGAAAAAAAACAATCTTTGGGTACTGTAGAAAATAGAATGTGTTCGCAATATCCATAGATGGGGTGGAGTCTGCAACACTGGGAAGAAGTAAATTTATCGCCGATCCCTGGAGAGAGTTGTCCAGCTTATTACAAACCTTAGAGCATCTCCACCTACGCTCTGTATGTGACCCACCTTACTACACTGGAAATCTTAGATGAGGTACATACAGCCAGTCTCAAGTCCTGTGGATTCACTGGAAGAACAGTGTTGTGATTTGAAAAAATGCAGACCTTTTCAGAGTCCTGAAGGGAAACCGGGAAACAGTCAAATCGGTTTACTGACGACGGTTCCCTGTTTCTGATTGGGTAGATAGTTTGATTGGTTCAAGTGGGTTGCTATTTGGAGTCACAGTTTTAGTTTTACGGGTATGGTTTGGGAAAAAAAAAAACTGGTTATCTGAAACTTGGATGTGAGAAATATGTTTTTTTTCCAGGCTCACATACTGAGCCCACAGCTGGAGATATGCTATGCTCTTCTTATACACGTTTGATTTCCGTTTGTTGTCACAGGTGCACATACAATAGGCCGGACCCATTGCTCCTCCATCCTCAACAGGTTGTACCCAACGGTGGATCCTGACCTAGACCCCACTCTAGCAACACAGTTGATGAGCTTATGTCCAAACGGTGCAGCAGCTGGAACCACCGTGATGAACCTGGATCCAACCACTCCATTCACTTTCGACAACGAGTATTACTCCAACCTTCCAAACGGAAAAGCGATGCTGCAGTCGGATCAGGTGCTATGGAACGACTTCTCCACTCAATTCGCTTCTACCATCAACTCCTTTGTGGGTCCTGTCTGGGACAACTCCTTCGGCGATTCCATGATCACCATGAGCAACATTAACATCAAGAGCAGTAACGAGGGCGAAATCCGTTTGAACTGTCATGTGACGAATTCTCAGGCCGCTGCTGCTGCTGCCGCCGCCGCCGCCGGCGCGGGCCAGTAAGTAACCACAATCTAGTAACAAACCCTAAAACCCTAAAACCCTAACCATCGACAACCAACTCCTCGCTCGCTCTTTCCACGAATTCTATTCAGATTTCATCCATTGCACGCCCCACATTTGGTGGTCATCCACCTAAACCCATTAAATCATCCAAAACCACAAATCTAGCTCAGCCAACATTTCTACTACTAGCTTTGCTAATTCCTTTTTTTTTGGCCTTTTTCTTTTCATTCCAAAAAATTCCCAAGGACACTAGTTAGTAGTGGCAATGCAAAAATCAACTTTTGCACTAATTTTTCTTTCAAGGTTTAGGGTTTCTTTCACATCTTTTACAAGTGAAATACATCACTTCTTTTAGATTTGGCCTTTTTAATGTTTTTTGGCTCAAGACACCAAAAATCTTATTTTTTGAATTAGGATACAAGTAAGTAAAAAAGGGCATTAATTGTTATCACTATTAATTTTTTGTCCTTATAAAATCCTATATAACCCCCCCCCCGCCCCACTAGAAACTATAGCATTGCCAATAATTTGCTTGCAATCCAAAGTTTCTAGCCAGTTAGTTATAGCAAAATATGAACAACAAAAAACCTGAATTGTAACTCCAAATCACTTCCAAAATGGAATTCATTGGTGGGGGTATATATATATATATATATATGGTGTGGTATAGCATGATGTGCATGTGTGTATATATGCATGTATGTATGCATGCATGATGATTTGAATCTAAGCTTTGGGTCATGAGTTTGAGTAATGGATTTGATGAGGGTTAAGGGTTTTTAAGGTCATACCCATCAATTTTCTTTCAAATGGAGGTTGGCTTTTGAAATGTAGAAATAAACCTTGTTGTCTTTCATGATGTTTTTTAGTCATTAATCTCATGAGATGAGAAATTTTTTTAAAAAAAATTAGAACTTTCCCAAGTTTTTTTTGTTTTTCCCAAATCTATCTACTTATATATAGCAAAAAAAATAAAATAAAATAAAAAATAAAAAAAATATATATATATATATTGATCAAAAGTTTTGTAGTTGAAAATTTTGCACTCATGGGAGAGATCTAGTACTTGGTTTTTTATTTCATTAGAGTACTATTATTATTAATTTTTTGTCAGCAAGAGTCTGACTTCTATTGAATGATTTAAATGAGTAAAACTCAACAAATTGAATGAATACTTGTTTCTCACAACAGTCCAATTTTGTACTAGGGTTTACAGCTGCTGCTCATTTTTCCAGCTTATTAAAACTAGTACTGCAAAAAAAAAAAAACAATGGTCTGCACAAACTCAAAGAAATGCTATCAATTTTTGTCACCCTTCACTTAATGTTTCTACATCAATGAACCTGAATGCCCCAGGGGCACTAATGAATGTTTATCATTTCCTAAGAGCTAAATGTTGTTCCTTTGCAACTATCTCTAAACCCTAAAACCCTTGATTTTTCATTCTTTCAAGTCTATAATGTTATCCCACATATGCCATTCTCCCTCTCAGCCACCAAACAAGCTCCTTGTGTATACTAAATAGCCTTTGCCCTTTAGAGCAGGTTCAAACTTCAAACAAAGGATGTGTCACATTGTGGCCTTGCCCATTTTTACATTAAAAAAAAGTATCTTGAAGCAAAAGAAGAATTATGGAAATTTAAATATTTCACCGTGAAAAAATATGATCTTCAAGAAAACCCTCTAAAAGAAACCAAAATCCTTGAGACATTATAACTCTATAACTAATCTCAAGTTTCAACTCATGTGCCAAAATACCATCTTTCAAAAATCCTCGTATCAAAATAGACCTATTACCTAGGGGCCAATAAAAATCCCTTAAGCTACTATACTCTATAATGAATCTGAACACAATATCTTTGCCTTGGTAAGCAAGGCCAACAAAATAATGGGAGAGGATGGAATCCATGTAACATGCTTAGATAATTTCAATGCAAAGTTGAATTTGATCAAAAAGCAATCTAAAAAGTATAGTTACATCTCGGGCAACTATTACTTGCACATTGGTCCTAGTTCCAATGAAAATGGGTTCAAGTTGAATCATAAGAGACAATAGAACCCTATAACATGATTAGGTAATTTCGGGAAAAAAAAAAACCTAAAGAGTACACCTAGGTCTCCAACCATCACCTACAAATTAATTCCTAGTTTGAGTCAAAATTAGATCTCAAACCCTACATGGATGCAAAGTTTATTCAATTTGGGCAAGCCAACAAAGAACTTGTCTTTCGTGTTAGACATCAAGATACATGAGAGCATTGTGTGGGTCTTGGAATTTTACACATAACAAATTGGTCCTAGTATGTCTAGTATCATGGAAAGGGGGGTTTGAATTTGGTCTAGGTATGTAACTAAAGTGCTCAGACTAGGTATGAAATTGGTATCAAAACCTAAAACATGAAATTGCATATAAATTTGGTACAAATCTTGATTTGAAAAAGCTGATACCATGGGGCATCAACCATAACTCTAGTATGTTTTCATGATAATTAAAAAAACTCAAAACTTTAAACATGGCTAACATATATACTTCACGATTGAATTAACAAAAACAAACAAACAATAAACATTGGCACCATTTGCACATTGAATCATGCACAAACACAAGTAACATGATAATGATGTCGATTGTTGGATATCAAAAGCTTGTGGTACATCACATGATGCATGCATGGTCAAGTTTAAAGTTGAAACTTGATTGAAAATTGAAACCATTTGTAAAATCCAAATAGTTTGAAGTTTGACACACAAGCTAGCATGAAATAATCTTGGTAGAATTTTTTCTAGTAAAAAGAAGTTTAAATCAAATCCATGCAATCTACAAAGAATATAATATGGCAATTACAAATCCTCTTCAAAGTAGTCAAATTGGTCCATTTCTTCCTAATGGGCTTTAAAAAGGTTTGCACATTCTACAAATGAAAGATTAGTAAAGAGCTCATCGACGTCCTTCATTACAAAATGACAGCCAACTCATGCATCTTTTGGCCAATTTTTGTATATCATGATCAAAGAATTCAAGTTTGTGAATTGAGGTTCACAACGATGCAAACTAGTCAAGATTCCAACCATAGATTTTTTTTTAAAAAATCAATTGTGAAGCAAAGATTCCCAAGATCTATCTAGCAAGAAAGGCCACATTCAAATACAATATAATGTGTTCCTTCCACCAAAGTAAGGTGACTTTGCATCAAAACTCAATTTCATAGCACAATGATGGAAAAAAATTACATGGGGTGAAAACATGGTAAAATATGCCAAAAAAATAGTCACATGTAACCATAATCACATTCATGGCATAAACATGAAAAACCCTTTCAAAACTTCTTTAATTCTCATTATGATGAAATGGTGCACTCCATTGAATTTATGGTAAGCTACACATAAAATGTGAAAAAAAAAGAAAAAAAAAGGATGAAAACTATGTTTCAAACTAATTGGGTTTTCAAAAATTTCAACATATTTTTATATGAGAATTTTGATAAATTATGATTATGATATGAAATATTTTTAAACACATTAATTTTCTATCCATTTGAAAATATAAATATCCAATTACAATTGTGCTTTCATCATATTTTCATATACTTGAAGCAAGAACATGAGACCTACTTTCTTATATTTGTATTTTCAAAATGTATTTAAATTCATATTAAAACATGCAATTATTGAATATTATGCAACAAAGTCAAAGATCTTTCTATGGATCATTAAAGTAAAAACTATTCATGAGTTCAATTACTAAATCTTAATTTATGGATATTTTTCACCCCATAAACAAATCCTTCATTGGCATATTTTACTGTGTTTTCACCCCTTCAAAATAATCCTTTGTTTACACTTAAAATTAGAATACGAAACGAAAAAAATTAGATGTGCATATTTCAAGTGAAAGATTAGCGTTTACAACATGAATATTTTTAAAATTATTGCATTTCCAAACTACATGAAGATGTTACACAAATGGTTTGTCTAAACACTAAGTCACCAATTATGATTGATGCATTTACATTTGGTTCGTATACTCTCCATTTATGATGTAAATGGCCAAGCCTAGCTACTAGCCAAGACACCAATTGTTCCACCCTACATGTTGTGGATCGTATTTTAGATGCCTAGGCTTGTAGTGTTAACTTTAGTGAAATATCTTCATCATGTGCATTTAAAAACAAAAAAATGGACATATTGTGAGATTTGATTATATTATAAACACAGTGAGAAACATTTGTAAATGAATGTGAATGTTGCATGGGGTTTTACTAATAGATGTGCATCACTAGGTTTAATTCAAATGCAATGTTGCTAACAAATTCTTGGATTTTTTTTCTACTTATTGTCCATGGTTTCATTCATCAGAGTTTGTTTGATGATTGAAAAACATAAACACTATTACAAATCAAGGGTTATATACTAGTTTTGAGTTAAATGTTTGATCATATCAAACATCATCCACAATTTTGGGTTTACTTAAATTGGACTAGTTGTTTATGGCATAAACTTGACTAAGTGCATGATGATTGAATGTTTACTAAATGAATTCAAGTTCTAGGTTATGTTAATTGACATGGACAAACTTTACAAATATTTTATACTAATTTTTAAAACTATATACATATATATAATTGCCAAATTATTGATGGATGGATGGTCAAAGCGCGTTAAACCCATGATTTGGAAAAACCATTTTTAAAACAAAGTTTGTAATGATACAAGTTTTTGTTTTTGGTTGGAATGTGGTGAGGTTGCCACACCTTTGCCTAGACTTGTAATATAGATGTGAATATACATTTTTCAAAATAAAAAAATTGCGACATTATTGATGGATGGTGATATTTTTGATGGGTGGCTAGACCCATATTAATCATTTGACTTTATATATGTGCGAGTAAATAAATAAACATTTACATATGCCTGCACATGATTATTTTTAGTCATAAGTCATAACTATAAGTTATGCTTGAAGTGAAATTTGAACATTCAACCACCATTTCATGTAGTGACAAATATTCACTATGAAAAAACTATCTTTGTTGCAACTTGTTCATTGTAATTAAAAAGTGTTCGATAGAATTAGATTACAACTAAATAGCTTAGTTGCAATGAACATGATTTTATCACATGATTGTCAACACAAAAGACATATTTTTTCAAATCTCATGCAATAAAAAATGTTATTTATTTTGATAATGAAAATTTACATGTTTTTGATTTCATTATTAAATTCAATTCATTTTTAAAAGTCTGGAAATACATTGATAATTTTAATTTAAAAATGTAAATGTATTGCATTAGTTTAAAATATTTATTTCAAGAATTAAAATTATTTTTGCTTTATAAACTCAGATATTATTTTTATTTACATTTAATATTCACATTTACTTAGTTTCCTGATGTAATTAAAAATTCCAAATGTCAAAATAATACATAATTTAAATATTTTTATTTGGGCCATAAGTTATGTTTTAAAGTATATTATTATTATTAATTGAATATTTTAGAATATCAAAATGTGGTTAGTTTCATTTGTGAAATTATATAATCAATTTCAAATTTATTTAATTAAAAAATAAAAAATAAAAAATTAGTTTAATTCATTTAAATATAAATTGATTATATAATTTCAGAAAATAAATATTGAATTAAATTAGGTATATCTAAATACATCACAAATTTAGTTCCAAATTTATATTAAAAAAATCAATGGCTTTAAAAAAGAGTCAACATGAAAAATAGTTGATCTTGTTTACATGTTATTCAACCTTCTAAGAATTTGAAAATCATACTATTATCCTAAATTTAATTAATTAATTTCAAATTTTAGTATAAATGTTTGCATTATAGTCACAAGTACATCTTTAAAGTCCATGTCACGTTCACCATGTGTGCCCAATTGTGTTTGATTTCATTAAAAAATAAATCAAAGTTAGTTTAATTTTCACGTTAGTGAAAATGAATTAAGTCAATCATTTTGCAATAGTAACCTCAACTTTACAATTAGTGTATTCACAATGCTATAAATGTAACAACAATGGTTTTTGATATAATGAAAATTCTTGACGATGAACCTCATTTGAAAGCATATGCTAAATTACTTAGCATGCATAACCAAAAGTTGTGTATGCTAACATGAATAGGATAGCACCTCCGTGATGTGGCATGAAAGCCAAAGAGCTTGAGAGCAAGTCTTGATGCATATGAAGAATTGAAATGTTGTGGATTGGCTTTAGTTGAAGAGTTGCAAGGCCAACGAGTGCTAATAGCCTTAAACTAAGGAGATGGGATGAGAGGTAACTATAGAAACTTTGGACTTAGATAGGGGGTTCACAGGTGTTAAAGCACAAAAGGTAAGAACATTCATTAACTCATTTAGTTTCTTTGTTTTGTTTTCAAGTTCAAGCCAAATTTGAAAGGTTAAAATGGAAGACCAACTTGAAGTCAACTAAAAAATGACAAAAACAAAAATTTCAACATCCTTAAAGGTTGAACATATTTGAAAATATAAGAGTAAAAGTTCATTAGGCCAAACTCCTAGTAGCTAGCTTGGTGACATTTTCAAATGGGGATGATGCAAATGCAATAGTCATGTTAAGAAAGAAAAAATTATATATCATGAGGTAACAATGGTGTTGGTTATTTATAAGTGTATGATGTGTTAAAAGAAGAAGGGTAAATCAAAAATGCTATTGTGTGACTACTATAATGAGTTTGGTGCATGGTTGATTTGACATTGACAATGGTAACACTCCCAAATGGTAAGTTTGGGTTTGTTCACTTGCAAGAAGATTCAATGACTAGAGAATACCCACACCATCTATGTGTAATGGATTCGTAAGCTGCTTATTAATCACATGATGTTGAACATCAATTTGTGTTTTCCATGGGAGGTTTACAATCTTGGTTTTCCCATTGTAGGTGAATTTCAGTTTCTAAACATGAAAGGCGAAACAACAAAGATAACCCACTAAACACAAACAACTTGAAACCTAAATTCACACTATAATGAGTTGCAACCATAAAATCCCATCAAAAACTTGAAACCTAATTCACACTATAATAAGTTGCAACCATAAAATCCCATCAAAAAACTTGAAAACCTAATTCACACTATAATGAGTTCCAACCATAAAATCCCATAAAAAAAACTTGAAACCCTAATTTGCACTATAATGAGTTCTAACCATAAAAGCCCATAAAAAAAACTTGAAACCCTAATTTACACTATGATGAGTTCCAACCATAAAATCCCATAAAAAAACTTGAAACCCTAATTTACACTATAATGAGTTCCAACCATAAAATCCCATGTAATAGATACTTCACATGTTTCCCTACACCAAATGGTAGGCATAATCGTCTTTGTATCCACACAAGGTGCAAAATTTTGCACCCATTTTGGTGGTACCTATTCAAGGACAAACCTTAGGGTTCACCTTCATCTTTTAGTTCACCTTCATTTTATGAATGAGGGCGAGTTTAGTAACACATAGTTTGCCTATGTAATGGACAAAGTGGAGCTAAATAGTTGCAATAGAATTGAGAATGCACAAGGAGCAAAACAAGGTGTAAAAACAACATGTAGAAGAAAGGTTGGGAAAATTGAAAAAGGAGGCGACGTATCAATGGAATGGGTGAGGCTCAGCCCATTCCAATATATTTACTTGTGGAATGTTTGACATCTGAGCCATTGATTTGTGCACATATATTGTTCAATGAATCATTACGAGATTGTAATATGCCGTTTTGGACAATTCTAGTTGAACCAATTACGTGAAAACATGCAATGATGGTGTGTGTAGGCGTGGTTTGGCCAAAGTGAACCAACACCCATGAACGCACCATCGTGTGATGGATGGATGGATGGACAAGACACTTTCAAATTGGATGGATGGATGGTGCACGGACCTACAAGTGAAGAGTCAAGAGACTCTTTCTCTTTCTTAAACTTGGTTTGTTATCATAGTACCTTGGTGGATTCGACACACACGAATGTCAAATAATTAATTTAATTTAATTTTTTTTTTTGGTTCGACACTTGGGTTTTTAAAATTTTGAAAATTTCAAAAATAAAAAAATAAAATCTATTGTAATATACATTTATTTTTTAAAAATGGACTTATTTTAATGCTAAATCAATATCCTTTGTTCAAAAATACCGTAGTTCTTCTTCAAACTATTACACCTTAATAAATTTTTTTTGGGAGATTTTGACGATAAATTTAAAAAAAAAAATTACAATTTTTTTGCGAGATTAAAAAATAATTTAATTTATGCCGAAGCCGCCAAGGTACTATGATATATGTAAACTGGGGGGGGGGTGGTGTAGACTTGGGGACAATGGAGCAAACATGGACGAGCTAACTTGCTCGAATCTCTCAAAAATTTGACGGTTACAATGTGTTGAAGAGTGAAGACTCTTTGGGGACGGTAGGCTCGGGGGCCACTTTTGATGAACCCCCCACCCCCCCCCTTTTAAAAATTTTCATGGTATTATTGTTGTGTTCAATCATGCGCTTTCACTTTCCGCATGTATGTTAGTACGTACGTGTCCCACACACATCATTTATTCTAAAACCGAGATAAAATGATGACCGTTTTGTTTGGATGTTACCCCTTGGCCTTGTTCGTAAAAGCTTGTCGAATCTCTTTGGTTGCAACCTAGTGGGGGTAGAATGTGAAGAAATTATTAGCCGAGCATAGCCGAGCCGAGCCGAGCCGACCGACGCCTCACATTGACGTAGAAGTAGGCCATAAGTAGGCCATGGTTGTCAATTGGGGGTATTTGGTGTCTCTAGTACCCAAAGGATTTAAAATAAAACTAAAAAATGGGTGGTGCATTTGGTCGTCCCAACGGCTTGAAAAATCTGAACTTTGGATCCGTTACTAGTGTTGGCCGGTTATTGATTTTTTTTTCTCTTCCGTAACCGGTAGGTTGGTTATTTAAAAGAAAAATAAAAGATGGGGTGCCAATTAGGTTATCAATATCAATAGCAAGTTGTTTTTCTTCGAGTGTCAATGAAAAAATATGAATATTTATTGAGTAATAATTATTAATTATGCATAAGGGTATCTGGTTATTAGTTGCATATAATTATTTTTTAAATCTATAATTTTATTTTAGTGTTTTTTCATATTTTTCTGTATTTCTGTTTTATATCATAAACATGCTTAGCATTTTAAGACCGAGAACTTACTTGGATGATAACCGTGGAATTTGGGTAATTTATTAAAATTTGAAAATTCAGTACCAGCCGGTTATGTCATTATCCGGTTATAAAATCCAGGAACTGAGTGGTAGGTATCAATACCCGGGTTAGTAACCGGATAAAAGCTCAATAACCGGTCAACACTGGTCCCAACACCCGCAAAACCTAACCGAGAGTCTGGACATATACCCGCCCAATACCCTGAACCCGCCCACCGTGTTCAAGGCATCAAAGACTGATTTTTATGTTGGACTCTTCTTCACTCACCCAAGTTTAATTTGTGGGGTGAAATTTTTAACTTGATTTAGTTTGCAATCTTGGGTAGTCGAACTAGAGATTTATTTATTTATTCATTTTGAATTTTTTTCTTTCTCATTTGAGTGCTAATTTGCTTTGTAGAGAGAGAGAGAGAGAGCATAATGGGTACATTTGAAGAACATCTCCAGCAATGCTCAGTATGTGACCCTGCAAAAACATATTTTTCACATCCAAGTTATACACTTATAGAGTTTTTTGCAATCCTAAGTTATAAAACTGAAGCTGGGATAGCAAAAAGGTGGGGGACTACTAATAGCAAACCACCTGGACCAATCATTATGATGGGCGAATCAGAAACACTGAGCAGCAGTCAGATCATACTTATTACGCTCTTTTCTGCAGGTGCACATCGCAAACTATGCGTGCAATTATGCTGAGCACAAAACCATTTTCCTCATTGTACTGTGCAGGATCACATATTAAGCACCGCTGGAGATGTTCTAAGTCAAATAGTATTATGGTATGTCTAGGTCTCTCTCTAAACCTCATGTTTCATTCATTCCTCTTTGGTTTCCCCTCATGTGATCAATCACGTGTTCAAGCCATACTCTCTCACTTCCTTAGTTTACTTACCCATTCATTGGTGGTGAAAGAGATCAAGTGACCACTTTGTAGTCATCCTTCTTCCACTTCGATTTGTGCATTATTGGTGACCAAAAGGGCAAAAAGATGCAGTT
This sequence comes from Sphagnum contortum, assembly GCA_963920785.1. Classification (NCBI taxonomy): domain Eukaryota; kingdom Viridiplantae; phylum Streptophyta; class Sphagnopsida; order Sphagnales; family Sphagnaceae; genus Sphagnum; species Sphagnum contortum. The sequence goes on along the minus strand of OY987284.1, from coordinate 3,359,791 downwards.
GGGTATTTTGAGGGTGGATGAATGGAACAATTACCATTAAAAAAAAGCTCAAACTTTATAGGTAGATATTGCACATGATTGTTAAAGTTCTTATTTTCTTCAAAAAGAAATTCCTTCTCCTTCCCTCCTCCCCCTCTCCCTTTGCCCTTTTCATTGATGTCACTAACCTCCCAATCATAATGTTTGGGAAAAAATCAAATCTCGATTTGTTTTTCCTTCAAAATTCTCAAGTATGTCTTCAATTTATCCAAAAGTTGTTCCAATTGATCATGATGGCCAATAGGCCACATTGGAAGAAGGATGAAATTTGAAATGGAAAACGGATGGAAGGTTTGAAAAAACCTAGGAGGATGGAAAATGGGTTGGAGCAATTCTAGGGTTTTAGCTCCAACCCTAAAACCACGTGATGAAATAATTGATAGGGCAACTATTCATTGGTATGGGCACCACAACATCTTTTTTATTTGCAACTTGGACACCCCATACATAGAAACAAAAAAAACACCCAAATAAGAAACCCTAAAATAAGAAACCCTTTCCTTTTATGGCACAAACCCAACAACTCATTCTTAACAAAGAAGAGGTAAAAAGGAAATACAAGATTTAATTGCATTCTTCTTAATGAAAATGGAAATAAAATATGTACACAAACCCTACATAATCAATAGGAATTTTGCACCACCCAAAACAATTTGCCAAATACAATCAAGGGTTTAATACCAAAATTTGAACTTTAAAACACTAAAATAAATTGGAAAGCTGATGATGAAGATGAAGTTTTCAAGACAATATTGGTCTTTAAAACAAAGGGGTGTATGTTAGTGGTTTTTTATTGGATAAATTTTGTTGCTTTTTTCACCAAAAAAGAATGGGATTTTTTTGGGAATTTTGGTTGTTTTTTTCTAGTGCCTAAAAGGGGGGGGGGGGGGGGGGGGAAAGAAAGAGAGCGAGAGAGAGAGAGGAGGGAAAAAAAAGAAAAGAAAGAAAAAGAAAGAGAGAGAGAGAGAGAGAGAGAGAGAGAGGAGGGGAAAAGAAAAGAAAAAAGAAAAAAAAGAAAAGAAAACAGAAATGGAAAGAAAAAGCTAAGATCCGTAAAATTTGATACGGACCGTTGGATCTAAGGCCAGACACTAAAAATGGAAACAAGAAGTGAAGAAAAAGAAAAAGAACGCTTTTTACTTTTCATCTCGAAAGGTACAACCAATTGAAAGATGCCACGTATAAAAAAAAACCCTAGTTCAAAAATTAAAATAAAATACTTACTTATTACTTTTTACCCTGCGCCGGGTTCGAGAATGTTTTCGGACCGATGGATATATTGAATCTTTGTCCGAAGGGTTAGTGTGTGCTTATTATTGCTTATTAGAAATCAACTGGTTATTAGTTTTACCCGAAAAAGATTACCGGGTGGACCGGAGAGCTCAGCGGCGCTAACCCTTCGGACTGAAGGTTCTTCCCATATTATCCGTGGTTTAATCGTCGGATCTCCGGTCCATCCAGCAATCCCTTTAATCCATTAAGTACCTGTTTTGTTTTTGACCCTCCGGTTAAGAGAACGTTTTGCGACTGAAGGAATTACTGAATCTTTGCCCGAAGGGTTAAACGTGGTTACTGTCCTTTCGGGGAAAAGGATAACTAGATGGACCGGAGTGCTCAGAGACTGAAATTACCTACATGATGTTTTTTACCCTCCGGATAAGAGAACGTTTTCGGACCGAAGGAATTAATTAATCTTTGTCCGAGGGGTTAGTGTCGTGGTTATTGTCCATTAGGGCAAAAGGATTACCGAATGGACCGGAGATCCGGATTTTGAACCGCGGGGTAACATGGGAGAAAGGTTCAGTCCGAAGGGTTGGCGTCGTGGCTATTGTCCTTTTTCTGGTAAAAGGATTTACCGGTGGACCGGAGGTCTGACGATTTAACCGTGGGGTAATACGGGAAAAAGGTTCAGTGCCCAAACTGTGAGCTTTCTGTGCGTGGGTTTGTTTTTGATGCTCTGCTGCTGTCATGTTTTGTTTTCCCCTTGACGATCGCTGTTGCCGATCTTCCTCCTCTCCTGTTGTTGTGGTGCTGTGTTGCTATTCATTTTCTTCTTCCTCTTCTCAAGCTTTTTCTTTGGGGGTTATGGTGCAGTGGTGGTGATAGAAAGGAAAAAAAAAAGCTCGTGAAGCAATCTGCTTGTGTGCGTGCGTGGTAGAGGGCGGGTGGGGAACTCCTTCATTTTTTTGTCTGTGGGGAGGGGTCTGAAATCTTTCGGTGCTCAAGAAGCAAGCGGGCTGACAGACAGAAACGAGATAATGGGTTCTCGGCAATTTGCAGCTCTGAAGGTATGCAAAAGGACCGGAAACTCAAGCTAACTTCTGGAGTTCTGGGCTCTCAGATCGTTTTTCCCTATTTGGTTTTTCTGTGGTTTTCTCAGGTTCTGTCAGGCACTGTGGAATGAGTTCTTTCTTTCTTTGTATCTATCAGGTTGTTGTTGTTGGTGTTTTTCTTTTTTTGGGTGCCTCCTGGGATTTGGGTGGAGCTGGATTGTCTTATGGGAGAGAAAACTTACTCAAACTGCTTGAAATTTGAAGTCTGAGAGATGGGTATCTGAATCTGCAGTTTTTCTACTACTTTTGTGTTGATGATGTGGTTGTTGGTTCTTGTTGAGGGGGGGGGGATCATCAGCAAGTTCTTCATCCTCCTGCTCTGTTTTAATTTTCTGTTTTTTTTCCTTAGCAGCAGGAAAAAAGCCCAACCATCAGATCAAGCAGCATCTCTGATTGTAGTGCATTTTCAGGAAACAGAATTTTGAAAGGCTTCATACAGTTTCTGTTCTTCAGATCTTTGAATATTCTTGGTTGAGATTTTTAGGGTTTAAGGGCAAGTGCAGTGGTGAAGACGAATCCTATCCTGCACAGTGTTCTGGGGGCAATTCTTTTGATGGAAAAAGTGCATGCTCAAAGACACTGTACACTCAACATCAATCTTAGGCAAATCAACTTCTTGGATGTTGATTTCTCGGCCACCTTGGTGACACTAAATTAGTGCAACTTGATTAAGCCTGCCATGCTCTGACATGCCATGCTTTTATTTTGCAGCTTGGAGGTGAGCAGTTCTATGCTTGATGGAGCACATGGTGGCATTTGGTTAGCATTTTTTTGGATTTTGCAATTATGGGCAATAAGATCACTCGTAGGCGGCCGGCAATTGATGACCGCCATACACGACCCCAAGGATTATATCCTTCCCGAGACATTGATCAACGCAAGCTGCGGCGCCTCATTCTTGATTCCAAGTTGGCTCCTTGCTATCCTGGAGGAGAGGAGCCTGCAGTTGAGCTTGAAGAATGTCCAATTTGCTTCCTGGTAAAACTCACAATTTCTCACCTTTGTTCCCTCTTCAATATAAAATAATATTCTAGATCATAGCCACAAGCAAGATGTTCTTCTTACACCCAACACTCTTATTAAGTGTGTTCATGATTATTATCTGTTATGACAGGTGACTGCAGAGTCTTTTCTGTTCTACACAAAACTTTGTCAGGTAGCTCTAACTGCAGTTGGTTGGGCATGACAGCACTATCCAAGTCTCAATCGCTCCAAATGTTGCACCAAAGGCATCTGCACAGGTACCGTGTTCCTACAACCACATGCCCTAAAAGCTTCATAAGTTGGCTGCAGACTCATGCGGCATTCAGTTGAGATGTAAAAAGAGACTTCTGCTTTAAATGGGTTGCTGGTTTTATATGTCCAGCTGAGGTCAAGGTTGATGGTCGATAGCAGTATTGTACAGCAGGGATGGCAGCACCAATGAGCCAACAACTCTCACCTTTTACCACAAATCTTTGTATGTCGATTGTGTTATATACATGACAGTTGAAGCAAGTAACATGTGAAGTGTGCTTGATAATGGGTAGCTATTGGGTAGCATGTATTGAGCCATAGTATTCTTGTGGTTTTTTTGCAGAGTGTTTTTTGCAGATGCAATCCCCAAATATCACTCGAGCAACTCAGTATCCAGAATGCTCTCATAATCTTTTGTACTCGGTGTTGTTGGGGTGCCACCCTGTTGTTGTTTTTGAACTACTACCCTGTCATGGTCAAGCTGTGTCTGGAAAATGATTACAACAGTTCAGGATGGTATGAATGCAGAGTGCTGTATCTAATTTAGAAGACAGTATATGAGAATCAGGTTATCATGAAAGATTATCTCATAAGCAGCAGCAATGTGGATATTACAAACTACTAGCAGGGATGTGACTGCATTACCGGGTTGTGCATTGCATAAGAGCCATTCACCTTAGATCTTTGTCATCTTTTGCTGATGGATTTTGGGAAGCTTTTTAGGGGAGTGTTTTTTGCTGTTGAAAAATCCAAAAGAGGTGATTCAGGTGGAGTCATAACTAACATTTTTGATCTAAAGATGTGTGCCACAAGATGAATCCTTAACAGGGTGGTGATAGATGCCCGTATTGCAAAATGGCAAACTATTCGGTTGAGTATCGGGGGCCAAAGAGCATGGAAGAGAAAGGCGTGGAACAAGCGGTCTGGCCTTAAATCTCTTCTCCATGTTTATTTGCTTACTCATTAGTTTCTTATCTTGATGATGTGGTTTTTTTTACTTGCTTCCATATCTGTTTGTTTACATACTTTTTCCATTGCAAACTTGACAGTGTGCAAATCTTGTTTAGCTGTTTAGGGTTGTTCACAATTTTCAAAGCAGGCTACAATTTTCTTCTTCAATCTCTTGGCATACTATCCTGTCTTGTACCCATATTATCTTTTGTTTACAAATTCAGGAAGAGCAAAAAGTAATAGAGGCAAAGATACGAATGCGGCAAAAAGAACTAGAGGAGGATGAGAAACGTGAACAATGGCATGATGATGACCAAGATGGTGATCCTCCATCCCCTCCTGCTCCAAGTCTTCCTGCCGTATTCCCTCCTCCTAATTTGGAGCAGGATAGCTGGCAAGTAGTATGGGAATCCATCAGTCATCCTGCAGAGGTCAGTTCCCCTCACCCACTTGCAGTATGTTAAAGCTTGATAACTTTGTTGGTGCTGTGTGGCCCCATATACCAAAAGCAGATGAGTAAGCCTGGATTGGAATCCTTCTTACCAATCCCACCCAAATCACAGCATTGAAGCACTAAGGATATAGTAATTCCAAGTTCCCAGCTTCCATCACATATGAGAGCTTTGAAAAAGCAGGATTCTTGGAGGTGGTGGCGGCAGATGTGGGAAGATTTGAGTTCCCCTCTCTTGTCCCAAAGAAGCTTTCTTTCTTTTCCTGCAAGAAGTGGCTCTCATATCACTCTGCATGATGGACAGGATCTAGTATCATTGGGGCTGTCTCAGAGACCTGTTGGAAGACCAGTTCCAATAGTGGAACCAGCAGACTCATTGTGGGTACAAGGCAGTCAACAAAGTGATGTGGAGGAGGATGAAGGCAGAGCTGCTCAACAACAAGCAAGGCCTGCTTTTGTTTCAAACGTACTGCCTTCTGCCCTCAGGCATAATGCTATTGTTGAGTTCTCAACACCATCACCTCCAGGTGCTCAGTTAACAAGTGGAGAACCAACCTCTGAATATTCCCAGCAAAACAGGTGTGATCAACAGTTTGTTAACCCAACACTTTGCTGTTGTCTTTTTCTAATACAAAGTGTGAAGGGAAAAATAAGCAGAGAATTGGATAATTCTGGAAAATTGACAAGTAGTGACAAAATGATGCCAGGGACGATGAATTTGACCTCGATTTGGAGGACATAATGGTCATGGAAGCTATCTGGCTCTCTATTCAGGTATTCTGCCAACTGAAAGTAAATGGAAATATGGGTCTGTTCTCAATCCCTTGCAATCCCAGTGGAAGGCTTGTGTTTAATGAGGACATTTTGTGCGGTCTAGCTCTGGGTTGAACCTTCACCAAGAATTTTTACCCTGTTCTTCTATGTGCTGGTGTTTTAGGAGGAAGGGGCTCAGCACAGATATACAGATAATGAACCATGTATAGCAGCAGCAGGAGCAGCAGTGGCAGGCAGCTTGTCAACAGGGAGGACCAATTCTGGTGTTGATTCTGAAGGCAGCACGGATGTGAGAGCAATTATGCCTTCACGACCTCCTCCTTTGCTACCATCTCTGCCACCACCATCACCACCATTGTCAGTTCTTGAAACCCAAGTGCAAGCTCCACAGAGGTGCAGCTCAGTTACTGGTGGATTAGCAGGTGCCATTGCAGCATTGGCTGAAAGGCAAGTTGCTGGGGGTGACACAACATCTGTTGCGCAGCAATCAACTGTCAGCATTTTGCCACCTGATCCAGCTGCTGTGGTGATTCTAAGGAAAGAAGTTGCTGGAACAAATCAAGCCTGTGAGGTACTCCACGGGGAGGAGGAACTGGAGATTGCCTCCCCAAGTGAGCCACTTCAAAGGAGGCAGCACATTGGTTCATCAGCTGTCAGAAAATTAGGGCTGCAAAAGGTGAAGGATGAGAGGGAAAGAATGTTAAGGATGCCTACAGAAATAGAGATTTTGAAGTCGCAGAGGGAGGGGGAGAGTGCAAGCCCAATCAGGGAATCTGAGAATCCAAATACCAGTGACAGACTAGCCAATTGGGTGAGCTCAAGACAGTGGGAATACAGGGCTGCTCCATCAATGAGTAGATGGTCAGGTGATCGAAGCGTGGAGCAAGTGGAAATTGGGACAAGTTTCTCTCACAGCATTCCATCTGCATCAGACTTAGCATGGGAGGCACCAGATATTCAACCTGATAGACAAAGAAGAGATGGTGAAAGTAGTACCAGCAAGGATGCAGGAGCGAAGGGTGCTGTGGTGGTGCCTGAAAGCTTTGATGAGCAAATGATGTTAGCAATGGCACTGTCCCTTGCAGAGCAAGCTAGGGTTCACAGAGATGGTGGCCCCCTCATACAACAAACCAGTAACATGCAATGGTGATTTGTGTTTTAAAAAAGTGTATACAATAATAATTATTTGCATCACCCTATCCATATTGCAATCTCATCAGACAGCAATTAAATCCATCAACTAAAATGAGGCTTGGCATACCCACCTGTTCGCCTCTTGTTTTGTGCATCTGCACCAGGACAGGCTTTGATTGGCTCTTGTTAACCTTGCAGTATAAAGTGTGAACAATAGCAATAGCAATAGCAATGAGAGCAAGGAGACAATAACTGGTAAATTGCACAGTCGAGGCTATACAAGAAAAAGTACAATCTTTGGCAAATGTCTGACCACATAAACTCAAAAAGAGCAGATATTTGATGAATTCATCATTTTCTCACAAAGGAATGCGGTCGAGGATGTCCTGAGAAAACATTACCCACAAGCCAAAATTGTAACCTATGCTCTCTACGGATTGCGGCATAGGGGCAATTCTCTATTCCCTTAAAACTCGCTCTACTGATCTCAGGTCTTCAATATCTAACAGCAATCAGTTTTTACTCCATTAACCTCTAGTTATCTCAGGTCTTCAATATCTAGCAGTAATCAAGATCCAGTTGACTGGGAGAATATGATTTAAACTGGCTCTACTGCTGCAGTGCTGACTTGTTTGAAAAAATAACAAGTGCAATTAGGGTTGCTGAAGAATGCACTGGAGGAGGGGCTAATGACTAGGTTGAAACTTCTAATTGAAAAAATAAGTTGCTTTTAACACCTCCTCCAGGTCAAGGCAGCCTCGCTCTGGAACCTCAGGGAAACTCAAATTAGGCATCTGTTCTTGGAAATCACTCAGTAGCTGCCCAACACAACACAAAAATGCAATCAGTTGCAAGGTTCCATCAGAATTCTCCAGATGAGAAAAGGATTCTACAACAGAAAGCACTACAAAATCCTATGCATATCCCTAGGCAGCCCTCAGGCATTCACCATAGTGAACGGAGCGTTGCACCTACAACCAAGATGTTCAATCTTGCAGCTATGCCCCAAAGAAGGAAAATGTCATATGACCAGGCACACTTAGGGATGATATCTGTGATATTTGAGAACACTGCATTTAAGCTTTCTCACCAACAAAGTCCAAACTCACATTTTCAAGAATTGGTTTACTGTAGAGTTCCACAAACTTCTCCCGGAGCAGGTGGTTCATTTTCTCAACATCCCCAGCGTGTGTCCAGTATGAGTCATGTACACCTGGACCCAGTAACTGTACAAATCAGAATCAAGTAAACCCTCCCCAAGTGATTCTTCCATCCCCAGCCACCAGCTAAAACACATTGAATCTATCTAAACTTCTCGCTTGGTCAACTGAAGGCCATTTTGTAAGTAAAAAGCAGACAAAACACTTAACTAAAACCATTCATGAAAAGAGAACAAGAATTACCTGCAAAACAAAGACCTGCATCTTTACAAGCAAGAGCTGTCATCATCATGTGGGAGCTATCGAGCGAGTGGACAAAATTAGGAGGAAAAGCACTGCGCTGTCTTTGCACCAACACCTGCTCCCCCATACACAACTTTTACTTTCAAACACTCCAAAGTAAAACACAAATAAAGAACTTGTCAACCCAACAGCCAAAGGAGAAAAAGGAGCGAACTCAGGCAGTAAGTACTACATCATCAAGCCAATAAACCATCTGAAATGGAACATAGAGAAAGATAACATACTGGTTGATCAGCATCCAGATTTCTCAAGGCCAGTACTTGCAATGATGTTTTCACCTGCAAAACATAATTCCAAGCAACTTCAAAGAGAGCAAAAGACCAAGTTCCTGACATCCTTTTTACCAATCCAATGGAACACTACTACATGAACATAATTTCTTGTTGACAAATGTACAGATGGTCGTTGAAGCATTTATGTGTTGTAGCTGTGAAAGTTGACAGACACAAGTTTTCTCTTCAGCATTGAAAAGCAAAAGTGAAAGAGCGGCAAGGAATTGTGCTTTTGACATACAAGGTGTCTTCCTGGCTTCCGATAAGGCTGCACTACTGGAAGCCCCAATGGTGTGTTCCATTTGACTGCCTGCCCTGTTGATGCAATTATCTGCACCCAAGAAAATTATTACGAAGCACATTAGTCTGGTAATGCTCTACTCAAGATAGGTGCATGAACAGGCCAAAGAACCACAATACAAGGCAGCAACTAAAACCAGGGTCTGGCATGCACCACAGGCCATTGGGAACAACATTCATGTCAGGGAGGTCTAGTTATAAAAACCAGTTTTTACAACAAAAAGGAGGACCCACCTTTGCACAATCGCCAAGCCAGGTCATAATGCACCGTGCCTCCTTAAACATCTCCCCCAATGCATCCAATGTTGTCTATGCAAAAATTACAACCGCATCAATTACTCTTGTACTCTTAGCAAGAAGGGAAAGTGTTACGCAAAATAGAATGTACATCTCCTGTCACGGGACATCCAGCTAACAGGGATGAGGATCCTGCTCAATCAGGCAAGAAAAGCAAAAAAATTCAATGCTTACCTTGGCAGCATAGCAAGCTGCACTATACATCACAGATTGGTCCATCGTGGTGTCCCTTTCCTTGAGCCTGTTCAAGATCTGTGTCCGAGCACCAACAAAGGTAACTCCATATACTGATGTCATTACCGTTTGCTTCACAAGCTTCCGATCAATCTGCCCCAAAACCAAGATCTGGTTACAGCAGGGATTGACCACACCGATTTCTTAACCTTAAGCCTACACTCATATCTAAAATAGATAATTGGTTTAGGGTTTGAGGTTTTACCCTAAACTCTAAACCCTAAACCCTAAACCTAAAACAGTTTTGAGACTGGGGGCCAAGCCCCCCCAATACCTCATTAAGCAGAAGCCTTGCATTTGCTGCACTCCTGTTGGTTGCTGGGTCCTTCAGTGCATCTTTTTCCATTATGCCACGAACTCTGTCCAATGAAAGGATAGTCAACCTCAAAATAAGAACAGAAGTTTGCATTCAAAACCACAAGCCTCATTATAACCTTACAATGGAAACACATCATTTTGTACTTCTGAGAAGAACTGAAATGGACCATAGACTAGCCAGTACACCACACACTTGGAGGAAATATGAAACAGCATAAATTTGGCCAAATATCGAATGCATCAAAGAACAGACAGAAACCTACCTGGCAGCAATGCCTGAGTAAACGTCAGCAGGCTTATCTCCTGCAATGAGGTTCACTGATTCAGCTCCATGCTGCAAGCAAAATGAGAAAGCTTGTTTAAACACAAGGAACTCCATGATGCAGTATGATACTCTTAAGTTTGTACTAAAACCAAAAGCAAATTTGGAGAGAGGACAAGTTGCTTAGGTGGAGCTGCTTACTCTATCTCGCCCTAGAGCTGCATAATGCTGCAGACCATTACATGATCCATCCTGCACCACACACCATACTTGAGTCATCAGCAAACATAGCTTGAAAGGCATATACAGGGCCTTTTTTGCAAACTCAAGGAAAACAGATGTATTATTGCCAATGGATGCCAGTCTGGTAGCTTCTGAGAAGGAAATTTATGGACTTGATGAACTCTTTTGGCATCACTGAGTCACAAAACACTTCAATAAACCAACAGACATGTGTGAAAGCTATATACCTGATGCACAGGCAAGTATGAAACATATGTTTCAGGGTGTCCTGAGGCAACTGCATTACAAATATCCATACAGGTGGCAAGGCACTGAAATGGATCCTCAGCCTCAAGCCACCACCGATGCCCATCCAACGGTCTCTCAACGGAATCGACAATTTTCTCCCACTGGTTGTCCACATATGTGACACGGTCTTGAAAAGCCATCTTCCCAACTTTCCCTCCGAACAGGTTTGCAAGGTGAATTTTCAGCCACTTAAGCCCATTTGGGCCCAATGGTCTGCCCTCTGCAAACTCAAGAATCCCACGACACATATCTGATCCCAAGTGGTTGAGATGGGGATGCATTGGGTAGGCTCGTCCTCGAAAATCCAAATTATGGGGGTAGAAGAAGGATTCCTCATTCCGTAATTGTCGTGCCACCTGGCCCACAGATCTTTTGGTCATGACTAGTCACAAAGAGAAAGCTATAGCAGAATCTATACATAATGTCCCTGAGAAAAGCATAAAGCCCATGTCTAAAGGAATATATTTAGGTACTTACTGCAAGCTTAAGCTCAGTGTCACAACGCATTGAGTGGCGCTCACTGTTGATACGTTTAGCAGTGGCAGATGCCCTCCTCCAGTCCCGAAGTTCAATTGCATCCTCAGTATTTGGTCGATCAGGAACAGGAACCTATGAAAGTAAAGCAGACACCATGTATTCAGTTTACAACTGGTTTCCCACCCAAAAACACAGCAGAATGTTACCATGATGATCTGAATTATAGAAGAACAGTTTAAAATGAAGAATCTCTCTTTGAGACTGAACTTGTTTGATTGAGACCACTATCTCCATTTATCTTGAAGAGAAATTGGCAAGCAAAAACATATTGTTTGCAATAGAATGTAAGGAGGGAGCAATACATTGCAATGATCAACAAGATCTGCTAATCGTCCACCCTCCCTCCACATCCTTTCCAAAACATCCAAGACTCTTGCATTAATCCTCCAAGGAGTTTCACCCAGTGCATCGAGTGCCTACAATGCAACCAGAGATAGCATATGTTAGAGCACATGACCATCCCCTAACAGAACCTGACAGACTCACTCTGACATCAAGTGAGGAAATCTATTAGAAGTACAAGTTTTGGGGAACATATCTGAGGATTACCTTTACAACTTGTGTCATATTCCTGCGTGGAGTATCCATGACTGTATCCCGTTGCTCCTTTGCACCATGTGTTCTCATAATGGATGACTTCAAACGCAAGTAGCCCCCCTCATAAAACCTGTGCAATCAAACAAAACTACTTTAAATAAACAGGCATCCTTTTGGGTGTCTCTGGCTGCAGGTGCTCAGTGAACCCATGACAAAAAGAAACAAACAAGTTAAACATTACCCCAAAAAAAAGGAAGAAAAAAAAGAGAGAAAACTGTGCAGGTGTGTAGTAAATTGTGCTATCAGGGCTTACCCTTTCCAAGGTTTAGGTTTCACCAACATGGGCATGTATGGCATCACCATGTGACGCACCTGCCAACCAGAAAGAACCCAAACAATGATTCAGGTCAACCAAACATCATCCACAAGTATTCCTAACCACATTCTTCTTCTACAGAATGCAAGCTATGAGATGAAGTAAATGCAGACATGTCTCAAATGATCAGTCCTTCAAAAGTGACAAATCAATCATAAACAGTGGAAACACTTACCGATTTGTCAACCTCCCTAAGAACCAGGGGGTCACACTCTATGACACCATATATCCTGTTCACACTGCAAGGGAGAAGAAATGTACCTTAATCAGAACTGAGAACTTCTTAATATGTATGATTTAAGTCAAACTGAATAGAATTGAGTGATGACCAAATAGTAAGGTTACAAAGATTTTACATTGACTACAAATCAGCAAACAGGACACTGAATGACGAAGAACAGTGACAATGAAAGAAAACCTGAGAACTGTGTTGAACAACAGTAACGGTACAAAGAAGCACAAAATTCAGTTTGTTAACAAGCATTACAGCATCCTCAGTAACAGTTCAGACAAGCTTTACACAGCTAGATAACCTCTGATTCAGTCCTCACTATCAAGTGTGGTTTATAGCATAAAAACTCTGGAAACTATAGACATCACCCAAACTATGCAAGCTAACTTATGTCACATCACTGTAAGAGCTACATTATTGCTTACCTGCTCTTCAAAGGATAGTTTTTTTGTGTGTGCTTGAATGCTGGCTGCAGCTCAGTAACATCATGAGCATTTTGATCTGCAGGTGGCCGCACAAAGGCTGTCTCCAACATCAGCTCTAGCAACCTGCTGCCAACCTGAGGACTTGATGGTTTTGGTTAACAGGTCCAACTGTGCCACTTATGTCTACTCCTTCCTGCCTTCTGACCAACTCCATATGGGAAAAACAAAGATTGTAGCTTGCTATGATCAACCTCTCCATAAGCAGAAACCTAAGTATTTGTGCCATTGATTGAGTCAATGCACTGTACACTAGTAATACTGGTGTGCTAGGCACCAAGTAGATCTGAAAGATAAGCCTGTGATAACAGTCCCTGGGTCTCCTAGAAGCCCAGGGTTTAAGGTTTAGGACCTCCTAGACCTTGAAGCACAATTCTATCATTCTATTGTATACATTGATCTCCCTCACCCCGGAACACTCAGTAGATTTTCACCAGAACACTTCATGTCTCCATCAGATTGGATGTCTGCAACCTTAATTGCATGCTTGTATCAAAAATAGTACAAAAAACAGCTGACAAGGTTGACCCAAAAAACAATTCCCTACCTTGGCGTGAATAGCTGGACCCCAGGCCTCCTCACTACTGGCCTGTCTCAAAATACTCCCAACCAAGCGAAGTTTCTGTTGTTTCACCAGCTTCTGAATCTTTTTCTGCAACTTGGTAGACTTTATCTCATCCTCTACTGTTGTTTCAGGTCGAGACAAAGTCTCAGAAGTGTTGATATGGCCTGCTGCTTTCAAGTCTTTTTTCTTCTTTTTCTTGTACTTTTTTTTGCTGTTCATGAGCTTGAATATACTGACCTGCAAGAGCCCCATCACTTCAATGTCCAGGATACAGCAACAGTGATCCCATTCCCAAAAATGTTAAGATCCAGAGGAATACTGCAGAAAGACCATTAAGGTTTAGGTTTTAGGGTTGAACCTCTTGTTCAACAGCTTCTCCAATCTGGAGTGCTGCAATGAGTACTTTGACACAGCCATGTTCCTGATCACTCATAAGAAGACCCATCAAGCGGTGCATGGTTATGACTGCAAGCATATCTGCTGGCAGCTGAGCCATGAATGGGCCGTATGTTGAGCGGTGCTCTCTGAACTCCAAATTCTCAAACTCTTTCTGCTCTTGCTGAATTGCATCCCTGGGGAAACAAACATTAGCACTTGAGAGTTACATAAAAGGCTTGTGCTGCCAATTTGAAACTGCAGAATGTACATAACACCCATTGTTCAGAAGTAGGTCACGAATCAGGGTTAGAGGCATCGATTGATATGATTGTGTACCTCAGGGGTTCAAACCAACCCAGGAGCAAAGATTGAGCAAACGGCAAATTGGGTGCCAGATTCTTGCGACACATTTCCAGCATCAACTCCTTGTAATTTTCTGCGGCTTTCTGCCAGGCTTCAGTCTCAACCTTCAACTGCCTTTTCCGGAGTTCATACTGTTTTTTCCGGAGTCTCTTTGCTTCATCCAGTGCTGGTGTAGTAGAGCGCTTTCCTTCTTTTGAAAATGGCACATCAGTCTCCAATTCCCCTTCGGTTTCATCATCATCTTCAACTGCCTCTGCTACACTGACAAATGCCCGGTTGTAATCCAAGCAAGCAACAGCGTGGGCCTTGGAAGAATTAGAACTAGAGACAGGATAAGAAGGGTTTATGCTATCTTGGCCTGAGAAGCTTTGCAAGAAGAGCCATGGAAGATTCACAAGACCATAAAGGGCTGCATCTAGGGTTTCATCTACACGAGTGCGAGGAGGTAACAAGGAGGCTGCTGTTGCAGAGGAAGGGCATAATGGGAGGCCAGAAGAAGCTGAGCTTGTTGTGGATGCCTGAAGACTGCTCCAGTGGGAATCGATAATAGATGATTCTCTGTCTCCACCCTTTTTTATTACATGACCTGCTGCTGCTAGTGCCGAGCTTGCCAATTTTCGACGTTCACTGAGGTTTGAAATAAAAGGAAAACTATGATGATGTTCAGAGGATGTGCGTTGCTCTAATCTTTTCCTTGCCAGCTGCCGTGCTGCCGCCCTCCACATGCCGCCCCTCAAAAACTTAACCAGAAACCCGTCAACTTTCCTCTAAGCTCCAACCCACTGCAATAGAAAGAACCACATAATAAGGTCGGTGACGGAGCGAGTGTCACAGAGTGCTTGAAGGTACCAAAATAGATGCACCAAAAAAAAGGGGGGGTTTAGGGTCCAGGAAATGAGAGATGCTGCGGCTGAGAAGAAAGCAAACCCCAAACCCTAAATCCTAAACACAAGTTCTGAGTGAGCTTGGAGGCACCAAGAATGGATGCAGCAGAAGCATGTTAGGGTTCAGGAAAAGAGGGATGCTGTAGCTGACAAGAATGAAAAACCCTAAACCCTAGAAGCTCTTCTAGCTTTGAAACCCTAATCGTGTCAAGAAGCTCTTCGAGCTCTGAAAACCCTAATCCTTGCAATCACAGCGGAGCTGCTGCTCGTGTCAAGAAGCTCTTCTAGCTAGCTCTGAAACCCTTAATCGTTGCAATCACACCAGAGTTACTCGTTTCAAGAAGCTTTTCTCGCTTTCAAACCCTAATCGTTGCAATCACACCCGAGCTGCTGGTGGTTTTGGAAGCTCTCCAGAAGGAACAAGATGGTTTCTCTTTTCAAGTCATGGATGGGTGTTTCTTTGTGTTAAAGAGTTTGCTGAGAATTGGATACAGAGGTCGATATTGGAAGATTTTGCATGATGACCCAAATCATGCATTTTGTATTTTATGATTTTTGCAAATCTTGTTGCCTGAATACCTTGTGCTCAAATGTACAACCAGACTTATGCCATGGCAAGAAACCAAATGTGGAGAGAACTACTGGCCTTGATCACAAACTTTTGCAGCATGATCATGTTCCTTAAGTATAGATTCATGACATCATTATTGACTTCATTGTTAATCATTCATTTTCCATTGATTGCACGACATGGATTTGGCAAAACACTGATAGGAAGAAGAAACGAATATTGTCAAACATTGGATTTGGTGTTGGTGAAGCTTCATTGCAATGCTGTAATATCACACTGACATCTCTCAAGTAATTAGTTATTACCAGGGATCACACATAATTATGAGCAAATGCATTTTGGTTTTTTCGAATCTCAAGAAAGTGTTTAATGATTTGGTTTGCTTCTTAGCAAAGCCATGACTTGTTTGCACTTGTATCTTTCTCCTGGAAGTGTTGTTGATGTGCCTTTTCAGATCTTGCAAACCATCTTGTGAGGCTACACATTATTATGAGCAAATCCATTTTGGTTTTTTTTGAATCTCAAGAAAGTGTTTAATGATTTGGTTTGCTTCTTAGCAAAGCCATGACTTGTTTGCACTTGTATGTTTTTCCTGAAATGTTGTTGATGCACCTTTTCAGATCTTGCAAACCATTTTGTGAGGCTACCATGAATTTTGTGCAAGGTACTGCCCTCTGAATACACTAAAAAAAAACTTCAAAATTTTGAAAGACTTGATAGATTTTGATATCCTTAAAAGTCACACCTAGTCATGTGCTCAATTCCTTAAAGTCCCACAATCTCTAGGACCCAAACTCAAAATAAGGGAAGAGGAAGTTGGTGAGAAGAAAAAGCTTTTGTAAGAGTAATGCAACAATAGATTTTGTAAGATTAATGCAACAATAGCTTTTGTAAGAGTAATGCAACAATAGCTTTTGAGTTCAACAAACAAAATCATCTTCCTTAACATACATGCGTGCAAATATAAACCTTAAAGAACGGCGATGGCGGTGGCTAATATGGATGAGCACCCAATAAATGACCTTGTTGTCACTTTTCTTATGTGTATCATCACCCTCTTACCCTTTTTGGGTATCTCCTCTCTTTGCAACAACATTAATCATCATTCCAACAACACACCACAATTTTAAAACTTGCATTTTCTTTGTCATTCTCCTCTCTTTTCAGCAATTGCCCTAATTACCTTCATGTTCAATGTATTATCCAAAAATCCAAAGAACAAAGAAAGAGGTCAACACACCACAATTTTTAAAACTCGCATTTCTTTGTCATTCTCCTATCTTTTCAGCAATTGCCTTAATTACCCTCGTGTTCAATGTATTATCCAATAATCCAAAAAAAGAGAAAGAGGTTATGTCAACTAGATCGAGGGTTAGGGAAAGGTTTTGGGGGTTTTGGAAAAAAGCTTTACAAAAAAGGAGATAGTAAAAAACAAAGAAAGAGAGAGGTGGGGAGGTTTTGGAAAGTGAGGTCTATTCCTCACTTGCATGAATGTTGAAGGCCTTAATTTTTTTTTCAAAAGTTAACAATGTTTCCATGCATCTACTTGTCCTTTGTTTGGTTCATAGTCAAAGCAATTCACATAGTTCTAGTTTGAATTTCTTTTTATTGGAAACTCGTGATCTTGGACAAATACCTTTTGTATTTTCATCGAAAACTCAATTATGTCAAGTATTTTTTGCAAACACACCATTCTTTCTTTTTACTTAAAACGCATAGAGCACACCTCTCATAAATTATCATTGGAAATGACAAGTTGCCTTTTCACTTAAAACCAAAATTTAAGGCAAGTGTTAAGGACAAAACAAAAACATAATTTGGAAAAACAAAAAGACTTAATCAACAAAGAATTTGATAATGAGCAAAAACTAAACAATTTTATTATTCAAATAAAGCATGATACACATTGTGCATGAAATGAATTAGAAATACAACAAGCATAATGTGCATTTGTGAGATTGAAGGGTGATGCTTTTTAAACCTCTTTTTATATTATTCAATGAAACTTTTGAAAAGTTTTGTCAACCAAGCATTTTATAGTTTACACTAAATATTTTTAATTTTTTTTTTGTTGATTACATTTTTAAAAAGCTTCCACCAACCATGTAATCTATAATTTTTTGTTTTTTCTAAAAACTTCTATTAATTATTCTTTAAACTTTATAAGAAGCTTCTACTAATTTTATAGTTAAAAAATAATTAAGCATATTTTTCAGAGAAATTTTTATAAACTGAAAAGAAAGAAGCATGTTTCATTTCTAAAAACTATTAAAAATTTCCAAACATATTTTTCAGGAATTGTTTTGAAAACTTTGTAAACCTATAAACATATTTCTCAAAGACTTTTTGGGAAACTTTGTTTATTATGTTTTTTTTGCAACACTTAATCCATTATAATTTCATATTTGATAATTCACATTACAAATGTAGTCGCTCAAAACTTAATAATGGAAATCATGCAAAATGTGTTCATTCATATTCGTGTGTTACACACACTAATATCATGCATTGTAAACACATTTAAAACACATATTTATATAAAGATGTAAAATTCGTGTGACATTCATTCATTTATAAAATATTTCATCTATCAACACATTTATTTATGTGTCCATGTTTTGAATGCTTGATATTTGGGTGTAAAATGTACGAGCCTATGAATGATTGAACTTTGCACAATTTTCATTATTAATTCATTGCATGTTAAATTTGTGGTGCAACTATTGAATGATTGATGAATGCTAGGAGGTTGGGCAAAAGCAAATGCATCATTATTTTTCACATTTAATAGTTACATTTAATTAAGTCAACCTTAATCGAATGATTTTTATCCATGGGAGATGGATCATATCATGATTCATTTGTAATTATGGAAAATAATAAATTAGATTTGCAGTGTAATGAATTAATTCAATTTTTCATAGCAGACATTGTCATTGCAACAAAGGTAGAACAGGTTATTTTACTTAATTTTAGCTTCACCTTAATGCATTGTAATTTGGATTGTTGTTGATAAATTTTTATTACATTGTTGAAACATGACAGATGCAATTATTTTTATGTCACTAAAGTTTTTGAAACAATGTTTTCAATCTTGAACTATGTGTTTTCTAATAAGAAAACTATTTTGCTTTGTATTGCACCAAATCATATATATTAATTCAGTAAGTCTGTCAGTTAGTCAGTGACAGGGCTTGGTAATGGGGCGGGGGGTCAGCATGGGGCATGAAATTAATTATATATAACAAGGGAATGGGGGGGGGGGGGATCAACGGGTTAAAAAATCAGAGTGAAAAATGTGAAGGATGCGGGGGTTGACATGGTAAAGAAAAGAAGTGGGCAATGGGAAGGACTGGGCGGGGGGGGGTTCGACAGGTGCATTATGCACCGGGTTCACACTAGTATACTAAATTAAAAGAATTTGCAATATGTTTAGGCCTATGTGACCTAGATTAATATGTTAATATATGTTTCCAATGTATGTGATTAATAACTCTTTAAATAAATATGTCAAATGAAATATACCTATAGAGGAAGAATGTTGCATGTGTTGTCACAATTATCAAAACTTAAAAATGTCCATTACAAAAGTGAAGAAAAGATCATATTTATTAAGGAATGGGACATAATAATGTATCTCCTTATTTTTTAAACATTAATAAGCAAAAAATCCAAAACTTTCCCACAACATTGAACTTTTTATTGACATTGTTATTTGTGCATCATTACCAATTTAAGGAGCTCCAACTAAAAAATTGACTAATTTTTTGTGATGCAAGTGTTGGGATGGATTGTTACATTGGCATTTTCACCTTACATCACAAACTTACCATTTCACCACTTAGAAATGAAAATCATGTAACATTAGTTGATTCATAATTTGTACGTTTCACGCATTAATATCATGCATCGAAAACACATTTAACACATATATTTATTAAAAGATGCAAAATTCGTGTGACATTCATTCATTTATAGGTTATACTTCATCTGTCAACACATTTATCTTTGTATCAAATGTGTTTTCAATGCATGATATTTGTGTGTAAAATACATTAACCTATCAATAAACAAACTTTACATGATTTTCATTATCAATTCATCATATGTTAAATTTATGATGTAGCACTATCAAATTGTGATTGTAAGGTACATATTATATTTTAATGGAATTGTTTTTAGAAACACTATGAATAAAGTCAAATAAAAAAAGTATAATTAACAACAAACAATATTATTATGTCATGGATGATGATACCAAACCACATGTACCCATCCTTGAATGCATGATGTTTTTCATGTGGAAAAAAAAGACTACAGCAAAGGCCATTCATGATGGCATGTTGATGATTCCAAAAGATGTGAAACATTAAATACCCCAATTTAACTTTGTTTAACATTCCTTTGAAGGTATCTTTTTGTGCCTTTCTTTGGTTTTGCATAAAATTACACAATGTTGCATGTTTTGATAATGTGTTTCGCCTTGCTCTAATGGGCAAGAAAAAAACATTAAATATGTTTTTCTTGTACCTACATGTTCTATTTACCTAAAATAATTTTAAACCCATAAATATCTTCATGGAAAAACAAGATTTTTACTAATAGCTTACTTTTGGGCACATAAAAAAGACCTTTTTTGCTTTTTATTTATTTGATTATTAACCATCCGATAATCAAATTTTACAATAGAACCAATCAATAGAACCTTAAATCATGTATGCTTACATGTTTGAATTTTTTACATTTACACAATCTCATGTAAATCATGTGCAAGTGCAAATATTTGTGAAATACATTTACATGACCTCATGTAATTGTTTTGGAACCATATTAATTTGTGATGGGTGCATCCCAAAGCTCAATGTTTTTTTTTTGCAATGGGCCATTTTGATTTGCCCTTCACAAAAAATCATGATACTTTGAAATTCCCCAAACATTAGCATTTTTTACTAATATAAGACCTATTTGGGGGGAGGGGGGGGGGGGGGGGTGCTACTCCAAGAAATATCTTGAATGCACATTTTGCCATCTCATGGCTTAAGTAAAACTTTTATTCCTAACTTTACTCATCATCATTCATATTAAATTAATTTAATTAGTTATGGTCCATCCCAAAACACAAATGTTTTTAAATTTTTTTTGCAATGGGCCAATTAGATTGGCCCATCACCAAAAAATTATGAAATCTCCCGTCTCTCCGCAAGGAGAATTCATATTAAATTTTACATTTCACACATCTCCTATTCTACATTTACACTTACACAAATGCAGATGGATATTAGACACTTGCCTGAAGTGTAAATAAATTTCATTTGTGAGATTTACACTTTACACAAAGTGTAAAAATCCCAAACCATTTACATGCACAAGGCTAGTTTGCACCGACATTTCACTTGTTATACAAACAAACAAAATGGGACCCAATAAACCCCATTTTGTTTAAAACCTTAAAAAATATCCTCTCAAAAAGAACCTATTGTAATAAGACTAAATCAATCAAGGGATCTAAAAAAGTCTTGGGTTATTATTGGCAACCCTAATATCATTTATTTAGACAATGGATTTTCAATCACTTAGGTAACAACACTTGGCTAAATAGTAGCACTTGTGAAGAAGCCTCCTTCTCTCCCCCCCCCCCCCCCCCTTTGGCAATGGAAAATCTACACACCTACTTGAGAAGAAGAAGAAGGGAAGGAGAGAAATCAAAACTTCAAAACCCAAAAAAATCTAGATTCAAAACTTTGAACTTACAAAACAAACAAAACATTTATTCAAATCAAAACTCAAAACCCAAAAAAATCTAGATTCAAAGCTTTGAACTTAACAAAACAAACAAAACAAACAAACAAAAACATTCATTCAAATCAAAACTCAAAACCCAAAAAAATCTAGATTCAAAAGTTTTAAACTTACAAAACAAACAAAACATTCATTCGAATCAAAAACTCAAAACCCGAAAAATCTAGATTCAAAGCTTTGAACTTAACAAAACAAACAAACCAACAAAACATTCATTCAAACCAAAACTCAAAGCCCAAAAAAATCTAGATTCAAAGTGTTGTGAACTTACAAAACAAAACAAAACAAACAAACAAAACATTCATTCATTCATTCATTCATTCATAAATGCGTGACATAACAATAATATCATAGACACACATGACATGGCCTGGCCTGGCCACTTGTAGATACTTGGGTTACACCAGATGCCATTACCTCAAGAGCTAGAGGAAGAGAGAAAAATCTTCCTGGAATGATTAGGGTTTAGGTTTTTTTTAGCCCTTCATGAAATTTTGCTTGTACTTTTGGTGTGTGATGAATTTTTGAGCTTTTCTTAATAACCACACTTCACCTTTCTCCTTCCTTTTCTTTGATTAATTATTACAATCACAAAAATCCAATAAAAAATCCATGGATGGATGGATGGATGGATGGGTCCGGAATTTGTATTCCTTTGATTAATTGTACTAAAAAAAAAGAATTTTCCATACTATTATACCTTACTCTACTAAGGTCAAGTTTTGTCATTAAAATAATAATAATAATAATCCTCAAAATAGTGAAATGAATTTTTTTGTGAAAAATAGCCAAAAAAAATAATTTGAACTTGTTGAAAATCATCATAAATAATTTCACTACTCATGTGAACAATAGCATATTAATTAGATCATGGAATTTTTTTAATTTTTTCAAATTTTTTTTTAAAATTTAATTTTTTGATTTAAAAAATATATATTGTTGACACCCAATTAGATCAAACCAAAGTGTCGGGTAATTGCCCCTCCGAGCACGGGTGTTCCCCCCAAAAGATGTGCCAAAGCATCGGGTAATGCCCCCCTCCGAGCGAGCAAAGTGTGTTTTCTTTCAAAAGATTGTTCGAATGGATATTGTCCGACACTTCAATTTTAGTGTCTTCAAGAATAATATGTCGGATCGGCAAACGGGTTCTCAAACTTAAAAAAAACTTTGTCCAGACTCCAAATGTGATGAAATATTTCTCGAATAATAATTTATTTCTTTTAATTTTTAATTTTTCCCTTCCAGAGAAAACAGGCAATTCTCAACAGAATATTCTTGTCTAGTTTAGTTTTTTCAGGTTGAAAGTTTGTGAAAATTTTGGCACTAGAATATATATATATATATATATATATATATATTAAAAAATCACTAGTCCAAAATTTGGCGAGAATTTCCCCCCCAAAAATAGCAAAATTATTCGAAAAGAATTACAAAGAGGCCCCAAAAATAAAATAAAAATCCAATGCATCCCCCAATTATTTTTAAAAAACCCACAAATCTTTTTGAGAATTTAAATTTTAATAAATTTATTTATTTAATTAATAATTTATTTAATTATTTATAAAATTAAAAAAAACACACATGGGCTAGCTGCCAGGTGTGGCAGATTCAGAGGGTTGAAAATCAAGGTGCCTTGAAGCAATTGGCCAATAAAAGTCACTAAAAAAGAATTCAAAAAAATAAAATAATTATAATAATAATTATTATTATTATATAAAGAAAAAAAGAAACAAAGAGAAGAAGAAGAAGAGGAGAAGGAGAACTCATGAAAAGCAAGCCACCTCCAAAACAATATCAGTAGTACCCACACGAATCAACCATCATCATCATCTTCAATCCCCCAAAATCCTCCAAAATTTCCCAATTCTTTCTCCACATTCCAACTCCTTGTTGCAACAAATTTAAAATCTTCAGTAGAACAACTTGTTGTTGTTGTTGTTGTTGTTGCAAATTAAGATCTTGGGTAGAACTTGTTGTTGTTGTTGTTGTTGTTGCAAATTAAGATCTTGGGTAGAACTTGTTGTTGTTGTTGTTGCAAATTAAGATCTTCAGTAGAACTTCTTGTTGTTGTTGCAAATTAAGATCTTCAGTAGAACTACTTCTTCTTCTTCTTGTGGTAGAGAAACAAGTGCAGCGGCACATGAGGACTATCATCATCATCATCATCATCATCATCATATCTTGTTGCCAAATCTTGGATCTAGTGTACAATGTTTGAATTGTTGCGGAATCTTATATAATTGGGTAAATTGTCTTCTCTCGATCACAACGGCGATGGCTATGTTTCTGTAGCAAGCATTATTGATAGATTTGGTTTTGGAACTTAATGCTGGCACACTAGCTTGTTGACAATATTCTCTTGACAACGGGTGCGGTGGCTATGTTTCTCTAAGAGATTGCAGCAAGCAAGCATTGATCCATCGATTTGGAGGTTGAACTCGGCACTAGCAGTTGGTTGACAACATTGGGGTTTTTTGCTTCCTGCGTTTAGGATGTCAGTGAGGCAAGTGGCGACAAAATCTCTGGGAGTGCAGATCCCTGACAACAACAACAATACCAACCACAGTATCAGCAGCAGCAGCATCTCTGCTAATTCTCAGCAAAAGAATCACAGCGGCTTCAGTTATAACAAGCTCGTCAATACTAACAGCAAAAAGCAAGCCTCAAACAGCGGCGTTACATTCCGCTTCGGCAACGGCCACCACTTGGATCAGCAGCGGGAGCAGCAACTACAGCCAGGAGAAGTGAGTCCCGAGAGGTTGAACAAATCCCTGGAGGCTGTGAAGGCATGGCTGGAGTCGTCGTCAAGTCCAGAACAACTTGATATTGTCGCGCCGGTGGCTACTGCTGCTAACCAGCTGCTGCAGGGACGACGTTCCTTTAGCAGCAGCAGCAGCTTCGAGGAGGGCTCAGGTTGCACTAGTCTGCCTAATTCCATTACAATTACATCTAGCCGCGATGATCCCTCAACTACTCTGCGATCATCGGGAAGAGTTATCAAACAATTACGCTTCAGAGATATCTCGCCCCCCAAAGCTGCTGCCAGGACACACACACCCAATTCGCAACCAGCTGAATCGGATGTGTATCAGCTTCACAGTGGCGAGCGTTACAGACCTCCGACGACGACTCCGGCGCTAAGTACCAGAAGAATCCATCATCTGCGTGATGTCAGCGAGCAGGAGGGTTTGCCTGCAGGATCATTATCTGTCACGGGCAGTGATTACAGCTTAGGTGCTGAGTGGAGAGCAATTCTTGCTGCAGCAGCTCAGGCTGTCGATCCAGCTGCTCCTCGCCAGCATAATCATCAGCAACTGAGTGCTGCTGCTGCAGTAGATGGAGATGGCATTCATAGCGAGCACTCGAATTACTACAGCATTTGTGCAGGAGAGGAAGATCAAGAAGAAGCTGTATCCGAAGCTCACACAGTTGAAGAGTTTGTATCTTGTACTGAACATCAAAATTCTCCACGGCTGCTGTTTCTTAAACCTCCTCGGACTATGAAGTCGAAGAATCACTTGCTCCACCACCACCACCACCACCAGCCGGATGTTGCAAGTGTACTGGTTCCTCCTCGTGAGTTGCAAGAAGACCGTAAGTCCAGTGAAGAAGAAATGAAGCAGCAGCTGATCAGGCCACCAGATCATCATGTTGTTACACTTGTGCCAAAGCCGCCATCTCTGGTAGCAACTGCTCATGCCATCACAGCTACAGTTCCAAACAATATGACTAGAAACAACAACTACACTAGTCATGAAGCACAACAGAAGCTGGAGGAGAACTTGGAGAGTATACCCATCACCACCAACATCACCACTGTAGCTCCAAAGCTGAAAGCTCATGACAACAATGGTGGTGGTGGTGGTGGTGTTCCTCCCCGGAGCTCCAAAGTTGTAGCAGAGGAGCTTACACCAATGCAGCTTGTGCTGCTACAAGTGCAGCAACACAAGGTGGAGTCAAAGGCAGCTGCTTGGGAGAGAGCCAAATGCTCCAAGCTTAGCAACAGGTATTATTATTATAATAATTGTAATTATTGTATTGACAGATTTTTTGTTTTTTTTTTCATGAATTTTGTCTTACAGTTTTTGAGATTAACTTGATCCAAGTTTTGAAAACAGATATAAGCGCGAGGAAACAAAGATTGATGCTTGGGAGGATCATCAACGCGCAAGAGCCAATATTTCATTGCAACAAGTGGAGGTAAAATCCTATATTCTTCCCCACCTAAAATGGATCCTAGCATTACATTTAGGTTTTAATGCATTCGATACAAGAGTCCTACTACAAAAAAATATTCTCAAGTTTTGCCCTTTGCCCCCGATTGTTTTTCACCTTGGGATTTCTAGTGATGTTTTTGGTCCATGTCATACATGTTTTAGGGTAGATTGTAAATGCTAGGAAGTATGTAATGTGCTACAAGAGCCTTTTGGGCACATGCTATCCAGCATGTTATGTGTACTCATTGGTACTTGTAACATAGGAAGAGATATATACGGGTGCAAAACATGACAAGGTGAAAAGAAATATGGCAAAGGGCAATTATTGAGGAGGGAAGAAAATTGGTACCTACTTTTATGAAAATATGAACAAGCTGAGGTGTTGAATGTAGGAGGATATGATCTAAATAATTTCACTACTACTTAGATTGACAATTTCATAGTAGAATAATCTAAATCATGAAAGAAAAATAATTTTCAAAAGTTAGAAACTAGTTGATTTTTTGAAATTAAGAAAAGACTCGTTACAAAATGTGGGTGCAGTTCACTAGTGCCTTTGCAGTGGATCAATGGACTCATTGGATCCTCCATTAGTTTCTGTTTAGTGTGAGATCAATGAATTCATTCAAAATCCAATGAAAGGCACTCACAAAATTGGGATGCATTTTGTTGTAGTGAAAGAATTACTCTGTTTTGTCAATGTGGAAGCTTCAGATCTTAAAGCTATGATGATATTTTGTTGTAGTACTTAAATGCGGGTGAAGTGAAATCTCTCTACCATTGCTTTTGTGGGCACAGATGAAGCTGGAGGCAAAGAGAGCACAAGCCTTGGAAAAAATGCAAAATGAGATGGCTAGTGCCCATCGAAAGGCGGAAGAGAAAAAAGCTGTAGCTGAAGCAAAGCGTGCAGAGAAAGCAGCCAAAGCAGCTTCTGATGCTGAACAAATGCGGAGAACTGGCAAACTTCCATGGACCCTTGGCTGTCTATTTATTCGATGATAGTTTTTTGTTAAGAGTGAAAAGATTCACACTCTCTGAAATCATCAAAAGCAGAATAATCCAAGTTTAAAATCTGATTATTGATTGAAATACACTACGACATGAGATAATTCGAGTGATCATATTTAAGGAGAACCAACAACAGACCATGCGAAGCAAAATTGAACTCGTAGTGTGTATGTATGTACACAAGCAAATCCTTGTAAAATAATATAACCCAAGTAGAGAATTCAAAATGTGAGTGAATGATGCACCCGAAGGTTAATAGACTTCCAGAGGTGAACTTGTCATTGTATGATAAATTTGTGTTCTGGACATTTATGTACACATAATTGGACGGTTGATGCTTGTAAAGAAAATGCAAGTAAAATTTCATTTTTTTTTTAAATTTTTTTTTGTTGTTGTGAGTGCTATCGGTGTGTAGTAAATATGGGAAGGTTTTGAAAAATATTTTTTTGATTCGGAGAACCATTGATTCTAGTTTTCTATTATTATTAAAAAAAATCAAACTCCTTTTGTTCATGCAGAGAATGGTTATGAATTTTTTTGGTTATAAGTGTATGTTTTAATGTAGTTTTATATTTAAGTTGGAATTTTATTGGTTATGAATGTATGCTTATACACGTATAAACATACATTTATGAATTTTGAGGTAACATTTTCAAGTGCCACCTAATAACTAAATAATCGTGGTGATGTTTTCCAACACCATCACCAAACCTTGGTCGGTTAATGAACACCTTTGAAGCAAAGCTCCCTTAGTGTCAATTGTCATCCTACAATGGGCTTAACATGATGTTTCCAAGTGATAGCATCTAGCTATTCAATGATGATACTTATTTTGACTACTAAAGCTATAACCAATCAAATTTGTGACAATAATTAGGGTTCAATTGCCATTGGTTCTTGGGTCTTTGGGCTTTAAATATTTTGAAATTTAAAATTATTTTCCTCTTTCTTAATTATTAAATTTTTGTGGACCTAGAATTTGGGTGGAGTATCTCAAAGTATTAGATTGGTAGTTACGTCATAAATCACAAGGAAGATGTTGGCAAAATCAACTTTATGGTATGTAACTGCTACAATAACTCTAATAACTCTATTTTCTTTCTTTAACATGTTACATTCTTAGTTTAGCTAATGAACACTAGCATGAAAATGCCAATTATGACCAATGCAATTCAATTATGAGAAAACTATATAAATCATAACATATCAATGGCATTATGTAATGTATGTTGATAAAAATAAATATATGGATGTGGCATATATAATAGCCTATAAACAACATTGTATAAAAAAAATTTACATGGAGTAAATTATATAGTAATTGTCATACAAGCAATGGTCATAGATCCAATTCTCAAATCCAACTTTCACATATGACACTAATACACTTTATCTTCATGAATTCAAGCTAATGGTAGGATTATAGCCCAAGCCTTGTAAGCTTTGGAAATAGTGATGAAATAAAGTATAGTACTTTCTTTTCATCTTAACAACAGTTGTATTGATTGTTCTTAATGGCTTTGCTTAAGAAGATAACCAATTTTAGTCTAAAAGGTTCTTAATCACTCCATATATATGCAACAAATGTTCAAACCACTTCAAATCAAATTTGAAAATTCTACTACTTCTCAATTCAAAGTGAAATTCTACAAATTCATGTATATATGCTGCACCTATTGATTTGATAGTTGTCTCAACTTGCATATGATTTAACTTAATGATCACTAGTTAACTCAAAATAGTTGATGTGTGTGATAATCATAATATAGAATGGATGTTCTTGAAATCAAAAAGATTATAGTTACACCAAAGATGGTGAAGCTCAAGTCGATGTTGGGTTTCTATTTCAAGTTCTTACTATTCACATTTACAAAAAGATTAAAAGTGGCAAATGGTTATTGGGGTGACTATTGAAAAACAACAACAAATAGATGGGATGGCAAGATATCCTTGAAATTGTGTATATGTGAGTTACAACTACACCATTCACTATGGAGTTGAACCAAATGTTAGGTTTGAAGTCATGATTTGGAATGACATGAAAGTTACTATTGTTCTTGAAGCAATATATAATGCTTGTCAAACATTTAACATAAAATTATTAGTGGGTTCGACTTTTGATTAGGTCCTTACACATTTGATTAGATCATATAGTAGTAAAATTGATTTCTTTCAATGGCCATCATTCACCATTCACTCACAATTAACAATAAATATTATGTGATAGGTGTACACCTAACATGTGAGGTATCTTTGTGAAGATAATTTGCTAGTATGCCATTTGGATGATTAACATCACAAGACAATCACAAGTGTGGTCATGTAACAAATGCGAATCATGTGTATCTAAAGGTGGATTCACACCTAGTGTTAGTGAAAATTTGTTAAACTTCTAACATTAATCTAGCCATTAAAAGTCACACTAACTTAGTTGTTATAATTAACATGTTAGCAAATGATGGTCCTTTGTTGATGTTGCATTCTCAAATATGAGCAATGTTATTTATCTTTGCCTTTCCAAAAACCCTAACATCATGATGGTTTCACATCAAAAAGGTATGTAGCACAATCATCGCATTCCTTTTGGTAAAAGTTTGGCATTTGTCATCATGTTTTTGACAAAAGTTTGTGTTGTCTTGAAGTTATTTCTTAACATCCTTTGTCAATTGCACAAATCTGCCATTATTTTTTACAAATGTTGAGTTCAACACATTGGTTAAACCAAGAATTGCATTCACCATATTGTTTTATGTGGAACTGGTGATTATATCTCTTGTTTTGAAATAATCAAATTGTTTTTCCATCATTTCTAAGTTGGTGGAATTTATGCGATCTATTGATTATAATAACATCTTGTTCCTTTTCTATGTAGCTTTTTCTCATGTTCTTGTGAGCTAAGGAATAGTTTTGTTTCATTCCAATACTTCCAACATATTGCCCTCCTAAATCTCGAATGATTTTGATTATTGAATCTAGAATTTGGGGATTTTAGGCCTTATTTTCAAAACTTAGTGTTGGAGGATTTTGATTAACTAAATTGGGTGTTGGAAGATTTTATGTAGGATTGGACATTGGGGTTTGTGAAACAATGGGAGTTGTCAAGTTTAGGATTGGGTGTTTGAGTGTTCTACATCATAGCAACTATTGGGTTTTATGGGATTGTTGGCATTTCAACAATTACAGAGATTATTTGCGAAATTATGGGCACCTAGTTTTGATGGGCCATAGGCAAATGAATGTGTCTAGGGCTTTGCTCAATTGTTGGCAATTGGTTGGGTTCAAGATTTGATATTTGAATGGGCAATGTAGTCATAGAATCAAATAAGAAAATTGCACCTAAACTCATGGTTTTTGTTTGAGCATTCACAATGTTGTAGATCTAATCATATGCTTCACTGTGTTTAGTCATTAAACCATTGATCAAATTTATTGCATGTTTTGGAATGTGTCCACATTGATGCATGGCATCTCCATCATCTAGCAAATCTCAAACATGTGATAGCTTGAAAATAAATCTACACCCCATGATCCCCTAATCAATTCATATGTTTCACCACCAAAGTGGCGTGGGAAATGAAATGATGTTTTCTCTTGAGGATTCAAGGCCCAATAATCTTCATTGTGTTTAGTACCTGACATGTAATCCTTTTAAAATTGCTTTAAATAGATCCCCGTTTGTTTTCACAAGTTGGATCGTTCTGGAGGTGCTAATAACAACATGCATTCATCACCACTTTTGATATTCTCTTCCATTTTTTCATAGATGTTTCAAATTTGTCTCTTGAATTCACTTGGTCCAACCCTGCAATGTGTTCATCCTTCTTTGCTATAATCAAAACCAAAACCTCTTTGTGCTCCCAATTTGGTTGTTCGGGCTTCCTCAAGTGGACTTCAACAACAAAATTGAAACTTTGTGTAGCTATCTTCTTTCCCTTCAACTTCTTTCTTGCAAGTTTGGTCTCAATATCATCATATTTTGCATTCTTGTCAATAATTTGAAAGAGGTATGAATTTTGTGTATTTCACCTACTTACTATTTTGTTGTCGTCTATGCAAATGAACACAACCCTAATTGAATAGAAGACCAGAAATAATGCTTGATATATATTTCAAAGTAGATTGTTCAATGTCAAGGTTTTTTTTATTATTGTTTCTTTGACTAAATAACTATTTCAAATCTACTAACATTTTCTTGTTATATTTGTACACATTGAAGACAAATTGATTCATGCAAACTGACTGACGAAATTGAGGAAGGCTTGAAAGAATATTTCATGATCTTCTTGGAGACAATTTGAATTATCTTCACATTCTTCAAAATCATTGATGATACCACCAAATTGTTCCATGGTTGCAGAAAAAAAGATCAATAAAGAGTAGCATAGAATGCAAAGACTTCATGATCAGTAAAAGAATTCAAACATTCCGTGTCCAATAGAGGTTGGTGAGAACTTTCTTAAGATTCTTGAACTGTGAACATTCTCAATGTGTGAAAAAATGGGGGAACTAGGGGTTTGGAGTTGCTCATGTGGGCAATTAAATGATCATTTTTGGCCTTGTTACCTGACATTGAAAAGGTCTAAAATCTTAGATTTAATCCAGATTGATTGTTAGCTACCCTTAATGCTAACATCAGCTAACACCACTTGCCACTTAGGATGCCACATCATCGGCAATGTTAGCCTACATTTTATATGAGAATGCACCTAAAACTCAAGAGAACTTAACATTGACTTAGCATTGATTTAACATCAGGTGTGAATCCACCTTAATAAGTAGTTCATAATGAACAAACCATGCATCCTAAGAACTAAATGTCAAGGCATCATCATGTTGAGCATCCATGCCAAAACATATTCAAAGGCTTAGTTGTCTAGGACAAACATTTGTTCCCGCATCCCCACCCAATTTCATACTTTGTTGATCTTTGTTTCTTGTACTAGAATGGGTTTAAGAATGATCATCTCATCTTGTGTTCATCAAGAATAAGAATTGGCTAATGGCAATTTAGAACATATAATTCAAACCTTTTCGCTGAGCTTGGGGATTTTCTATTTTGAGACACACCATCATGTAGTTTCATCACATAATGACATCAGTTACGAAGCTATTGAATTTGAATGATGATAATGAAGAGTTGCACACATGGGAGAATAGAAAAAGGATTTGTTGAGATTCTTGGGGGTCAATAACACAATACAAGTAATGTTTGCTCAAAATTACGAAGCCAAATCCACATTTCCCATTTCATGACCCAAATGTTTGCTCTGTTGAACCCTTGCCTTGCAATTGTCTCCTTTGCCTATGTGGCATACAAGCATTCTTGAATGTGGTTTGATGGTATGTGTGATTACATGTCTGTCAATGCAAGAGGGGGATTCACATGCCAATACCTTGTTTCTATTGTCTAATGCTTTAAAGTTGGTGGTAAGAACCACAAACATCACTGAGAGATACCCAATGAGTGATCTTCAATTGTATACATGGTAGCAAACTTAAAACTACACTTAAAAAAAAACAGATTTTTTTGCAAATTTTCTCGCAAAATAAATCACCCAGGTGCAAAAATTCACCAGAAAAGCATCAAAGGTGGTGAGAATTACTTCCATTTCAGAGAACTGATATGCAAACTGCACTCAGGATTCAAAACTGAAAATGGGAGTGAGGGATGCTTCTTCACCTGCAGGTGGAGAGTGCACACTGACTGTTGTGGTCTTCTCCCTCCCAGGTGATGTACAGCTGCTGTAGGCAAAGTTCTGAAGAGTTCCACTTCACAGATTAGAGCTTATGCCAATGCAAAGTGCTGAGTACTCATGATCTTGTCCCTCCCTAAAAGCATTAAAGCTTAGATATAGTTGCAAAAATCCTGACTTCTCACAGCTCAGAAATAAAGCAAAAGGGCTGAGATAGTAGTCAGAAGCTGACGCATTCAATTATCTTCACTGCTACCCAAGTGTACAAGCGGCATCCTTCTAGGTGCACTATGATTCCCACTTCACAGTTTAGACCTAAATCAGACTTACACTCACACCATCTTGCTGCTTGCCTAGTGTGCAAGCATAAACTAACTTGCTAGGATCCCATGTTCATGTAGCTTGGACTTGAAGCCAAAAGTGCTAAGAAAAGTTGTCACAAAAGACACAACAATGTGTCTGCCAAACATTAGTATACCTTGTTTTTTCTGCTGCTCTACCATCAGAGCTTCACAAATTGAGGGCAGCAGACAAAAGTTTTGCTGCTCACCCACACACCCAACACCTGAAAACAACTTTGAAATATCTGAATTGAATAGAAACATGCATCTTTTTCAAGTGAAAAATTGAACAATAGATGCTGTTGACAGTGATGATTAAACCCCTGGTAAACACTGAGTAAAAGGGGTGTATGAGATGTGCTCAATGGCCATCTCTGCAAATTGCTAGAGGGCATTATAGTGTCCCTATCAACCTCCTCAAGCCGGTTCACAGTTCATCCCACAATGGGGATACGGGTGTGAAACTCAGGCTGGAATGACAAAGACAAAGCACCAGAAGTGCACAAAATGACAACGCTGATAAAAGCACCGAGTGTTGCTTTCATGCTGCCAATACATGTGAGCAATGTAAACATGTCAGTCACAAAAGGGAGGAAGCAAAGTGCAACAAGAGGGACGAGAAAATAGAGAGAAACTGGCACACATACAGCTCCTACTCCCGACTTGAGGATGACCTCAAGGTAGAGTAGCTACTGCAGTGAAGAAGCTTTCTCGCCCATGACCTTTTGGCGGGCACCTTTTTGGACCCTAGAAATTGTTGTTGTGAATGCCTGCATGAAGGTTTTGAGGTTGAAGGCACATCTGCAGTGTGCACTTCTGTTGTTGAGGTATGGGGTGTGCTGCTGACAGATGTGGGTCGCAACACTGGGACTCGTGAAGGTAAAGGCCAAGCAAGGCTTTCAAGGGTTGTTGAATCATCGGATCTGACCTCAGACCTGGAGTCAGACCTCGGAAATCCACTGCAAGTTACTGTGGGGGAGATGGAGCCAGAATTCTCACCACCATTGGATCCAAAACCTCCTGGACAATTTAGAGATGGAAACCCAGGACAAGTCAGCGTCGTTGCAGTAGACGGTAGAGGAGAGATGCCACAGCCACCTTTGTGCTCACCCTTTTGAAGGAGAGCTCTTGCAGAATTTGACTCAGATGCTTCCATGGTGCAAGCAGTGCAAAGAGTTAGAGATGGCATATTTGCTTTGGCCAGTTCCTTCAGAGACATAGTGGTTGAAAGCTTGACAAAGGAAACTATGCCATGTCTGCAGAGAGGACAAGGAATAGACCCTGTAGGACTTGAGGCAGTTGAAGGGATTGTGTTTGTGGAGCAAAGATAGAGAGCACATCTGGTGCACAGCTCATGCCCGCAACCTGCCTCATCACCACAAAGGTGCATGCCAGTGTGATTAGTTCAATTTTGCAACCACAGATTTGGAAACATCAAATTGATCTCCCATCCTAAGAGATGCATAAAATGGGCATCTGCAAAGACATGATTTGAAGTCCTTTGAGAAATGCACAAAGCTGCAGAAAACAAATCCCATCTCATCATACAACTAAAGTTCCCATAGACTCTCATGCCCCATGCAGATATTGTACAGTGGGTATTAGGGTTTACGGTCTTAGGGTGGGAGATCTTGTAAGGTTAACAGGAAAATGAGGTGACCACAAACCTTCTGCAGCAACTGTACATTGTCGCTCTAAGCAAACAGCACATGGATCAGAATCAACAGGCATCATGTCAAGTCTCCACCCACATTCCCTGCCATGCCACCAGAGATGAGCGCAGGTTTCTCTACTACAACAATTGCACTTGAGAAACCAGATTTGTACAACAAAGTAAACACCCAATCGTTACTAGAATCCCATGAGTGCAAGTAATCTAATAAACCTGCACTTTTTCTAAAACTTAACCCTTTCAGTAAATTTTTTGAAAAAATTGCAACATGTATCTGTTTGAGGAAGCCTAAGTGGTCTAGCTATGCTGCCTTCAACTTTAAGAGGGCTGAACAGGAAAGTTTGTTAACCTTGCAATTTTCATGATGCTGGAAAGGGGCAGTGCCAAGTAGCGAGAAGAAGGGAAAGATGAAATGGTCAATGAACAATCAGGGGCTAAAAGAGGCTCTAGCCAGTGGCGGCGCCATAGACGTGCAACCTGCAAGGCTGTCCACCTGATATCATGACAATATCACCACCATACATTGGCGCAAGCATTAGTTTCAAGAATAAATTCAGATGCCCATCTACCTCAGGACTATCACTCTCATCAAACTACATTACCAATACTCAAAGAGATATTCCATAAATGGCAAAACAAAGTCAGCCGAAATAGCAGGAAATATACCCATTGCAGTTATGAGCACTTCGACTTGCTCCCCTTGCAATCAAAGCCTGATGAAAAACAGACAATCCAGCTGATAGCTTAAGATAATGAACTGGGCAGGAAACATGTATTTCAGCACATTTGTTCACTCCAAAAACTCCAATTAAGGAAGAAACAGCTCACGCATTGCTCATTAGTGTTATTGATCTTAGCACCAAGTTTTCTTCATGAGAACATCAGGACCAATAGAAGAAGCATATGCCCCAGCAGCACATAGTAACAACACCGACCATTGGATCAAGTAGTATTTGAGTAACATTTGGAATGGCACCTGACAGCAGGGAATACTACCCCCGTAGGCCGCATAATGGAGTGGAGAGCTACCTGCCCCTGCAAATGCTCCCACAACATAGTCCTGTTAATTAATCATAGAATGAGGAACTTAGAGCAACTCCACTGGTGCTCGGTATATTACCCTGCAAATTAAGATTGGATGAAGAAAAGTCAAAACATGCTGGTCTGGCACAGCATGTTTCCACAGTTTGTTGAGGATGGTAAAACAGCAAAGCCTAACATCTGGCAGAGAAGATTGTAACAAATATGATCTGACTGCTGCTCCCTGTTTCTAATTGGCCAATCATAATGTTGGTCCAGGCAGTTTGCTATTATTAGTCTCTCACCTCTTTGTAGTCCCAGTTTTAGTTTTATGGATTGAGGTTGGAAAACAGTAAATAAGTAAACTTGTATATGAAAAACAATTTTGTAGGGTCACATACTGAACACCACTGGAGATGCTCTTACTGCATCAATGATACATACCCTCTCAATGCTGCCATCCCTTGCATTTCTTTTGCGTACAAGAAGAGAACATGGAACCAGACAAGGTTACTACAAGTTTTGACACTAATGCACCTCAGTTCACATACACTTCCACCACAATGAAAAACTCAAAAAAATTATGATTGATCTTCCAACAGTTCTCCAATCTCTGACACAAAACCCATTTCAGCATCATCAAGAGAACCCAAGTAGTACCTATCAAGTCAATAGTAGTGCCATCTTGAACGGTGACTGCAGAGACATTGCCAGCTAAGTCCAGCAGCAACTGCACACACTCAGTGTGACTGTTGAGTGCAGCCATATGAAGAGCTGTGATGCCACCATCAGCTGCCTTGTTCACAACCCTGGCTAGAGAACTGCAAATGAAACCCACAATTTTGAGTGAGGAATGGCCATGGGAAAAAAGTGTGTGAAAGACAGAAAGAGAAAGAATGTGCCAACTTCTGAAGGGTATATCCCAGAATTAGGCAATGGGTTAACAGTTCATTGCATGCATTGCACACCTTAGTGCTATGAAAGGATTTGAAGTATCACATCAGTCTGGCTCATGATGAAATGGCCTTGCAAATGTCACTTCCTCCTGATAAGGATGGTGATGCAGAACAGATTCATACATTTTGCATAAACTGCATAATACTCTGACTTCCTTCTCATCACTCCACCAGCTTTGTTTACTAGAGACAAACCTTTACTCCTCTATCTAGGTTTCAATAATT
Source organism: Sphagnum contortum (assembly GCA_963920785.1). Classification (NCBI taxonomy): domain Eukaryota; kingdom Viridiplantae; phylum Streptophyta; class Sphagnopsida; order Sphagnales; family Sphagnaceae; genus Sphagnum; species Sphagnum contortum. The sequence goes on along the minus strand of OY987284.1, from coordinate 3,323,340 downwards.
CAGGATACTCTTCCATACCAAACTCAAAGCAAATCAGTGGTAATGGACCTTTGATCTAAGTAGCTCTTCATAGATGGCGTCTCTTCTTTGTTTGCAGGTTGCAAACTGTTCCATAAGTAGGGCACACTAGGAACATAGTCGGCAACAATTAGGCGTATGCAGCGAGCATGCCCACTCACAGCAGCAAAATGAAGAGCAGTGCGGCCATTCAGATAGTCAGTCCTGTTGACCTGAAAAACCACCAATTGAGTGGTCAAGGGTCCATACCAGACCCACTAGCTGCATGAATGTTGGCAGAATCTGCATTGGAAACTAATATCAGAAACCCTAATATAAGCATATGAGCTGTTGCTGGGATTGGATATGAATAGCAATAACCAACCATGCTAAAGTGGGATTCCACATGGGTTTTCTCTCCTTAGTCTGCAAGGTAAAACTGTTAACTAGGATGACCTGTCAATGACTTTCCAAAAGTGGTACTGCCAGAGATAGACTTCCTAGCTATTAAAAGAGTGTACAAATCAGATGCCTGTAACAAACACAGCAGTCTCAGATCAGATACCTCCTAACCTCTTTGTATGGACTGCCTATATATCCATCTTAAAAAATCAACATGCTTATTGTGATCAGCATTGCTTACATTTGCCTTGTACAGCAGCAAAGTCTGCACCACCTCCCAGTGTCCATAACGACATGCTTGCATCAATGCAGTCTGCAGTTGTCCACATACAAAATGGTTACATCATTCATTGGTAAATGTCTGTACAGGACACATCTGAAGTACGGGAGAGAGGCTCAGAGAGCTCTGAAACAAAAGTTCTCCAATCAGGAAACCCAACTGGTGCAAGGCACACTCTGAGCCTAAACTTGACAAAATAACTTCATAAGGATTGAGAGGTGACCCAATAATAAGGTTTACAATAAAAGGTCCAAAAGAGAAGGGGAAGACCCAAAAACCCAAGAAAAAAGAGGAACACAGAAACAAACTGAATAACAAAGTGAAAATAGGCAAGACATGGAACCCAAAGAAGAAAAAGAGAGGAAGAACATAGACAAGAAAGGAGAACTTTGAGAGCAAGGAGGAATTTAGAGGATAAAGTGGGCTTAGGAAAGCTCCCCCACTTTGGATTAAGAAGCATTTGAAACAGTTTCTTTTCAAAGATTCCAAATGTGGAAACTCCACATCCCTGTCAAAACCTTTAATCACTGGAACTTTCGTTCTAGCTTTTCAAATCTCGTAGAGTGTATCGGCCAAACTTGACAAAACTACATGCTAAACACAAATGCATTCTGCACCCTGTCACCAACTGCATTGTGATGGTTGATGGGGCAACAACATATCTCTCTAGATCACATGCAGTATCCCAAGCAATTTCCTTCAGACTAGTGCCAACAAAAATTTGGCAAGTTTCCCGAATCCAATCATCCCAAATCATCCAGATATCCTAAGCTTGACTTGAGACTGTTCCACCCTAGCCACTAACAGCTCTTATCACAACCATGCCTGTCAAGCCTACATATACTTACCATTTGACTCAAACTGAATATGAACATTGAGATGGACTGATATTAGGATCAATGACATTTCCAGACCAAGCTAAAACAGATGACAACAGAAAATGTGCAGGTTTAAGAGGACATCAACAGAACAAAAATGATACAATCAAGAGTGACTGTCTCTCTTGCATGTTCAGTGAACACCCAACAGCAATGTGTACAGCTAACTGTCATAACTTCCCCACTGGCTTTGTCAGTTCCTAACAGCAGGTGTTCATAAACAAACCCAAAGTAATATGAAAGAAGACTCACTCAGCCCTGATCCTGGTGACCACACAAACATGAGGGCAGTACAAAACCTGAAAGAAATGGACAAAAACAGAGAAGGGAGCAGAAGTGAAGAAGAAAAAGGAAAAAATATACTTTAAAGCAAACCAACATGAAGAGGATGAGAAAAGAGAACAGAACTAGAATTTTTTCTAGAGGGATTCAGAAGAATTGGAAGGACAGCAGCATTTTGTTTAAACTGTATGTAATTTTGCTTTTCAATTATAACTACTCTTGCACATCCCTGATTAGCTGGGGAATCGAGAGCAACTGGACAGATGACTGCTAAGAAACTGCTAAGAAACACAGCAGATGATGATGGAACACAAAACATAATGCACAACATAGCTAACCAAAAGATGAGTCCTCCATACCTGTCCACAATAATTTCGGGTATTGACTTCAACTCCACACTCCAGCAGCAATGTAACAATCTGGTAGGGCAGACATGGTTAGACAGCGAGTTAGTTGTCCTTGGGACAACAGACTTCTTCCCCGTAATTCCCAACATCAGCAACATTTCACTTCTGCCACAAGAATGGGCACAGTGATCATTTCAGGCAATGGCTGTCTCAATAGGATCTGCTTACATGTGAATTAAGGCATGGGCAGCACATGTAGCAACAACCCTTGAGATCTGGAAATTGGCAGATTGGTGCCATAGGTATGTCAAATTGAAAGAAGACTTGAGGAAGTGCATCTGTGTGCTTGCTTTCTCCTCAGCAATTAGGGTTTTCTTCCAATTAGTCTGAGGAATGTCATTCTATCATTCCAGGTTTAATGAGCAGCATCTCATTCCACATCATTGCCCCAAACATGAAAGAATTTTCAATTGTGTTGATGAGCTCTTGAAAACCACCACCCGAATGGCAGCAAAGAAGTTTGATCTTCCAAAAGACAAAGAAAGGAAAAAAAGGGTGTTTTAAGGACATAGAGGAACTAACTTCATTGTGGCCCTGCATAGCAGAGAAATGGAGGGGGGAGTTGCGCACACCAAAAGTTGAGTACTTTGCAAGCCGCGGATTACACGCCAAGAGTGCCTGAGCCTCTTGGAAATCTCCATCACGAGCTGCAGAAACCAGTCGCTCCCCAGACGCCGAGCAACCAAAGGAATTGCCCATCCTAATAACTCACCACCACTACTAGAACACCTTGCTTGTTGTCTCTCTACTACTTGTTCTTGTACCTGTTTTGGCTACCCTTGGCAAATGCCATCTTCCTCCACAAATGCTGGGATGAAGAGGAAGATGAAGACAAGAATGCTGTGAATGGGTGGTAGGTCAGCCAGCTGTTTTTGCAAAGTGGGTCAGCTAGCTTTGCATAGCTTATGTTACCACCTCTTCATGGAAATGGGTAACTATGCCACACACTGCCAGGATCCAAACCCTTCTCCATGTAGAAGATTATGAAGCAAACTCAATTGCTCAATTTCAAGTTGCTTCCAAGAGTCATTGCCACAACAGTTCATACCGCAGAGAGTGTCCTCCTGGTTACGATCTGCAGGAGCAAGCAACCAAGCAAGGGCCCCAAATTGAAACAGAAAACGAGGCTACAAGAGCGACTTTTTAAGCAAAGAAACACGCAAATGGGTGGGTGGGTGTCCCGGCTATCTATCTACCGACAGACAGAGCAACCGCCGCAAGCAAGTCAAGCAGTAGTAGTAGTGTACCTCAGAACTGGGAACGAAAGAAACTGTCTGTGAAAACCCAAAACGCCCCCAAAATAGAGAACCCCGGCAAGTCCAAGTCCACGTTTAGGACCCAACCAACGACAAAAAAAGAAATCCCACACCATAAAAAGCTTCAACGACGACGACAACAACAACAACGTCGTTCCTACTGAAAGATAGCAAACGTAATGAGAAAACTTGGAAGAAAACCGCTACTGAAGGCCAACAAAAAAAAAAAAAACCCTATGACCGATGATCTTCAGGCACAAGATTGCTCAGAAGAATTTGGGCCGAAACAAAACGCTTGAGAATTGAGAGGATTGGTAGATAGATAGATAGACAGATAGATAGAGCGCGAAGACGATCATTGGCGTGGTGGTGGTGGTGGTGGTGATGATGATGATGAACACGCGAAGAAGAAAGCAGGCGGTGAGAAAGCGAAAAAGAAAAAGAAGAATCTGACAAACATGGTAAAGCAAGTGTTCCTTCATCAGCGGGGTCGCAGCAATTCCGCCGCTGCTACTGCGACACACGCCCCCAACAGACACACAAAAAAACACAACAAGATAAACGTAAGCGTGTCGGTTCAGGAATGTAGCGTGCACGCCATGCTTAGCTACCTAGTACTTACCTGCCTACCTACCTACCTACCTGCCTGCCTATCTATATATCTACCTACTTGCTATGCTTAGGTATTACCTAGTATTTACCTACCTATCTATTTATCTACCTATCTAGTTGCTATGCTTAGGTATTATTTAGTATTTACCTACCTACCTACCTATCTAACTATCTACCTACCTACTTGCTATGCTTAGGTATTACCTAGTATTTATTTACCTACCTACCTATTTACTTACTTAATTGCTATGCCTAGGTACTACCTAATACTTACCTACTTACCTACCTATCTACCTACCTGCTTGCCATGTTTAGGTACCTAGTACTTACCTATTTATCTATCTACCTACTTGTCATGCTTAGGTACTATCTAGTATTTACCTACCTATCTATCTACCTACCTATTTACCCACCCACTCAATAATTCTTTTTTTGGGGTTTTTTTTTTAAATAATTTATTTTCCAATCTTGACTGTGGAGTTATATAATTATTACTTCTTTTTTTTTGGGTCTGGGCTCTTGGGCATAATAGTGAAATTTATATAATTTTTATTTTTTTTTTTTTTAAATTTTTGTCTGTGGGCTCGTGAGCAATAATAGTGATATTTATGTTAATTAATATTTTTTTTTGTCTCGGCTATTGAGCCACTATTTTATTTTTGCAATTTTTTGCAATTTTTGCAATTTTGTGTTATTGGCTAGCTTTCCCAAGGAAGGATTTTAGCATTAAATGGCCAACAGGGTTTTTTAAACCTTGTCTAAATAAATAGTGTGAAAACCCTTTTCTTTTCTTTTTTTTTGTTTTTTAATGCTACCAAACTCAAAAATCAGAGTCCACATGTGATGTGGCGAATTTATTTATTTTTCGAAATTTGGCAATTTTTATTTCAGGAAAAACAACCGAGAATGTTGTGACAGAATATTCTAATTTTTATTTCTATTTTTCTCATTTTGGCGAAATTTTGCACCATAAAAAAAGAAAAAAAAAAAAAAACCAGTGCTTGAGAAATGGTAGGTTCCCATTATTTTGGCAAATCAAATGTAAATGGTGTGTAAAATTTTATATATATATATAAAGATTTGCTTCATGGTTGGCTTGTTTGTTTGTTTCCTTACTTGCTATGCCTAAAATGGTCTTGTTTAGTTTTAATTTTTTTTTTTGGCCATAGCTTTTTTTATTATTATGCCTAATGTGGGGTTTTTTAATTTTAAAAATTGGTATTTACATAATAATCCTTTTGTTTATTGTTTTGCCTAATAAGGTATGGGTCTTGTTTTGTTTTGCTTATTTGCCTTAGTCCTTTGTTGCTTTGCCTTTAAATGGGTCTTGTTTTGTTTGCTTGTTTGGCATTGTCCTTGCTTGTCATGCCTAAAGTGGGTCTTTATTTTTTTATTTTATTTTTAAATTTTAAATTTCTTGTATATCTATATAAGAATCTTCAAATGAATGAATGGATTGCCTTATTGTGACATGTTGGGGGGATTTATTATTTTTCATTATTTATAATTATTTACTTTTTAATGAATTTTTAAAGGCAACTTGGGCTTGGGGTTTTCTATGAAAAAAGAAAAGGCACAATTTGCAAAGCAATTTGACCCAAGTTGGAAGTGAACTCATAAGGAAAGAATGTGTTGGGGATGAAGTGTAGTGTGTTTTGCTAGTGGGTTTTGCTCCCCCCTTTGTTCTTGCCCATACTTTTCAAGGGGTGTTTTTGCCCTCCCCCCACTTGATCCTGGCTGACACTTTGGATTGGTGTATTGTGCTAACCCTAGTTAGGGTTTTTTTTTTTGATAAAAAGCCTTTAGGGATGGGAGAAAGCTTCAAAGGGTAGTAGTGGACCCCATGGAACCAAACATGGGATTTGCTTTTGTGTATTTTCCACAAACCTAGTTGATAAGGCAAATTGGTACCATCTCAAAGTCAATTGCTTTGCTCCTTTGCAAGAGGAAGAGAAAAAGGAAAAGGAGTTGATGACTTTTTAGGTCTAAAAGCTTTAACACGCTTCGATGAAGGTCAATAACACCAAAAACACATCCAAATCAACCAAATGCTTCAAGTGTAGAGTACAAAACCCCAAGGGCAACTCCACATAATACAAGGCTCACATGATGCGGAGTTGAGCATAGACCCAATTCGTTTGGGTAAAGCCATCACTTGAGGGTTTTTACATGGTGTAAAGATTTTTCCCTCTCTTGAACAATGGTCTAGATGTCAAAAAAGTTACCAATGACAAAGATACATGAGAAGTTTATGAAAAAAATAATTAATTAAATAACTATGTGAGTAAAAAATATATAAAGTTTTATATATTGGATGTTGAATAAAAATAATAATTCAATTAGTTTTATAATAAAATCATGTTTATTCTTAACATTCAAATATAAATAATATAAGATATGCATTTTTTTTTTAAAATTAATATATAACATATATATAAAGATTTATCATAGAAATTAATTGTTTAGTAAGTTCAATTAATAAGATGGAAAAGGTGTAATTATATTTAAAATTCATAATAGAAGAGATAGCATTAATGAGGTGATATTTATTTCATTAAGACAATGAGTTGATGAAAATATGGATGTAAGAGCTTGGTGTTCCACTTACATGTTTGCAATGGACACATCGTTTGTTTTAATGTTGAAATTCAAAAGCACCATTTTGTTTTTTGTATTTTTTTCATGGAAACAAACCCAATCATTATTGTTTATAATAATTCTGTGAATGTTAAACATGGTCTTCATCATTTGAACTATGATTTAATATTAAATGTTGGTTGATGTGTTTTCTAAACTAAATTTCAATAGGGCATTGGCAATTTGACTCCCAACCACTAAAAGTCGAGAATCGACCCAACTTCCTTACATGCAAGTGATGTGTGACATACCTTTGAAAAGTTTTTGACGAGAGCTACAACTTTGTTTCAGACTTCATCTCAATTGGAGGTCTGCACACTAAATTATGGGGCCCCAAAATCGCGGGTGTTCCAACTTTGAAAATTTGGGGACTTCCAAAATGGGAGTCCTGAAACAACATGCCATTTTGGATGTGGGTCTTGTGGAAAGGCACAATGTATACTATAGGGGGGAAGATGGTGGCTTCCCCCAAGTCCAGGCCATGGTGAGTCTTGTGATTCCGAGTTTGCTCATGGTTCATCTTAGCACCAAAAGTGTTCAAACTATGCACTAACCAACTTGTTGTTTGGTTTGTGCAAGTATGTGTGAATAATTGATGTTTATCACTCTTCCTAGTCCCCATCCCGGAGCTCCAACACCCCCCTCTACCCCCAAAGTGTTGCGAGCCAAAAAACGTGCCCCAACTCCTTGTTCTTCCGATGTTTTCACCTTAAACTCACATTTGAATCTATAAAGGAGGTTGGGAGTGCATCATCCAAACTCTTAAAATAAAAGAAAATGTGGGAGTTTGGGGATGTGAATTGAAAGATGGGACTGAAACAAGCTTGTAAGTTGAATTCATGATCATGTCAAATTGGACAACCTAAGAAGAGAAAGCGATTGTTATAATTTACAAGCAAAATGGTGTAGTAATAAACTATAACCTAGATTTAAAAGGAGTCGCAACTTTCTTCTTATAATATGATCTACAACTCATTATAGGGCCCACATTTAGATCACATATTTTTTTAAAAATTCCATGTAATAGTCTCAAAATTGTCAAGTTGTTAGTTTAGCAGGGATTCATAACTTTTTTTTTTTTCTTTAATTATAAAGCTTTCAAAGGAATAGTTATAAACTTTGAAATGAATTATCCAAGACATATCAAGCTCCCAAATAGGGGTTGATATGAACCCTTTATTTAACAAATTAATGATTGGGAATCATTTTGGCAATTTAGTTCCCAACCCTTCAATTAACTTGTGTTTCAAGTCTTTGATCCAAGAATGTGACTTCACTTTAGTTACTTTTTTTTAAAGACATTTCCGACTTGATTGAAAATAACCTAATTTGAAAAAGATTTAGTTCTCAAAACCTTGTTTCAAAAATTTGATACACCTTCAGACTCCCAACTCCCAAAGTGAATATCCATTTGGGAGTGTTGGGATTCACTCTCTTTCACTTGATTCCCTCACTTGTGCGAGTTTATTGAATCTTGGAACAACTTGGTTTTTCCCCTACCTATTTCCCTTGTCATACCCCAACCTTGCTTATAAGCCCAAAGTAGAAACATTTTAACATTTTTGCAAGTGATAATGAGATGTATGGTGACATGGATAGAAAGATTACCATTTTTTTGAATGTGCATATGTTGTTGTTAACTTTGGAAAAAAATTCAACATACATGGGATGGAATTTAATTTGTGGATCTAACTATATATGAATTTGAAATGTGTTGGCCATATATAATATGAACCATACCAATATTATTCAAGAACTTGACCAATTTCACATTAATTGGATTTGAAGACTTGGTATCTTTTATGTTGCCTAAAATTATAACCCACAATAGGTCTACTGGGTGAAATCCCTATTATATTAAAGAGACCATTAAAATTAATAACCATAAACATTATTGTATAAACTTCATTTTGTTCATGAAACATGAAAATGTTATCATGTGTGAAACCTTCATGTGGAATTGGTCCAAGAATTCATTGTAACGATGCACTTTTCATTGCATTGTGCATTAATGAGGCACTTGTGGGGCACTTGTGGATGAAATCCATTAGCCTATAGTTGAAAAGAAAATTATTTTGAATAACCAATTGCAAGAATTACCAAATGTATTGCATTCATTGATAGAGCATTGAATGAAAATCGAGATTTGGAAACTTTTGAAAAATGAAACATACAATACTTGATTCAATGGTTAGTAAGAAAACTTATTTCATGTTGAACAACATTGTTGTTTTTCATCACAATGGCCCATTAATCTACATAAACATTAGTTTTAAAACTTTTACCATGATGTGAACATATTTTGCCACTCTATCATCTATAGAAACTAATGTCAATACTTTGCACACTTGGATCATTTTGATTTAATTTGTTAGGGGATTTGAGGTGCAATGGACATGCATGAGTGACCCAACACTCACATTACACCAATCATGTTTTTTGAATTGAATGGATGAAACCCTTAATATAAATATATATAATTTTTTCACTCGCCACCCACCTGACCCCCAATGGTCAATCCTACTTACCCCTCCTACTCACCCCCCTCCTTTTTATCTACCCCCTCTTAGCTACATATCACCCTCTTACTACCAAATCCCTCCTAAACCTTAAAGCCAATTGCCTTCTTCTTCTTCTTTTTTCATTTTTCATTTTTTTTGTTGTAGCAATGCACATCAAAAAAATTCTTCCTTTCTCTTTTTATTCTTCTTTATTGTAGCAATGTGTAACAACTCCATCTCCAACAACAACAACCTACATAACAACTCCATTCCAACAACAACAACCTACATAACAACTCCATTGCCATCATTGGAAGAAGTAAGCTTTTGTTCCTTTTCCTTTTCATTTTGTTTTTGTGTGTTTGCATGTGTTTTCTTTTCTTTTTTTCTTTTAAAGAGGGGTTAGCAAGCTAGGGTGTGTATAGGAGTTGTCATTGTTGGAAACACCATTGTTGGAAAAAGGAAGCCTTTTTCTTCTTTTCTCATTAATTTGTTTATTTTGTTTATTTTTTTCATTATTACTAGTGATTTTGGAGTTTTTTTTTTGTTTATCTTCTCCTTATTATCACCTTTTTTTACTTGTCATTTTTTTGGTATTTTTAGTGTTTTTCTTCATTAGTTATGTTTTGTTGGTTTTTTTTTGTGTAGGATGCAAACTTGGAAGAAATTGAAGAAAAATCAAGCTATACCATCCTTTGGCACAAATTTTGAAACATCTTTTGAATCGGCAATAGTAACATTAGCAACAATAGAGGAGCCAATAAAAGGTGTCGAGGCAAAAATTCCATCAATCTCAATAGTGATAAAAAAGGAACATCAGGATGCAAATATTGACAAAGTAATTATTGAATTGGCAAATGTTGGTGGTAACCAATGTTGCGCCAAAAAATGTAACGACTCAATTGGCGATATTGGAAGAACATTAGTAAGCAAATGTTGATGCAACTATTGCGCATGATATGGTGGTAGCCGATGTTGAGTTGAAAACCACAACATTTTCATATTATACTACAATGGAGGTTGAAGTCAAAAAAATTGTTGTTGTGGTAGAGGAAAATGTGCAAAAAAATCTTCCTCTAGTAGAGGAGCAAATGTAACATGTTATTTTGCTCCCTTACATATAAGTGAGAAATTTTACTTTATTAATCAATTTTTTATGCCCCACCCTTCTTTTCCATGTGAAAAGGTGGGTAAGGGTTTTTCTTTGTTTGTCAAACTTCAAGGTGCAATAACCCAATGCTTTGGGTGTTTTATTGTGTGTTCATTTGCATGTTTCAAGCATTGTAATGGTTACAATACCTTCTTCTAACATTGCCCAACTTTCACCTTTTTCTACAATACCTCCATCATGCATTTTTCAATCTTCACCCATAATGTTAATATTCTCATCAAGTTTTTTTCTTTTGGGGTTTGTTGTAACAAAGACTTGGCATTAGTCATTTGAAGGAATCAAGCCACCTACACAAAAGGTCTTAAATGGCACATGGGACATCAAAAATTGGAAAGAAAGCTTCTAGTAAGATAATGTGGCACCAAGAGATCTATGTGTTTACACAATACCGTGCATCAAAGATGATTCATGGCGAGTCAATAAGTTCCTACACATCCAAAATCCAAAGGTATTGAAATACATGATACATTCTATTAATTTTGTGTGTTTGCTTTCACCATAAGATTCGAAACAACACCAAAGAAGGTTTCGTGGTCGAAGTTCTTCAAGCAGTTTTGGCCAATTGTTAGTTGTTCACATGCCACCACATGCTGCTGTTCCCCATGCCCCCTGATTTGAAGAGTCTAGAGCTCTGCGGTGCAATTGTGGTATCAAACAACAATTTCCTGGTTTCCATGCTTCTTTTCTTTCATATGTTCAGTTCTCATTCAGCTTTGCATCAAATGTACCAGTTTGGTTATCGGCATCAAATTCATGGGTGGTGCAGGTGATGAATCTGACGACTTTTTACCAAAGCATATCAGTGTCAGGAGCATTGCCAGTGTGCATGGGAATGTTTCACAACCTATTGAAGGTGCGTTGCAGATTTAGCAAACTCTCTCTGTCTACCCCTTTCTCCTTTGTCTTTTCACTTCTTCTAGATCTATCTAAATAAATAACTACATTCCCAGCAATCTGCCATCTCATGGGTTTGCACATCAATACATCAGCAAGACTCTAGGTTGGAGCTGAGTCATCTTGCTTTGTTAAGAGTCGGACTACATGTTTCTCTTATCATGTTAATTGCTTTCAAAGTCTCCTTCTGATGCAGGAAAGGATGCTGATTTTAATGGAGGCGTGAAATCTGCACCCAACACATAATCATGTTAAGCTGAGAAAATATGGCATTCTTGAACACCTCCTACCTCCTCCTCTTCCTCAGGAGGATCAAATTGAGGAATAAAGCCCTGTAGCTACTCTTTGGAACATGAGTTCAGTAACAAGTTTCCCAGTTGGAAGGATCAGAGTGTCCTGGCCTTGGTAGAAATGCAGGTAGGTCTTTGTTTACATCTTGTTTTCTCTCTTCCTCTCTTTGCTAACTTCTCCAAATGTCGGAACCTTTTTTTGGAAGGGAAAACCTCAATGCTGCTGCAGTGATGCTATCACTGATAGTAGTGGTCATAATACCATGTGTCTCTGCCCCAAGTCCCATTGGTTTGCAATCCATGTGAGAAACTCTGATGCATCCCTTGCAATTGAACGAGATTTTGCAGTAGCAATAGCTTCAGAGGCCAGGAAAGTGAGTCAGGAGCTGGGAAAGCAAAGAGAGTATGCATTGATTGCTGTCTCAGAAGTTGGCAAAAAGAATCAAAAGCTGCAAGAATTTTTTGGAGAGAGGGAGCTCCAAAATCATGCACACAGTAGCTATAATTCAACAGGAAAAAGATACCACTGCACATGCTGCATCAGAGGCTATGACATCAACCCTGAAAGCTGGAGAAGTGCTGACTGAAGTTCTGGGCTCCCTCAAACCAGAGATGGCAAAAGCTTGAACCATGAATTTGTAGTTGCAGCTTCACATAGTTCCTTTTGATTTTTCTATTATGCTTCTCTGTGGAAATCTGCAGTGAGATTATGATTTTGACATTTCAACCCCCTCTGTGTCCATGCTGCAGGAGGGCCTTGAGAGGGAGACAAAGCAACTTGAGAAAGAGAGAGAAAGAGCAATACAACATAGCCGAAAAGCCCTGGACCAATTCAGGCAGGAGGTGGAGCTTGCCATAGCTGGTTGGAAATGCAAAATGAATGCGGAAGTGGCCAAAGCCAAAGAAGTATGTGAGGAGCTTTAAGGAAGAAAAGAAGAGGGTGTCTTTTAAACTTGAACACATATCCCTCAGACACCAAGTACAAAGTGACATGGATTTCTACACGTCCACGATCAACTGTCAAGAACCGAAAGTAAGTTTCTTCAAATGCACCACCAGCTCCAACCATAAACTGGGATGTGAAAGTTGTGGGTTTCTTCTGTTGGAACAATGCTAGAGCCACGATCACCAAACAGATACACTCGATGACAGATGATAAAAGCCTGCCATGAAATTCAGTTCCTACTCCATGTCTCATGATGTTAGATGCATTGTTTGCTTTTGCAGGCAGAGGAAGCTCTGAGCAATCAATTGCAAAGAAGTTAAACCAAATTCAGGAATTTCATGACCAGAATGATGACGAAGAGAAGCAAGTAGTCAGTTGTTGTAATCAACAGAGAAGTTGATACGATCAGTAATAGATCGGTCAAACAAAAATGCTTTCAGACTTGAAATTGAGGTGCAAAGGGTGAGATGATACGCATATAATGCTAAAACACTCAAATATGCATCGACATGAAACAATTTCTTTTAGATGGTGTGCATGTTAGAAAAAAGAAAAAAAATCACTCAACAGCTGAACAATCAGACATTGAAGAGAAGATCAAGAATTTGGAAGGCTATGCAAATCAGCTTTAGTCCATTTTGTTGAGAAGGTGCAGACCACCAGCAGTGACATTGAAAGGACTTGCTGCGATTTGGCTTCCCAAATATGAAGCCATATCTCATATAGTGAATGAGCTTTCCTTCAAAGTGGAACAGATGGACAAAAAGTTCCAAGGAATTTTGCTGCCATGAAGTCGATCTTACGCAACAAGTTGCGAGGGTTACTAAGTCCAAGGTGTCCAGCTTGAGCCTGAAGGAAAATTGGTTCTCAAGCCAAGGACCTTTATGAGCAAGTCCACAATGCAGATCACAACCATTGTGAGGTATATCTCCACACTTGAAATCTTCCAAATTCAGGCAACATGAATACATGAGAAAATTTGTATGCTTTGCTGAAAATTAAGCATGAAGCCTACGAATGAGAGAAATAGCACATACAACAGATTAAGCCATCATTATTCTCACTTAAATCAAAATAACATGACCAAAACCTCATATATAGTTAATATGCTTGAAGTATGTCCTTTCTTAAAAAATGATTCATCTTCACTCGTAGAGTGAAGCAACATGAAACCCAAGTTGATTTTGAACATTTTTGGATAGACATAGAGAGATGAAGCAACACAAAACCCAAGTTGATTTTGAACATTTTTGGATAGACATAGAGATGATGAAGCAACACAAAACCCAAGTTGATTTTGAACATTTTTGGATAGACATAGAGATGATGAAGCAACACGAAACCCAAGTTGATTTGAACATTTTGGACAGACATAGAGATGATGGAAATATTTTGGACTTAAAACATTTTTTTTGTACCCATAGTGTCCAACGCCCATAGTTTATCACATGCGGCATTTTTGTTCTTTCATTTTGCATTTAATGTGAATGTAGGGAAGTTTGTATGCATGTAATTTTTTTAAAAAAGATGAATTCCAATTTTGGTTACATAATATATTGGGCATAAATGAAAGTTTTGTAGAAAAATAATAATGCCCAAATTCATGTTTAATCAATTATTTAATGATAGATGAAGGTATTACATTGTTTTTTTAAGGTCATAAAATGAAATTCAACTATTCAATAAATGTATTGCATAATTGTTTCAAAAGCATGTTGAAGTTCTATGAAATCATGAATGCATTGATTTTTGTAATACCTTCATTGATTATAATCATCACCATTTTATTTTATATTGCCTTGATTAGGTAATGCAAACTCTTTGGGTTTTCTTATGTGTGTGCAATACTTTTATAAGTTTATAAACACTATATTTAACCTAAGGATTATTTATATTACTTCAATTAGGATATTGTAGACCCTCTTGTGTGTGTCCTATTCCTCATTTTTAAAGGTCCTATAGTGATTTAGGCTAATGAATTGCACCTTGTTTTTATATTGGTAAATCCATCTTGGTATTGTATAATTTATTATACATGAATGTCATATATATATTTATATTATATTTATTAACATATTTGACATTATTATATTATCTATAAAAATCTTGTAATTTACAAAAAAAAATTCAAAAAATCTTTGTGAAGGAAAATAATTATATATTTTTGGAAATATACAAAAATATTTTATTCTTGATACAAAATATTCAAAATTCATAATTATTCTACAAACACATGTTGAAAGTTCATTTGTATTACATTAATCAAATGTATTTAAACAACTTTGAAAATATTACGAATCTATTAAATTAGTGTTCCCATGAATATGATGTAGGGGTTATAACTTTCTTTTAATGTGTGTTATTAGTTGAATTAAATGCACAAGAAGATGAATGATTTGTTGGTGTAAAAACGTCCTAGAAAAGAAAAAAAAAAAAGTAGAAAAAAGGAAGAAGGAAAATAAGTGATCTAGTTTGTGAATAATACACTAATGTTTGTAAATTGGGTACAAATTGAAACGAGCAAAACTTTAAGAACCTTGGAAATTGATCAAAACAATTTTTTATTCTTTAATAATATTTTCCCCATTTTTATGTGGTTGAAACATGACTTTTGATTTCAAATTTTACATTATTCAAAATTTTAATATTTTAATTAAATCAATTGTATGTTAATCATAAATCATGTGTCTCACAATCTATTATTGTTAAGTATCACACCAAGGTCTTGAAAACTTTGAAATTTTTTTGCATGTTTAGGAATGCATGATTCACATTCAAGTGCATTTGCTTTCATTGAACAATTACACTTTTAGGTTTAGAATTTCTACATGTTTTGTGTGCATTTATTTTATTAGGAGATGTGAAAAGTAGTGTAGTTTAAAGCATATTACATAATACATAATACATTATTTATGTTTTCAAATATGAATTAAATTATAATTGAATTTCTCCAACTTCACATCATGATTGCAAATTCCTGTAAATGTCTCAAATTTGAACATTTTGTTTCATATGATAGGAACAACATCTTGTGGTCAAATTTTAATTTTTTTTCCAAATTTTTGTTATATGGTCATTAGTAAACATCCCAAGAGTGATTTAACAATAAATAACAACCTCTTCCAAGAACTTATTTAAAAACCTTTTTTATACTTTGATTATTTATAGTAGTAAGGAATAGAAATTTAGTTACACTAACCCAAAATAAATTTTTTTGGTAATTTTTTTCCAAAAAAATCTCATTACAAAATATTCCCATCCCAATTATTATGTTTTTTACAATGATGCAAAATTTTGTAAAAAAAATGAACATTGGTATATTGGTGTATTTAAAACCATTAAACCACATTTTATATCCATATATGTTTTAATAGATTTGCTATTGATTAATTCTCATATTGTTCATAACTCCAATAAGTGATACCACTAAATTTAACATGACAATAGCTTTTGATTTATATTAAAAATGAAAAATGAAAAAAATGATTATTGAATTTTTGTATCATTTCTTTTCGATAATTTCAATATATTAATATTTTAAATAAAATAAATAAATTTATAGTAAGTTTACATTAATCATATTTTATTAATTAATCATATATAAAAACAAAAAAAGGTTAAACTTCAACTTAATTTTTTGGGCAATATTTTAGTGGATGCCTTTGAATGGAAAATAGAAACATGTTCAATTCAACATTGAAAATAAAATATCCATCAAAGTTGACAAGTCTATATTATTTTTATCAATGTTATGTTCATGAAATTAGTTAAATTTAATAAACTCATTTTAAATATTGAGAAGTGGTGTCAAGCAATCCTTTTAGTATCGCCTTCACACATGATTTGGGGGTGGACATTTTATTTTACCCCTTTAAATCACCCTTTCTTTGGAATGGGCAATTTTATTTTTCTTTTGAATCAATAAAATATATTTCTCCCTTCATTTTTGGCCTCTTTTCAAATTAGTAAAAACTTGACTCATCTAACATTTCCAAAGTGTTGATGGGCTATTAATGTAACAAACATTCCCAAATTTGGACAACTTTAGTGAAAATTTAGACTGACGGGATGTTATAGTTTAGGGATGACCTAAGTTTTGTTAACAACAAAAATACATTCAAACAACACCAAGGATGATGAAAGATGGGGAACAACAAAAACACATGAATTTTGAGAAGAAATGACAAAATGACAACAAACAATTTAACAAGGGTGCCAAAAAGGCATGTTAAAAAACACCAAGTACATTAGATTGGTTGAACATGAGTTGTTTTTTTTGAGTAATAGGGGACACCAAAAAGTTGAGGGTTGAAAGCCATGTATACAATGTCAAAAGACACCAAGGGCATAAAAAAATACACATGGAATTTTGTAAGCATTAGGGTCAAAAATATATATATTTTTAATTTATTTTTGGACCAAGGGTTATTGAGAAGTATGGTAGGAAGAACATGGGGGAACATTAAAATTGCCCAATTTGTTTTTGAAAGCAACAAAGGGCACCAAAAACATCATGGGTGCCATAAATGTTAAGGTTTTAGTAGGTGAAAATTAAATTTCATGGTCTAAAATTAATGGAAATGGAAATGATTTCATGGACAATTTATATAATCTTGGATTATCAATGTATGGCAACTAATTTTTTTTAATAGAATTTAAATATATTCGAATTTTGACCTTATGTCAATTGATTGTCATTTGGTAGTGCAAAACAATGCAAAGCCTAAATTCATGAATGTATGTGAAATGAGTTCAAAATGTTCTCCATTTTCATTGTCTAGAAAAACTTTCATGTGTGATATACCTATCATCCAAGGGATGTCACTTCCATTTTATTTGAAATGGTGTGCAAAAAATAATAGTTATGCAACTTATTGAATTTTTAAAATAATTATGTAAATAGGGTGCCTATAATCCATTATTGAAAATATATTTAAAATATTCCATTTTTTCCAACCATATTAAGAAATACCCTTTTACATCAAATGTTTTTAGAAATATAAAAGGAGTATTTCCTTAGGCTTATCATATTTGTACTTTTTAAATACCTTAGTACTTTGGACTAGACTGATTGCAAAGAATTGGGATTGAAATTCCCAACAACTAAAGATCAAGGCTTTTACTAGTATGAAGTCGTTCCCAAAAAAAAATTGCCATTGTGTTGGGTAAAGTATCGAGTGAACCAATTATAAATCACCTATGGGAATAGAAATTTCATGCAACCAATGAAAAGGATTTTTTTTTTTTTTTTTGGGTCTTTTTCCTAGGTGTTCCAATTAGGTTCCCAATGTGTTCCCTAAGATGTTTCCAATAGCATTTCATTTTTTATTCAATATTGTTTGGCCATGGTTCACACAACTCAAGTGATTGATTCATGCAAGTCATTTCACAAATTGAAGATTTTGGACTAAACAATAGACCATGTCAATATCATTATTGAATTTGTCTTAGTGTTTATGTCTACTACTAGGAATACTCATACACAAGTTGTAGTCATACAAACATGGATAGTACAAAAGAGTTCAAATAGTGCACCTCAAACTAATGTGCGATTCAAAAGACACATCAAACATGTTTTGTTTGTTTGAAAGCTAAGGAAATCGTATGAATCCTTGGAAATAAGTTTAGTGGAATTTTTATTTATTTATAATGTATAGTGATATATATTTTTTAAATCTTATTGATGGTATTAGAACATGGGTCACACTTATAATCATTTGTGAATTAGGGCAATATTATTGGGATGAGTTGTGTGGAGCTTTTTGGACTTCATTCTCCAATTAGTATGTAGTTTGTTCATACCCAACTCACACAAATTCAAGTCATGATGCCTATACCCCCACAACAACAATGAGATAATTCAAACCTTTCTAAATGTGAACCTAACAAAATGTCAAATTTATCTATAAAATGCATGTGTTGAAAATTTAACCTAAATTTTATTATCCTATAATTGCTTATGTAAATATATATACAATGCGTATAAGTAACTATATATGGAAAATAGTTTTATTAGTTCATATAAGATCTTGACCCTCATTTTGACCACATTGAACCATGATATGTCTGGTATAACCCCTATACATTATTCTAAAATATTGGGATTCCCATTTGTTGTAGTTACTACCTTTGCATTGCAAATGGAATTTCCATATTCCTATTGGGTTTATGATTTCTTGCTAGGGCCTTATAAGGAGCCATAAACATATAACCGGGCTAATACCAATGAATTATAAATAATTGTAAATGTGTTTATTTTTGTTGTCATTATAAATTCATGATAATGGTGGCAAGTTTTGTTAAATGACTAACTTGAATGTTAGGAATTTCAAATTCATAATATGTTTAATACAATTTTTGTTTTTGTTTGAATTTTGAAATTGGTGAACTATTGTGTTAGATAATGTGTATTTTGTGAAGGACTTTGATTTTCTTAATATAAAATTGTTGATAGTCCAAAAAAATTGATGATAGGAAACTACAAGTTGCCCTCAATAGACAATCAAAATCAAAATATATGTGCAATTTGAAAAATCTAAGAAACACATTTGAATTTTTGAATTTTTACAAATTTCAAAAAGTCATGTATCATATGTAAATAGAACACCATGTAAATGATATACAAGGCAAAGTTCAAGCTTACAACGTTTTATAAATGAATAATAAAATAAAAAACATATTTCAATAAGATTTGAAATTTTGGTTATTTTTCGTTTGAAAGAGGGAAACATGTTCACAGTTTAAAATGAACATACTTTCAACATTGATAATCACATGATGGTGAAGCATTGAGGCAACGAGTTGCCAAAAAGGAAATAAAAAAAAAATCATTTCAAATTTTTTTAATAATAAGAATTTGATTTTGGACAAAAGGATTCATTAGTCCTTGTGTAAAACTTAGCACGATTAGTTCATTCATGTTTGGACCCTTTAACTTCCAGATTTATTTATAAACATGTGTGTTTGATGTCGGATATCGTAGTACAATGGTTAGCTTTAGCACATGTCTATCGAGTAATTAAGTAATGTTGAGTATTCCATTTTGAAAATAAAATATTGCATAATATTTGAAAATATTCTTCATTTTTCTTCACAAAAAGATGTTTAAATTTTTATTTTTATTATTGAAAATATCAGCATTTAAAAAAAAAATTGTGTCGAAGCCCCCAAGGTAGTAATATGGATATTCATGAAACTAGAGGATTCAATTGTAGTCCATGGTGGGTGGTGAAAGAGAAATAAAAAGAAGAATAAATGAGGAAGAAGAAGAAAGTGTTGTTCCTTTGATTTATCAAAAGGGTATCAAAACAACACATTTGCTTTGTGAATTATAGTTGTCCATGATCCATCAACTTACTTAATGCAATCAATCCCTACATGTTTATGAATAGTGATCACTTCACACCTAAGAAGCAAAAAAAGATGTGACAAAGATGATGAAAAAATGAATGATTGATGTCAACAACATCAATGAAATGACTTAATTATAAAATCAATCCAAACAAGTTTACAAGTCAATCACTTAGCAAAAGAATGTGAAAAATATGATGAAAAAATCGATGATTGATGATGACAATATCAATGACTTAGTTATAAAATCAATCCAAACAAGCTTACAAGTCAAAATCACTTAGAAAAATAATGTGACAAAGATGATTAAACAATTGATGATTGATGACAACAATATCAATGACTTAGTTATAAAATCAATCCAAACAAGCTTACAAGTCAAATCACTTTGCAAAAGAATGTGACAAAGATGATGAAAAAATCAATGATTGATGACAACAACATCAATGACTTAGTAGTTATAAAATCAATCCAAAATCATGCTTACAAATCAATCACTCCACTCTTAAGAGGCCAAAGAATATGATGAAGAAGAAAAAGATGATGATGATGATGATAAGCACTTAATACAAAAATCAATCCAAACATGCTCATTAATCAATCACACCACACCCAAGAAGCAAATTACTATCATGAAGATGAAGAAGAAGATGATTGATGATTTACATACTAAGAGCAGGGTCAGCTAGCAGCAGTACAATGGCCTCAACACACTCTACTTTGGATGAAATAAGCCTTCCAATAGTGTGAGACAAAAGGGTTTGGAACTGCATATACCCAGCAAAAACAAAAGAAAACAGGGTTGCCTTAAACTATCTAGTTTCACATGCTTATGGGTTTAGGGTTTAGGCTTCAGGGAAATGTAAAAACCTCTGTCTAGATGATGGAGCCCTACCCTAATAGAGAGATTCATGATGCATGCATGCATTTGTTGATTCAGCATTAGAATCATGTGTGTGTGTATATGCTTTTTTTCCCCCACATACAAAGGAATAGTATAGAGAAGAAGTGGAGGAAGAAGGAAGAAGCAGAAGAAGAAGAAGAAGAAGAAGAAGGTGCTGTGAATTACAGGCATCTGATACAGCACCACAAGGGCCTAGTAGATGCATGCAGTAGGTAGCTTCTCAGGCATTGTTGTATCTATCAGCAGGAGAATCATTCTTGAAGAAAACATTCCCTTGTCTGATGTAGGTGGTATTCACTTCAGGTATCCATCTTCTTGCTCTTCTTAACCCTAGACTCTGAAACCCTAAATGTGTTCATGGTGTGTTATCTAAGCTTTTCTTTTTTTTGTTTTTGGGTTACAGTTTTTCATGAGATGATCAGCTTGATTTTCCAGGTTTGTCTTTTTATACAGGGGTTGCAAAGCAATACACCTCATGAATTTCACTGTTGCATAGGAGGTTGTAGTGATGATGTGTTGTGGAAGCTGTTCAGATGTGGCAGATGTTGTGATATTGTGTTGTGGAAGCTGTTCAGATGCAGATGTCTGTTCGTGGATTGTGAGAACATAACAGTCTACAATCCTCTAGTCCATTCCACTCCATTTCAACTGAGTTCCCAGCTTAGCTATTCCAGTTTCATTGAGTTCAAGTTCTGACATAGTACATTGATGCAGGCAGAATCCAAGAGAGAGATTACAAGCATTTCTTTTGTTGATCGGGGTAATAATAATGGGGCTAGAGAGATTGTGCCATCTTTTTCCCCTGAGACCTCCATCTCTATTCCATCGAGCAGGACCCAGTTTGGACTCAGGTCATTTGACCTGAGGTTTGGACCCAGTTGTAGGCTTGCAAATCATTGGAGATGCAGTACTCAGTGGCTGACTTACCAGTTTTTTTTTGCAGTTGTCTCTTCCCATGCAGAACATTGAATTCACATGGCTTGGAAAATTGAGTTTGTGTGCACATCAGATGTCCAGAAAGTTAATGGTGTCATGTTGAGCAATCTGTCTGCAAAGACAACATGCATGCATAAGCTGTTTCTGACAACTCTATGATTACTGCAGGTCATCTCTGTGTAGTAGATCTGTGATAACAATTGTTGATGCTGATTGTTTTAGCATGGAATTGAACAGCTTCAGGAAGATGAGACAGTGGATGAGACAGCAGAGTCTGCAACATTGCTCCTGCGATGCTCCACTTATGAGCTTTAGTCTCAAGACTCTTCCGGAATCAGTGAGAAGAAACTAGGAGCATCATAGGAGGTGAAAGTATTCCATGTTTTCTAGTTCTGTGTTGCTCAAGGTTCTCTTTTCTGGTTAGTTCTGCGACCAAATATTGTGTACATGGTTCTGGCTATCTGAACTCTGGCAGGACATCCCTTGCTTGCAGTAGAAAAGGGGGTGAAAAAAAGTGGGAAAACCCATTGCAAGTAGTAGTAGTTATAAGAATGTAGTATCTTCCATTTAAGGGGATTCTGGTGTGTAGCTGCAAGGATCTGTAGTAGTTGTGGCATGTTTTGTGACTTTCATAAATCTTTCATCAATGTTTATTATCAACATAAGAGCACATATGTGCTGAGTATGTGGAAGAACTATTGCATTGGAGATTTATGGGAAATTATGATGATGATGTATGATGCACTTGAATGCATAAATCCTTTGAAGAATGATAGAATATCATAGTTGAGTTTTTATGGGTGTTTGCCGCCTGCCAAGAGTGATGCTAGGTGGTGTGACTAACACCCAATTGAAGCTCCTGGGTCCTTGTTTTGACTGTTGGCAAGCACAGAGACTGCAGCCCTATTAAAACAACAAACATGACAGACAACAAAGTTCCATTGTAATGTCAGTTTTCTCTTGTTTCTTTCAGCTAGAAAAGGGATGATCAGCATGTGCAGTCTTTACCAATAATGCTAAGAGAGATTGATTGCTAACCCATGGACTAAGTACTGGATTGACAAGCTCTCTGAGGACGCCTGTGTCCTGGCAGGCCTCTAGAACAAACATGTAGTGTCAAAAACTTCTTGGAACAACAAACAATCAAAGGGATAATGAAAAGGGTGATATTTGGGAATCAAAAAACATACTCAAACCACACTCAAAGCAGGAGGTAATAATGCAGCAATATGATGATGACCATCATCTTTTTCAGACAAGAATGGCATTAAGACACTGTCATGATGCTCAATAGCTCTCCTTTTATGATCACAAAACCCTTTTGTATTGTTCAAAAGTTGAGTGACCAAAGCACAAACAACAATGTTGCAATCATTTTGCAATCTGGTTTGGGCACTAACTAAAAGATTTGAGATCTTCCAGAAAATTTTGTTTAAGTGGAGAGAGAATTGGATCAGCTAGAAAAAGCTCAGGAGCAGCAATTACTTAGAGGAGGTTATGGATGGCAATCAGTTTGTTCATCACTGTTGCTGCTACTGCTACTTGAGTTTTGATTTTGTGATCTGTGTCATTATATCTTGGACTCTACTTCATTCCCCCCTTCCCCCCAAAAAAAGGTTCTATCAATCAATCAAGCAAGAGGAGCCCTGGTCGTGATTCTGCCACATTTTTCCCTCCTCCCCTTCCCCAACTTCCCACCCAATTCCTTTCTTCCACACAAAAGTGTAAAACTGTTGCAATCATTTGCATGAATGGAACATTAAAAAAAAAAAATGCAAACCAAAATTGTTAAGAGATCTGGGTTTTCAGAGAAGAAGAAACTTGGGTTTTGCTTGTTATACATGCATGCCCAAAGGAGAGGGTTGAGAGATGTGACCTTTTGCTTCCTTCCTCCGTCCTCTCCCCCTCACTCCCCCCTCCCAAATCCATCATCAATGAACCTACAATGATGAACCCATAACAAAGATTAAGAAGAAGGTTAATGATCTTAAAGAAACCAAAATTACTTTCTCTGCAAACACCAAGTCAAATGCAAAAAAGGAATAAAAAAGAGAAACAAAAAAGAAGAAAAGTCTGCTGCAGAACCAAAACAAATGCAACTAAAAATACTACTCTGTTTGCTGCAGAAGACACAAAATCCGATGCAAAATTCTCTCTCTCTCTCTTTGTCCACAAGACACAAATCAACACAAAAAAGATTATGACAAAAATAATAAAACTGCGCTGTTCTGAAAAGCAAAGTAAAGTTGCAAAGTGGTGTGTTGAGGAGGGCAAAGGGGGTTTAGGGTTTACAATTAAACCTAGGAAAGGAAGGAATGTACGCTTCTTCTTCTTTCTTCTTCCTCTTCTTCTATCATCTTATTAGGGCTTCTCCCATGTTCTCTCCCATCCTTGCTTCTCCTTTCCGCCCCTTTTTGTTGAAAACCCATTTCGGAGTTCCAGCCAGTTTGTTTGTTTCTTTTTCTGTGCTCCTGTTTCTTCTTCCCTTTGCAATGAAGTTTATTCGTTTTCAATCCGGAGCAGAAACAGTAGTTGGTTATGGAGCAGTGATCTTGCTTCTCTAGCAGCAGTAGCAGTAGCAGCAACAGCCGAAGACTTACCCTTCTTGATCACTGAGCTTCTTCTTCTTCTTATTCTTCTTCTGCTTGTCATATAGATTTTGAAGAGGTTGGGTTTGTGGGTTGGGTTGGTTTGTTTGTTTTGCAACTATGTCAGCGGTGTGGTGGGATATGGAGAGCGTTCCGCCTCCAACTCACAGTCTGTTGGAGCATACTCTTGCTTTCCACAGGGCAGGAAATTTGGGATTCTTTGGTGTGCAAGCTCCAGTGATTGTGCATGCTTACGGTCCCGTGCAGGCGTTGTCTGAGGTTGTGTACGATGCTGTCACCACATCAGGCATCTCCCTGGTACATGGCCGCGCTTCAGCAAGTAAGTAAAAGCACAAGCCCGATGCTTCTTAGATCTTCGCTTGGTTTTTTTTTTGGTTTTCTTTTTACCCCATGGCTGCTGCTACTGCTGCTGGTATGGATCCTGCCTCCACTTTGTCCATTTACAGCACTTCTTTCTCACATACAATTCCTCATGAGCACACCCATGAGTCCTCCAGCTGCTCCTACTATGGATCCTGTCTCCACTTTGTCGACTTCCCAACACTATCTTTCTCACATACAATTCCTCATGAGCAGACTCTTGAAACCCCCAGCTGCTGCTGCTATGGATCCTGCCTTCACTTTGTTGATTCCCATGCTTTATTTCTGACATACAACTCTTCATGAGCAGGCACATGAATCCCCAAGCTCCTCTATGACTCCTCCTCATGTCAGTTGAATTTCTGGAGTTTGGTTTCAATGGATTGCTTTATTGTAATTGCCAGATTTCCTGATTTCTGTGAACCAGATCATGCTTGTGTCTTTGCAGGGTTTGCATTGTCATGTTATCTTCAAAATGTTGGTGGGAAGATTTGTCTGCAATTTTTGTAGATATTATTTATGTTTTGGTGCACATACACAATATATTTTTTGGGGTGTTGCCATTTCTTCAATTGTATCCAAAGATTCTTATCTTCCTGTTGTTGCCGCTGCCACTGCTCTGTATTCAGAGTTGACTTGTAAGGTTTTGAAATATGGATGGGTCAAATTTGGATGTGATTTCTCTCATCATGTTACCTTCAAAATTGTGGTTGTGGAGATTCCTCTGCAATTTCATAGATATGATTTGCTCATCTAGCAACACAAAACAAATGCTTGCATTTCTGTGAAGTAATTTGAGTAAATGTTATGGTTTTCTTCTTCTCAGAGAGAGAGACAGACAGACGGTCAGATGGAGAGAGACAGAGACAGAGAGTTTTTCTTACAAAAAGATGTATTTGCTTGTGTTGCTGGCAGGGTATGAGAATGACAATAACATGAAGGGAATGATGGTGGACATACTGATATGGGCCTTAGATCATCCACCACCTGCAAACATTTATCTGATATCAGGCTTACAGAATGATAGCTTCAAAGAGGTGCTACATCAGCTACACATAAGGAGGTACAATATCTGGGGGGCTGAAATTTTTCCAGCAAATGTATTCCTGCCATTATTTTCAACTCAGTCAATCAAGTTAAATGGAGAATCGACAAACCCAAAGTGTCCACCAACATGGCTCCCACCCAGTCCCCGGCCCCCAACAACCACGCAGGCCTCCAGCAAACGTGTGAATCAAAAGAATACAACTGGGCGAGGTCGAGCACGGGTGCCTATAAGCACTACTCCTTCAGGAGTGTCTGTTGCAACTGAGGGAGAAGTAAAAGCTTGGCTTGAAGAATTTGCCATGAGTGAAAGAGGATACTTGGGCATGAGTCTGGGTTCAGTTGGGAAGGAATTCCAGAATCAACGGCATAAGAAGCTAGATCACAAAGCTCTGGGATTTGTTACCCTCAAGCACCTACTCATATCTTTTCCGTTTTCAGCTGTGGTACGCATTGAACATCCAAGGACTGGAGTTTATATCATGCTTGCAGCAGCAAATGGTGATGCAGCCAAAAGGAAAAAACCAAAAGTGGGTACTCAACTAGAGACACTTACCGAAACTGAGTTGAAACATGTGCAATCAAGAACCGCCACCGCCACCCCAATCTTTTCAGATTGGCCCTCATCCAGTAAGAGCACTTCATTTGATGCTGAAGGCAGGAAGACTCTTCAACACGGGCTGCATTAATGAAGTCTCAGTTCACTTTGTCATCTTCCAAAGAGTTGAGAGTTCAGATTTAGCCTTCTTCCAGTATGAGCTGAAGACAGAGAAAGAACCTTCCAATGCGGGTGCCATTGACAAAGTCTGGGTGTTTCTCCCATTTTTCAAGAGGACTGAGACAGATTGCAGTAACCAGTTTGCTGCAAAGAGGGGTTGTAGGAAGATGGAGGTGAATTTGCTAATTTAAGATGAACTGTCTAGTCTCATTTTGGATTATGCTCTTGGACCATAAAAGCTGCTGGGTACAATGAGCTCCAGGAGCTTTCTGAAGGGCATTTCGATATCTCATGCATACTGAGGAGCCACCAGAGTATCAAGCCACATTGGCAAATCATATCTCAGGTACATGAAGTTTATCCACAACTGTTGTCGAGCATGACAATTTTGATGTGAGTCATCTTTATGCCACTTTTGTACATGTGCTTCTGTGCTGTGTCTCAGTATGGTTTTAACACTCACTAGTATGTGAAGGCATGTCCTTCAATTGATACACTGGTGCATCACGCTGTGTGAAAGACATCTGCAAAACAACGTACTATGCGGTACTCTTGATGAGTGGATCCCTTGTTAAAACATATGGATACCAAAACCAGTTTGATGGATTGAACCAATTGAACCTGCACATGTGCCATGTGGTAAGTTCGTGTGGTCCTCGATTTGCAAGTTGAATGAAGATGCTTGTTTCTCAGGGTAGCACTACTATCAGTGGTTTCAACCTGCTTGCTGACAATGTGAAACTCGTGTCTGGATTACTTTTGTAAAACTAATTGAATAAGAAAATGGAAAATTAGCAAAGCTAATAAGAGAAACTAACTCGTGGAAATTTAGAATGATCTCGTCGGTCATGTCTCAGTGGAACACAAGCTTCAACCACTGCAGTGTGCTCCTTACTGGAAGTGCTTGTTGATGATGTAAGTTTTGTAACTTGCAATGTAAAACTCCCTGTAAACTTCACTTTAAAGGAAACAAGGATTAGAAAGTTTCAGTGAAGGGTCTGGGTGTTACAGCCCATCCTTTGCATGCATTGCAACAAGGGTGTGACAAACCTTGCCCCTTCTTTTGATTGTATAAGTTGCTTTCTCAAGCTCTGGCCCTAGCAACGTACTCCTCATCCTTGACCACTCCTGTTGCAATCTCTACTCTTACTTGTCTTCAATGTGGATGTGTTCCCACACTGGAGAGTAGGCCAGCTTCCAAGTTGTGGTCTTGTGGACCGGTGAAAGTCTAGCTGCCAGACCTACCTTAAAACTGAGGTAAATGAGAGATTTTGTGGAAAGTAGAGTGGATTCTCATTTGTTGTTCTTGGGGTTCTTGAGTGAATGGTTAACAAGTTGAGATCTCTCAGGCTTCTGCATCATTAGAATATGTCTGACTTACAGTATCATCAATGTAGCTGAACATGAGCTGTTGATGACCACCATGACAAGGTTTCCCACATGGAACCATTATGACAAAAGTGATGCATTGCTGCCTACAAAGCAATTTTTTCTGCAGCTTAGAACTTTAAATCACCATGCATGCTCTCCTTGAAGGGATCAGGTTGATTGTGCAGTGCAGAACAACAAAGAAATGGGAGCTAGTTAGCTTCATACTCTGGATAGACTCTCAATCTTTCTTGCAGATTGCAGACCTAAAGATTTGAGTTCCTGGTAATGTGGCTTAGCACTTTGCAGGTATGTTGTCAATTAGTTCACTAAGTAGTTGAACTCCAAAGAGGTAATGTGCCCTGGTGAACCCCCTCACCCCCCACAAACTCTAGAATTTGGTTGTGTACTCTGCTCAGCTGCATTGGCAAGCTGTTGCTGTAGTAGATATTAACAATTGCATGAAAATTGCCTGGGCATAAGCTTGCTGGTGGTCAGCTGACTGTTGTCCTGCCTTCACCGACAATCCAACTGGTGTTTTGAGTTGCCAATCAGAGACCTTACAGAGCACCAATGGTTGGGTTGTCATTAATTGAGTTGATGTTCCTCTGGATGGAATGTTTGCTGTTCTGTACACTACACAAGTGGGGAATGTGAAAAAGAGGCAGACCTGTGTTTGCTATTTCACAGCCACCAATTCACCTCCAGCCTTCATGGAAGAGCTGATCTCAAGAATGCACTCCATTTTCGCTGCTACTTCCATCTGACCTGGGCGATAATCAATCTTGTGCATTAGAAAGGTGAATTGGTATAATCAGATTTCCTTGCATCACATTAGAAAAGAGGGTTAAGGGAACTTAGGCTACAAATATGAAATTATATGCAAGGAATGCAGAGCTTTTGGCAAAGCTAACTGTAGTTCCATTCATCAGCACATCACTTGCCATGCCACTCAGAACAGTGAAAATAGCCTGTGTGCCATCCATTGATGCTCTTTTTCCCTGGTCAAGTGCACACTGGCATTGCTGCTCTGCTGGTGCTTCTTCATGGTGTGTTTCCCATTACCTGCCTTTCGGAGAAACTTCTCAAAGAAAGATCACCTTCTCAAACTATGCATGACAATTCACTAGAATGGAAAATGAAGGAAGACTGTAAAATCTCAAATGAAGGTATTCATGTTCTTAGAATGCCTGTTGCATGAACTGCAGTAGAAAACCTGAGAGCATGGGAGACCAATCATATTAAATAAACAATGAGAAACAGGGGGAAAAGCCATGTATGCCTACTATCCTCCTACTGCCAATGCCAACAACCAACCCTTGTCATGCATTATTCTGTGCCTCAGAACTACAATACTAATGACAGTGCAGCATGACAAAAGTCCGGTAAGAGAGAACACAACATGTCCACTACTAGCAACTAGATTGCAACATACAAAACATGCACTACACAATATATTAGAGCTCTTGGAGTTGCTCTTCTGGAAAACATAGATGTGGGAGCCCTCCAATAGCTTTGGTCTCATACATCATATAGCATTCCTACCTCAAGGTAATTTGCAGGTGGAATCTGTAGTTCCTTGATTGCTGACCTGCATATCAACCTGAGCACAGCATAAATTTTGTTGATAGCAATTCGCCCAAGCCAGCCAGTGCTGCTACTAGTGCGCACTGTGATCTTCCCCACAACATGAACAGCATCATGGCCTGTAGCACTCTGCAGTTCCACCAAGTCCTCTGGATCATACATGTCCACAGGATTCTCAATTGATTGATATTGCAGGTCAGAAGAAGTCCCATTACAAATCTCAACAGTTGAGAGCTCCGCATGGTCTTCAGACTGAAGGTAGGATTGGAGACTTTGAATTGCTTGATTCTTGAACTTGTCACCTTCACAGTCAATGACATCCAGGTAACCATATCGGGCAACACAGCGGTAGACTCCTTTGAACCCCATCTGTCCAACTAGAAATCGTTCTTCAGGTGACACTGTCTTTACAGGGATGAACCTGAATGTGGTGAAGATCAGGACTTGGTGAAGTGTCCGTACATTCTTGACGTAATGGCTGATTATTGGAGGAACTCCATCAACTAGATCAGTATAGAAGAAGCAGATCCCAGGCACACGTTGCATTCCTGCACTTGAAAGAAGTGCCCCCAGGTTGTCCAAGCTGATCATGTGGTTCATTTCATATTTGCACTTCTTTTGCCTGCCATAGCTCCAGGTGAGACTGATGAAGAGAAAGAAAGCTGCAAATCCAAAGGGTACCCAACCCCCCTGTGGGAGCTTGTTCAAGACAGCAGTGAAATACACTCCCTCAATGGATCCAAAGATTGTTAGGAAGAGCAACACCAGAGGCCATGGAAGATTCCATATCACAATCATCACCAGGGTCATCAACAGCGTAGAAATAAACATCACTCCCAGCACAGCCACACCTGGCCACATCCAGAGCAGTTGAGGTCAAACAGGGTACAGTTCAGTTCAGTACAGACAGAGGTGTAACACCTTCCCAATATGACTGAAAAAAAAGAGGTACCAAAGGGCCAAGAAAGATTTGGTAAACCTTACCAAAAGCATTCCCAACCTGTGTTGCATTGCGAAATCCAAGGACCACTGCCACGCAGAGAACCATAAGCACATAATTGACTTCTGGTGAATAAACCTGACCTTCCTGATCAGGTGAAGTGTGCACCATCTTGACACGGGGGAAACACCCCAATGCTATAGTTTGCTTCATAATTGAGAATGTTGCTGTGATGAGAGACTGGCTGGCCACAATTGCAGCAAGTGTGGCCAAAATAAACAAGGGCCAGTATACTGCTTGTGGGATTGACTTGAAGAAAGCATTTCTATGATCCATGGGGTGCCTGATGAGGTAAGCAGTCTGACCGGCATATGTGAAGAGACATGATGGGTACAAAACAGCTGCGAATCCAATCTGGCCACAGGAAGACAGAGAACTCATGTTGTGTCATGGAAGCGAAGTCTGAACTCAAGAAGTTTCTTGGGATCAACTACTGCATAGAAATGTGAATACTGATAGATCAAGGATGCAAGGAGAGACTGCAAGACACTTCGTTGAGACAATGTGTGGAGCAAGTACCCCATAGATAAACAACAAACATACCCATCAATGAACATCCTTGAGGAACAATCCAGAATGAAGGCTAACTCCTTCAAATTCCTCACCTGGATTGCTCTTTTGTTAAAATGACCTAGGTCTGCAAACATTGCTTCCGCTCCTGTAAACACAAAAAAATTGGAACAGTTGTAATTGATTTGTATGATGCAGCTGTGTCAACTTGCTTCAAGCAAAAGGCAAGATACAAGGAAAGAGGGGACATACCTGTAATACAAAGCACCACTCCACCTAGTGCTACCCAGCCCTGCTTCTGGTTTCGGACAAAATAGTCAACAATGTAGTGTGGTGACACAGCTTTAAACACACTGGGATAGTGAACCACTATATTGTAGATTCCCACAATGGGAGTTGCCACAAACCAGGCCAACATGATTGGAGAGAAAAGGAAACTGACACGATGTGTTCCAAATCGCTGCATCATGAACACTAGTACTAAGATGACTGCTGATACCCAGGTCACAACAGCTGCCACCCCAGATTATATCCTTTTGGTTAGAACAGCCCTCCTTTGAAGTGTTAGTTTGCTTTACCAAATAAGAAGACTAAACATTGGCATGTATTTATTGCAATATGAAACATGTCCTATCATCCATTCAATAAAGCACAATGTGTGACCATGGGCTTAGGAAACTTACATCCAGAGATTGAGTTAGCCTCACTTTGAATACCTGCCATGGCTGATAAGACTGCAGCACCGGAACAATTTCAGTTCAGATGTTATTCAAACACCCGCATTCATCCACATCACAGTTGCCCTCAAAACTATTACAGTGAGACATCTCCACTGCTAACCGGAAATTCCTTACTTCATGAGGTGCTAAAAGGATCAGAGGCCCTGGCATTCAATTTTGTCAAATAGCAACATAAGAAATTTAGTTTACTGTCAACACAGCTAAGAGGTTATCCCATCCAGTGAGGAACTTCCTGCTGCATCATGTTGAGCCATAATAGTGGGCAAGAGTGGTCCAACAAGTTAAGCTATATGATTAGGATTTTGGCGAAGCAATCTCAGAAGGCCAAAACAATATTTGAGACTGAGTTACTATATTCTTACCAGAGATGGCAGGAGTAAGGATGCCATCACCAATGACCAGGCAGGTGCCCAGCATAACAACAACAAACAAGGTAACTTGAGCTCCCTTGAAATTTTCAAGCAGGGCAAGAGTTTTTTTGTGAACAGGACCACTTGACTGTGAGATTTGCTCTTTTAATTTGACACTATCAGATAGTGCCTTGGACTTCTGGCCCAAATTAGCATGCTGGCGGAGCAGAGAATACAATGCAAATGTACCACCTGTTCAGTCAACCACACAGTCAATGATTTGGAAGCCATCTCCAACAACCTTGTGGCTTTTGGTACATTAAGTTTGCATTCTAGAGGCACAACAAGGTACCATATTATAAAAAAGTTGTTCAACAGCTAAGGAGGCTGATAGTACAGCTTCCCAAACTTGCTTGTTACTGAGTCTGCACAGAGAATCACTGTTGAGTTTATTCATAAAGAGCAAACGACTTTAAAGATGCAAGTTACACAATTCTCTGCCTTGACAGTGTTGTCCTATTAGCATCAGAGAGGAAATATAAAAGACATCTCAAGCAGACCAACATAATGAAGATTGTACAAACCTTCACCATGATCATCAGCCTGAATAACAATAAATACATATTTCACCAAGGCGATCAATGTAAATGTCCAGAAAATAAGGCTCATTACTCCCAAAAAGTCCTCCTCCTTAGGGTTTGACAGGTTGATACTAGGCCAAACATACAGTGGGGATGTACCCAGTCCTCCAAACACAATACCCAGTGTCTGATATGCCAGGAATAGAGTTCCCCATGTGGTGCATTTCTGCATCCCCCACACCCAATAAACAGCATCAATTCCACCAATTTTCTCCCCAGGCTTCAAGTTGCTGAACAGATGGATCGTTCACTTTCCCATCTCGCTCTTTAAGGCTCCTCATGCTTGATTTGCAACTTATCAAAATTCCAGCAGATGGTCAATTGGTTGGAATGTGTTGAACAGAACACAATCACTGCTCTACTGACATACGCATAATTACTGCACTGAAGCCACTGAGAAGACAAAAGGACAATACCTGTCTATCTGCATGAAGTGGCACCATTTGTGTTGAAAATTGCATGTCTGATACTTTTCTTCGAAGCTGGCAGTGTTTGTGATGCACCTCTACCTTCCCATTTGCTGCTTCTTTCACATTCAGCCTCTCGGGGCCTCCAAACCCATTAGTATTCATCACACCATTGCTGACTGGATGGTCCATGCTATCACCATATTCCTTATCAATCTGGTGCTCAAAATTCAGATCATCACAGCTGTTCTGGTCATGTTCATGCAGTGTGCCAACTTCAAGATCCTTCCCATTGGTGGTTGCCATAGCTCTTATACTTTATATATCAGACAATTTCAGCACACAGATATCAAGCTAGTCCAGACAAATGTAACATGACAGTTGAAAGGAAAAGCTTCCAACCACGAATAAGAGCACTCCAGGGACAAGATATTTTGTATTAAGTCCCCACACCAACTCAGGCAAGATGCTCTTTGAAGGATTTTTGTTTTGCTCGCATCGGGAGCTAAGATAGATGTTTTACAAGATCCCCTGAGGATTCTTCTCTCACTAACATGGCTTCAGAAAGCACTTGGCACAACCGTATTGATGTTCAAGGGCATATCTGTGGCTGCCCATGATCATTATGGTAAATAGATGAAAGAAGCTGAGGTCCCCATCAGTGAAAGGATTTCAGCTCCCTGACCTCAACCCATCGCAATCCTGTCTTCCGAAAGGATTAGCAGCAGAGGAAGAAGCAGAAGAAGAGTCAGCAGGCATCGGACGGGGGAGAACACAACTACTGATTCTAAAATGCGAGCCTGGGCCTACCATCCGCCTCCGTCCGCTGCTGCCGAGGCATGCTTGCTTCGCTGTTGAGAAGATCCCAGCTTCCTGGAGAGAATGAGAATCGGAATTGGCCGGTGTGCAAAGCACCAGTCAGTCTGAAACTTGGTGGCGCTGATCCCAGGCATTTCTTGCGCTGCACAACGTGTACGAGATCTGTTCGCCGTCGTGCCTTGATGGTGATGACCACTCGCTGGCTGGCTGTTTCTTCAGCGATGCACAAAAACCAAGACGAAGACAGTTCTGTCTTCTTCTCTCCCTTTCTTATGATGGAAACCAAGACGAAGACGTTCTCTCTTCTTCTCTCCCTTTCTTATGATGGTCCAGAATGGAAAGAACGAGATTCGACTCTCGACAGGCGAGGAGGAGTCGTGCTGAAAAAGACTTCAACAAAGATGGAGCCAAAACAAAAGGAAACCAGCAAGATATGGCGCAACCGAGGTTTGATCCAGATCGTTTCCCTTTTTGCAGCGGGACTTTCCTCCACGAAATTGCAGAAACGCGCAACCGCAACTCTCTAACAACTGATCGCAAAGGAGAACTAAGGAGCTCCGAGTTGAATTCTTCTAACAAGAAAACGAATGTTTCCTTCAAAAAATCTCTCAAAAGCTTGTAATTCTTGTTTCTCTTCAAGACACAAACAAAACGCTTGCGCGCGCACGCAGACGCAGACAATAACCCTAAGGAAGACAAAAACAAATCAAGAGCACGGCAAAATGAGAAGAAACGAGAAGATTTCGCTCGAATTCTCGCTACCTATTTTGCCTTCCAACACCTTCCGACAAGCAAACAGAAAGAAAGCAGAAGGAAAACACAAAAAAAAACTTCTACTACTACGACGACGACTAACTAGAGCACACAGAGCGTATCTGTTACAAGCGATTCGCTAGAAAGCGTCCAGGAGCAGCACAGGACGAAAACCAAAAGAAGGCCACATCGCCGACAACGACGACGACTCAGAGTACCGGATCTTCATTTTCTTTACTCTCATCACAAACGCCAAACCGAAGATGATCGATCCTCCTCCAAAAAAAAATCCTCCTCCAGGCTCCCCGTGTGGAAAGCAGTTTCAGAGAAAAAGCTTGCAGAATTGTCGGAATCTTCTTCTTCTTCTTCTTCTTCTGGTTTGCTGTGGCGATGGAAAGCGGAAGCGTAGATCTCTGCCTGCTTGTTTGTCGCAACGGTGGTCAGAAGAAACGCAAGTATGCCATCGCCGCAGCCTCCAAATCCAAAGAAAGCAACGAACAGCCTTGGCTGCTGGTGTTATCCTACGGTTTCAGACATGCGCCGAATAATAATCCATTGGACGGCTACCAACGGTAGCTAGTTCAACACCCTACCCATCACCCCCCCCCCCCCCCCAATCTATTCTCCAAAATGTGGTCATGCATAAATAAGGGAGTACTTTGGCACCTTACACACATGTACATGTCTAACAATTCATTAATTAATTTTGAAAGATTCCATTTCCTAGGAAAATAATATTTCCGAATATTTCACAAATATTCTTTCATTTTCCTTCACAAAAAGTAATTTATCTCTTCAAGATTTTTTTTATTTTTTTAAAAACTTGTCACCTTTAAAATATATATATAGTATGAGCCAAAGCCACCAAGGTACTTCAGTGTTAACCTTATTTGCACCCACCGATTGAAGTTAGGAATTTCATAGTGACCCCCTCATGCATAATTTTTAATTCAGTGTTGGGGGGAAAAAAAAGAAAAGAAAAAAAACCATGTCCAATTTGCCTTAAGAATTGTGATGGAACAAATTGCTTTCCAAATATATATGTTTTGAAATTTATACATTGGTCAAATATTAGGGTTGAGATCATAGGTCTCAAGATGCTTAATATGTTGATGTTAGGCCTACTCCTAATGGAGTAAGAACCCTCCAAGTGTTTTAAAGCTCATGAGTAAGGAACAACCCTAAACTGCAGGGCCACACTCTTGGCTATTGCATCATCCTATAACTGCTTAGAGGGGGCTCCACAAATGCTCAATATGTGGCATGTGGCCCTGCAAAAGAAAATTTGGATTTTATTTTTTTTTAAAATCAAAACATGTCACTTTGACCCAGCAAAATGGTTTTGGCCCAACACTTTTGCACACGAAGTCATGGCAAAGCCTAACACTTGATGTTGATAAGTTAGACAGCTTGATTGGTCCAGGCAGCTTGCTACTACCTTACCCTAAGGTCAGTTTCGGTCCATTAACTAATCCTCAAAATAATAGTGAAATTGAAACTTTGTGAAAATATGAAGTTGACATGTTGCAAATCATCATAATTATCGTAGGCTACATTCGGACCACTCATATGACGATATTCTAGTAGATTATGGAATATTTATTTATTTATTTATTTATTTATTTATTTTTATTTTCAATTTTTTAAAACGAATTTATTTTTTGAAAATAAAATAATTACTCGTTTTGTCAATGTGGAAACTGACCCTTAGGCTAGAAAATCGTGCAAAAATGCTGGGCCAAAACCATTTTGAAAATTAAAATGGTTTTGATTTCTCTTCGTTCAATTTAAACTTTGGAATACCCATTTAGACTGACTGATTTTTAAAACCATATCCCAGAAATAACAATATAGGTCAAGTCTGCTGTTGTGCTTCCAAAAAACAACAAAAATCCAAAATTTTGTGAAAAACAAGACAAGCAATGATGCGAGTTGTTTGTTTTAGGTTCACCATTTCAAGACATGTCTGTCAAATAATTAATTAATTTTTTTTGGAATTTTCATTTCAACAAATGAAATATTCCTAAATATTCACTATTTTCCTCACAATATTTTTTCATTTGAAATAAAATTTTTTTTGAAAAATAATACTTCAACATTTCCAAAAATAATATAATTTAGTGTTGAATTGGCCAAGGTACTAGGGTATTTGTTTTAGGTTCACTTGTGTTGGGTTTGAAATTGTTGATGAGTAAGAGCATCCCCACAGGTGCTCAGTATGTGACCCTGCCACAATAAAATGGGATGAAGAATAGTGGATCAGGAAAATGGTTTTTCTCCTGCATATCTCTTCAGTTGTTGAGAGAACTGTACAAAACCGCAGCAAATTTGTGCACTTGCTAGAGAAGAGTGTAACAAATACGTTGGTCCTTGTTTTTTTAATTGGCAAATCATAATGATTGGTCCAGGTGGTTTGCTATTAGTGTGGATGAACCTCAACTGCTGTGTCGCCACAGTGAACCAGCACCCACCAGCGCACCATCCATTGGATGTGCCTGTTATTACTCAGTTATGGATGAACCTCAAATCAGTTAGTATATGGTTTCACTAATACAGCTGCCCCACAGCATGATATCAGAAAAACAGAATCCCCCCCCCATCCCCCCCCCCTCCATGGGATGAAAATTTTGACCATTGCATGTCATCCCATCCCATGGGTCATTACACCCATCCCATGAGTCTAGCTTGCATGGATTTGAAACCCTATTCACATCAATCAAGACAATCACCAAATCCATTTCCTTATAACATTTGCATATGCCCATAGTTGTTAATGAAATTCAATACAAGAGCAATGCTACATGTTTTGCACCCATAACCTCCCATCTCACAAGTACCAAAGGTCACATAACATGCAAAAAAAACATCTACCAAGGGTCATGTAGCATGTTACATACCCTAGCACCCATAACATGCCCAAAACATGAACAAAACATGTCTAGAAATATTAAGGTGAAAAATGGGGCAATGGGTATGTTGGTACTCTTGTATTGATTAACATTAACAACTATGGGCATATGTAATGTTAAGGGTCTGATAATACCCTACTTTTGAAAAAATAATGTTTTCACATTGATTGGTCATGGTTGTAGTGTGTCATAGAGTTGACATTTTTTGCTCCATTAGTAAAGTCTGCACAATGTTTTGGAGGTTTCAAGCTAATGATTTGATACATATAATGCTTCTTAAATGTTGTTCACATGTTGCCCTTTTACATATCAAGGTTCAAAGGCATACATTTTTGAAAAATTGTCTATTCTCGTGGTTCTATCATTTAATCATAGATTGTTTGTGTTTACAACTTCACCTTGATTGGATATATTGAGTAAATTTGAGGTTTGTCCTTCTAATTGCTATTGAAAGAGTTCATTTTGTTTGCTTTATCAAACATTTGGATGTTTACTTGGATGCGGGTTTTTACATTTACACGTTGATTAAATTGTTTATGTACGTCACCACACTTGTGATTGAAGGGAGTCAAGTGTTTCTTTGGATGAATTTTTTTTATAATATGAAACGTTTTCTTATGGCAATTCAATGTGCTTGATATTGAATTTTTTTGCATATTGTGGCTTGTACTATTAATGAACTTGATTATGTAATGTTCATTTCATTCCATGGT
Source organism: Sphagnum contortum (assembly GCA_963920785.1). Lineage (NCBI taxonomy): Eukaryota > Viridiplantae > Streptophyta > Sphagnopsida > Sphagnales > Sphagnaceae > Sphagnum > Sphagnum contortum. Next base: position 3,285,069 of record OY987284.1, on the reverse strand, counting down.
AATTTTTGAAGACAAGTCCATGTTTACATTGACATTCAATAAGAAATCAATCTAGGCTTTGGCATTGCAACTTTTTGAATACATATTTTGATGTTTCTTGTGACATAAGTCATTGATTTTCATTATGATTAAAATAAAACATTTGTGGGATTTTGTGGAATAGTGCTCCTACCATTTCATCTATTCGAACATGTCTTAACATTTTTAGATGGTTTTATTGTTCATAACTTGGGGAATTTTTAAAAATTCAATAGTGGAAATTTTTGTTCTTAGATGATGTTTTCACAATGCATAAATGGGATAAATATATGTATTAAAGTCTACCAATTTTAGTGGTTTTGACTATGATTTTACTTTGTAACATTTTTTTGTTTGGGCATGTGTTTTATGGTTATATATATCATGTATGCTACAATGGGAAACAGAACAAACACATTTGGGTAAATCAAGTCACTTTATATAAAATGTAATGTGCGACATACAATCCAACGAATTGTATTCCAATGTTCATTAAGCTACTTAACATGTTATGTGCCCTTGAATTATGAGCATTAGAACATGAAGTTTATCATCAATGAGTAGGCACATGCAAAAAATATGCAATAGTATTTTGGGGTTGCTTTAGTTTAAACCATTGGCCAACAAATAATTATCATAGGAATGTAGAATATGTTACAATGTTCCTTTTTGCAATTTAATGGGATACATTGAATTGACTATTAAATACAACATGATCCTTATGATCATCAAATAAAATGAAATACATCTTCCAAATCACCTAAAATGTCTTTATGTTTTTGTGTCACTTCTTGAGGGCGCATTACATTTGTTTGTTTGTGATGCATAATGACTTCATTTTTTGTTGGGGGTAATTGGATTGAGTTGTTGTATCTTTCTCCAACATTTAAGGGCCACCTTCATAGTGCCCCTACCAAATGGAATAATCGGTGTGTAAAGAAAAGAAAACCTTGTTTTAGGCAATTGGATTGAAAGTCATGTATTCTTGCCCTTATCATGCAACATTTCCTTTGTTGATATGGAACCATGAACAATCATGTTATCACCAAATTGTGAGTTCATTGAAAGTGGCATGTGTGGGAATGTGTACCCCATATTGTCATCCTTCACTTTCAATTCATCAATTAACATTTAGATAATATAACTTTGAATTTTACTTGTTGATTTCTCTAGCCATGAACCGCCCTAATGTATGGTCAAGTCAAGAATGCATCCCTAACTATTAAATGGTTGCAATTATGTGGGAATGTAAACTATTTGCTACATGTGTTTTCATATGAAACAACAAGGCTTTATGAATAGAATCATCTTGCATATTTAGCTACTACATTATGTTATCATTATATTAACATGTGTAAAGGGGTGAAAATGTGGCCCCTGAACATTACCTCCTCAAGGAAGTAAAGTTGAAAAAACAAGGTCAACTCCTTATTAATCCCAGAAATAAGTACTTTCACTTGTTTACTTTACTACAACTACTCAAATAATAGTTAAAAGTTCATGCAAAGAAAAAAAAGGAGAAGGTAGTGTTTGTCATCTAAGGAAAAACCTACCATCCTAATCATAAGCTACTTTAGTTGTGTCGAAAGAAAAAATATAAAAAGTAAGTAGAAAAGATGAAAAGGACTAGGAAGTATTTACCCTCTAAGTTTCTATAATACCTTTAGTACTTTATAATGGTGCCCCAATGGGTCTACAAACTTTCCATAGTTGTTATCCTATCTTTAAAATGCCTATAAACCTTATAGGGGCATTACCTACCATCTATAGTCACTGCAATTTCTCATGATTGTTACCTATTGTTTACAACAACCATGTTTATCTTGTAGATTTAAACTTTCAAATATTTTCCCTTCCTACACACTAATTATTACCTTCATGTGGCAATAAGTGACTTCCTATTTTATAAACTAAAACCTAACATACATTCTTACCATTTTTTATAGAAGAAACACATAACTACTATGTAAAATGTAACAACACATTATGTAAGCTTAAACTATACTACCCTTCCTCATATTCTAATAGAATAAACTCACACAAAACACATGAAGGTCTTTCAATCATTTTTCATTGAGATAACACACAAGTATAAACACATTTCCAACTACCCCCTCCTCTTTAGTGTTACACCATACACCTCTCCAAGAGAAAGCTTTCCCCTCCAACTCCAAACTACAACTTATCAGATGCCATAAAATTCCTCCAAACCGTCCTTTAATCCTTCTTCTCCACAAAGCCACACAAGGCCCATATTGACCCCATGAAAATAAAATCCTTATCCTAATCCCTTCTTGGAAATCTCGTAGGTGATTGGGTGGATTACACCCGACCATTTATTAACATGAATTATTTAATCCCATTAGCTTCACCTGTTTGGTAAATGTCAGTAAGTCTACCACTAGTAATTAATAGTTACTAGGATGCCTATGACACTAATTAGTTGAAAGATTTTCCAACAAAAGCATTCATTTTTTCCCCACATAATTAACAATCTTTTTTTGACAATCCTCCCACAATGTGTTTCATGTTTTTGTATTATCTTGTTTGAGTAACTTGTATTCCATATATTGAACCAATATTTTGAATTCATCCTTTGAATTTGTAAGGTTCATTATATGACTAATAGTGATGTTTGTTGCATCTTGTTGGAACTATGTGCAACAATGTTGTGCAAAGTAAATACAATCAAAGCTAATGATTTGAAGGTCCAATAGATGTGATGCATGTTATAACTTTTTTTTACCTAAGAAACTAACCATGTGGCATGTTATAGACATGGTATGAAACAATCACCTCATAAATACAATAATGAGGGCATGTGTGATATTTGTAAACATGTTATCAATCCATTCATCCCATCCTTTTGGATAAGGTCAATAGCTTGTAAGCCTAACCTTGAAATTGTTAAGGGAAGAGTTTTCCTACTCAAATTTCTTCAACATGTATGGAAGCAAATGAAACAATGTCGCAACCCCACTTTGAGGCAAGTGTGAGGATGAAACTCACACTCCCAAAAGTGGGAACTTGGAATCCTTTAGGACTCCCAAAAACTCAGAGCTTGATTGCAAGGGTCAAAACACCTTGCATTGAGTTGTTTTTTATACCTTTGGAAAGTTCTTGAAGTGTAGATGTCGAAAATGGCCTCGCATGAGCCATTCGGACATCTGTAGCACAAGTTATGGTCGAAAGAAGGGCCGGGAGTCAAATTGGCAGTTTGATTCTCGACCACTAAAAGTCGAGAATCGACCCAATCCTGGTGTGTTCAGGTGGTGTGCAACACACCATTGAAAATCTCTTGAAGAGAGCTACAAGTTTGCTTCATACCTCATCCCAATCGAAGGTATGAGCTAGGAATTATGACCTCCCAAAATCCCAGGAGCCCAAACCGAGACAGTTTTGGGACTCCTCCTTGGGAGTCCCGAGACAAGAAGCCATTCGGATGTAGGTGCCATGGGCAAACACATAAAATACTATGTGAGGGAAGGTGGTGACTTCCCCCGAGTCTGGGCCGTGGTGAATCAAGTGAGTCCTTGTTGCCTGTGGTTTGTCCCAACACCAATAGTGATTCCGAATGTGAATTAACCAACTTGTTGGTTGGTTTTGATGTAGAACCAAATAACTAAATAAGTTGTCCCTCTTCCTAGTCTAATCTCGGAGCTTTCAGCACACCCTCTCACCCCCTTTAGTGCTGGAAGCTGGGAGTGGCACCAAGTTCCAACTACTTTCACTCTTTGACATAGTTGGACCCAACTTTGGGTCTAACAAGGAACTTGGGGGCGCGTCAAACAAGCTAGGTGTAACTTGAATGATAGAAGTATGAACAAATCCCATTCAACCATTACATGTTGATCAGCTTTGTCCTTCATAAGTTTCAAGTAATGATTTTGGACATCATGGATGTTTTTCAAAGTGTGCAAGTCCTATAGAACAAAATTCATGTGCAATGAATATGGATGGATGTGTGAAGGCATCCCAAGTTCACTTTGATTTTTTAATCCTTATTTGGAATGAAGTGGACTTATTACACATATATTTGTTGCCTTTGGTGTGTATTAGAGGATGACACCTTTGATATCCCATTTTTGTGCATGGTAGTTGGGATGCAACTAGGGATCATTTGAGGTCAATACTTGTTTAACAATTTCACCTATATTACTAACATTTGAAATTATATATTGAGTAGTTGAAAGAAGCAACTTAATCTCCTTAATAATATGTTTTGCAACTTTGGATTCTTCAATATCTAAGTATTCCTATGCCACATCCACCATGGACATGCCATTTGAAATACTTGCAGTGATCTAAACACCTTTTAAATTTGTGGTTAGAAAGTCACAATTTATTTCATAACCATCCCCCTCCACAATACACATTGGAAATCGAGAGGATCCTTGTCCACATTTAATGGGTCACATGCAACAAAAACATCTCCAATAAGAGTTCATTATGAAATTTAAGAGTGACCCATTGCTCTATAAATCAAATAGTTGTCAATTTCACATACCTCAATAACCCTTCAAATCTATCTAGAACTCCTATCTCATTCTTTACAACCATATAAGATATAATTTCCAAAACACCAAACTCCCCCAATTGCCATTCAATTTTGTGTTGCTTCCTAAAACAACATAGACCCATCACCACATTAGAAGAATTATTTGACAACTAATTATACTTATAATTGTGCCGAAAAAAACCTTAATAAAGCCTCAAGTTGTATATCACAATAATTTGAAGATAATTGTTATGTGAGTACTTGAAATTTTGCAATAAAAATCCAACATTTCCTTTTTACTCAATTGAAGGTTTCAAACCTTTACATTATTTGAGAGATTTGCTATGAATTTAAAGTTCATGGGTTTGCAACATCAAATTTAGGGTTTGATATTAATGTCAACAAGATTGTGGATCTTTTACCCAACATTGTTACGATATTAGTTGTTGTGTTATGCATTAACTCACATTACATCACAACATGCATCAAATTCAAAAAAGGATAATCACCTAATTAAAACTTGAAATCCACCCACTTGGAATACTTGGACGAACACACATGGATTGATTGATTTTGTGCACTTGAATGTGTGAATTTTGATCAATATATTTTGCACAATGAACTTCAAAGATCATGACCCTACTACAACAAAATACTCAGCATTTTTCAAACATTTACAAGAAAACATGCAAGTTTAAATCCAAACTTGAAAGTTGCAACACTTTCACTCAACATTTTTCTCATTGTTTCATTGAAATTTTACCAAATACCTTTATTTTTCATGACTGAATCATTAACACTTTCATAAATGTTTGCAAATATATTACTAGCAAATTGTTGATAATTTACTTGCACATATTTGTGAGGCAACCATGGTAAAAGACTCAAATCAAGCAATTCAATGACAACCAAACTAAAACAAGGCTGAAAACAAAATTGAAACTTTCATGTCAAATTTGTGTTTGAAGAAAAGCACACACCAAATCCATAGCATTGAAGTTACACAAGTTGTTGCACAATCAAACTCGCAAGGAGCATTGAAACTCTATTCAAAGACTACAAGGATTAGTGGTGCAACAAAACCAAAAAATGAAAATGAAAATGAACACAACAAAATGCGTGTGCAAAAGGTGTTGGGAAATGTAAACCCTAACGGAAGGAACATTCTATGTTGTTTGCATGCCTTCCATGAGGATGGGGATGGCATGGTAGCTTATGAATTCAACATAACATGATGACACGGGGGTTAGGCAAATAAGGCCATTGGGATTGTGAAAGAAAAGGGTAATGAAAAGGGGTGGGGGTGAAACATGCTCCTGGCACAATTAATTTCTTTGGCCTATTTAATATCTACCCACCTTTATTAATTAATTGAGGGTGCCTTCAAGTTCAGAAACTTTTTTTTTGCAAGGACCCTTGTTGACCAAAAAAAAAGCCAAAACATTTGAATTTGGAGACCCACAATTAGCTATAGAAGTATTCATTCCAAACCTAAAAACATCCAAGTCCCAATTATATTTGTCAATTTATATAGGTTCTCAAGTTCCAAGAGGTAAAGTTTGGGCAAAGAATTGGGGACAAAGTTAGGTGTTATTGTGAACATGTTGGGGAAAGCATGGGAATTTGGGGAACATTTTGTGACCCTATTTGTAAATAGCTATTACAAAAGGACTATAATTCACTCAAGTTATATTTTAATAATAAAAAATTAAAAATCACCAAATCTAGCCATAACATTTTTTTTCACACCTACAAACAAGCATATTCAACACCCTTTGTATATTAGTACACTAGGATTATAACCCTTGTCTGTGTATAGAATGGGTAAAAAATTGGGTCTATTGGGTGCATGCTACAAGAGAGCCAATTTTGTCCCTCAACACCCAAGAAACACTTTCTTGAACATAGAGAGTCCAACAGAATGTGCACTTTAAAACCTAACCAAAGACATACCTTAGCCTAAGGTCAGTTTCATCATTAAATAATCCTCAAAATAGTGAAACACATTTTTGTGGAAAAATATGAACTTGACATGTTGAAAATCATCATCATAATTATGGTAGGATACACTCTAAAAAAAATTCATTACTCATGTGACAATATCATAGTAGATCATGGAAAATATATTAATTTCAAAATAATAATAATAATAATAATAATGTTGGTCTGGTATTGATTTTTGAACATATCATCCCAATCCTGGTATTGGGTATTGGTAAAATTTCATGCCAGCCCGGTATGCAATATAAATATACTAGCCTAGTCCCAGTATTGGGTATTTGAGGAGGAGAATAGAACCTTTAACCCTTTTTTTAAATATTGGACACTAGAGATGCTACATTGCTCCATCTCTATTTTGAGATCTTAAACAAGATTTCAAGACTCAAAGATTATTTGTGTAGCAAAGTTTTGCATGTGTTTATCAATGAACCCTAAACCCCTTTCAAAATATTGGACACTAGGGATGCCACATTGTTCCCATCTGTATTTGAGATTTTAAACAAAATCTTGAGACTTGAAGATTCTTGTGTAACAAAGTTAATGAGTTATTGTTTATGTCTCAATTATTGTTGTTCAATTCATTAGTATTTGAAGGTCTTAACTTAAATAAGATCTTTGAGACTTGAAGTTTCTTATGTAGCAAAGTTTGCAAGTGTTTGTTGATGAAGGTTTCTTTATGCCTTGGTTGTTCTTGCTTAATTTGAAAATGTACTTCATGTTTTGCACATGTTATGTTGGCTTAATGTTTGTTTGTCATGGCTCTTGCTTTCATTTCTATCACGACAAAAATATTCTTGGTTCACAATGGGTTTCACTTTTGGATTGTTTTCAATTGCACATGTACGACCATATACACTTTTGCTTGGGGTTTGTATGAAGACAAGAATTCTTTGTTCACAATGGGTTTGCACTTGTTGGCTCTTTTTAAAAACCCATTTTTTTGACTCTTTTCAATTGCACATGTACGACGACCATATACACATGGAGGTTGATGTTACTATTGGGAAAAATTTGCACCTCAGCTTGGTTCTAGTAATGGGTCCTTTCTAAAACTTTTGTACCTCCTTGGTCCTGGAATTGGGTCCAAGGCTGATTTGTGGCTGGTAGGAGATCCATAAAGCACCTAATATTGAAACTAGTGTAAAGCAAGTTTATTCTTTATAATTGGTATTGCCTTAAGTCCCTACAAAGCTGGTATTGGGCCCTTTTAAAAACTTTTGTACCATAATGGTCTTGGAATTGGGTCCCAAATCTGATTTGTGGCTAATAGGAGATAAGTATTGCCTCATGGCCCTACCAAGCTCATGGACACCATGCTTACTATTGTTTGGTAGATGTTCATCATCCATTGACGATAGCTTGGTAGGTGTTCATCCATCGTCATTGGTGAAGTTTGTGCAAATTAATGAAAGTTATTGCATATGATTGTGTCATCATGGAAAAGTAGTTTGTCGTAGGTGATAAAAAATTTGTGTGCTTTTAGAGTTATCCATAAAGTCAGGTGATTAGGGGGGCGAGAATGGCCAGTTTTGGCATAATAAGGCATCAAATGCATAACTGGGAATGAAAAATTTACAAAAGGAAATCACTGGGACCCAAACTAGTTTTCCCACCAATTTTGGTGGTGAACTGAGTTTCATCCTGTGTTTCCTTTTTCCTGATCGCCTGCACTGCGGCTATATATATTTTCACTGCTCCTACCTGTACAACTACTATAATTACTCTCGAACCTTGTACATTAAATACTGAGTTTCAGCATTTCATACCCAGATTTAATAGAATTTCCTTACTTTGCGGATACCACTGAAAGAGGGGATAGAGGGCGAAAGTAGAGGAGAATGGGGGTGAAACAAAGGGTGACTTTATGGATAACTCTAAAAGCACACAAATTTTTTATCACCTACGACAATGGAGTGAGTGAACCCATTTACACATGTAAATGAACGTGGGTGAGTGAGTGACTGTGTGTCTTGAGTGTGTTTGTGTGTGAGTGAGAGAGAACTCACCTCCTCATTTGTGTTTATGAGTGAGAGAGAGAACTCACCTCGCTTCCGCCCTTCCGTCTAAACCCAGACACACCCAAGAGGATACCCTGACAGTGAGGGATACCCATTACGGACACACCCAAGAAGATACCCATTACACTGTGTGATACCCATTACACTGAGCGATACCCATTACGGACACACCCAAGAGGATACCCATTACATCGAGTGATACCCATACCGCGAGTTCTCAGAACCCACCCAAGAGTTCACCCATTACACTGAGGGACCCTGTTTTCCTCACAAACAGACCGGACACTGAGTGATACCCATGACACTGAGGGATACCCCTGACACTGAGTGATACCCATTACCCTGAGTTTTAGCCAATAGGATTTGGCTGGGAAAGGACTGCTGTTTGGCAGAGTTTCAGCATCTCATACTGAGATGTATTAAAATTTCCCTTCTCTGTGGATACCACTGAAAGAGGGGATAGGGAGTGGAAGCAGGCCCAAAGACAGGGTGACTTTCTGGATAACTCCAGTACACAGAAAACAAAAGGGGGACCAAAACTGGTTTTGTCACCTAAAGGCGTCACTGCACTTCGACCCCTAAAGGATCGCCTGACGGACGGACACAATTCTTTTATATAGTTAGATGAAATTATAGTGAGGATTTGTTTTGCTTGCAACAGCTACATCAAGAACAAACACAAAATCGATAGTGTGCTTTAAATGCAGGTTAATGCATGGGACAATTTGTATTTCATGGGTGTGATCACAATCAAATGAGTCAAAATTTATGTAAAATCCTAACGAACATTTGTAAATTTTGTACATTTGTTTATGCATTGCCATATGAAAATCATGGGAAGCAACGTTCGTTTTCTATGGAAAAATTTTGCCAAAATGTGATAATAATAATAATAATAATAAATATTTTGAATTTTGAAAAAATTTGCCAAAAAAATAGAGGTTTTGCGCTAGTTTGGCCAGACTTTAAAGCCATCCTCTTATGGGTTGCCAAATAAAAGAAAGAATACAAAAAAATTCTACTACCTTGCTTGTCATGTTGCCATTTAATGTTAAATCCTTCTTGGGATGCTAACCAATAGTGCTACATCAGACAATGAAAAAAAAATCACTAATGGGAAGTTGTCTTAATTATCCTAACATGAAATTTAAATTATATATATTTTTATTTAATTATTATTTTTTGAACTTAAACAATAACTATGTAAAATAATTTGTTTTTGCAAATGATAAAATTAAGGAATATTTTAATAATAAAAATGACTCTAAAATTTTGAGATGATAATAATTTATTATGCACATTCAAAAAACATTTATAATTTTAAATATATGAAATTATTATTTTAATTAAGAACGTGTTTTAAAATCTCAAATTTTCAAAAATCTTCTATTGCATGCAAATGGGGGATAATGTACATGACATATTTAAAAATAAATAAACTATAATAATAGAAAATGAATCTTAAAATAGTTAACATCTTTTTATATGGTTAAAAACTTTAACTATATTTGGTAACATGTTGTAAAAAAATTCATTTAATTTTTTTTAAATGTTATTTTGGGGAAAGATCATTCAAAAAGGATTTGTAATTTTTTTAATAACATTGTTAACTTGTTTGAATTTGATTGAATGCACCTTCATCACAATACACATTCAAAATCATCACTAGGTAATCATTTATGCACAGTTCACATAATAAATAATAACATTAACCCTCGGAAAAAAAAAGTTTTAAGTAGGAAAATGTATGCGAAGTTTTTCACTATTGTCAATTTTCCAATTCCTCCAACTTACGACAAAAACAAAAGTTGGTGCAAAGGGTTGCCATGTAATTTTGCACTAATTTAACACATTGCAAAACCAAGCTTTAGGGCAAGCAATCAATGATAATGTAAAATCTAAAACTTTTGAAATTACAATCAATTGATTTAAGAAAAAATGGTGGGGTTGCTTGGGCTTTTGTTTCCTAAGGGTTTTGGGTGTAGCCTTTTTTTCAATGGCTCTCTCTTTGTGTCCTTCGTTGATTCGAGATACCCTTTGTCTTCATTATTTTGGCCTTTACACTTCAAGTGACTTCTCAAGGCATGTCAAGAGTATTCACCCTCATGCTAGCCTTGTTTCCCAAGTTAATTAGGTTGTTTTACAAATGTGTTCACCTCTTGTGTTTCTTCCTAGTTCTATTCATGTTGCTTCTTGGGTTGGTTTTAAGCTCAGTTTAGTTCTATTTTGGGGTTGTTTGAATTTCATTTTATGTGTCCTCGTTTGTTTGATAAGATCCCTCAAGCCATCTAGGATGAGGTCGGGTAAGTTTTTTGCTTACCCTTTAACCAAATTGTTCGAGACTCGACGAATAAGTTAGCATGGTTCATTTTGTTCATGTTGCCACATTGGTGTTTGCGCTATATTCGAGAAGGTTGTTCAAATAAACGAAAGGTTTATATTTGCTTCAAGATATTTATGGTGGGCAACTAGTCTTTTTTTTAGGAAGAGTCTTTACGTGCTTCATGTGCGCCCCGTTCTCACCATTCATGGGAAGTTTTTTCGACCATTCGTTTTGGTCAATGTAGAAAGAGTTGGTGGGTACAATTGTTCTACCAAAACTTTCCAACCCATGACGCTAGCTATTCCTTCAAAAGACACCATTGTTGCCATGTACCAATTGTACCCCCATCCTTCAAACCTTGTCTTTCCACCTATTTTTTACTATTAGCTTGAACACATATTTGTCATGAATAGGACTTTGTTTGCCCAAGTCTTCACCATTACTCCCCATTTATCTTTGGGTGGGTTTTTAGGGATGGTATATGAACATCTTTTGGGATGTTTCATACTAAAAGACCCATCCTTAAAGTATTTAGAATTATTCCAAGTTGTTGTTGCTCGTGGGTGTATTTTTAAATTGATGGCCCTAGTGCTGGGGGCAATTAGATTGTTGGCAATGGCAAAGGACACTATTGGTTTTCGTCCTATTATCATAGCAAACAACTTATTAGTTGTTCCATTGCCTTACAACTTCGGGGGCCGCTTCAAGAACACCTATGCCCCCATTAGTTTGGAGTATTAACAATTAAAGGTTGTGAGGCCATCATTTTTTGCATATGAACCCTCTTCGACCTACACCCTAATTGGGCTGTGATGCAAGCTGAGATCGAATATGCTTTTAATAAACTTTCTCGAACTACTATTTTTAGATATTGTGTGATGTCGGGGGGCCTTTAGCAAACATTGTCTCTTTTACCATGTTGATTTATGGTGTTCACTTTTCTTTTTACTTCCACCATGGGTGGCATGTGGAAGGGGTCACCACTTTTGAATCATCTTCAAGCACAAGACAGGGTGACCCCTTAGGAGGTCATTTATTTGTTTTGGTTCATAATCAATCTTTTTAAAGACCATTGCACGAGTCCTTAATTGCATCTTTTTCCATCCTTAACAAACGATATCCACATCGTGGGGCCTATGAATGAAATTACTTGCACCTATGACCACCTTAAGACCCAATTAGCCTTAATTGGGCTTAAGGTCAAGATGTCAAAATGTAAACTTTGGAGTCCATCAGGGATCTTTCTAGGCATAAAAATTCCTAAAGATTACATTTTGGTCACAAATGGCTTATGCATTTTGGGTGTGCTAATGGGTTCTTAAAACTTTGCCACACATTTTTTGGATGAGGCTTTATTTCAAAACGTGGTGCATATCAATGATTTTCCTCTCTTAGAAGATGCCATGTCGATTTGGGCATTTTGTCCTCATGCGTAAATCGACCTTCTTATCTCACGCAGGCAACATTATTTTCTTCTTTTGGTGGGTTTCGATAAGAAAATTATGTAGGTATGTGGGGACATTATGGGTCCAAGATCGTGGGAGTTTTTTAAAAAACCCTTATCAAGACGTCAGACTCAATTATCGATATCTTTTGGTGGTATAAGCCTTGTCTCCTATGGAAGATTATGCCCCATTTGCTTTTCTAAGGAGTTGGGTTTTGGTGGTTTTGTATTTGTGTGATAGGTTTTGTATTTTCAATAGACCTGTTTTGGATGAATATGTTTATCAAGTTGAGGGGGGCCCACATTTGCATCAATCATGCTTACGTGTAGCATGAGATGGTCTTCTTCCTACAACTAGGGAGATGCACCTTTCTATTGAAAGTTTGGCAATTACCAATGTTCCAAGTTTACATGCATTTTTTATGGACATCCACCATGACACATCCCTTAGGTCTATTTTAAAGGATGGCTGCATTTCCCTAACATCCAAAGCCCACATTCGTTTTTCCTTGAGCAAAGGGGCAAGGCTACAATTGGTTGCTAAGCCATCTATTCATCCATTTCGCATTGCACACTCTACTTTCACCTCGACATTGCATTTTTGTCTTGGTTTGCTTCAACCTTCAACATTTAGTATTTTCACGTGTGAGTGTGAACACGAATTGGACGCATTTGGCACACATTTAGCTTGTTGCCCATTTGAAGGTCAATGGATAGCCACACATGATGCCATCAAAGACATCATGTATGCCCTCATTCGAAAAAATGGGCACATTATATGGAAAAAGTAGTGGTACACCCTTACATCATAAATTTCATTACGAACTAATTTTTACATGACCCAAAAAAACTAGGTCTTTGTTGCCGATGTGGTGGTTATTGACTTGACATGAGAGATAATGGCTTCGAATGTCATTAATCAACCAATAGGTGCAACTACGAAACTTATCATCATTGTTAAAATCCGCAAGTATAAAAGGTTTCATAAAGTGCACCACTTTATTCTGATGGCCTTGGAGGTGCACAATGCACCCCAACATCATATGGATCATTTCATCAAGGAGTGTGGTCGTCTTTCCATGATAGATGATCAAGAAGTCATTCTCCTTGTATTTTTGCATTCAATTTTTTAGGCAATGTGTTAGTATTGCTTTTCAACATGTTTTAGCCTCTGCTATAAAGAGGAAGATTGCATTTGCGGGCAATGCTTGTTCTAGTCCTCCTATTACTATTAGATGTGACGTTAGAAGGGGTGAGATAGCTTCCTACCATGAAAGGGACTAGCTCTCTCCCTTTTTTTGGTTTTTACAGGTTGTACATCTTTTGGCCTTCCCTTTTTGTCTCCCTTGTGATGGTTATGGCCATCAAAAAAAAATTGGATTTTTGTGAATTCCAAGTTTGTTATTAATAATGCCTAGCCTATTTGTAATATTAGTTTTGGTTTTATGGGTGGGGTTGCAAAATAATAAAACTTGGATGTGAAAAATATTTTCCCAAGGCCAGATCTTGATCACCATTGGGGATGTTTTTAAGTCGAAACATTATTAAATTTTCCTCCAAGAAATCTCATTCATCAAGGCTTTTCAATAGTACCAAAAGTTTGCCCCAGTTTCCTTGAAATATTTTTATTTTGTTGATTTTAAAAAAATTGTTTAATGTTTAGTAATTTTTGCTTCATAAATTTAAACACCAACATACCACTTGAATTCATGCCTACCCATCAAGGGCTTTCAAAGGATACCAAGGAAAGGGGGCATGGGGGTGGGGAACTGTGGCTTGGGAGACCTTAACAAAACAAACTACCTTTTTTAATAAATAGATTTGTTTGTTCGAGTAAGGTGAAGGGGTGCAAACCCTAGTTGACACATTTCATAAGACTTGAACAATGGGAATATGAGGATTTGGACATCCATTACCATATGGAGATTTAATTCCTTGGGCAAGCCCACACCTACACTAGTACTATGGTAAAACCCCCCAATTTGTTTGGGTTGTTTTTAAACATTATTGACATCGCATCCCTAGATTAAATCAAGGTCTTTGAGTCCAAATTTATCACATCCTTTAATACTTAACTTTAGGAAGATTTATTTGAGAAGGTGATGTTATGATGATCCACCTTAACCAAGACCAAATCATACTTTGAGAAAGAAGGGACAAAAGAAAATCAAATGCATCTTGAACATTCATTCATCTAGAGTGATCTAACACCCATTAGTGGACCATGCATGATGGATGGTGTGTGGACAAAAAAGACCTTTTGATTGTATTCCTTGCCCAAAATTACCCATTGTGGTTAGTTATGAATTAACCATACACATGTTTATACCTATTTAATAGTCACCAAGTGCTTTACCTACTTACCTGTGTACACAATAACCATTTACGTTTCCTATATACTTACTTATGATACTTAAGGTTTTATAACACCTAGAGATAAAAGTCTATTTTAAAAAAATCATTAACATTTAATTTATGTGTGATAAATTTTTTATGTTCAAAACCCTACTTTTTTTGCAATAAAAACCAACTTATCACTAACTTTTTTTTTCAATTCACATGTTTGCTAAAGGTATGCAACATCTTGTAACAACACTATCGTTACACCCCATGTTCCCAATAGTACATTGTCATGATTAGGGGTAATGCACTTCTCCTTCCCTTGTTCATTTAATTTCTTGACATTCACCTTATCTCTTTCTACTTTCCAATGTTCATTTTCATTTCTTTGCAAAGTTCCATAGATGTTTGTTGATTTTTATTTATTTATTTATTTATTTTTTGGTTCATCGATCATTTCAAAGGAGAGAAACACACATCACTATTTCTTGTTAGTTACAACTTTTCATCATCTTTTATTGCATTATTGGAGAGAACTGCACATCATTATTTCTTGCTTGTTATAACACTTCAGTGTCTTCTACTACAACTTTTGTTTTTTTTTTTTTTTGTTCATTAATCATCACAAAGGAGAGAAACTCACATCAATGTTTCCTATTTTATGCAATATTTTTTTCTATTGCATCAACTAAGTTCCTCTACCTAATTGTCTTTTTTGTTTTGTTTGTGATTGTTGTTGCAATGGTTGTTAGTGCAAGAAATGCATTGTCTACATTATTATAGTGTTTCCAATAGATATTATTTTGAACTTATTAGAGATGTGAAAATCAGATGATGTAAGCCTTCAATTTCTTGTAAATGTTGATGAACATTGTGGTACTACATTAAATTAAAATGGGGTGTGAATTCGATTTTTTCAGGCTTGATCTTCAATACTAGGTATAAAGTTTGAAAAACAATTGCAACATAAAAGCATATATTTTTTTCAAAAAAAAATGGAAACATGTTAAAACTTACTTCATTTTCAAATATATAATTAGATTTTTATAAATTACATCTTTTCACAAAGTATATTTTAATATTTGACTTTTCAATTTTCAATTTAAACATTATTTTAATTTACTTTCACCTACTTTAAAAGAATTGACATTATAAAAATAAATTTCAACCCACTCACAATTCATAATAACCTACTTGATTGTTTATTATATATATATTTTTAAACGTTATTATATAGGATTGAAAATCTTATGAATTTTAATCTTCTAATTCAATCATATTACATGTATAGCAATTTTATGATATGTTTTGTGATACTTTTGACTGAAAAAAATACATTAACTAGTCCTTTTGACCATGTTTTCACCTTGTGCAACATCAAAAAGTGTGTGCTTGGTCATCTAAAATGATGAATCCATTTTTCATCTTCATAAGTAGCAAATAAAAAATGAAAAATCACATAATGGATCATGGTTAGGTTTACATTCTTATGAAGTCAATATAAGTATGTAATGTTCAAAGTATTGTAATAGGAGGAGTTTAAAAACTATTTTCATGCTAACATGTGAATTGAGATTATTTTAACAATCAATTTTATTTTTTTGGTGTAATGGAATTTGCTTTCACCCCACTTCAAGTCTGACCACTTGTTGAAAAGTAGAACACAAAATATTGACCTATTGAAATTTGAGTTTTTTGCATGATCTAGGGAACAAATTATCTAATGTATAATGAATTGTTTGTTGTTAGTTACTCCATTATTTCTTTTGTCATTCATGAAATCATTTGAGCAATTAACATGATGTTCAAAAATCTCATCACTTGGCTGATTGGAAACAAGATGTTGATTGGTATGAGGAAGTTCAAAGACTTGTGTGGTTTGCTTAATGTCCATGGTGTAATCAATGGGACTCATGTTGTCATAATCAAGCCTTCTGAACCTTTTGCAAAAGATTAGTTTTACTACAAAAGTGGTGGTTACAATGTTTTTGCACAAGTTGTGGTGAATAATAACAAACAATTTATTGATTTGTCTGTAAAGCTCCTTGATTTAGTGAATGATTCACATGTGTTTTAAAATTTTGGAACTACAATAAAACAATCTATTAGGATTTGTTGCATCTTGATCATGGTTGCCCAAAAGGATTGCCACCTTACATCTTGGGTGAAGGGTTATCCCTTGTTGAATTGGATTATGGTTTCTCACAAAGAAAGGCAACACACAATTCTTGAAGTACTTTACAACAAAAAGTGTAACCGAGGCATTCAATGGTTGAGAATGCCAAAAGCATTTTGAAACGAATGTTTCATGAATTGCTAGGTAATACAAAGATGCACATTATTTTTGTGCATGGCACAGTGACTTGATGTGCTTTACTACACAATCTATTCATTGCTAGAAATGAAATAAACATGGACAAGATCATGAACACTTTGGCAAAAAAGAAAAGAACAAAATTTGAGCAACTATGAAGAATTGTTGAACGTCCTCCACATTGATAGAGGCAAAGAAATCAAGAGTCATCTAATCTAGTGCACATGTCAATTGAAGGCTAGGAGGTGAGTGGGGAACATATGACAATGCAATTTGAAAATTTTCCTTGGGAGGCAATGCAATTTTTTTTGATAAGGCACATCAAATGTCATAATGTATTTGAATCATGCCACAAAAGTCTTTGAACCCTAAAATTTGACAAGGATATGATTGTACGCTTTCTATTTTTGAAATCTACCTATTCATCATCACATGTGCATTGTCGTTATCTATGGGTTTAGGAGCAAGATTGCCATTGTTGTTGGCATTGTTGCATCAAGTTTTACAAAAGCCATGCCCATGACCTATCTTAGGCCAAAGATGGCTTTGAACCAAGCTCCTTGGAGTCAAGTTTGTTCAGTGATCTTGTTGCTTGTAATACAGGCCAGTTGCTTGTCATTCACAGCTTCCTGAAATTTGGCGCATTCCTTCTCAATTCCCAAATTGCTTATGCAAATCTTGTCAAGGGAGTCAACAAACATTCTATTGCCTTTTTCCATTGCTTCCATGATACTCTTATTCATTGACGAAGATTTTTTTTTCACCCTGATACTACCAATTGCTTGTTGCTTGCCTGACTTGGAGATAACTTGGACTGACAAATCCGAATTTGTAAAGACTGGTTGCACAAAGCATCTACCATTGCATCCTGGAATCTCTCAATTGAAGTTGGATGACAGAGTGGAGATAAGATAGCTTGGGTTATCTTGTCCACATTATGTCAAATCCCAAGTGGGGTTCAGAATTTATGCAGCTTGTCAACACAGATCCTGTAGAACAAGAGCAATGATGTGCAACACCTGTAGTCTGCAAGCAGTTGCAAATGTTGAATGTAAAGTGTGTAGTGTCTAACACAAAGTGAAAATCAAATGTAGAGCAAGCAAAATCAAATAAAGCTGAGTGAGAGCTGAAAGGACAAGTGAAGTGCAAAGTTTGGAAGCATTGCGTGGAGTGCAAGTACAGGGAGGACAGAGGGAAACGAATGCTCCATAACATGAAGTTGTATGGAGAAAATTCTTAGTGGCAGTTTTTATCATTAGGAAATCAATGTAAAACATTAACACTAGTGTTTGGGCCTTAACATGCAGTGTTACCATCAAGACTACAACTTTGAATCCAGTTTAGATTTCGTGTTAGTTACTATTTCTGGTCTGAATGCAGTGTGAGAATTGTTTTTTGTAACATTGACATAACATGGACATGTCCACAGGTGTGGCCAGAGTTTAGCCATTGCATTAGTTAGCAGGGGGAATGGCAAGTGTTTACAGGATAGATTAGTAATGGACAAACAAATTGTCTGAGGTTGCCTGATAGGTGAACAAAGCTCAGTAAAGGTAGCACATCTCTCTACAGCAGATTGCTCCCTATCCACTCTTAGTATTGAACCGGTAAATCCAGATATCATCCCACATCAATCTGCTCCTTAATTAGACTTACTTGGAAAGCCCACTTCATCCTGCCCATGAAGAACAGCAACAAAATGCAAGACAAAGCAGTAGTTCTACATGTTTTGCATTTCCTCATAATCTTGGGCCTTGGATAAGGTGACATACTTTCCAAGAATGAGTAATCACTTGTGATATTGGCTTGAAATACACACAAATTATAGACTTACCTTTCAGGTTACTTCTGGCTGTGTAAAACTTGCAGGATCCAAGAGTCTTCAACCAGATGTGGATGGCATGATCCAATGGAGGCCCCAGAGACCCAAAAAAGTACAGTTTTGTGAGGTATACTACTTCACATAACCTTCCATACCCACTTTGACAAGTCTCTTGTCATAAGAATGCTGTAAGGATAAAATGACAATCAACATTTCACATCCTTGAATGGTCTGTTCTTTACAATGCATGACTAACAGGAGTGTCACTTATCTGAATATCTGAACTCATGGCAAGTGTCTTTGAGGACTTGAGTACAGAAAGAGAGTGCAACCTTACAAAATCACACCTCAAAAACTGGAAATAGAGCTGCCATGAATTCTTCATATACACTGACAAAATTTGGGAGAAGAATTGAGGAGCTTTCACTGCAGGAGGATAAGCTCAGAGTCTCCATCTGGCTGAAGACAGGGTGCCCACCATGATTAGGAAAAAGTCTCAGCTTTGTACAAAACTAGAATGAGAGCAAAAAGATATATTACTTTCTTGCACTGCCAGGTCCCCCAAGCTTTTTTGTAGATGGCACAGCAACCTTATGCTTCACCTTAATCTCTACTTGCAGCTCTGACTTTGATGCTACCCACTCCCCTTCAGCAACTGTTGATTTCACGAATGAACTCCCATCTGACCTCTTCTTGGCTTCAGATCTTGGCCCTTCAACTCCTCCACTTCTGTGACGCTTCTCTCCCAGAACTTTTCTTGACTTAGAACCTTCTGGGCTTTGTGTAGTTTTTCCCAATTGTTTGATTGAAGTTTTTCCATGTGTAGACCTTTTGTCTGGCTTCATGCTGCCAGTCAAGTTTTGGAGGGAGAAGTTCGGATGCACATCTGGACAAATGAGTGAATTCCACGAAGATTTTGGGACCCACTTTGTGTCTCTTTCACCATGAATTTTTGGGTCTGTCACAATTTTTGATTTCTCTGTCTCCACACTTACCTCATTATTTTTTCCTTCAATTCTTCTAACACGGCTTTTAGCACTCCGAGAGATACTAGAAGTGACCCCCATACCCCTAGCTGGCTGGGGCATTTTTCTTGGAGGCACCC
Organism: Sphagnum contortum; assembly: GCA_963920785.1. Taxonomy (NCBI): domain Eukaryota; kingdom Viridiplantae; phylum Streptophyta; class Sphagnopsida; order Sphagnales; family Sphagnaceae; genus Sphagnum; species Sphagnum contortum. The sequence continues at coordinate 3,265,186 of OY987284.1, read as the reverse complement.
CATTGGGAGGATTAGCTTCACTAACAACCTTGACATCTGTTACCCATTCCTCATCTTCACCCTCCTCTCCATCTTCATCTTCATCTTCGTCTTCATCTTCATCATTTTCATCTTCTTTCTCCACATCTTCATCGTCGTCATCATCATCTTCATGATCATTCGGATCTTCATCGACATCATCATCAGGAACATCATCATAATCATCCTCATCATAATCATCCCCATTCTCATCAACATCTGAATCTTCCTCATTCTCATCCACACCCTCATCTTCATCTTCATCATTAGATTCCTCAGCACTGTAGTCATCTCCATCCACAGCCTCATCTGTGCCAGGGTCTTGTTTGTCAATGAGAGCATCACTACCCATAGAACCAGGCTTGAGACCAGGCAAAGTGTTCTCAGCATTTGCACCTGTCTGAGGGGATGAACACTGTTCAAAACTGGGCTTGAGCGTTGAATCCACATCAAGTGAACCTGTAATTCATTGCCTCATTAGTTGCAGAGACAACTCAATACATGTCTATGTTACAAGGAGGTTCTGTACGCACTGTACACATACAGGCCAGTGAGTTCACTAAAGTTGATGCAGTCCCTTATTTTCAAGGGCTAGCTGCTCATGAAGAACTGAAACCACACAAAAAATAACAGACCTAATTCGAAGTAGTTAAAGTTCCATGGAAATGGATGCCAGAGACTTTCTGATGCAAGCAAATGCTGAATTCACAACATTTAATAGGGCATCCTAGCCTAGGACTTTGTAGATAACAGCCAAGGGGATCTGCTGGTATAAACCCAAGAAGGAGACTGCCTGTCAAGACACGTGTAATGCACTAGCATCCAATATATAATTGTACCATATCCAAATGACCTATCTACAGATATGTATGTCACAATTAAATTTCATGATTTAGAACAAATGTGACAAGCTACATACATCACACTAAAAGTCCATCTCTTTTGGCTTATGGGCTTTGTAATTTCACCTGATAAATGTGGATCCAAAGATGCAGGTTCTGCCACAGGGCCAGCAGAATCATCTCTGTCAAAGTCATCCAGTATGCCTGAGAAAACACCTTCCCTGCTCTGAGAATGTGAAGAGGACTTCTTAACACTGGCAGCTTTGAATAGTCTACTCCACTTGCTTGCATCTGAAGCAGCACCTAGTGGTGATGGTGATCGAGATTGGAAGAATATTGAATCATCTCCTTGCATCCAAGGGTCCTCTTCCGAGTCAACTTTATCCTCATCAATTGGCACATTGTCATCAGATCGAGTGGGAACAGTGGTAGGTTTTGAGACAAGTTTTGGCTGCACAGAGAGTTTTGTCTTTGGTACCCTTATCTTTGTATGTTCGTTATCAACTCCATTTTTTGGTGCCAGCTGCTTTTCTGTTCCTGAGGCAGCTTCTGGTTGCAATACTGGTTCCTCTCTGCAATTTTTATCAACACCTCAGAGCAATGAGCTCTTGTACAATTTCATACAAAAGAGGATCATAAATGACCAATGAAGTGTTGCAACATCACATAGTTTCAACAATGATCATGGTATTGCAAATTGAGTGGATTTGTAGAAACCATGCACGCACTTGGGTTCATCATCTGGAAACAACTTGCTAAGAAGCTTGAGCTGTCTCTTCCTTTCTTCAGCTGCCTCAATTGCAATACCAACGTTTGCATGATCATCTGCTGCCAAAGCATTCAAATCTGGTCAAGATTCCCCAGAGACATGTCCAATATCAGTCTAACAAACTGCAAACAAAGGAATGAAACTCTACATACCAGCATAATGAAACTAGGTGGGGCTTTTGTGAAACTCAAAGGCATGTGCCTCTGTACATTGGACACTGACATTGAACCTAAGAAGTCATATTTATCAAGTGAGCATCTAAGACTAGTAAAACTGAAAGAGACAACTGCAGATTTTTCTAAGGAACCATGTTCCAAGTAATATCTTTCCAGTGAAAAGTGTGGCTTTTACACGTGTGAACTCTAAACTCTGCATGCAAGAAATCAAGAAGACTGCAAATGCACCATATGAAAGTACAGGACTTAATCAATAACATTGACACAATTATACAAAACAGACAAATCCTTGCCAATGAATTCATCCAGTTGTTGCTGCATCAAACCTTCAGAAAAGAATTGCACCCCTGCATTCAGGAAGAACACAACCATTCATGTGACCACCATATGTGAGATTTCTCAACAACAACAAAAACACTGCCTTCCTTTACTTCCATGAACACCAAATCAAACTGGCCAAAATTACAATGCAAAACAAGTTAAGCACAATGGTGACAGTCAGCAATTTCAAATGGTTCCAATTACATGAAGAATCACATGGGGACAAACGAAGAAATTGATAAGAATGGAGATGTCCACCTTCTGACTGGTCAAGCTTGCTGAGCTTTGAAGGACTTTGCAGAGGAATTTCTCGAGAAAGATCATTCAATGGAAGGCTTGGAAAATACTGAAAGCTACGCTTATGTTTCCCTGATCCCTTTGCTGGTATTAGTTTCACCTGCCATGGGTGCGTCAGGTAGATAGTTGGTGACGCAATGGCTACAAAACTGACAACTATTGACTGCATCATGACAGGGATACCTGAACTGTCTTCAAGCATTCTCAAACCCTAATAAATTGTTGCTCAATTCCTCTGGCATTAAGCTCAGAATTGGTTGTTACATGCTTTATAAGCTTGTTGTGCAAAAGTTGATTGCGTGTTGTTCAGGTCTCTATTGACCAAAAACTACCTGAGAAATCAGCAAGATAGAGCCTGACTGACTTTTCCACTTAAGGTTTAAGATGTACAGCATAACAGTTATCAGATATGCACAGCTTGAAAACAAAAGGCTGCTATTTGATGCAGAAGACAGGAAGCAACTTCAAGTGAAAGAGGCATTACTGTAGCTCACAATACCAGTGATTGATTGTGTCAGAACAGGAAGAGAAGCACACCTTTTTGGAGGATGCCATTGCAATCTTTAGAGGCTCAGATTGCATGAAAGACAAGTTTGTTGTCGACAGGTTCGACTGCTTGTTCATGGCATCTCCTCCCAGTGTATTTGACACTGCACTAAGATAGTCTTCATTGCTTGACTCCTTAGCTTGTGCTGCAGCCCATTCACGGCGTAATCGGTCCATGTAATGCTCTTTTGCTTTCTCCACCCGCAATGATCCACCTTTCCATTTACATCCATTGTACTGAAACGCCCACCAGTAAATCACGAAATCAAGATACCCTGCCCTCGCCTTTCAAGGACGATTTTTAGGTTCACATCCAACCTTGTTTCAATTCCCAGGGGGTTCACACACACACGCAGATACAAACACGGACAAAAAAACAGACACACAGGAAAGAGCTTGAACGCTTTGCATGGCTCTGATCTTGAGCTAATAACGAAGGGATCAGCCACAAGGAGAGGAACAGGAGACAAATTCAGGTTAAATCTGCACATACCGCACTGAAGAGTTTGCGAAGGCTAGCCTGGGAAGAAGCTTCGAACTCCACATAAGCAAAGCCACGATGAGCGCCAGCAACAGCAGCAGAATCAACGCCGGCCTTGCTCGGAATCATCTCAATACGGTGCACAGATCCTAGAGGTGAAAAACGCTGCTCTAAATCACTGATGCTCACCGAAGGTCCCAATCCTCCTACAAAAAGCCTCAACTTCACTTCCCCAACTTCCTCTTTCTCCTCTGTCTTTCTCTCCTGCTCTCCAGCCGTCTTCTCTTCTACCATCCTCCTCCTCTTCGCCTCCCCGACGCTTACAGCATCCACAAAGTTCGTCATCATCACATTCACCGGCTGACCCATCTCTCTCACTCTCTCTCTCGCTCTCCCCGCAACACCCTTTTCTCATTCTACCAAAGCTTGAGCTCCAAACCCTAATTCCCCAAACCCTAGCGCGTTTAATGAAAACCCTAAATTAGGGCAGGGCCGTTCTGCACATAGAATCTCCATTGTGTAGAATCTGCCTCTCAGATTCTGAACAATTAGTGTAAAGCTCTGTGCTATAAAGGCAAACCTCATTTATGTTTTCAAACTGGGAATTTGTTGGGTATATTTTAGGGTTTCATAATCTATTTTTTTAATTTAATATCTTTGGGATTAAACCTTCTTCATAACATGATGCATACAATAATTTTTTTTTTTCAAAAGCATATTAACCCTAATTTTGAAGATTGTTTAAAGTTTTGTATAGGAGAAGGGTCTATTAGCAAACCCTTTTTTCCTTACGTAAAGCGTCATTGTGATCATGACAATGCTCAAAGGGACAAACATTACAACATTGTAATGTCAATGGGATTGAGGAGATCACAATGACAATGCAAAGGGACAACATTACAACATCGTAATGTCAATGGGATTGAGGAAGGATAGGTTGGTGGGTACACATGAAAGTTACTCTAATAAATTAGAGAATGCTTTTAATGTTATTGAATATGATTTTTCTTCTTCAACCCAATGAAGGATCAAAATATACAAAATAAAATTAAAATGCAACAATGTTTTATGTCAATGGTGATTCTTTACAATCATGGTTCCTATGAATCCAATTATCTAAAATATGTGATTGAGCTTTGAAGGTGTCACAATTCATGTTATATAGATTTTTTTTGCTTTCTAAATTTGTTTACCAAGTTCCAATTTTCGTCTTGATTGTGGAACTTTCAAATCTATTTTTTTTGTTGATTATATTTTTTAGCATCCGTGTATTGGATGTGGTCAATTTTTTTAGGCAATCGTAGTTCCAACTTTTAAGAGACCAATTGATTGTCAATATAAAACATACTTGCATTTTTTATATATGAAATCCCTTGCTATGGGTTTGATTGCATTTGAAACGACATGAACATGTATAACTAAATATACATTTATCTTGATTCGTGTCCTTTGTATTCAAGGGTACTTAATGTGGCCTTTGTCATTGGTCTAAATGTAAATATGATTATGTAAATGTTCTAAGTATGAATAGACACTAACAATAATATGTTCAATTGTGAATATTTTTTACAAAAATCTTAAGTGTCTAATATTACTCAAAATTCAATATCTCTCCAACCTTAGGTCGAAATTTGACAAAATCACCTCCAAAAAATCCCACTCATCAAAGGTTCTCCAAAAATACCAAGAACTTGTCCCAATTTCCCTAATTTTTAAAATATATATATTTTTGAATATTCTTTGACAAAATTGTTCAATATTTCAATTATTCTTACATTGTATTGTATGTTTAAACATTACAAAACCTCTACAATGCACCTTTGTTCATTGAGAGCTTCCCAACTGTACCAAGAGGGAGGGGGGTTTGTGGTTTGGGAAATCTCAACATGACAAATAAAACCCAACTACCTTCCCTCATAGATAGATATATATTTTTGTTTCTATTAATTAAGTTAATAGAAGGAAAGGGGAGTATGGATGTATATTGTGAATACTATTGAATTTGTGCGTCTATAACCAACTTTGAAATCTTTAAATTAATTGACCTACCACAAAAAAACAAACAATTAATTGTGTAATGTCTCTATCCTAAAGAATATATGGATATTATTCAACTTATGTGATGATATCGTGAAACATAATTTGGCAATTTGAATGCAAAATATATTGGCTTGTGATTTGTCCAATATGTTTGAACAACTCTGACATACATTGTTGGGTGGGTGCATTTGTCCATATGCGATCAATATGGGTACCATAAATTGTCATGACTTATTTAAACCAAAGTTCCATTGAATAATGGTTCATAATTTTTTTAAGTTCATTTGGTTGCGTTGAATTTTGGTTAAACATGTCAATGTTGAAATCACCCATTATTATGGTTGGACAATATGTTGGCATTAGGTCCAAAAGCTTTGAAATTTTATTTATGAATGTTGAAAATAAAACTGTTGAAGGTTTATATATAACTATTGCATTTTATAACTTATTTTGTATTTGTATTGAATGTTGTTGTAATACTTGACTCCTAGAATAATAAATAATGTAATGATCTAATGTTGTGAATTTGTCATATATTATCATGGTACCATTTTGTGCATATGCATTTATACTTGATTTTATTTTTTAATCAATGAAAAAAAATATATTCAAAATGTTTATGGATTGAAATGTGTTTCATTGAGACATAATATATATGAAATTCTTTTAGATTCTAGAAAACATCATTTTTATGGAATGATAAGGATCTAGTGTTAAGAAAAGAAATAAGAACATGTGGGTGACAAAGTGTACGTGGTGTAGGAATTAAGACATCCAATTATACAATTGTATGTAATCAATGCATTTTTATAATAAAACTTGGGTCATTTTGGAATTTTTCGTTTATAAATTGAAAGAGGTAGAGATTTTCTTTGTTCTTAATACAAGAAAGTGATATATATGTTAAACCATGTTTTTTATTCCATTAAGATCAAAAGCCTAATGATCAAGTGTTAATCCTTGTATTTGATGTATAGTGCGACCTAGCTAGGTGAATAGGAAATTGCATCCTTGTTATAATGTGAGTTGAATTTGAACTAATTTTGGATATATTTAGATATGGGTTTTATAGTTGTCCACGTGGGATGTATTCTATGTTTATAGAAGTATGCATTTTTTGTTATTGTCAATTAACCACTTTTAAGGTTATTAAACAAAATCCATATGACTTTTTGTGAGTTAGGCAATTTAATTAAAGCTTGAAAAATATTAACTACACCATTTACTAAACCATCGTATGTTAAATAATTACCAACACAAAGTTTGACCAACATGTTTTTATTTATTTGAATTCTAAATGTAATTTGATTATGAAATTTGGATCATTTTGCAAATTGAATGATTTAAGACATGTATCATGGTGTTTATTTTATGCACGAAATATGCCACATCTCCATCACTTTGTAAGAAGGTTGATTCATTATGTTTAAACCTTGTTTCATTTGTATAAAATGAATATGGAAGTTTGGATCTTTGGTCGAACATGATTATTTATTGTATCTATGTTAAATTGTGATTGTGTGGCATTTTGAAATCGATTTAATATGTTGATGAATTGTTCATCACTTTGACACATGAGTTGGTTCAATTCTTAACATTTGATATTTTCCATCCAAAAATTTAGAGTTAGACTATCAAGATTATTCTTATTGGTTTTGAAAACTCATGCATCATGAACATCTCGAACTTGACAAAAATCACTTGTAATAATGATATCAATATTTTCCAAAAAAATTAGTGTGCATATGTTTAATTGATCTTAATCAAAGGTTGGTGAATTTTAATATCCTCTTGTTTATCAAAAAGATTTCATTTGGGACACCATCAATGGAATTGGCCATATTTTTTTTATCAAATTATCTAACCATTCTAAATGTAAAGATGCCAAATATTTACAATTAAAAAGAATAAAAATATTTAAATCAATTCTGGTTCTATTAAAAATAATTAAATGTACACCATGAGTAATGTTTTTAAAAAAATGGATATGATTGAAATCTTTATTGTAAAAACACAATAGACCTTCAATCAAAAACATTAACATGAATTTTTTACATGCACTAACACCTTTAGTAATGAGCAAGTGAAGTGGTTCATTTAAATTTTGTTTCTTCATAAATATAATATCATAAAATGTATGACGTTCATTATTCATTTTTTGATAGAATGAATGAAATCCATGGGTAGGCAAAATTTGATCTTGCACATCAACATTATTTGACTCAATAATGGTGGACATATATATTTGGGGTGTAATAACATACTCAATGTTGATGTTATATGGTTCAACCCCATACAATTAATGATTTCTTGGGGTGGAAATTGAACATTTGCATCAATTTTTTTTGTCATTGATATATTTGTATCATTTGTTGTTGCCAATTCTCTAGGTTGTTGATTTTATGTTTGCCCAATGCATCGTATGTGTATTATCATTGCGGAAACGATATATAATTATTTTTTTCATGCATGTTGTATGCATTATACCATGTGGAATAATGGCCCTTGAAAGTATCCTCATTATGAAAAAAGAATTAATAGTAATAATTGTTCATTATAAAAATTCTTTGGGACATAATGTTTATTGTAATGGACATAACTAATTATATGAGATTTGTGCTTTTTTTTGTTGACATTTACCATATCATGATTTGTAACAAATTCAATAAAAGAAACATTAGACAAATAATTAGGCCTTTTTATGTACTTATCAATGATTGATGAACACATAATATTTGTAGATTTGGAAGGTAGTGCTTTCAATGATTTCATATCCTTTAATGCAAATGTACATTCTTGCAATGGAGATCTGTTAATAAATTTAAATGTTCCAATTGCATGGTATAGTGGAATAGATAATACTATGTATGTAGCTAGTTGTGCTAACGTTTGTTGAACATTGCAAAAAAATGTTCCCCATTTTTCAAATGCAAGTGTTTGTTTCAATTTTATTTTCATTACAATTCATAATTATGGCTTTTAATTCCCTTGTAATGGTTTTATCAACTTAAATAACAATAGTTCACTACAACATAAGGGTCAAGTATGAATTGAACATCTATATTTGTTTGACAAAAAATTCCAACACAAATAACAAATGAATTCGTTCATATGTCTTTACAAGATCTTTATTAAAAAAATGTTTGTTTTTTCAATTTTCCTTTTAATACATTTATGTACATATATTTACCCATGGAAATTGATTCTAAGAATGTAGCAAATGACATAATTAGTGTTGTTTATAAGTTCAATATATTAAAGTCATCAAAAAATTTGTTGTTAATGTCACTTAAATGGGTTTTTTCCAAAAGGAATAAATTTCCAAGTGGTATTGGTTCAAGAAATTTTCTTCCATAGTGGCCATGGAAAATTGAAATGACAAATAGTTTGATATTTCTTTCTACAAGTTTTTTTTGCGATGATGTCTTTGAACCTCACAGAGGTTTAAGGTTCATTTATTACTATCACATTTAATGTACTTATCTACAAAAAAATTAATTATTTTATTAAAGTTCAAACCATATTTTGGTGCATTTGTAATGACGCGCCCCCAAGTTCCTTGTTAAACCTAAAAAGGGTCCAACTATGTCAAAGCGTGGAAGTAGTTAGAACTTGGTGCCACTCCCAGCTTCCAACACTAAAGGGGGCGAGAAGGGTGTGTTGAAAGCTTAAAAATTAGACTAGGAAAAGGGACAACTTATTTAGTTACTCAGTCCTGCATCAAAACCCAACCAACAAGTTGGTTAGTACACATTCAAAATCACTCTTGGTATCGAAACAAGCCACGGGCAACACGGACTCACTTGACTCACCACGACCCAGATTTGGGGGAAGCCACCACCTTCCCCCATATAATATTCTTTGCGTTTGCCCATGACACCTACATTCGAATGGTTTTTTGTCCTAGGATTCCCAAGGAGGAATCCCGAAACTGTCTCGGTTTGGACTCCCGGGACTTTGGGAGCTCATAACTCCCAACTCAAACCTCCGATTGGGATGAGGTTTCAAGCAAACCTGTAGCTCTCCTCAAGAGTTTTCCAACGATGTGTTGCATTTCACCTGCACACACTAAAGTCGGGTCGATTCCTGACTTTTAGTGGTTGAGAGTTAAATTGCCAGTTTGACTTCCGACCCTTCTTTTAACCATAACTTGTGTTACAGATGTCCAAATGGCTCATGCGAGGCCATTTTCGACATCCACACTTCAAGAACTTTCCAACGGTATAAAGATCACTTCAATGCAAGGTGTTTTTACCCCTACAATCAAGCTTTGAGTTTTCGGGAGTCCCGGAGGACTCCAAGCTCCCACTTTTGGGAGTGTGAATTTCATCTTCACATTTGCCTCAAAGTGGGGTTGCGACATGCAACCCATAAAAGTCCATGATCATGTTCATTTCCATGGTTTTGAAATTTTGCAACAAAGAAAAATTCCAATGAAGGTCCAAAAATTGTATCATCTTCCATGCACAATTTTGAAAAACATTTAATGCATTGGTTATAATAATGTGCACATGTAATAATGTTAGATTGTATAAAATATGTAATTTATTTTGTTTCCAATTTATTAAATGGCACATTGAATCCAAATTTTTTACTATTAAAATTATATAAACATTGTAGCAAAAGAGGTCATTTATTTCAACAATAGTGAACGTAACAAAAAATGTTAAGGGGTTTAATTAACATATCATTGCAAATATGTATTTTAATTGACTTGAATAATTAAGCGAAATACATATTGTGAAAGATCCATGTATCTTAAATTTGAATGTAATATAACATTTAGGTTTGTTTTGTTAATGACTTATGTGCTTGAAATTGATGTCCAAGAAGTTTTCCTTTACATGATGATGATACTACACAATGGATCAATACTTTTACAACTTTAAAAAATAGGTTTGGTATGTGTGTGGAAAAATCATGGTTTGCATGCAATAGTTCTCACGTTGAGTAATTGTTTCATATGAAATTTTAGTTCCTTGGTTGCTACAAGGTTGACCAAAAGATAAAGTTGGAAAATTCTTCACATCATTTTGTTTTAGACAAGTTAAACAAAGGGCATGGCATCATGCAATGTAGAAGGTTACAAAGAGGCTAGGGATCGAGGTGGCCACATATCACGGTAAGGATGTCACATCAATGGTGCATTATAGTGTTAAGGGTAGACTTATAGGTGGTGGGAGAAATAGTTGGTTGATAGCCCTTCAAGGATATGCATTGAAGTTAAATTTTGCCATTAACAACATCAAAGACAACCAACTGAAGAATTAGAAGCAATAAAAACAACCTTGGAGATTTCATTTGAATCCTTGGACCATCCCCTTGTTTACATGTACGTGAAAGATCAAATTACACTAAAAAATAGGCGGGTTTATTTCAAGAAAAAAACAAAAAATGGTGAAGGTCAACCATGGAATTGTGAAGAACATAATTGGAACTAGTTGAAAGAAGTGTTGGCTCAAGAGGAAACGTTGAAAGGGTTATTTAAATGAAAGGAATACAAACAACACAAACAAATGCTTCTCAAGTTGGATGACTAAATGATGCTAGTCTAGAGGAGCGACTTGTACTTTTCTTGAAACCTTTAAACTTAAACAGAGTGTTGTTAAATTACATAGTCAATGATAGATACTAACATTGCAATGTGGCTAATGCAATCCAGACAAATGAACTAAATAGACCACCCGCAACAGGTGATTAATGATGGCCATTTAAATTGTGTTGATTTATTTTTTGATTTATATAAGAAGGTGATGGTATGGATTATGATGGTGTCAACAATGGAATTGGTGGTTTTCGTGAGATCAACCTTCAATTAGAAGCTATGGAAAACAACCGTGAAGAGATGAAATCCATCGAAGACAATATAATCCAAGGCCAAAAGTGCATATCAACAATGGTGGAAAAATTGTTGGTGTATATGGAATCATCAAGGATTGTTCAATGCATTCGATCTAAATATAAAGGGCATAAAGAAACAATTGATGCCAAGTTAAGATCATTTGATGGCAATATGGGAGTGGCAAGACATTGTATTTGGTCAAAAATTGCATCATTTGGCAAAGTTGTTAAAATTGTTTGATTTGCTATAATCAATTTAAAAACAACAAACAACTAGTGGAGCAAAAGGATGGGGGTGGTTGTGCCTTAACTACATTTGCTCCATCAATAAGGGAAATTATTGCTATCAAGGACAACCATGTGGTGGGAATGGTACAAATGTTTAAGTCATCTAATGATTTTGATCTTCATGTAAACTCAGACAAGCAAACTTGATTGCATACTTGGGCACAAATAATGGGGAGTGGATCCAAAATGAAAATGTCAACAAGTATCCCCAAGGGTCACATGACAAACTTTCAACATATTGTTGCCCCAAGAGAGGTGAGCTTTGAGTTGTTGGTGTTGGACATGTGTAATCCTTTTCCAAACCAATTAATAGTTAACAAAACCCATTATCTACTTATGTTTGATGTCAATGCATTGTTATGTGTTATTCAACATTTGAAATCTACTAAAGCACAGAAACCCCTTGTTTTTGCAATATGATGTGGAGAAAAGTTAGTAAGCACTCGGCCAAACTCACTTCAGTTCTTGAATTATGTCTTCATGATCTGACATTCAGATTTGGTCGTCAATTACACAACTTAATCTTGTACCTATGGTTGAATTTTTGTCAGGAGGTAGTTCAAGGTTGAAACCTGTGTTTATATGGGGCAATGAAAAGTGTGATGTGACATGAAGTATGCATCCATTAAATCCAGATAGGGAGCTTGTATTAAAAAAATATGAATAGGGTGTTTTCAAAAATCAACCCTAGATTATGAAAATTAAGTTCGAGCGGTATGTTGTTGATAGATGATTGATCATACAATTGTGTTGGCAATGTGCCATTTTCATATATCGTACCCCAACCATTTGGTAACTATTTATTGGCCAATTTGTCGCCATACTTACTTGGGTTGCCGAAGGTTCAAATATTTTTAAATACGTTGATTTAATCCACATGGGCAGCAACAAATTACAAAAAAACACTCGTATTGGTTTGCCATAAAGGTTTTTGTGTGGTCTTCTAATTTTGTTTAACTTAATGGCAGTGAACCCTTAAACCTAGGTATTTATTTATTTTCATGCATTTATACTTCAAATTTTTAATATTGTTAAATTTCTAAAAAATAAATATAGTTATGTTCAAGACCAATGTATTTTAATCATGTGTCTTTGATATGTAAAAATCAAGGGTTACTAGAGGCATTTCAAAAACATCAAAAGCATCAATTTTGGCCTCGAAAAAGATAATCAAAACTCTATGGGTTATCAACTAGCTCCAAGGTAAATAACAAAGGAGGTAGTTGATAGATTGGCTAAAGAAATTCACCCACATGTAAGTCAATTACATTTGTGTTTGAATTCATAATTTACAGTTAATTATCGATACTAAGTCAATTATTATGGGTTTTGAATTTAATTGGATTGTGCATTCATGTGTAGTACCAAAAAATCAATGTGTTGTCCTTGTGACCACTCATGGATGTAAAGATTGTGTGATTGGCAACTTTGTCAAATTTGGAAGTGGAGATGCGATGCATCATAATCACACCATGCTTGAAGAATGTATTTTTGTTGTTATTACATTTTGTGTCTTGGTTGGTGCTTATTTGTCGTATTTAGAACATGACCATGATCTTCAATTCCGCATAATAGACAATGTAGTTGGGTATATCATTTTGGAAATTTGTCACAAAATTACAATAATTAGCATATGCATTTTCCATATTTGCAACCTATAGGTCTTATGCTAGTAGTTCATACTTTGTGCATTACAAATAAACTTTCTAGCTTTTTGGACATATTAATATATTTAGAGATGCCCTCATGTGTGTAATATGCGATGCATTTTAAGATGTTGCAAGTGGGTCAATGTTATCATGCCTTATGTTGTGTGAGGATTAAAATTCCCTTTCAAAATATATGTGACTGTAGCCATGTGTAAATATATCAAATGAATCATATAGGAACTAAGGTTAGGGGTAGGTCAAAATATTGTTAGTTAATTAAATCTAGTTTTAAAAAAAAGAAAAAGATATACATATGGCATTGGCCACATAAATATACAAATAATCCTATTAGTCACACTATTAATCAACACAAACATGACATTTGGCACTTACATTAACTACCATTTGGCATCATGTCATCAAGACTACAAGACAATTTAGTCATAATAGACATGATAGTTGGCACCCATATCAACTGAAATTTTATTTGGTTTAGTCAAAAAATCATGCCACTTAACACCCACATCAATTGAAATTATAATTAGTTTAATTAAAAAACAATGCCACTTAATGCCCATGTCAACTGAAATTTCAATTAGTTTAATAAAAAAGCCATGCCATTTGACATCTATGTTAGAAAAATATACCATTTTTTAATCGCCTAAAACACAACATCTATCACACATGTCAACTATGAACTAACTCATTTTTGTCATAATGGACGATTACATGTCAACATAAACTATAATCACTTTAATCAACTAAAACAAGGCATGAATGACTTAAGTAGACACTTAATCACTAAACATTTACTCACATTTAAGGCCTAAATCACTAGTTTGTGTTGATTGTAGCCAAATTTGTCTTATGTCTAATATGACTGAAAATTCAATTAAAACTAGCATAAAAACTAAATTTGTAGTAGCGTGCCCATTTGAAAGGCCCTTAGCTTCTTCCATTATTTAGATTGAAGGAAAACGATTTCATCCCAAAGTAATTCAACGAACAAGTTATTAGAATTGAAGTCCTTGGCAATTTCAGTGTTGCCAAAAGTTTTCACTTGAATCCAGTTGGGGAACTTGTGAGCTACAACAAAAGTTTCAAAGCTCAAGATCCTATTGTCCTAGCCTTCAACTTGAAGATTTAGATTTTCAAGGCTTTGTAATCCTACTTGAAAATTGAGATTTTCAAGGTTTTGTAATCCTATTTGAAGATTTAGATTTTCAAGGTTTTGTAGTCCTCCTTGAAATTTTAGATTTTCAAGGTTTTATAATCATGTTTGAAATGTTTCATATTTTCACTAGCATGAAATAATTTTAAGTCTTGTATGTACTTTGTGATATATATATATATATAGAGTTAGTTTTCTAAATCAATATTGTAAGATTACTAGGCCTCTTTACATTACATATTGTTATTGTGATACATTTGTTTCAAAAACCACCAACATCTACATTTTCCATAAACATACTTTCACAATATCCTTACATATCATATATCCACAATATGTCTTATTAACATTGTGAACAAAACTATTTTTCATTATGTTGATTCTTCATAAGTTTGTTATTTTTGTATTTGTTGGTTTGGCACTTTGTCAATTTTACAATTTGTACATTCCACATTTTTATAATTTTTTTGCATTTTGTTGACTTTGTACTTTGTCAATTCTGCACTTTTCTTTAATTCTGGATTTTTTATATCAATTATGTGATTTGATTAGTTTTCCACTTCAATTTTGCAAAATTTCCCATTTTGTAAGGTTTTAAATTTTGGACGTTGTTTTATTTTTCATTCGTATTAACTATCTGATTTTGGTTAATTCTCCAAATTAATCTTGCACTTTTTCCCTTTTGTGAGATTTAAATTAAAAAAAAATTCTTTACAATTTTACATTTTCGTTCATTATCTTTACTTCAAATCTACAAATATTGCCATTTTCACTTTTGTAATTATTTAGTACTAAAAAAATACAAACATGTTACACAAAGCTTCCCAATAGAAAAGGACCAACAAACATAAAAACATTATCACAATAGAAAGACTGTTATAAATATATATTTGTAAAATATTCCATTTACAATTCACATATTTGTGCCAATTGAAATGGTCTAAACAAAATAAAAGAACAAAACAAAACATATTTGTGCCATTCATTGCCCAACACTAGTGAGATTTTTAAAAAAAACCTGCAAACCTCAGAAAAACATCAAATTTGGATGGTTCCTCAGTTTTCACCTTGTCTTTCTTTTTTCCCGAGCGCCTCCACTGCTGCTACATAGATTTTCACTGCTCCTACCTGTACAGCTAGCTACTATAGAACTCAACTCGAACCTTCAGCATGCATTAAATGCTGAGATTCAGCATTTGGTACGGAGAGTTGCAGCATTTCATACTGAGATTTAATAAAATTTCCTTACTTTACAACTAAGAAAGAGGGATTAGGGGGTGCAAGGAGGCCCAAAGACAGGGGGAAGACAGGGTGAATGTAGATCAGAAAATAGCAAGAATGGTTAATTATAAGTTTGGTACCCACAATAAAAATAAGAAAAGGGGGGGGTGGTATTAAGTCTTGATAAGGTACATCAGAAAATAGCAGGAAATGTTTAATATAGTTAAGCCCCGGGTGTTGAGCCCAGTTTGGAAGAAGACAAAGCCAAATGAGGTAGAGTGAGCATGGACCCAAGAAATTTTTGGATCAAAGAAATGGTGTTTGTTCACAAGTGTTGGGTGGGTACCAAAATGTTAAAAATAACCAACTGACTCAATTCTTTTCATTATATATATAGTTAGGTTCAAGGGCTTTTGCCCCCAAAAAATAGAAACTAGGTGACATGATTCATCCTAATTTGGTTGTTTAAAAATTCACATTCATATCTTTTGACATTTTGTTTTCTCGGGCACCTCTTCAAATGTGCACCTAGCCCCCAAGTGACTTTGTGAGCAATCCATAATCCACAAAATTAAAAATTATGAAACTATTTTTTTCTTCTAAAAATGGTTATGGCACCCATCATACACAAAAAATTCATGTAATTTTTTTCAAAATGTGACCATGTGATTGGAAACATATTCAAATACACAAGTGATGACCAGTTTTTTTTTTTTTTTTTTGGTTTAAATTTTTTCACAAATGTGAAAAATAAATATGAAAAAGGGACTATTTTATCACTTCTCTTTTTTTGGAGGAAAAAAAAATTAGATTAAAAAAATTCAAAATCATTTTGGGATCATTTTAAAAATTGTTTGGTAACAATTTTTAAAATGTTTAGATCGGTTCCTAGAACATGTCATCATTTAATGTGAGATCCATTTTAGATTCCTCATAATCAATAATATGATGTTAAAAAATGAAATAAAAATCATGACATTTTTTCTTTTACAACAACATGATGAATGTTTTACATTAAAAATGGATTTATTTAAAAAAAATTTCCCCCTAGTTATGACCAATTTATCATACAATATCAGTTGTTGATATTAAATTAATGGCAGGGTCATTGTGTATAAATACACCTTGTTTTTCCAAAGAATTCAGATGGTTTCTATCAAATTTTTTTTATCACTTTTAAATACCTTTTCCTGATTTTAATATTTTATTTATTTATTTATTTGCATAATTGATTCTTTCATAACTGATTCTTACTTCATTCTTACTAGTTGATTATATTTAAATAACTGTAAAAAAAATCAATTTAAAAATTCAAATTGATTTCTAACAACTATTTCCAAGTATTTAAACTAATTTTTCTAATTACAAGAAGCAAAATAATTGCTTGTATTTCAACTTCTTGTTGAACTGTTGAATTGGAAAAGAAGCAAACTTGTAGCTTACAAGTGCTACAAAACCCTAAAACTAGACTATCTACTCCCTATGTCCTCAAACCCTACTTAAGAACTGGACCTGAGGTTATCCATATAACCTACCCAGAATTCACACTTACAACAATTGTTTGTGAACTGGTTCTCTGCATACTGATGCCCTTCTCACTGGGTATCAACCTGGGTAGACCCCCCTGGATGATACCCATCCGGTTCTTTCAGAGAGAACTGGGCTGATATCCCAGCCCATTTCTGAACTCCTGTTTAATACCCACCCAACACTGGTTTTCACCATGTTTTCCATTGGGTTCTCAACATGTGCTGACAAAGCTCCCAATGATTCTAAAACTCTGTGGCCCCCAGTGTGTGTACACAAATGTCAACATCGGCTAAATCCAGAAAGCATGCCCAGCTGATTGCATCTATTAATAACTGATGCATACAGGGTGCTCACAATAACTAGAATCATTGCAATTGATGGTAGGCAACTGGCAAGGAGATGGGAGACCATTATCAGATTAGCATAGGAAGAAACAGAAAGTTCTTACAGATGAGATGTCTATTAGATTCCCTACTATGATCACAAACATGGAAAATAGACACGCAAATTCTCTCCCTAAGAATTAAAAAAGTGACTGGCCTCTGACTCACTGCCTCACATGGAGCTCAGGCTGTGGATATTTACACATGTAACACTGATGCTTGATCACACCCACCATCGTATCATTGCACATGGGTTTTACATTCCTAATCTCACTTGCACTGTGCTGTGTGACGTGCAGTGAAAAGCACCTTTTAATTTACTGCATCAACATGGTTCTCCAGTGTGGAGGGGGAAATTGTTGTACACAGCAGGTTGAACAGCAGTGATAGGTTGGATATCAGCACCTAAATGAGTTCATTAGACTGTGATGGGGGGAAAGGGGTTTTTCACATTCTTTTCCCTGTTGGATACAAATTCACCAGTCATCATCGTCGTCATCATCATCATCATCAATGTCATCAAAGTCGTCAAAGTCATCCAACTGGAAATTGAACAGAAAATTTTCAATACCCCCAACCTCCTCCTGCACAAAGTACAGAGCACTCCTGTGTTAATCTTCCATCTTCCAGGCAAGAATACCAAGGGGCAGCCTGTCCAGAATACATCAATCTTTCTGTGGTCCCTTTTCAGCACCTTAAATTTGCATAATGTCACAACATCAAAACAAACCACCAGCCTCTCCTGCACAGGTTTACTCTTTTATGGGCAACATCCTGCATAGTACCATATACTATCCATTACCCAGTATTTACCGGTCAACAGTTTCTTAGGAATTTCCTCCAGCTACCTACAATGAGTTTCAAAGGAAGGTACAAAGACCCTTACCACTTCCTTCCACCTGTTATTCCTGATCATGTATTCTTGAACTGTCCACGCAGGCCCATCCCTTAGCTGCACAGACATTACCACAATCTTTAATTCCATTGCTAAAAGTGATATAATGTACAAAAACAGATGCATCGTACCCCGACAATCATAAGTTTCCTCATAGTGGCAGAGGTGAGCTCACATGTGATTGAACAGTTTCAAAGTGAAGCTCCTGTTTGCTTGCTAGATGAGGTGGTCCTGTCTTGATGGCTGGTTTTGAAGATGCATGAGCAGTTGCAACCAAGTCTTTCAGGAATGTGCTCCTTGGCATTACCACTGCAGGCACAATGAACTGTGCATTTAGTTCCACATGACAAACTGTAGGATACTCAACCCTGGAATCTGATTACTTCACTTGGACAGTAATAAAATTTTTGAACAAATATAGTCAGCAAACAAAGTCTCCCATTTCTTTTGTCTACAAATTTCTCTCATCTTGTCACAATACTCACATTTGGCCTGCCGAGCATCCACTGAACTGTGTTTGGCCGCTTGAGTATGCCATGCATCAAATGAATTTTGCACTTTCTCTTCTCTGCTGACCTGCACACAAAGCAGATATCGGGTTTCATTTGTCCTCTGTCTCAAAAGAGCAAAGTCATGTGTTCTTTATAGGTAGCACCATGCAGCAAACAAGTATGTATGCTTCACTGTGTACTTGACATTTTGTATAGAAACAAGAAAGATGTAAATGCACTCTATTGAAAAATTGCCACAGGACAAAAGAATACAACAATGTATATGGGTAGCTTCAAGCAGTTGCCAGAGATAGACTGAGGTCCTCAAAATCCTACAAATAACTCCATCTTCAATAGAGAACAATATGAAGTGCAGATAGCAAAGGCTGGACTCACCATAATCCT
This sequence comes from Sphagnum contortum, assembly GCA_963920785.1. Classification (NCBI taxonomy): domain Eukaryota; kingdom Viridiplantae; phylum Streptophyta; class Sphagnopsida; order Sphagnales; family Sphagnaceae; genus Sphagnum; species Sphagnum contortum. The sequence continues at coordinate 3,245,822 of OY987284.1, read as the reverse complement.
GTGGAGAAACCCGCTAACTTGAACATGACATTAAAAAAAACCCCAATGCACACAACCAACATTGTCAGCACCAAGTTGTATGACCAACAAAAAAATAAAAATATTTTAACCCTTTTGGTAGTTACAAGTCAAAAACATGGAGGGTGCAAATTGCAACAGGGGAAAAAGCCAGATGGTAAAACACAGCAGGACAAAGACATACCCCCTTTGGAAGCCTTCATCTGCCCTTTGATGTGCATGCTGGATTGGGGCTCCGGGTCGGCAAGCTTAACCATCTGCAAAGAAAATTGACAAAACAAAGATGCTCCTGAGAAATGCACTCACATCCCTTGTTGCAGCCACCTGGAGAAACCCTTTACTCTTCAAAGTAGAATTTGAATGGGAACTCACATTTTCATAAGGCCATGTACATCATGGAAACACATACATACCTCATGGTGGACTCTCTCAGCTTCCCTCTGTGCCATCCTTTTAGCTTCCTCCCTGAGCTCTTGCTCATTCAGCTCCTCCATAGCAGCTCCCAGCAACGGTGTGTGTAGCAACCGTGAAGAATTCTGCTAGAAAGAAAAACAACAAGTCCATCTTTCATACCTCCTTTCTCACAGCTCTTGACGCAAGTCAGTCATACCGAAGGCAAAACTGCACATCAACCAAAGCTCTTGCAGTTTATATGGGGGTTCAAGAATTCACAAGAACAGCTCTTACCATGACATGGGCTGCTGATTTACTCCTGTTGTAGACAGGGTTTTCGGCGCTCCTCAGGGGCGTCTGGTCGCTAGACCAGCCTCCTTCTTTCCCTGTATCTGTCAAGGGCACAGCAACAGCGCTTTGAGCGGCGGGGGGAGGAGCCGAGGCGTCGAGCTCGAACAAGTCACTGTCCATCAGATTCCACTGCTGCACAGGCGGTGGGGTCACAACGGCTGCATTCTCCGGATGTGAACTAGCAGTCCCCTCCACACCTGCGCTGCCGTGTGGTGCTTGTGGCTGAGCGAAGGTTTCTTGGGATTTAGTGGTTCCCCAGTCGATCAGGTCCACCTCGTTCCAATTCCTTGCCACCGCCATTGTTGTCGTCGTCGTCACGTTACCGTTTGCCTTCGCTAAATCATTCGCCGCATCCTCTGCGACGCCTTCTTCTCCGGACTCATCAGTACTCCCCCTAACATCCCTTTCAATCATCGTGTCCCTCAGGTTCTCTTCCTCTCCACTTTTGCACAAATCGCCTCCGACACTCCAAACTACACCTGATCAGAAGAACCCCAAGTCTCTCGCACACCACTGATCCTCCTATGGGAACGTCGTCACCTCAATACTTTTTTCCTAGATTTCTCGACCACTCGCAATTTTGTCAACAACACCACCTTGAAGAACCTGCAGGGGCAGCAGCCCACATAGCTAGCACACCCACAAAAGATATTTCAGTGTAAGGCTCAAGGAAGCTCCTTAAACCCTACACATTGTGGTATAACACACACACACCCCCCCCTCCCCCGAAGACAGAAGACTGTTGCCCCCCCCCCAAAAAAAAACCGCGAGAGTATTTTGGTTATGGAAAACGCAATCAAAAGCAACTCCGAAGAAGAAAAGAAACAACAGCAGCAGGAGATTAACGAACCAACAATCTCCAGAGAGCAGGAAAAGAGAAGCTGAAAAACAGAAAGAAAGAGTACCGTTCGAGAAGCGAAGAGTTAGCGAAGGAAGAAGAAATCTCCAGAGCAGGAAAAGGGAAGCCGACAACCGAAAGAGAGTTCAAGGAAGGAAAAGAATGGGCGGAAGAATAAGAATAATAAGCAGCAGCAGCAGCAGGAGATGAGGAGATGGGAAGGAGGAGGAGGAGGAAGCAAACAACAGGGCCATAAAATGGCGAAGTAGAACAAGAGAAAACACGCCAAAAAAAAGAGAAAATATTTGGGGAAGGAAAAACGCGATGAGGACGATTGAGGAAATTGGCAAAGAGAGCGCGGAATCGGCTCAAAGGATTTGACGGAATCTACGGAATCTGATAAGAACTGGGGACGGATATACCTGACGAAGAAAGGAGAAGAACAAAGAAAGAAAGAAAGAAGAACAAGAGCGCGAGAACAAAGCAAGACACGGAAAGAAAATACAAAATTACTTAACTTAGCCGAGAAAGAAAGGTGGCGACCTGAGAAGGTGGAGACTCGACACTGTATCCAGGGGAGTGTGCTTTTGATCAGGCCGTCTCTACCGCCGCCATAAAGACCTGGCTCCCAATTCTTTCTTTAGTGTGAATAGGGTAGCCTAGTCTGAGGGCGAATTACTGCGCGTTTTTTTTGTTTTTTGTTTTTTTTTGCCCTCCGCGAAAGACGGGCCGCCATTTCGAAAAAAAAAAGTAACTTGCCCGTGAAGGCTCATTACGGGCCGACATTTCGAAAAAAATGTAACTTGCCCATGATTACGGGCCGGGCATTTCGAAAAAAACGTAACTTGCCCGTGAAGGCTCATTACGGGCATTATTATGTGGAGGAGGAGGGTATATAATATAATATACCCCCAGGGCTGGGCCATTACACAATGTCTAAAATCAACGGATAAATAAATCAATAATTTTCTTAAGTCAACTTTAAATTCTTATTTATTTATTTATTTATTTTTCAGTGATACCAGTTTAGTGACATGGACCCCCCAAAAAAAAAGTAAAAAAAATAATGCGAGGCATTTTGTATAGGAGAAGGGTCTATTAGGAGACCGTTCTTTTGAGTAAAACATTGTTATGATGATGATGATGGCATTGTAGTGGGACATTGAGGAGAGGTAGGTTGGTGGGTAGCTTCTTTTATCGCGTGAAAATTATCTTGAGAAGGTATAGAGTACCTTTTGGATTGTATAACTTGTTGTTCTTGTGACATCATTGTGGCATCAACAAATAAAATTTCTTCCACCCAATGAAAGATCAAATTATACCCGGAGAAAAAAAAAAAGAAAAAAAAAAAAAAAACCCCAATGATGTTTTACAAAAAATGAAACATTTGCTTTTTCCAAAATTGAAGCATTTAGAGGAGTTTTCCTTTCATAAGTGTTTTGTCGTTTGAAATGCTTCACAAGATCTTACATGTTGTAAGTGTTATTCCAACTATTTAAAAATAAAATAAAATTGGGAGGTTTTTAGTTTTTATTTTGTAGGGTAAAGGTCTAAGATGAAGGGATTTCTTGAATAAAAGGCACATGAGGTGAGGGGTCCCAAATTTTTATCATTCTTTCATCATCTAAGGGTTTTAATTGACTTAACAACCTTTCTAGGGGTGATTTTGACTAGAATAAGGGCCTCGCCAGTTTGACAACATGCCTTGATAAACCAAAACCCCTTCTTCAAGGGATTTACAAAGTGTAAAATTTTCATGTAATACCTAATGGGTACCTTTAGGATACTCATTGAATGTGATGGGAAAAAAAATAAAAATAAAAATAAAAATAATTATATATTTATATATATATATATAATTGACAATGGGCATTTCAAAGGCATAATGCATGCTTTTGAGAAACATAATGCCTTCAAAGCGAGCATTACACTTTTCAAAATCAGCTGTGTTGTGTTGTGCTTTTTAAAGCACCATGCATGGCATGCACAAAAAAATGAACCTAAGTTTATAGGTATAATGTAATGCTCAAAACTATGAGCATTATCAAAATAAGGGCTCCCAAAAAGTGGAGTGGAAGTAGGCCCAATTCCAATAATGCCCATGGTCAAAGGCTAATACATAGTGTACAAATTGACAAAATTTCAAATTTTAACTTGTTTTTGAACTACATGCTACGTATTCCTAAAGGTATGTATAGTTGGATATCAATTTCCTAACAAATTACTTAAGTTATTTTTACCAAATTATAGTTATTTGAGATATTTGTGTTACATGCACATATTTTTGGAAGCATGAAATATGTTAAGTAATTTTTTTTAAAATATATCTTTAATTAAGTTTAGTGTGAAATATGTGAATCCATGAGATGATGGTCTTAACTTTGGAAATTCATAATTAAATTATACTTATTCAATTAATTATCTAATGAAAAATTACAAATCAAATGACTTTTAAATTACCTTTTTAAAAAACTCCCAAGAAAAATTTCAAATCATATTTTAAATTTGTGTTCTTAACCAAAAAGTTTAAGGAAAGCAATTAGCGTGACATTTTTGAATTTTTTTTCAATGTAATGAATAAGAACATCAAAATACACAACATCTTTGATATTGTTAGAATTTCAAAATCTATGGAAACTAATAAATGTACTCATTAAGAAAATTATGAAAAAAAATTATTTAAATGTTTCTTATGATTTTTCAAAGTTTGATGGGTCAAGGAAAATCAAGGTCCTAATGGTATCACCCGAAGATGTTTTTGCCCAAGGTTGAGTGGATGAGTGGAAAACTTGTGTTAAAATTAGCATTTGTATTTTATCTATTCTTTCATCCATGTCTTATCAATTTCCAATATGGTATTAGAACAAAGTTGCTTTTGAGGGAAGGAGATATTGAAGTTGTTTTCAATAATTCTTGAAAGCTTTGAAACATTGAATGTGTGTGTGTGTGTGTTTTTTTTTGAGAATTTTGTTAAAAGTTGCAAAGCTTTGGGTATTTTATTTTTTGGCATTATTGTTCTCGTAATCATGGCATTCATTTTTTATGTTCGAAATATTGAAAAGCTAATGGCAATGATTTTCATACATGGAAGATGAAGATGGAATTTTTCTGGCATCAAAAGGATTTATGGGAGATTGCCTCATGAAATTGATTGCCACCTAAAGTTGAATTTAGAAATATTGTTCTTGAAGGAAGCATTTTTGAACACTATTATTCATGAAGAAGGACAAATTGGTGAACATGAAACAATTCTCCTAAATATTGTCAATTCTTTGATGCATCATGTAGCATGTGTATAAATAACAAAAGATGCATGGGACAATCTTTATGCAACATTTGAAAAAGGACAAGTTGGGGATAGATTGTAATTATGTCAAGAGCTCTATAATCTTAAGATGGAGGAAGGCATCATAATGTAAACTCATATTGATAAGTTTTGGATGATTACATATCAATTAACAAATATTAATCATCAAATTTATAATGCAGATTTGGAATTCACACTTTTAGTGAATTTGTGATTATCTATCCATACCTTTGTGGTTTCATTTAGTATCGCATTAATCAATTGTCTATGGAATTAATATGTGGACAATTACTACAAAAGAAATTCCTATGTAAGCGAGAAGTGCAATTTAACCACGATACAAAACATGAAACACTAATTGTTAAAATGTGTTTTTGGGAAGTTCAAAAGGGTGTAAATTGGAGGAAGTTCAAGAATGAGAAGTAGAACAATAAAGGAGCTTACCACAATTGTGGCACTAAAAGTCATTTTATAAAAGAATTGTCAGAAGAAGAAACAAAATCAGAAGAACAAATTCAAATGTTATTCATAAGTAATTGTAATGATCACGAAAACAACCAAGTTTGTAGGAATTCTTAAACCAAAATGAAAACACATGCAAGCCTAGTTCCAAATCCAAATCGCGAAGAAAAAAAAAAAGAAAAAAGTGGTAGACTTGTTGTCCCTTATCTAAGGGGTGAAGCTAATGGAATTAAATAGTTCATGTTAGTGAGTGGTTGAGGGGTAATCCACCCAATCATCTAGGATATTTTTAAGAAGGGATTAGGATAAAGGCCTTATTTTTAAGGGTCAATGTGGGCCTTGTTTGATTTGTAAAGAAAAATGATTAAAAGAGGTGTAGGGGGAGCTTCTATAGTATTATAAACTTATGGTCGTTTGAGAAAAGAGATGGAAAAAAAAAAAACTAATGCAAACATTTCGCTTCAAAATGCCCCAAGAGCTTTTTACACAAAGGAAGAGCACCTCCAAATATACTACAAATTTTGTGGGAAGTTTTTATAGTTTTTGAAATGCCTTCCTCCTGGCTACCCTCTTTTTCCCAATGATACCAAAAAAGGTACCAATGGGAAAAAACAAAAAAAAAAAAACATATAATTTTTTTGGAATGGGTCTTTGTGTTGCCTCGAGCTTTAACCCCACACTTAAAACTTTTTATTGGCCTTGCCTACCAAGGCAAGGATATTGTGTTTAGATACATTACATAGTATAGTAGCTTAAGGGATTTTGGCCCCTAGGTAACAATAGGTCTATTTTTATATGAGGATTTTTGAAAGATGATATTTTGGCTTGTGTTGAAACTTGAGACTAGTTATAGAGTTCTAATATCTTGAAGGACTTTGGTTTCTTTTAGAGGGTTTTTTGAAGATTATATTTTGGGATGGTGAGTTATTTTGAGTTTCCATAATTCTTCTTTTGCCTTTAAGATACTTTTTTAATGTAAATGGCAAGGCCAAGGCCACATTTGTGACACACCCCTTGTTTCTATTTGGAAGCAAATAGGTAAGCAAATGTTATTGCCAAAGAAGAAAACAACAACCCACAAGGCCAAAGAAAATTACCCCCACACTCAACCACTCTGAAGGGTGCATGTGCATACATGCCCTTCACAATTTGAAGGCACTTCATAAATTTGTTTTAGGTTAAAAGAAAAAAGTATGCACTTGTTCTAAAAATATATTGACCCCTAATGAAGCCAAAAATAATAATTGGGGGGGGGGGGGGTGGAGAGGAAAGAAAAATTAGGAAAATTTTATTAAAATTTTAGTCTAAATTTGACTTTAAAAAAAAAATTCAAAACATTTTCCAATTTTTATTTAAAAATTTGAGGGCAAAAAAGACCTTGGATGTCAAAGATGGAAATAAATTTAAAATTTTCAGTTTTTGTTTAGTGTGGGTTGGGTCTTTTTCTTGAGATAAATATTATATATGTATGCAATTAATGATTTTTAAAGAGTGCATGCATTGGGCCTCTAGTTGGTTAGGGTTAGTTGGGTCCCCACCATTTGCCTCCATTTTCGACTCATAGGGTGGGCAACAAGAGGTGGTTCCAACATTGGAATCCTTTGAAAGATAAATTGTCACCTAGTGACATTCCAAAACACGGAAAGTTCAAGGTTTCATTCTTATTTGAAAAATCGCATTTTGAATTTACCTTACCATGGTGCTATACTTGGTCCAAAAGTTAGATATCTTGTAAGCCCTATAGTACACTAATATTACAATCCTTGTAAGTATATACAAGCAAGGTTTACAATATTGGTAGGTTCTTTGAGTGTAGGTTGGAGCCCAATTTTTCAAAATTTTAATCTATTTTTAAAAATTATTTTGACACATTTTTTCAGATTAAAAAACAAATGGGTTGAATTTCAAAAACTAAGTTCAATTCCACATACACATAACACACTCCTTAATACTAAAAAAAAATATAGGTAGAGAGATTTACAACAAATTAAAAATTGAAGAATGGATAGGCATGGATGGAGTCCAATGGGTTTTTTTCTTTTTTTCAAGCTTGGGATGTTGCCACATTGACAATTGTTCTCTAGGGGATTTAGCCACATTTGACTTAGACCAACTATGAAGGCAAAAAATGGGTATTAAAATTCTTTAAATATCCTTGATTCTTGAGCAATGTGTGGAAAACATAGTGATTTTTTCAAAAAAATGAACTCATAAAATGATAAAAAGTCGCCCAATGAAACAAGTGATGGAGTCTCACAACTAATTAAGGCCCACATTAAGGCCCATTTTACACTAGGAGTTGGGGCCAAAAGAACTTGCGGGCCAACTTTGAGCATTTTTGGCTTGTTGTTTGGCCCCAAGTTACTAATAAAATGATAGAACATTGATGTTAGGGTTTATAAAATGCATTCAAAATTAAATCTTAATGAAAAATAGATCAATCATTAACATGATGTTGTATTGATATTATTATAACAATATCAATCATCGCAATGTGTTACAATGTCATCATAATTTCAAATCAACAATTGTATCAACATTTTATTAACACTTAACTTTGAACACATTGTTATAATATTTTTAAATATATATATAACTTTTAGCATAAATTAATTTTAACATTTTATTAACATTTTATTAATTTTGAACACATTATTATAATATTGTAAAAACACACATATATATATACATTAACACTTAATCTTGAATACATTATTAAAATGTTATAAAAACACAAATATATGGAGGGGGCAAGTTTGTCATTTGATTGAGACCCCAATTTGGATGATAATAAGCATTAAAACATTGAGGATAGCCTTTTCCAAAGTGTCAAAGACCGTCATCCCAATATTCTTATCAAACTATTATATTCCCTTATTGAATCCGACAACAAAATTGTTGAATAATTAATTTTAATTTTAATTTAAACCTTCTACACTTGATATTTTCATTTTTTATTTTTCAAATTTTTGGCAATTAATTTTAATAAAAAACCAATAAACACATTTTAAAATTAAATTAAATTTATTTATTAAAAATAATAATAAACCCTTCACATTTGAAAAAATATTGCCATTGAGTGTTCACATGTAAACTTTGAAGGGTCCCATAAATTATTCATTCTTCACTAGAAGGACTAGATGCCACTGAATGGCATTGAAAGCTTCAAGCCTGCTGCCTTTGACTCAGAAGGCTTGAAGATGGGGTCCCACCCATCAGCCTTTTTTTTGCTGGCTATATAAATATAGCCAGAAACCTATGTCAAAAGTTAAAAGTGCTAAAATCAAGTGATTTTGGGGGAATTTCAATAAGCCATAATTTAATTTAAAATAATAAAATAACAATCGCCATATTTCTACGAGATTCGTCGCATCGGTTCTTCTCTCGACGCTGCTTCTGGGCCAGCGACGCTTTGCACGAGCAGAGAATTTCACTCCTTGTCACGGCGTTATTGCTGATTCGGCCAGCAACCCCGTGATCCTAGTGCGCACAGTTTTTCTTCTGCTCCGTGTGGACATCGCTACGGAGATCACCATCTCGCTAGTTTACGGAGATCAACCGCCAAGAGAAACTACTAGTGAGCTTGTCAAGATAAACCTCAAACCCTAATCACTGCAGGGCATCATCTGATCGGTATCGTAGTTTGCAGTAGGAATCGAAATCTGAAACTTGTATGACCACAGTGCATTTTTGTTTCTCGCATTTGTGTTTAGATTATACCTGGCGTAGGAGATGTTTTGGCAGCTTCCTTCAGATTTGGAATTTCTCGACATTTGTTGAAGGAAGCTGAAAAGCAACAATTCCCTCATTAAGCTTTTTTGTCGACTGGGAAACCGGATGGGGAAAAGAATCCTCTGTTTCCAGCTCAAGGATGTAGCTGAATCGAGGATCAAGGATGTGATTTCTAGCAAGACGACCCATTTGACATTGAAACAGAGAGTTTGAGTTTACGGTTTAAGATCTAGGGATTTCCCCAACACAAAAATACCCGATCAAAATTCAGAACTTCTTCTTCAATCAGGAGTTTTTTTCTGGGAGATGCAAGCAGAGAAGGTGCCTATCTATCTACCTCCCTATTTAAGTGCTGACCTTCTCAAAAAGCTCTGCCATAAAATCTAAAGAATCAGAAAGTGCGCTTGCTTACAAGTTCTTCCACCACATCCTCCCAATTCACATTCACCACCTCTATGTCCAATTTTCCATGATCCCATCCCAGGTTGGCACAATAGAATGGAAGGGATGCATGGACTGAATGGACTTGTGGTGGCTCCTTGATGCAGCTACAACTGTTGGAACTGATGAAGCCAGTGGGGATGGTATGATAGGTGGGTATTTGTCATTTCCATACATGTTTTTGTTGAAAATCCCTGAAAATGCATATGACTGCTGCTGTCATTCCAACCACTACTCAGTTTTCATCCTGTTCTCTAATTTTGTTTTTTCTTTTCTTCGGGGTTGGGTTTCCTCTTTTTCATGCTTGCTTGTCAGGTCTAAAATATTCATAACCCTATTTTTCGGTAATCTCTCAATTCTATTCATGTTGAGTAACATTGCAAGTATTGAGAAGTTTTCAGTACCTACAAGGATATCTTTTGACTAGGCTGTCTGCTTTCTCAGATACATTTTGTGTCTATTTACCGTCAGGTTGTGCACTACGCTTAAAGACAAGCTAGCTTTCTCAGAGCAGAGATGTATCTCAACCTATTGTAAAGCTCACTCAATTGGGTTCTGATAGTGTCAACTGAAGCCCTTGTAGAAAGCCCATCTTTAAGAGTTGCTTGCCAGTTGAAAGGGCATCACCATAAGTGACAGGCATTGTGCACTCTTGAAATGAATGGCTTGGTCAGAAAACTCAGCAGAGTTCTCGGTAAATTTGCAACCCTTGCAACACAGTTATGACCTTGGGATCTGTACAGTTACTAACAGTCAATGAAAATCTGCTAATGAAGGTAATGCCAACATGTTTTTTTTCACTAGCAGGACCCACAACAGGACCTGCTGGAACAGAATTCTGGCACATTGCCTTTGAGGAGGCAGCTGCCACAGATCAATCCTCATCAAACAACTACCAGTCTAGCTCCTTGCAACCATCTCCTAAATTTGCTTCTCCATCTAGGAATGGGCTATCATGGCAAAAGAGCAATTACAGTGACTATGAAGAAAATGGCAATGTAAGCCAATGTATTCCTGGAAGAGCTGCCCCACCCCCTCCCCCTTCAGTGTACAGATACTAGATCCATAACACCTGGTTTTCTTTTGATAGGAAGCAGGTGCTAGCTCCTTCCTCTCTCATCACACTTGTGGATTGTTATTACTGTCTATAGGACCCATGACAACATCATTCTTGGCAGCCAGTACTCTTGTGCCTATGCAGGGGGCACCTTCTTTTTCGATTATACCCTACAGAAGATACCCACCAGGTATCATAGGAAAAATTCAAGAGAGATACTATTCTGCCAGTGCTTTATGTTGAGCAATGACCTCAAAATGGGGCATTCTTGAAATAGTGCCCTCTACCTTGGGCATGGACTTATTTCAGGAACACTTGGATCCTCGGCCATTACCCTACATGTAAGATCCATTCCCCTCTTCAAGATTCAGTGTAAGAACCCTTCCCCTTCTATACTTCATATATCTAGAAATAATTGTGTGCTAGGTTGCCTATGATCTCTATCATATTGTAATGCATGCCATGTGGCCATACCTATTTGTATAGTGGCAGTCCATGCAAAGCTGAGAACACCAAATCTAAAGTAATGGTCATCAAATCTAAGAGTGCACCTCTCAAACCACAGAAAGAAAACCAACAAGATACAAAGAATGATCAATTGGATGATGCCCTATCAAATGTTAATGAGCTACAATCAATACTACTACCATCTAAGTCCTCAACAACATCTTCCAGGATAATGTCAACCCATGTGAAATCCTAATCTATTATATCATTATCACAACTTCCGTGAACAAAGCTTGAATGCATTCCAAGCAAAATTGTGGACCTTCACAATCTACGATGCAATGACATGGATGAGAGTTATGCCACAAGCATCTGGTTATCTGCTCCACATGATTTTCAAAAAAACTACTTGCGTAAACTTTCTTCATCCAAGTAGTAAGTTGTTGTTGACATCCTTCAAACTCGCCTTCCCTTTTGGCATACATACTTGAATTTTTTGTATTTTTCCTAGCTCTCAAGAAAGTATGAAAGGTCAAAGTATGTGTGAAATGCATATGTTTTTAGTTGTTGAGAAGAAGTGATCAATGCATATAACTGTTCAGAAACATTTCAAATTAAGTTTTGATCAATAATGTTATGCAAGTGATAAATATGTACATCAAACAATAATTTCTTGGAGTTGGATGAAATATGGCTTTTTTTTATGACTACATATATTGTATTTACAAACTATATAACTTTGCACCCAATGGTGATATAAAAACTTCTTAAACTTTTGGTTGTAAAATGAATCTATTGCAACCTTTCCTAGTTGTCCCTTTACATCCACCCTTGAATCTTGGTTTTTAATTGTTTCTTTGACAACAATAGGATTTGATCTTTGATGTTCAGACTCTTGTAGCTCCGTTTTGGTTAGTCTAGTCTCTTGATTTTGTTGATATACCTCTTGTGGCTCCTCTTTAACTACTATAAGATGCCTTTCTTGTTTTTGTTGATCTATTAGGACTACTTGTGTTTTTGATCTACAATTCTCTACTCCTTTTATGTTGTTTAACCATTGTTGGTCTAATCCATATTCACTAGTAGGAACTGACCATTTTGCAATTTATCTTTACAACTAATTTTTAATTGTACGCGACATTTGTGATTAAAATTTTAATAGTTGCATGTAACATTACTTGCAAATGACAAGGAATTCTAAATGGAAAAATAATTAACAAAATACACCTTTATCTTTTGGCTAATTATATATGTATTATCATTTGTAATTAGGATGTGACTTTTTGATGAATAATAAAAAAGGAATGACGTGTTGTCACATGTTTCAACTTTTAATAATTTCAAATATTATTATAATTTTGAAATAATTTAAAAATTTTAATTATTTATGCGTGGATGATTTTAAATTGTGACATGTGATGCAATAAAAAAATTGTCACATGACATATTAATTAGATTCATCAAAAATAAATTTAAATCAATATTTCGATATGCAGGTTGACCTAAGTAAGTAGGTAGATAGGTATCTACCACCTAGGCTTTAAACCAGTGATTTTTTTGGGGCGGAAAATCTCCAAATGGCCAAAAAGCGACAGAAAACTGGTTCTTCTGGGGGGATGGTGTCGCCACATTTATGCTTACTGGCTACACTTTTCAGAGTTTCTTGAAATAAATTCGCCAGTTAATTCGAAATCTGCCTAGGGATGCTCGCCACTCTGGCTACATCAGGAAATTGAAAAGAAAAATGAACCCCCACAGGGGTACCTTCAACTTTTTAAGTGAGGCCTCTTAGTGGCCATATTAAGCCAAAAACAATGTTAGATTCAGAGACTCGGAGATTTTGATTTAGCCTAATTGTGGTATATTTGTTATACTTAGATGCAATTTCAATGGATTTTTGGGGTTTTTGCCAGTTCAGAAAAGGCCTCACCTATGATCCCCTCTAAAGCTTTCCCTACAAATTTTCTTCTGAGTCTGCCACCAAAAGGTACCTTATAGATTTGTAAGGTGCTCGGGAGGCTAGGAAGAAGATTATGCTTTGGAAGGTACCAAATTAGGTCTTTATGTAGGCAGAATGTGACTCTATTTCCAACTCCCTTGTGATCTAGTGTAGGGTGATGATGCTTGAGGAATGGAGGCATTCCTCAAAGATTATGCTATGTAATGGTGCATTCACACTTGATGTTAAGTTAAGTGTTAAATGAAATCTAAGTGGCATCCTAGGTGGCACCCAATGTTAAATGGGTGATTAGCTTAATGTGAACTGAATGTTAGCTTAACATAAAATCTTCATAGTAAATAGGTTTAAGTCCTAAATGACTAGCATGGTGGTGTTAGGGGCTTCAACACTAGCGTCCCTAACACCAAGTGTGAACACACCTTTAAAAGACTTGCAAATACACTAGAAATATTTGCATAGGTGCTTACCATATTTTAAGGCTTATGTTTCCATTTTCGCACGATGCGGTACAATTTGTGAAGTTCACATGTGGGGGACATTTTAAAAATGTAGGACCCCGGACTTCGGTTCTTTTGGGGATTGCCCCACCTTAGGGCCTTACCCTACACTTCATAGGCCTCACAACTTATCCTTCTCATTTCTATAAAAATGACATCAGCTCAAAACAATTTATTTTCTATTAGTTTCCAGGTAAATTTGTAAAACTATTTGGAAAATCAGTCATGCTCACAAAAATTCTTGAAAATATGTATAAAAAGGATAATGCATTTGAAAATTTAGTCAAAGATTTTAATTTTTTTTAATTAAGTGTATTTATCTTTAATTATCAGTTATCAAAATACACCATATTAATCTGTATACAAAATTACATATTTACACTCATCCCATATACAGGTAGCCAAATTAGGAGTTATATTACCATAGAAGTATATTTTGGAGGGCACCTTAAACAGAAACCACATGCAAAATTTTCCTAAGTGTGTGTTGTGCTTATGGTTCCTAAAAAAGACAACTGGTCTTATGCCTACTTTTTGTGGAGTCAGAGGGACCTTACACCTATAGGCACCTAAATAGTAGTTGTAAGATCCCTCCGACCGCAACTGTCTCATGATTTAAGTTTATTTGGGCTTTGCACTACCAGTCACGATGATTAAAGTGACAAAGATTAAAATATTTTTTTGTGAACATAATAATTTTGTTGTAATCAATTTTAATTTTTTTCAAAAGATAAAATTTTATAAATTTCACTGTATGCATTTTGTTCAACTAATATTTTTTTGACATTCTTGAATTGGTAGTCAAAATGCCAACAAAATTCTGATTCATTAGATAAGTTCACAACAAGATACAAATAGGCCCCCCTTAAAAAAAAAAAAATGGAAATTTTTTTTTAAAATAAAAAATACAAATAAACAAAAACATTGAAAAGTGAATTTATTTATTTTTTAAAAAAATTCTAAATTGAAACTTGATCTATGACAAATTATAATCGAAAATAATTCTGAAATTGTTATAGTGACGATCACCAAAATACCCATCCAACATGAACGAACCGGGTCCGATGAAACATCGTCACTGGAATAAGGTTTGCCTTGTGCATTATTTTGGGTAAGTGTCCATGGATGGGACCCCTTGGCACTATGTCCCAAGGACTCTGTCTGATACCAAATTTGGCTAAGTCCTCTTGCCAGCTTGCCTATATCAAAAAAAAAGAAAAAAAAAAAGAAAAAAAAAAACCAAAGCTCTGCTGCAAAATAGGTGCCTATTTTCCAAACATGGGAAATATATAATAAAATCAAAAGACTCTGCTGCCCCATCCCTGGCTCCTCCGTTAACTGTAACGGTAACTTTTGCTGCCCGCAGTGACCGTTGCAAAACACGGTCTGATTCTCCTTTCCTTTCCTTTCCTTTTGTGTATCTTTCTTCGTTTCTCTCTGGTCCTTTCTCGGTTTCTCTTCTTCATCGCCATCGCCTCTTCTTCTCCCTCTTTAGAGCATCTTAACTTTTGCTTCCACGCGTTTCTTCCCAAGAGGAAGAGGTTATAACTTTCTTGTCCAAGAGAAAGAAGGATTGAATTTTGGTCATTTTGAGCCTGTTGATTTCTTTTATTGCTTCCTTTTGTGTGTGTGTGAGAGAGAGTGAGAGAGAGAAGCTCAGTTCAGCTCAGCTCAGCTCAGCCCAGATCAAAGTAATCTTGACCTAGAAGTGAGCAGTGAGAATTTCTTTCTAGCGAGAGAAAGTAATTGAGAGCCGGGAGTTAGTTGAATCTGTTTCCTTCGAATTGCTGCTCAAATCTCCAATGACTCTTTCATAATAAGGGCTTGCAGTATTCGCAGCAATCGGAACCAGGTTTGGAGGAGTCGGATTTGGCTCATAGCAGCAGGTTCTTCACTCAAGAGCTTTCGATCAATTTTTTTTTATCGATAAAGAATTATTTATTCACGGGATTTGGAGCGCGAGATCCTGATATACGGGTGGTTGGAGTTAAGAAGTACTCGATTGACTTCAAGAGCATCGCAACTGAAAAAAAAACTTGGAAGTGCTTTTGGAGTCGTTTTCTCGCGCCTTTGCATTGGCAGGTCAAGGATCTGGAAAATTCTCGCGACGGAAACAGAAGGACAAGAAAAAAAGAAAAACTAAGCAAAATTGTTGATAGGAAAAGATGGATGGAGATACAGGGAGTGGGACATTTGCGCTGCCGCTAGAGCTGGATACATATGTGCAAAAATCCATTGCGCATCTGCTGGAGCCCTGTGCTTGTCGCCAGCATCTGGATTCAAAGCTCTCCGAGTCCGAGGATCACCGGAGACAGTTGCAGCTGCAAGTGCATGAGCTGCACTCTCGCCTCGAAGAGGCAGACTGCAAGTGCGCCAAAGCGAAGGTACAATGATCTCTTCTTCATTAACGCAAGTGGAGATTAGGTTCTCTTCCGCGCGATAATTCCATTATGTCATTTAAAGCTTTCTCTGGAACAAGATTCGTACGTTTCTGGCTCAGCATGCAACACTACTCGTGTTGGATGGCAGCAAGAGGCATGCTTGAATGCGCAAGCTTTGAAGCGGCAGATCGCAGATTGGCAGAAACTGGCGGATCATTGCAAGGCGGTGACGCAAGAATGCGCATTACTCACTCAGGAGTGTGCACGACTGGAAAGTGAGTGTAATTTGTACTACAACGACCGGGAAGTATTCATGCAAGCTGCAGATGAGGCGGAGGAGCGTGCAGCTGCTGCACAGGAGAGGGCAGCTGCTGCAGAGACAAGGATACAGGAACTGATTACAGAAGTAGAAAGTCATGAGCACTATGAGACACCACGGGATTCTTTCGAGAAACCAAAGGTCGGTCGTCTGTCTATCCTCCTCCAGATTGTAGCTTCTGTTTTAAACCCTAAACCCTTCTCTCAACAGTGTTGACAACATTCCTTGCCTTCAATCTCTGGTGTAGCTTACAGTAATTACTTGTGGAGTCTATTGGTAACACACAATTCGACAGACAGTGATGATTTCTCTTGTTTGTGTTAGCAGACTAGTGATGGAGAAGATGTCGTTGCTTTACAATTAAAGCTTACTCAGATGGAGGAGGATATGCAAAGGTAATGGATTCTTAAATGTTTCAGTTCATGGCCTGTTCTCTTCATCAAGTGCTCAGTACATTTTGCCATATTGTTCAGGGTTAGGGTTTAGAGATCCCAAATATCTCCTGCATGACCAGTTTCCAGTGCAAGTTGCAATTGGGGGTTGCGAATCTTTGTTGGACTATTATTTGACTCAATTTCTGTTGCAATGCAATCAAATCACGAAAGTGTGACTGACTGTTTGCAATTCTCTTTTTTTTTTAATGTTCTGATATGTGAGGGACAATTGTGACAGTATGCAGAAGGAGTTAGAAAATGTGAAGGCTGGTGCAAAGGCAGAAGTAGATGCAGCATACAGGCAACTTGATGAACACAGTTCAAAGATGCATGCCCTTCTTACATCAGCAAACCAGGTGTGTCCTGATCAGCTGCATGATATTGTGCAGGCCCTGTTATTCTAGCCATGATAAAGTTTCCTGATAAAAAAAAGGGATGGAGGTAGAATGATGTGTTTAATATCTTAGCTGCACCCTCTGGCCTGCTTCAATTTTATGAAACTGATTGAGAAGCTTGCAATGGTGAGCACAGCGGTATGAGGAGTCACTGGCAGAGCTGAGAAAAGTACAAGAAGCCTACACAAGAATTGAGGCAACGCACAGGGATGAACAAACAGTGCACTTGATGGTTATGTCGGCCATTAATTATGGTGTTTGTAAGGCACTCGAGGATGAGAAAAGGAAAACCATTGAATCATTGAAATTGCGTTTCCAAGCTGTTGTGAAGCGATTGAAAGGGGAAATGAGAGCAGATCGCGAAAGGTTAGGGCCCCTATCAGAGCACCATTATCAACCCTTTGTTAGGACACCAAAAGTAATCTTTTGGGTCTTGCTCAATACCCATTGTGCAGGAGTCAAATTCATGGTGAAACCTTTCCTATTTGGTGAGAGAGAACCAGCACTGGACCTTGCACCTATTGATGCTCTCCCTGATCCATCTAAAACAACATGTGAGTGTTGGCAGAGATGACTTAGTGCTGTAAGAAATATATTTATGTAACTTGTCACCACCCCACACATCCAGTATTTATCAGAATTATTACTTCTTTGGAAGGAGTCCCCATGCCAAAAATTACTACCATTTCACGTCAGAAGTGTGAAAGTACGTCTTCCTGTTGACCTCAGTTTTTTGGAACATTGGAACCATGCTGATATTGTCCAAGAAATGTATGCAAGTATATTATTACTGGGAGGCACAGAGCACCATCAAAGCAAATGTGACTTACCTCCAGAGTGAATATGACAGTGAGTGAATGCTGCTGAAGTCATTTGTGTTCTGTCCACTACCAACTTTCTCAGTAACTTCTTGTTGACCTCAGGTTGTTTAAACATGGGACGCAGGATGAAGGTGGCCGAGAAAGGTATGAAAGCATTGCTTGTGGAGGCACAGTCCCTGAGACAGGAAATGGCAGTGTGTACAAACAATCTAGACAAAGCAGAAAATGAGGTACCACCTCCCACATGTCTGTCTACTATTGCTGTAAACTGAAGTAGAGAAAACCAATCATAGAAAGAATACTTTGTGAATGTACTTCAAGACAGGTGCTACCTGCTGGAAAGTAGTGATTGGGTCTTTCAAAGATATCCATTGTTTTGAGAGGCTGAGTTACAGTGGTGCACCTATGGTGGTGTGAAAAATATCAGGTGCAATTGTTGGCGGATGAGAACAAGGAGCTTTGGTTACTGTTGAGAGGCAGACATCCCTCATGCTCAAGCAGCCCCACTGAGTCGCCTTTGTATACTAAAGCAGTATGACTCATAACCACTCCTTGTTCCAGGTCATGATGCCCAGTCTTTGGCATGTCTTGTACTATATCTGTTCCTCCGCTTTTCTTAGGGGATGGAAGTATCAATGATTTGGTTTGTAAACCAATATAGCAGAGGGTTGACCACAAATGAGGGAAAGTGGAATTCTCGGATGTCAACAGATCTCTGTTGGGTTTGAAGAAGGCCCATACCAAGAGGAAGATGAGGATGCAATTGCTAACCGTCTGTGGAAGTCCCTCATGGAGAAGACAAGATTCAGAAAGCATTGTTGTGTTCCATCGAATTAAGTTACCTGTAGACCAGACCTATAGAAGCTTTAATAACATCAATGAATTATGTATCTGGATTTTTAGAGACTTGGTTCCACACAGTCACTGACACACTACACCACTGTTCTAAGCTGCTTGCTTCAGACAGAAAATAGAAGGCAGTTAGTTGTGTGCAGATGGGACAGGGCAATTGACTTGTGGAGTGTTCTGTGACAGAATAAAGGCATGACAAGAAGTAAGTCCCAAGGAAAATTGCAAGACAAGTGTGAGCCAAGGGGACAGGATAGCATAGCAGCAACAGCAGCAAGAAGGCCCCTCACTCCCTTGCGAAGTAACTCACCAGAGTGCAGATTACGCCATCGATAGCATCTTACTGTCGAGGTGCAATACATACCCAGATTAAGCCACACTGCAATCAATAGCTAGTTTCTCTGCATAGATACTGATTTAGATCAATAGCTAGTCTTGTGGTTTCTCCTTGCTGCAAGAATCTAACTGCTGCAAGTGGCACATGAAAGATTTAGCAAACATAAATTTGATTTGGTGAACTATATACTCTCCTGTGGACTTGTACCTCTGCCATTTCTGCACTCCCTTATGGATGAAGATTTGGGGTGTGGAATGTGCAGTTCACACATTTCCCGCGGGAAAGGTATTGTCACCCTTTTTCTGACTCAGTTTATCACATCTTCATACATTTATATTCTGGGAATTGGACCCAATACACACCTAGCTGTTTTCTACCATTTCTGCTTTCATGTAATGAGTTCTCTGCAAGATTCAATTTCCTTGTTACAGGAAGAAAACTCTTTTGAGACGAGGCTTCCAACTTTTGATGTCCTTATGACACATTAAATTGCTGTGTTTGGACTCTCTCTTGTGTTCACCAAAATTGTGGATTGTTGTTAATTCACATGTTATACAAATCAGAATAGATGTATGTGCTGCTCCTTTACAGACAGCTCTATAGATGCCAAGGATATGTCTTCCTCCGAATGTTGATGTTGTCTTCAAGATTCACCTCCATCTGAAGCTTTAAATTGTCAACACAAACTGAAGGTGCTGCAAATGTATCCATGTACTAAATCTCCGCATGGCATCAAAAGAGTTTGATCTCTAAATAGGGTGAGTTTCCCAAAAAAAAAAAAAAAACATTAACATTATTCAAGGGTGGGGGGACTTCAGTTTTTGTGGTGGTGAACTGAGTTTCACCCTGTCTTTCCTTTTTCTTTTGCACCTTCACTGTTGCTGCATATATTTTCACTGCTCATACTTGTAAAGCTAGTAGTATCATTAGTCTTGAACATTGTGCATTAAATGCTGATTTTCAGCATTTCATTCCCAGATTTAATAAAATTTCACCTTTTTATTTGAAGTCGACATTTTAAAAGGATATCAATGTTTTTTTTCCCTCTTGCATTTTGTAAACAAAACTTTGCTTTATGTAATTACTTTGTGCTTTGTGCTTCATATCTTCTAATCTTTTGTGAATTAAATGTTGGGTGGTGGAGGATTTGGAAATTCCTTGGTTCAAAAGTTAATGTTTCTTGTTTTTCATTGTGTTGCAAGAGAACAATGTGAAGGAGATAGGGTTTTAAAGAGCCTCGAAGGTTTTGCTTTGTTTGGTTTTTGCTTTCACTTTGTTGCCTCAACTCTAAGGACTTAGAGGCAATTGGGAATAGCATGGGTACAAGAAGCAAACCGATACTTGAAGCCTCAAACTTTGAGATTTGTCATCAAATGTTTTGCCTTCCATCTTTATCTCACATTCTTTTTGTTTTGTTTTGTTATGTCTCTTGACTTGCATTTTGTCTTGGTGTCAATTTTAAGGTTTAAGGTTTCAACTTTGTTTTTTTTTTGGCAATTGTAAGGTTTCATTTCAATGGCTTCTTTAAATAGAATCAAGTTATCATAAACATTGAAGATTTAAATATTAATCAAAAGACCCCATTGTTTCCAAGTTATGATAACAACATGAGTGTTAAATGTTTACCACAAGAAGGGGGAAAGTTGCAAACTCCCAAGGATACTCCTTGTAATGATTCATACATGTTGGAATTACATATGACAAACTTGCAAAAACATGTGGCTTAAAAGTCTCATAATCAAAATTCACCAATGTCGACTTTTTAAAAAATGAATAACAACCAACTCATAGACCTTTCTTAAAACCATGGTGCATAATTTGCCATGATATTTTGGTATTGCACACCACATTACAGAAACGTTTTGTTGCTTACCATAAATCAAATGGCATAACAACCATGAAAAAATGTTGAGCTTTAGCACAATATCCTAATTGAAAGGTTCTTTGAAAAGTAAACCAATATTGCTAATGCTCCATTTTTTCATGAACTGGTCAAAAGGTGACCATATTGACACCAAACACCATATTTAGTTTTTCTTCTTCTACAAACCAATTCAAAAAAGATAATGAAACCCAACTTGGTATCTTGGAGAATGTGATGTTACTTGTGATCAAAGGTTATTTGTCCATGAGGACATAGATTATGACTTGCGACCCAAAAAATTAAGCACACTTATCAAAACAAGGTATGCCATTTTTATTTCATCTTTTGATCAATTTCATGGGCTATGTATTTTGACAAGGTTTTTGGAAATCTAACTAGAACGGTGTTGAATTGATTTATTGTTAATTGTAGCTTTGCAAGTCATGTTTTATTATTCCAACACACTTTTTTTTTCACAATGCCATTGCACTTTATTCTAACTAGTAAACAATTTGATTTCCAAGTCACATACCCTTTCGTTGGGTTGTCATATACCTAGGTTGTTTGTGATTTTTGTCACCCATTGTGAAGGGTAGAGTTTGAACCATAATTGGAGGATTTTGGGGATGCCCTCCATTTTACTATTTCCATGTGTCAAGAACTTCACGAAAATCTTTTTCACCACAAAGTTTTTGATAGCCTTGTTAAAAGGATATAATTGATTTTTATTTTGAACTAGAGTATTTCATCTTTCATATGAAATGCCAAATTTTAGAAAAAATTCTACCTTTCATTTCCTTTATGCATGGAATTGAATAAAAAAATGCCATAACATGTTTGCTTTGATGTTGGATCCTATGTATAAATCAATGTGGTTGGTAATTACTTATTTGGGTTGTGAAACTATTGTCACTTTAATTGCTTATTATTGCCTCTACCATTGGAGGTTTATAAAGTTTTCATGACCGATAGGATTGATTGTGTTAATGAATTTATTTCGCTTATGGATTTTTAAGATGTGTTTTAATAGACTAACACTAATGCAAAAACCTACAAAGACATTGTGAGGTGAAGACTTGGTGGATTTCATCATTATCAATTTGTACAAGTTGATTTTTGTGAATAAAAACTTCCATTTGATCTTCATGTTAGTTTGTTGACACCATTGGACATTGGCAACTACATGTAGGCAAAATCCAATCTGATGCAAGAGTTGGATATTGAGTTTATGGATGAAGTGGAACGCAAAGAATGTCCAAATGGAGATTTTTAGTGTTTGGATGCATCATAGTCATCCATGTGTCCTTTTTTATACATAAGTGAAGACTAAGTGAATTTTAAAATGATGCATGGTGTTTCCATATTAAGGTTTTAGTGCAAAAAAATATTTGTGTTTTTAGATCAATGCACGAGATCTTCATTGTGTTTCAACTTCAAGAATGGGTTGCATGTTGTTATTATGTGGAAAAACACTAACATTTGTGTTTTTTTTGGAATTTGATGGGGATATCATTATAATCCATTTATAAAATGGCATGCATGTGTACTTTGGCTTGTAATTCTATGTAGTCCATTTGCAAATGGAAATTGAATGTGTTTTTTGTTTTCTTTATGAGACGTGTGTTATTTGTTGGATGTTTAGTGGTTACAATGGTAAAATGAAAATTTTGTTTAGGGTTGTGTGACTTTTAAGGGTATGCTTGTCCATCTATTTGTGTCTTTAAATGTTAGTTTCTGTTTGTGTCTTTGAGGTTATGTTTATGCTTTTCAAGGTCTTCCTATCTCTTTGTTTATGTCTTTGAGGGTTTCTTTGTGTTTTTGAAGGTCTATTGTTTGTTTATCTATCAATGTTTATTTAATTTTGAAGGTTTGGGAATTAGGGTCTATAAGATTCAAGGTGTGTTAGTGTTTTTGAGGTCTATGAGAATCAATGTGAATAAATGTTTGAATGATTAAAAATATGTCTATGTTTGAAAGGAATCTAGAATTGGCCTATTTACATTTGGGGTTATGTGTTATTTTGAGGGGATAATTTTTTTGGAGCATATGAAGCATGTTACATGGAAGCATGAGCATGGAAAAACTAGATGCAAAAGAATAATATGTAACAAAACAAAAAAATTGCTTTAATTAACATCAAGATTCACATTAAGATTATCTCTTTCATTTAGGTTTAGAATTTAGAAGTTTAAAAAAAGTTCAAAATTTTTTGGGGAAACTTTTGTGATTATTGTTGGATTTATCTTTGTTAATAAAGTTTTCACGCTCTTTGTGTTTGTTGTTGGTTATGTCGATATAAGTTCCATAGAAGGCTAAGTGTCAATAAGTCTTGTGAATATAACCACAAATATTGAACCTTCCATTTTAAGACTTGGGTGAAAAATCAATGAATGTAACTAGTTTAATTTTTATTAAAAAAACAAGATAATTTTAAAATTTGAAGAGGATATTAGTTAGGGTTTTTGTTAAACACTTGAGATTGTATACTTACCTTCAAACATATTCAACCCTTGGCCCTGCCTCATACCCCAAACACGACATGTTCTTTGAAATTTTCAATTTTTATGAACCCAAATTCAACATTTAAAATAAAATAAAATAAAAAACCTAAACCAAACTATTATTTTAAAAAATCAAATACCCATCCCACATTGGTGCAAACCAATTTACTCCTATGGGTGAAGATGCTCCTAGTTGAGTGAAAATGTTTCACCAACAAAACATATGTTGTATTAAAATTGTTCAAACATTTTTTTTACTTTGACCTATTGGTGAGGAATTAAAGAACTTGTCACCATTCAAAAAATGTCTATTACAAATCATACACGGGAGTTCATTTCAATGCCATTTGGCAATTATAATGGAGTGTTTATGAAGCTTTCCAAATTTTGCCAAATAAAACAAAATAGAAAAATAGATAATGAAGAATCAAAGGCCAAAAGTGTTGAGTATTGCATGATGCTAGAGTTCCTGAAAATGCAAGTAAATCAATAAATAAGGAAATAAAAATAAAACTTCATGTATATGTTGGTTATTAAACCCTTCAAGATTTTTGAGATCCTAGCCTGAGGTTGGTAATTGAGGGTATGGATTGAAAACATAGAAGGGTCTATTTTCAAGCCCTTCACTTACATAAAGGCCAACCTAGTTTTTCTCTTTTTTTTCTTTTAAAAATTAAAAATTAAAAATGAAAAAACAAAGAAAATTAAATAAGTAGAAAATTAAAAAATGAATTTGAAAACTACCTCTTTCGAAATGTGCAAGGTCTAGTATAACTTGTTAGACATCCTACATTAGGCCTTTCAGATGCCAAAAAATCACATTCCAAAAGATATATCGCGAAATTCAAGGTAATGATTGTCTTAAAAATATAAAAGGAAAAATCAAGCTAGTCATTTCGTGTGGTAGAAGGACATATCTAGAATCGAAAGGTGATTGTATTGTAACTTGTGTGAAGGCATGTCAATGAAGGTAGTAACCTAGTTCCCAAGCCCAAGAACATTATAACCCTTAATGTGACTTGCCCTTCCTTTACATTTAAAAAATTTGACATAATTCGAATTTTTCACGTAATCGACACATTATAGGTTTGTATGGTGCCTTCTAAACTTGGAAGAAGATTACATTTTGTAAACAACCACAAAAGAAAATTTAGGTTAAGAATTTATGTACACAATACATTTTCCATTGTATGGGATTTTATTACAAATTAAAACATGGGTCTATATAGATAAGTAACAATGTTGGTCTACTACTTGGCTTTGTAATACTCCAAGGTAGAAGTTTAAATTAAAACTTTACATGTTTTTTTTATAATAAATTTAATTTAATAAATTTTTAGGCCTGCAGCTTGATTTTTTATGAAAATTTGATAAGTAGTTTAAATTTTATAATTAAATATCAATTTAATTTAGTTTTTGAACTATGCATCGATGTGGGTATAATATAAAAGATCAAAGGCTGGTATCAATAGTGGTATTGACATTGATATCAAATACCATACCAGTTTGGTATGACCTAAATCTGATACTAGTTTAATATTAGTATCAGTTGAATATCAAAATAAGTATAAATTATGAAAAATCGGTTTAAACTAATACCATGGTTCAAGTGAATAGCCAAAAATATATAAGAATGTTCTTTTCCTTGCATTTTTTAATAGCCAAATTTGGCCAAATTGGTTTACGAGTGATCACCTCCTCGGCTACATCTCAAAATTGGGGGAAAAAAACTTTTAAAAACAAACATACACACACACACACACACACACACACACACACTTTTGCTCGGATGCACATGCACAGAGTTCCAGACCAAACCAAGGTGAAAAGTGTAAACCCAAGTTGGATGAATGAGGGTACCGAATTTGGAGACTAATAATACATTGGGATTCATCCATCAGAAATCACAATTGACGAGGAGTCCAACGTATTGCTCTAGGATTAGTCTGGGACCGGTAACCGGTCAAACCAAGGTGAAAAATGTAAACCCAATTTGGATGGATGAGGGTACCCAGTTTGGAGACTAATAATTCGTTCGTTGGGGTTCATCCACCAGCGACCACAATTGATGAGGGGCCCAAAGTATTGCTCCAGCATTAGTGTGGGGCCGACAACCGGTCAAGCCGGTTACCGTCTCTCTCGTTCCGCCAGCGTCCCTTTTTGCGTCGCGTCTCGTCTCGTTTTCGTTTTGCTGTTGTTTTGTGTAGCGGAAGTGTTTGTGTGCGAGGTGCTTGCAGCCTAGGCGCGGTGTGCCCTAGAGATCTGCATCTGGGTTTCTAGAGATTGGCTTGCACAGCGAGGTTTTATTTTTTTGCGCCATGGCTTCGGGAAGTGCACGTCCTGGAGGCACGCGCCTCGCGAAGCTTTTATATGGAAATGTGAACTCGTATTTGTCTTCGGGAGCCGCGGGGATTAATGGCGGTGGCGCCGTATGGGGTTCGACTACGGGTTTGTCGTCCGCGGAGCTAGCTCCCTTCGGAGCTAGATCCGCTTCGGGGCAGATCGTGAGGAATAGGATGAAGTCGGTGAAGAGTATCCAGAAGATTACCAAGGCGATGAAGATGGTGGCAGCTTCTAAGTTGCGGAATGTTCAGGTGAAGGCGGAGAACTCACGGGGACTTTGGCAGCCGTTCACGGCTCTGTTGGGCGATGCACCGGCGACTAAAGTGGATAAAAAGCTGATCGTGACCATCTCGAGTGATAAGGGATTGTGCGGGGGTATCAACTCCACGGTTGTCAAGTATTCCCGGGCGCTCTTTAGGTTGAATGGCCTTGATGGGCCAGACAAGGATGTCAAGTACGTGATCGTGGGCGAGAAAGGGAAGGCGCAATTGCAGCGTGATTCTAAGAAGCTGATCAGCATGTACTTTGGAGAGACGCAAAAGAGCAGCATCTGTTTCACGCAGTGCTCCATGATGGCAGATGAGATCATCAAGTCCAATGAGTACGATGCCATCCAGATGGTGTACAACAAATTCAACTCTGTCGTCTCTTTCCAACCCACCGTTGCCACCATGTTGTCCCCGCAGCTTCTGGTTGGAGACCAGGAAGTCACTGGAGACCTAGATGCTTATGAGATCGAGGGAGCAGACACTAAAGAAGAGGTACTTCATAACTTGACAGAGTTTCAGTTTGCATGTAGCATGTACAACGCCATGTTAGAAAACGCGACCAGTGAGATGGGAGCCCGTATGTCAGCCATGGAAAACTCCACTCGCAATGCCAGTGACATGCTCGACCGCCTCACTTTGACCTACAATAGGTCACGGCAGGCATCCATCACCACAGAGCTGATTGAGATTATATCAGGTGCTGCCGCTCTGGAGGGTTAAGGCTCTTGCCTCCTATCTAGTCTGATCTGCTCAGCTTCAAAAGGCAAAGTGGGTGAATATTGTGCTATGCAATCTTACATCCAGCAGGCATGCATCATGTTGCAGTTTGCTTGGTGAAGCCCATGCAGATCAGTGCAGGTAGGGTTTACATATGGAGTCACCTTTCGTTTTCTGATGCAGCTCTATGGTCTGCAAGTACCTTGGGGAATTGTCAGAATATGGTAATGGCAGCTGAAGGATGCGACTGGAAAGCTCCTAGGCAGCAATCTGGGCTTGGTTGTTTGCAAAAATAAAAAGTCTGTGGCACACCTTTGCATCGAAGTCTGTGGCATGCATTTGCATCGAAGTCTGTGGCATGCATTTGTGTCAAAGTCTGTAGCACTTGTTTGCATCAAGTGCAAGGTTCCAGAGATTTGCATACAGGTTTTGATCACTTTGTGGAGTATGTATCTTTGGAAACTTTACTGGAATGCTGCACCGCACCCATTTTTCTAGTGCTGCAGGTATAAAGAGATGATGTACAACCTTCACTCTTGTGATTGGATGTATGGATCAACTTTTCCTGTGGCTTGTGTTCTCCTCCCTTCTTGGTTTGCCTCTGCTCATCTACATACTTGAGCTGCAAATCCTGTCTTGATTTCTGTGCTCATCTTCATCTATGTCCCCCTTTTGTTCTGATTATTCTAGAACTAACTACTTTCTCATTGTTAGAAAGAGCTTCATTGGTAGTCATGGAAAAAAAGGCTCGTGTAAATATGATTCTGGATACCTTATGCTGCTCTGCAGGGATGTAGACATCACCGATGGTAGTTGCCAGAAAATTTAGAAGGGCATTTACTGGGTTGCCTGATCTGACAGGAACTCTGTTTGATGAGAAAACACATTTGTTTGAGAACATTGAATGGGTTTATGTGTTTGTGCCAATACACATTGCTCTATTAACCCATCAGGTCTCTCTGTCTTTGCAGTGAACTCTACATTCAGTTCCTAAAAGAGTGCTATTGAGTTTCCTATGCGTACATGTGGCTGTTTTCAGTGAACTACCTGTCTGGCTGCTTTATTTTTGAGTATAATAATCCACTATTGCTACAGATCTCCTTGCTTTGGATTTGAGATTGTTGCAGAGATTGGATATCCATGAGAAGGAAAAGTTGGCAGGTTAAGTCCTTTTGCTGCAGTTCTAACTCAAACTCAGTGATACAAGCAGTTATTCCTCAGTAGACACCGCAGTCCATGGCAGGGTCTATTCTGAATGAATCTAGAAATGTGATGATTTTCAGAGAACTTCCTCATTTCACAGTAAGCATCAACTAGAACTCAATAAGTCACCTCACTTGGCCTGCAGCCACTCTTCTTAATAGGATTGAATCTGTTCCTAACTTCTGCAAACATCCCAGCACTTGCATAGCAGCTGATGGAAGTGTTGTATGTGAGGATGTCAGGTTGAAAGCCACAGTAATCATCTCATGTAAGATCCTAGCAGCTTTGTCCATCAGCCCATGCTTTTGAAATGCAAAGGTGAGTGTGTTGTATGACACAAGGTCTGGCATCTTTCCAACTGCTTGCTTCTCCCTTCTGTCCTTCAATGCATCCCTTCTTCCCCATACATGCTCATCATGCAGTTATAGGTGACCATATCTTGAGCCAAACCTGTCACCTTCATCAGCTCTAGTATCTCCATGGCCTAGTCCACTCTTCCATACAGGGCAACCATAGCATTGAATGTATTCATGTCTGGCAAGTGCCCATGCTGTTGCACTTTCTGAAATGTGAGCTCTGCTTCCTCAAGTGAACTGCACTTGCTATAAATGAGAACAAGAATCTTGAGAAGAATTTTACTTAAGGGAAATTGTTCTGCAGACAAATTCTCAATTGCCTTTTCTAAGTCTTGGCACTTGCCCACCACGTGAATAAGCATGCAACAAGGAAGCATAACCAACGTTATTGGGCTTGTTTGTAGTTGGCTTTCTTCAGCTCTTCTAACACCAACTCCGCTTGCTCCCACCATCTTTTCTCTTACAAGGCTCTGCAGAACCATGTCTCCCATAGGCATCCCATAGGCATCCCATAGGCATCATCAATCGGTGTGTTAAATGTGGCCTTCTCTGGCTTACACCCTTCCTTCTTCATATCTCAGAACAGCTGACAACCAGCAAAACATTAGAAGGCATCAATGCCTGACCTACAAAATGGCATTCACACTTGCACAATGCATTCAAAAGGGTCACAAAACATCTTCATACATGCCATTCTTGCCAAAGATGACTCCCAACAGAGTGTTCCATGTTACAATGTCTGGGGCACATCCGCATGCCCGCAGTCACATCATAACATATTCAAGGACTTAGCCATAAAGGAGCTCTGAGACATGAAACATTGCTGAAGAAGCTACTTCTCCTCTATATGTTAGTGTATGCATGAAATTGAGCCTCTTAATATTGGTCATGCAGACTGCCTAGCATGGTAGAAAAGTTCATTTATGGCTTACAGCATTTGGAGGATACCCAACATCCTCCATATCTTTCAACACTTTGGATGCTTTCTCATGCCAACCTGCCTTTCCATAAACATCCACAAGTGCATTATTTGTAACCTAGTTTGGCAAACACTTGGCTGCCTTCATTTGTGCAAAGATTTTCTAACTTCACATAGTGGTGCCCCGACACACACATAGTGATTACAATATTGTATGTGTATTCATCACACCAAATCCCATGTTCCTTCATCTCCCCATAGATCTCAAGTATCTATAATCCTCCCACCACTACGCTTTCTTTCCATGTAGGTCTATCGATAGACCTACTTTACATTGTAACACCATTCTTTCCTCCTCAAAAAATTCTCACAAATTAGAGTTTTCCATGAGCAAACATAAAGCTTCTAGTGACATGTTTTCCCAATTCAAGGGCCGTCATCATAGACACAACTCTTAAAAAAACAAAGGGCTTTGACAAGGGGCAAAATGCATTTTTGCTCCTCAATTTGTTATGAAACTCGTTTCACGCTAAGTTGCACTCTACTTGTCACAAAACCTCAAGGAGCATGTGAAGGCCGTGCACAAAGATCATCGTCTCTTCTTTTGTTTTGTTTTGAGCTCTAATTTTTTGGCTTGAGATGGTAGGCAACACAAGTGCAAGGAGAACACTCCATAGAAAAGCTTGAGAAGTGTGCAAGAACAATTGAAGTTCGGAGAGAAATATGTAAAAGGAGCAAAGGAAAAAAAAGTTGTGCAAACGAATGCCTTCAAAAGAAACTTGTTAGCAAGTCAATTTGTGAAAACCTTTTTTGCAACTTGTTTTTTCAAGTGAGGTCTTTCCCTAGTTAAATGTATGGTTTTAATAGCCTACAAAACTCAAGAGGGGGATGTCTTTTATGATTGTCTCGACCCAAATATCACTTTTTGTTTTTTTGCACGTTAGGGTCAAGTTTAGTGCACATTTGGCACATCCTTTATGCCCTTGGGAGGGTTATCTAGGTATTTTATTGATGCACATTTCCCTTGTGAGCTCTCATCCTCATTTGGCAACTTTGTAAAGACTAAGTTTATGCATATAATTGATTTTGAAAAGTAAAGGTCAGGTCTACTACAGTAGAACCCGTCTAAATTAATACTGCCTAAATTAATAACCTGTGATAATTAATATGTGCAATCCAATCCCAAGTCAGGCCCCATACATTTTTTAATAAACCTCCAAAAGTTAATAATTGATACTCCACACGCGGTCCCGAAATTTTTTATATTGAACTCCACAAGCACATATTAATTATCACATGTTATTAATTTAGCAATATTAATTTAGACAAGTTATATTGTACAAATGTTACAAATGACGCAAAGGAGAATTATTTAATGACCCTCTCTTTATTAATATCTTGTCTAAATTAACACAGAACCCCCTGTCCCGGCAGTATTAACTTAGACAGGTTCTACTGTACACATTTGGCACATCCTTTGACCTTGGGAAGTTCTATAGGTGTTTTATTGATGCACATTCACCCTTGTGAGATATGATCTTCGTGTTCAAACCCTAAACCTTAAATCTTGCATTCTAAAGTTTATGTCTAAATTTTTAAAATTTAAACTTTAAGCTTTAAACTTTAAATTTAAACCTTAAACCTTAAATATAAACTTTTAAACTTAAATGCAAACCCTAAAACCTTTAATTTCATATTTTAAACCTTAAAATCCACAGCCCTTTAATACAATATACACATTGTTTTAATTTCATATTTAAATTAAGTATCCAAATAATTAATTACTTAATGAATGTAGATAATTAATGAATTCATAATTATCTTAGATAATAAATCTAATATATTGTATAAATATCCCCAAGTTGGATAAATATTTATCTTGTAATAATTGGTTTGTTAATTAATGATAAATTAATTATATTAATTACATATATTTATTCATATTAGTAGTCAAATTATTGAAACAATAATTCTTTATAAAACATCACATATGAATAGTCATAAAATAATTGAACAATAGTACTTTAGTAATGGTGCATTAATGGCCATACTAATTGTATCAATGGGATTCATAGTCGAAAATTAGTTATAACCATATCCCATAATGGGTAGTGAAAATGTGGACACGTGTCATGATTGCATGTATGTACATTGTACAATAATTGTAACATAATTGTTGATTTAGTGACACATTTATTACCTTTCTAAAATAGTTGCCACATGTAATTACAATGTAACTCTTGAAAAAATCAAATATAGTTGATTACATATATATGTACGATGTGTATAAATTATCATACAGAAACCATTTTCAATTCACTTGCAATTATAATGTAACTAATTTATTTTTTGACGTGAAATTTATTTATTATTTATACACCATATTTTTAAGGGGATAGTTGCACAATAGTTGTAATACCTAAAGGATAGTTGCATAATACTTGTATATGAATTGTTTTTGCATTTTAGTTGCAAGGTTGTGTGGTTTCAATGGACTCAATTTTTCATAGTGAAAGTCAAGCCTTTAACCATTGCACCATTTTTTCAACAAACGATCATTATTTATCATCGCATCATTATGAACATTTTTTCCTATTTTAACTAGTTATTTTAGATTACCTGTTTTAGGTCAATTCTAAACCATTTAAAATTATACTTAAATTATTATAGTTAGGCTACCCTATGTTACTCCAATTTGTTTTACCTTAAGTTATTATAGGTTATTTAATCCTATATTAATCTTAGTAAATTCAAGGTTATTTCACCTTTAAAATTTTAAAATTATTGAAAGTTATTTTTATCTTAAGCTATTATAAGTTATTCCAACTATTTAACATTAAGTTAGTTTTTATTATTCTAATATATTCCACCTTAAATTATTGTTCATTTTTTATTTTAAATTATTTTAGGTTATTATATGTTATTATTCCTTAAATTATTCTGAAACCATTCTAATATATTTTAAGCTATGTTATATTAAACTATTTTAAATTATTTTATTTTAAGCTTGTTTTACCCTAGGTAATTTTAAGAAAATTTAGATTATTTTACTTTAACTTATTGTAGCATAAGCCTATAATAACCTAAGGTAAAACATCATAAAATAACCTAGGATAGTCTATAATAACTTAGAATAATTTAAGTTAAATAACCTAAGATAACCTAGGAAAGCTTAAATAGGCTAAAAAAAAACTTTAAATAACTTGGGGTAAAGTATTGTAAAAATAGCCTAGGGTAAATAATTTACAACATGATGTAATAGTTTAGGTTTTAGGTAAGTAATCTAGGCCTAGCAAGGATGCTAATTAACCAAATTTGTATGATTAATTTGACCAAGTTTTTGCCACTTAATATGGCCTATTTGATGTAGGCATGGCTAATTATCTTCATGAACCTTTTTCTAAATTTGTCCTTTTTGACTACATGTACAATATGACACTTGGTCAAAAATGTCATTTTAGTCAAAATAAACAATGAAAAGAAGAATATGTCTTTCATGCCACATACTTTTAATAAAAATGAACATCCCTTTTGTTTAATGTAAACATTTTGACAAAATTAAACATTATAAAAACTCATGATTCCTTATAATGTATTGCAATTTAATTTTTGAATGGATAGCTCTTTAATTTCCACGGGCAATTGAAATAAAAGATTATATTGATTTACAAAATACAAATGGAAAATTTACCAAACTTTGGTTATATAGGAATTTTAGATAATGCACATTAGACCACACAAAAACACACAAATTGTCACAATTAATTTAACACTAATGAATCCTATTGGTTGTCCTCATAATTACGTCTTATGTAGAGAAAGGGCACATTTAGACCAATAATAAAAAATTATTCCCTGAATTAAAAATTTAAAAACATTTTGATATCCAAATAGTAGAAAAACAAATGTCAAAGGGTCATGGATTCTTCCATACACAATGTGCATCTATTATGCACCAAGAAATGGTCAAGACCTAAAAAGGTGATATGTGCAACTCATAAGTGCAACAAATTGTGGTTTTTTATAAACATCATTTATATGGTCCAATTATATCATGGCTACATCATAACTGTAACAAATTGTGGCTTTTTATAGACATCATTTATGTGCTCCAATTATATCATGGCTACAACATAATTGAGGATGGTAATATATAATAATTATCACAACATTGCAAAATTACCAAGTTTTCAAGAGAGGCATATTGCCATTTGTTAAAATATTTATAAAATAGTTCCAAAAAAAAGTTTTAGAAATTTTATTTCAAACTTGTTCAAAAAAACATTGATCTCCAAATGCATGGTCTACAATCTTTTTAAGGTTCATGTTAGATCATTAAAAAAAGTAGTGGCAAAATAAGTCATTACACAATATGATTCTTTATGTGGCATTTGAATGTTTGAAAAGTTCATATTTCCTTAAAAAAGGGGCATGCAATGAATTGATCCATTTGAATCGTTAAAGTCTATTATACCCCTTATTGGAGAACCTTCACCATAAGAAATAACAAAGTACTAATTAGAGGATTGATTTACAATTAATGTAATGAGGGCAATGAAGGCTACAATAGGAACAATCAATTTGTTGAAATAAATATCCATAAACACTTCATGGCTTAACAATTGTGATTCAATAAGTTTGTTGATGTTGATATTTTTTCCACTACATCCCATCAATTCACATTTGGAAGCATTAATAGGATGGCATTTAACATTTTCAATATTTGCTCTTTGAAGGTGAACTTTTCTTTGTGACCTCAGTCCTTGGTTTGCATTCACTTATGAAACTCACAGTAAACAACATTGTATCACGTCTGTGTGCAACGTCTTCACAAAAGGTCAACACTCTTATTATTTTGACTTGAAAAGATTGAGTTTGGATGAACAAGCAAAACAAATTATTTGGCATGTTGTAAAATTGAGTTAAATCTACAATTGTTATACTACAAAATTGCATATTTTCAAGATGGTTGTAAGCAATTTTTTATTACTTTTTATTTGATTTGTCACTATGTTATATTTGTACCAATGGAAGCAAACATATTAGCAAAAATCATTTTCTTTATCATTGGTCATGATCCCATCCACACTCTATTCGCCAAAACTTCGTAATTACCTTGAGTACCAAAAAACACTCAATGAGCTAATGATTTTTCATGTGCATAGTTGCAAAGTGCAATTAAAACTTAACCTCTAAGTAATACCATGGACTTGAAATCAAATTACATGGAAATGTTTCCAAAATTACATGTGCACTTGAATAAAAAATAAAATCATCACTATTTTAATTATAAATATACATTAGAACATTCCTTTTTTATAAAGAAGCTTGAAAAACTTTTGCTCTTTAATCAAAAATTGAAAAGCACATAATGAAAGTCGAAGACCACTTAGTTAGCTTGTGGAATGGAGGCGAGGAGAAAGAAAGACTTTGAGTTTTATTTTCTTATGGAGGAAAAAAAAAGGCATAGTGACTTAAAATCATGTTTCGTCCATTGACTTGTAAAACGAGAGCACACAACAAACAAAAAGAAAATGTAGGCATGCTTGCATTTTTTCATGTAATTTGAAAAACATATCAATGAGAAGAATAAGAAAATACATAGATCAATTATAGAACAACATTTTTGAATTCATTTAAATTTATTGATGATGAGCCTCACATTAATATTGGCTTCCATTATTACATGGAAATGCAAAAAGTCAAAATGTCTAGCAAACATTAATGTTTTTGAATAATACATTGACTTCTAATAGTTTTTTTAGACAAAATTTTGCCAGTTGGTGGAAAAGAAAAAAAAGGGCTTGTGAAGGCTCCACATGATTTTTTTGAAAAAATCCACCAAATTCACTTTTTAGATATTTTTTGCAAGACATTAATTTCTTGTAATTTCTTATTTGTGATTGAAACTTAGTCTAGTGTGAACAAGATTTTGAATTTTTTTTTGTGTTTGGAAAGTTTATCCCCATGATGTGGTATGAGATTCCAAAGCACACATGAAAAAAATTGATAGTTTTGTGCATTTTGAACTTGGATTCTTGTGATTTGTAAATGGGTTTTCTTGAATTCATGTGCACATTTTCACATGTATGATTTGTTCAGTTTCAATAGTGTTGGGCATCATTCTTGTAGCACACAACACATTGGGTTTCTAGGAAATGTTTTTGATTCGTTAGATTTAGGAGGAAACCCCAAAGAGGAGGGAGACAACAACGTTGTAAAATAAATAAATAAAAATAATTATATATATATCATTAAAAAACACATAGATTTAAACAATAGGTAAATACACTTGTCACTTATCCATAATAATATTTCTAATTTATTTTCGAATTGCTTATTTGACCTATAGCCAAATTTGGCTAAGTCCTCTCTCGAATGAGGACCAATGCACCTTCTTCACAAAATTGCAAAAAAGAAAAACCCTTGCCATTCCACGTGCCTCTCTATTCATACATGTTCTATTGGAAAAAGTCATTTTCCTATTCACCTCCACTTTCCTATTCATTAGATGGATTGTTGCCCAAGTTGTATTTGTTTATTTATTTTTCAATGGGCCATTATGATTGGCACATCACCCAAAAAAATTGAAGGAAGGGCCCCAAAAATAACAATTTTTATGTGAGGATGGGAGTGCTTCCCTTTTGACTCACCTAGATGTGAGAAAGTGAGAACTTTTGGGCAATGAATATGGGATAAAGTGAGGTGCTATTTGAGGAACACATTGGGAACTTGAGGAACATAATTGGGAACAAGTTGAGGACACAATAGAACACAAGAATAAAAAAAGACCCAAAGGACTAAAAAATTGAACCATCTTTAGTGTATGTTCATTGGTTGCATGCATATTCTATTCCTATTCCTAGACATGATTGCCCACCCTCCCCCATCCCCCCCCCCTTTTTTTTTGCCTTTGTTAATACCCCTTCTAGAAAGCATGCCATACCTAGACGAGAAAAAAAAGTCACATAAACAAAACCAATTGTGAACAAGGGGTGTGTCACACTATGGCCTTGCCATTTACATTAAAAAGTATCTTAAGGCAAAAGAAGCATTATGGAAATTAAAATATTTCACCATGCAAAAATATAATCTTTAAAAAAAAATCCTCTAAAAGAAACCAAAATCCTTCAAGATATCATGTTAACTCTATTAATTGATCTTGAGTTTCAACACAAGCCAAAATATCATGTTTCAAAAAATCCTCGTATAAAAATAGACCTACTACCTGGGGGCCAAAATCCCTTACGCTACTACATTCTATAATGAATATAAGCACAATATCCTTGCCTTGCTTGGTAGGCAAGGCCAACAAAAGAATTCTTGGTGTGAAATAAAACCAAAGCAAAGAATTGAATCGATTCAAACATCTGCCCAACAAAAGAACATGCACAAAACACAAACTAGGTACACACTTTGCAAATTGAGCCACAACAAACAAGGTGCAAGGAACAACCCACTCATTAGAGTTATCCATATAGTCACCCTCTGTTTCACCCCCTATCTCCTCTGCTTTCGCCCCCTATCCCCTCTTTCAGAGGTATTCGCAAAGTAAGGGAATTTGATTAAATCTGGGTATGAAATGCTGAAACTCAGCATCTATTGCACAAGGTTCGAGAGTAATTATAGTACTTGTACAAGTAAGAGCAGTGAAAATATATGTAGCAGCAGCAGTGCCAGGCGCTTATTAGGAAAAAGGAAACACAGGATGAAACTCAGTTTACCACCAAAATTGGTGGAAAAACTAGTTTAGATCCCAGTTATTTCCTTTTTGTAAAATTTTCATTCCCAGTTACGCATTTGATGGCCTGTTATGCCGAAACTGGCCGTTCTCACCCCCCCCCCCTAATCGCCTTACTTTACGGATAATTCTATTGACCTCAACCTTGAAAAACTTAAAAATTAATGAATTTTTCTTTTTCTTTTAAAATTTTAAAACAAATTTGAATAATGTTTTAGGGTTCTTGTCAGTGGGGGTCGTAAAAATAATAAATTTTATGTAAAAAAAGAAAAAAAAAAAAGACACCCTCAAACTTTTCTACCTACACAAGGATCTCAGGTCCTGAGATCTGGTTTTAAGATCTCAAATAAGGGACAAAGCGACGTGGCCTCACCAGAGTCCAGTATTTTTGGACAGGCTCCCTCCTCAATCAAACAACAACAACAGTCACGAGACTTGATGATGCTCGTCAGGACTAGTTACTTACTAGTTACTAATTGCGCTTCTTTTGTCTTCTTCTCAGTGTTTTCTTATTTTTTATTTTATTTTATTTTCAGGGGGGGGGGTCAATTTCTGTGAAGTAGCCAAATTGTGGCGATGATCCACAATGACGAAGATTCTTCAGTCAATTTTGGCTATAAACTAAATGTGAAACCAAAAAAAAATACACATCCTTTTATATTTCTGGCTACCTACTTGAAAAAAATGCAGAAATATGGAGATTTTTTTTTCTTTCAAAATTTGGCGGATTCTGGCTATTGAAATTCTTTAGCCATTTTTATTTTTATTTAATAGATATTTCTGGCTATATTTAAATACTACTAGCTAGCCAAAAAAAAAAAGGCTGTGAAGCTTCTTCGCACACACACACACTCTCTTCTCTCTACTGTTTGTTGCGGAGGGTTGGCGTAGCTTCACAGAGCGGTGCGCAGGAGTCGTGGCGGCTGTTGTCGCTGCTGTTGCTGCTTACGTCTTGTGCTTGCCTGCATTGTCATCACTGCATTGATCCTCTCTGTGTGTCTCTCTCTTTTTCTGTTATCGTGTCTGTTTCTTTTAGCTGTCTTTTGTTCCTAGAGTTTACCTTCTGGTTGGATTGATGCGAGCTGGCAGTTGTGCAAAAGGAGTAGGACGAGGAGGAGGAGATGATGATGATGGAGAGGAATAGCACATGAGTGTATCGGAAGTGTGACATCTATTTTTTTGGGGTGTTTTTCTATTGTGGGTTTTTTTTTTTTTTTTTCTTCGGTCCCGTGTGTGGAATAGGAAGAAATGTGGGAGCCAAGGTTTTCGTTTGAGGCAGTACTATGTGGAGTCTTCTACGAGGATGTGGTGTGTAGTAGCAAGCTGCGTTTTCACATATGTTGAAGTCGACGGTAGCTCGAGTAAGGAGGAGGGTGGGCTGTGGAGACGGGTTAGTGTGTGATAATATGGGAAACCGCACACGTGATCGCTGCTGCAACAAGAACCATCCAGGTACAGGATCTCGCATTTGTGGGGCCGAGTCTTAAAAGAAAAATGCTATCACTCTGTTAGCAGCAGGTTAGGGCTAGGAATGGTCATTTTTGGCCTAGAGACTTATGAGGACATTTTACGTACATGCCCTTGCATTGGACTGTGGTTGATGTGCTCACATTGCACAATGGAATGAAATGTATTGCAAGGACAATGCTCACGTCATGCAATGCCCTAGGAGTAAACATAAGCAAAGGCTGTGCAAGGGTGTTACGGAACAAGGTGCCATTTTGCTCTTGGAGTTTAAGGTTCTTGGTACTATGATTGTGGGATGTTAGCTGCATGTACCGCAGTTGGAATTCACATAGTTGGAGGATTTCAATGCGGGGTTTTTTTTTTCCCCCCCTGTGTATTGCTTTCTGAAGCTGGGTTGTGAGCAGCAGCAGGGTATTCTTGCAAGTTGGTGGTGCTGAGATTTGTTGATGAGAGGGTTCATTGGTTGTGACTGACTATATTGGTGTATTTGTGATGATTTTGTAGGTGGGTTTCTCATGGCAAGCTGGATATCCAAGAGTCCAGGGAGGAGGACCCTCTTCTGGTCAATGGTTTTCCTTCTGCTTGATGCAAGTGGATGTGTAAGAGGCATGAACTCAACATTCCAGGAGCTTTCCTCTTGTCTATCAACAGAGGTGCAGGCCACTTATCAATGCCAGAGTCAAGACATCTGTACGTCTGTGGCATTCTCCTTACACATATAGCTTACACTCTGTCAAGGCATGCAAAAGTTGGGATGGTTGTCACTTAGTTGTCAGTCTGCATAGCTGTGCTCATCTTTATGGTTCTGCCAAACCAGTATTGTGTGGTTGATAGCTCTATGCTTTTTGGGAATCTCTTAAGTTATTTGTCAATTTTGGTTGTGGCAGTGACAGTGGCTCGTGATGGATTTGGTTATCCAGAAGACATTTTAACACACAATCGTTGCTTGCTGCATTGTGAGATGTGCTGGGATGCAAATTGGTGCCCTCTATCTTTGTACGTGTGAATACATACCCTCTCAATGTCAAGGTCTCATCCAACAATTCTACTTCTGCATTGTCTGTTTCCTTCACTATTTTAAGTAGTCAACATCAGATTGGTCTTAGCAGTGTGGGATGTATTCTATGTGCCATGGCCTGGAGGATCTTTATTGCTTATATTACAGACTTACATTACACCTTTGGAGTCTTTCATCAATCTGAGCATCTTATGAACAGCACTCTGTAGGAAGTGGGCATCTCACTTGATTTCCCATTGTCATTCTATATGCCCCTTGTCTGCAATGTGTCCCAACGGGTCCATTTGATTTGAGCTTGCTGTTGATGCAAGTCTGTCAAGAAACTAGCAATCCTATTTTGAATGTTCAGAGTTTCTTTTGCTGTTGGCTGTTGCAGGAACTTTTCAGGCCTTCATAATTCTGGTTACAAGCACAATGAAAATCTTTCTAACTGGACACTCTCAGAAATATTTGAACCAAACCAGTACTCAAATGCACAGTGGTTGTCACAAAAGATGAACCTACTGTTCAGTAATGCCACTGTGCAGAAGACTCTTCAGTATCTCATCCTTCCATTCAACAACATGACAGGCAACATCAGCACTCTGGAGGGCCTCCAGAGTCTACAAACCCTGTAGGCTCTCGTGTTCATTCTTTCTGCATTTATTGATTATTCTTTACCCCTTGCGGTCCCCTTTGGTATTGGTCATCCATGTGACAAAATCCATGGATGGCCTAGAAATGAGTGGCCAAAGCCTACTCTGCAGTGTGACAGTCTTGTGGTGGAAAGGCTATGCACTTTGTGTTTGGGCTTTTGCATTGACATGCGAAGTATTTATTATGCACTAGTGCTTGTGAGTGAGGCTCTGCAGTTTTTTCTTGTGGGGAAACTGCATACAGTTTTCATGTCTCTAATTTTGCTATTATAAACCTTTGTTTTCTGACTAACCTCTATTACACACATCATTATCCAGCATGGGTGCGCATCTATTTTAATACCAGAGTTTTACTTCAAATGCAGAGACTTGAGGAACAACAAACTCTTCGGAAACTTGGACTTCCTTTCAAGGATTCAGACTCTGAATTCCTTGTGAGATTACTTCCCAATTGTGTTTTGGAATTGTTGCACTTCTCCTTATTTCCATATGTGGCCATTTGGTCGACCCTTCATCACATAGTCACTAATTTGGAAGTAATTTAAATCTTTTCTGCATATTGGGTTTCAAGTATATTTTCAGGTCTGTGGTAACTGATCATCTGAATTTCCAGTCATTGGTGGAGGGTGAGTGTTGTGTACAGAGAGGCCACTGAATTGGATCTCTGATAATCTCAAGAGTCTCCTGTCGATTTGCTTATCTCTGCTAATTGCTGTTGCCAAATAATGGGTGATTGGAATAACTGGTTCTAATTCCAGCACACTAATGTGGTTCTGTACGGGCACATGTCATTCAGGAATGTTTCCTACAACTCAAAACTCAGCATGACCCCATCTCTATTCTCAAAAAGGTTTGGCAGTTCCAGGTTAGTCTGAAATATTCCAGTTTGTTTGCCTGACATTTTCTTAACAAGACAAGCAAATCTTTGTTGAAGTGGCTGTTCTTCAAGGTCGAACTTTTGACAACCTTCCACTTGACCATGACATCTCCTGTGTCTGAAACAGTTTCCTTGGGACAGAAGACATAAAGGATTGGCCAAAACCTGCTGGTTTACAGCTCCCTCCCTCCAAGGGTAACTCCTGGCCCTTCCTGGAAATGACAACACTTTGCCTCATTTTCATCTATCTATTGCCTTAGCTGGTTCTTTTGTAGCCGGAAAAAAAACAAGGGAGGGTTTTTGCCATTGCTGTCTCTCTTTTGCCAAGTGGGGTGATTTCAGTTCTAAAGAGATTTTGAAGGATGAATGCTTTTTGGTGATCCATGCAGGCTCAGTCTCATCAGGGCATTCAAG
This sequence comes from Sphagnum contortum, assembly GCA_963920785.1. NCBI lineage: Eukaryota > Viridiplantae > Streptophyta > Sphagnopsida > Sphagnales > Sphagnaceae > Sphagnum > Sphagnum contortum. The sequence goes on along the minus strand of OY987284.1, from coordinate 3,204,459 downwards.
ACGCATGGGAGAATTCATTGGGCTGATATTTGGGGTTATTGCCATTGCTGTACTAATTGTCACTGCTCTCTTGTATTTTCTGAGAGAGGGAGATGATAGCAAAGTGCTCTCCAAAAGTCCTTCACTTGGAGGTGAGATCAGATATTCTGATCCTATGATTTCTTTTGGAATTTTTTGTTGCTCCTCTCTGGCTGTTATGATATGCAGCCTTCTGTTCATAAGACTTGCAACATTCACTGATTGTGGGCCAGGAAATGTAGGGGTAATCTGCACATGGGTGGAGATGTCAACTTCTGTCTGCAATCTTATAGATATGTGCAGTGCACATGCATCTTCCTTTCTTTTGCCTATTGTGTGGTGGAGTTCTGCTTGGATTGTAACTGGGATGGACATGTAAGCAAGGTGATGCAGATAACCAGGGTCAGACTAAGTCCTGCCATTGCACAGGATCAATATCTGAGTCAATAAGGGCAACAATGTGTAACATAACTAGATCTGTCCTTAAACAGCATGAGTGAGTCTTCCAGTTGCTTCCAGAAATGTAACAGAAACTCAGGACACAAGATTCTGTCAAATGGTATGCCTGAAATTTGGGTGGATTATTATCTATTAATCTACACCCACTGTCTAGAGCTGATAGAGTCAGTGGATGGTCATGGCAGTTCATCACTGCTATTCTTGATGAGTGTGATGGTTTGACACTTTATGAGTGGCTCTCATAAGGTTACAATGCCACTCATTGTCATGTTACCTTCAAAGTGTTGTTGTGGAGAGTTCCCTGCAATCTCATGGATACAACTTTGAAGGTCAAAGGTCTCTGAACATGTGTGTTAACTTTCGCTGTTGATCTGCTTGGTTCTTCTTCTGCTTTTGTTTTATCTGGTCTTTTAGGGTTGGGTTTTGTCTATTTCCTGTTTGCTGATTTATTGGATCTGAAATCTCTATACCCCATGTTTTGTTCAACACATGCATTGAAATTTTGGTTATAATGTGGGTATCCTTCTTGTGACATATGCAGCCAAGGCTCTGGGGTCTATGAGAAGCCTTACCCTTACCTATGAAGATTTATCTCAGGCCACTCTCAGCTTTGATGAAGGTCATCTTCTCGGCAATGGGATACTGGGCGAACTATACAAGGGTTCTCTTTATGATGGAACAGCAATTGTAGTTCGCAGGTTGCAGAGGGGAAATTTGAGTAAGAGCTGTGGAGGACAGCTGCAAGCCCTGTACAGGACCCTTCATCCTAACTGTTTGGCACTAAGGACTGATGTGAAGTACAAGAAGTCTACTTTTCTTGTGTATGACTATGTCCCAAATGGCTCCCTTGAGGTTGCACTGCATGGTCAGTCCTTCTTTTCAGGATATACTCTGGCTTTTTAATGTCTGGAAATTTGCAAACACAAATTCATAATGGGATCATCTGTAGCAACAGCTTCTGGCTTAATCTTTCACTTGTGTTGTATTTTGAATGTGCACCAGTGAGGAAGCCAGACGAGGCACCCTTACCATGGTCAACTCGATTATGTATTGCGTCCGGGGTAGCTCAAGCACTGGCTTACCTGCACCATGATTGCACTCCTCCCATTTTCCACTACAATCTTACAGCCAGGAATGTCTTAATTGATGTTGACTTGGAAGCCAAACTATCTGATATTGGCCTGTTCCAGTTCGCTCCAGCATCCAGGGCAAAGGCTTTGGCAGCAGTGGCAAAAAGTGGATATGCAGCACCTGAGTATTTAGACATTTGGGGCATGCCTGAGAAGGTTGATGTTTACAGTTTCGGGATCCTGCTTTTGGAGCTTTTGACTGGAAAGAAGCCCCGGGATTTTGTGCAATTGTCAGAACAAAGTGACCTGGCTACATGGGTATGTGTTGGCTACCTCCCTCTTATTGGCCAGTCAATTGTTTGTACTCATGCAAGTGGTGGCAGAGTTGGGGACTATCAGCTACTATCTTTTGATTCAATGGTTCTGTCAGTCCAAAGTTTGAACCCTAAACCCTAAACCTGTACTAGGAACTTCTTGAAGGGTATGCCTATGTGTCCTAAGCAATCTGTTCATCTTCAAATTCTGGATGGGTGCAGGTCAGGGGAGAGATTGATAGCAGCCAGGCCTGCACACTTATCGATCCACAGGTGAAGTCCTCCACTTCATGCTCAGATCGGCTCCATCAGGTGCTACGCACAGCATTGCAATGTACTGTGTCTGTACCTCTGCATAGGCCTACCATGAAGGAGGTTGTAAAGGTTCTTCAAGCTTTCATTCCTTCATAAATCCTGGATTCGCTTCCCCCCTTTCTCTTCTCAAAGCAGTGCAAATTTAGTGCAGGAAGATGGAGAGTTTGACAACAGTTCCTAGCCCTTTACAGCTTCAAGCTTTAGGCCACTATTGATGAAAGGACTGATCATGGTCCCACTAACCCCATACAGCTTGAGAAGGTAGGGCACTCCAGCTTTGGCAAGATGGATTCTACTTCCCACACAATTGACCAGTATGATTTATAAGTTGCGTACTTTTCACACTTCTGTGCCAGAAAATGCAGGCATTGTTATGATTCATTTGTATGGCTTCATGTGGGTTCCAATATCTGCGAAATCTTAAATGGGTATAATCAGTTTCATAGGTTCTTAAGCTCAAAAGAGTCATGCATAGCTGAATGGTTAGATGAATTAGTCTTCTGAAGAAAAAAAGGTTACACTTTCTAGTTTCTACTAAAACAATCCAAAGTATTGCCTGAGAAGACACATATTTGGTGTTTCTCTGCCGTTGGAAACTTTGAAAATATGATCTCAGGGGCTTCTTAACCTGAGTGGGATGCGTTTCAAAGTGCACACCTTCTTCTCAAATTATGGCCTTAGAGTCAGTTCTTTCTGTTGGTTTTCTCGTTTTCTCTTGTTCCTTGTTCCTCTTGGTTTCCTCAGTCTTCTCCTCTTTTAGGTTTTGTTCAGCTAGCCACATCATGGCCAAGAGTGTTTTCACATTACTGGTGATCTTTTGAAAACAGGCAGAAATAGCCCCAGGAGAACATGCCTTGCAAGGATGCAAGGGGAGAAGAAATCACAGAAACTTTTGGAAGCTAATGAGGTTAGTGGGATGCCATGTTAGATAGTATAACATCTTATTTTATCTCTCTTGCTCTCTGAACATGCATGTGATTGTTGGTGTGGTACAAAGTGCTCCTTGGTTGAGTTTTTTATCCTTTCAGATGTTCTCTAGGGTTTTGTGTCATCTGCCGGGCACTGATTTTTGTGTATCAACCGTGAAATTGCTACATAACCTTACATCCAGTCATCTTGGAATTCTATTCAACTTGAATTATATCAGAAGTAAGGGGAAGTTCTCCAGAAACAAATATTTGGAAATTCAATCTTACTTCTCTGCACCATGTTATTATTGACTTGACCTACAGTGGTGCATCCTGTGTTTGGAGGGGATGTGGTAAAACTCCTTATTCTTTCAAGATCAGAAGTTGATAAAGCTTCTCACTCTTGCTGCTGTCATTTGGATTTTCAACTATATACACTAACAGAAATCTGATGGATCTAAGAGCTTGTATGAAAGTTCTGATTAAGAAAGTGTTGAGGTGGATGTTCAAACTTTATTGTTTAAAGTTTTTGTTGGTTCAAAGAACAGCTTTGAACTTAAGGTGTCTGTGGCTTAAGAATGAACAAGAGATAAGTCCATTTGAAAGTCTACATAGCTTTAGAACTGTGGAGGGTTCAAACTTAATCTCTTCATTGGATTTCTTGTTAGATAACTTGTTTCTTTGTTTTGGTCCCTGTGCTTATAGACAATGATATCCCCATGGGTACCAGTTGTGCACTCTATATAGCTAATTTCTATCATCTTCCTTAAGAGTTTGATTTTCTCAATCATCTCTTGAAGAACAAGACCTATCATGTTTGTGCTTCATAGATTGTCCATTGTTTGTGGGTTTGTTGAAGAATAAAGGCTCTGTTAAAGAGGATGAGAGGGTTGCTCAAGACATTTTCATTTCGGGAATTTCAGCATTCAGAAAATTTCAAATGATTTTGTATAGCGTCTCATAACTGGGGAGCTTATTGTAAGCCCATTCGGTCTAGTTTTTCTCTGCAGTCAATTTCTCTATGTTTTGTCTTCCTCTGCGTGTTTGTTTTGCTTTTTCTCTCAAATCTTTTTCTTTTTGTGTTTCTCCTTGTGTTGTTGTTTGTTGCTAGCCAGTATAATGGCCAAGTCTTCCTATTGCTTCTGGACTCGTAACAAAAACTCAGTATGCAGGCTAGTGTCATGGATTATGCTAGTTTTCAAGTTTTGGGTGCCCCCATTGGCCTTGGGTGAATCAGCGCATACAATGAAATCATGGTAAAAACCTCCAAAATTTTCTTTTGTTTCTAAGAGCTTCCTCAACTGTGCACCTGAACACCGGCACCATAGAATCATGATCATGAGCAATGTGGTAGCCCTGAACAATTGAGGGAGAATGTTAGAGCAGTTCAATCCCACCCTTTCACTGGAATTTGAAGACTGGGGTGGTAAGGGATTGGAGATTCATGCAATAGCTGGGTATCTCACTAAGACATTTCTGCTCGATTCTGAGAACACTGGGACTTTTCTTGAGAGTTAGGACATGAGACAAAATCAAGGACTTTTCTTGAGAGTTAGGACATGAGACAAAACCAAAGTCGAGGAAATGAGACACAATCACAAGAGGAAGAAGAAGAAACTCTCTTGGCCTCCAATCTGTTCCTGATTCCAAGAACATTGGGACCTTTTTTCGAGAGTTGAGGACATGAGACAAAATCAAAGTCAAGGAAATGAAACAGAATTAGAAGAGGAAGAAGAAGAAAAAAAACTCTATTGGCCTCCAGTCTGAGCTGCTGAGAAAACAAAAGTTGCACAGGTGAGAATTGAGAACAACTCCGAAAAACAATTGGAAGAAAATGTGGAAGAGAACATGCATCCAGAGAGATTCTCTGTAGAGTTTGGGGTGCAAAGAATATATTTTTGTTCTTCCACAAGGGCTGAATTCTACCATGGTCAGGAGGGAAGCATGTTCTGCAATTCTGTTGTAACAGGTGTTGTAATGCTCATGTATTCCAGTGCTTGCTGCTAGTGAGTTTTCAGAAGACAGTGCAAAAGGTGTGAAGATTGACCAAAACTCACTTCAGCCACAAGAACTATATTACTTGATCTTTGTACAACTTCAACTTCAAGTTGTAGTCCCAAATGTTGTCCCTATGAATGGCAACTTGGAACTCCCTCCCAGTGCCAAAGCTCCATTTTTGGCAACACTCCATTTGTAGATTTACACTGGTGTTGGGTAGAAGACATTGGTAGCTACCAAAGTCAAGTTGGAGCACTCAAATCATAACTTCAAACCAGAGAGGCTTGAAAGCTTAGATCAACACCAAATTTGAACTTTCAAATGTGCACCAAAAGGAAAAAGAACCATGCATCTGTTACTTGTGTGGCATACTTCCATTACCTCTTTTTCTTTTCTGGGGCTGTTTCTTTTTTCCTTTTTGCACTTTCTCTTTATATTGCATTTCTAATCACATGCAAAATTGCCCCCTTTTTTTAAATGCCTTCTTTTTTCAATTCAAATTTTCCTTGTGATAGACACCGCAAAAAACCAAAAAACTATGTTGTATTTTGTTTGATATGTGAATTATTTTTCTTCTTTTTTGGCTCTTTTTTGGCTTTTTTTTAATTTTTTTTTTTTGCTTTGGGTGCCTTTCAAAATTTCTTGTGATGGATGCAAAAAAGCAGCCTCTGTTACTGAGGTCATGCATGCAGCCTTGGGATATACCTAGTAGGTAGTTGGGTGTGTGGTCTCTTTGGCAAGTTTTTCAGTGTTTCTTGTCTGTTTTGAGTGATCATGTAAAGAGTTAGGGGAGTGCCAAGCTAAGCTTTACATTATCTTTTCCGCTCCCAATGCAAAGAAAGGAGTAGCATAGAAAAAGCATAAAGCATGTGGAAACTATATAATGTGTTTTTTTGAAGAAAATAACATAACCAATGTTCCCCATTGTTGATTTAGATCACAAAATGGAACCCACAAAACCAAAAGTGAAACAACTTCCATTTGTTCCACCGAAGAGAAGTCATAAAAAATTACCTACATATGTTATTTTGTATTATGGAATGTGCTAGGTACAAGCCGTTGTGTCTTGTAAGATGCTTTTGAAAATTTTGGGTGGGTTTTCTCATTTGCAAGCTCTTGTTTTCATCCGCTTTTCAAGGCTATGAAAGAATAACATCAAATCTTGTTTTTTGGTGTTTTTTTTTTTTTGCCAATTCTTGTGTGTTAAACCACAATAGGTTTGAATCCATTATCAATTTTTAATTCTATGCAATGTGTCTGAACTTGAGTTTTTTTGTTTGTGGATAGGGCACAAAACATTGTTAAGATGAGAGTGTTGTCACTAAAACCCTCAAGTGCAATGAACTTGGGGCTTAACAACAATGGAAGGATTAAAAGATTGCTTCTTGAAATGTTTTCTTAGAATTTGTTGATTTTGCAAAGTTTGAAAGTTGGGGTGTACAAGATATGGCAAAGTTTGGAAGAAGTGATTGTGCTTATAAACCCTTATAGTTTTCATAGTTCAACTTTACATTTGTGAACCAACACAACAAGGAAAACTTTGGATTAGTTGCTAAGATCACCCAATTCAAGATCACTAAATGAACAAGGAGCTAATGCTCCTATTGTCCCAAGGTTTTGTGTTTCAAGGGATCTTGTTAGCGATAGTTGATTTGGAAGGTTTGTGATATGATGGTTTGAATCAATCAAGCCTTTTGAAAAATGCATCTTAGGAGGATAACAAAGCAACAACAATGTCACCATGTACATTTCCACCTCTATTTCATTACTCCAAGTTTTGATTTGGTCATAACTCTAATAAACAACCTTCATTAAATTGGTTTCTTGATCAAAATTTGTATGTGGCTTTGTGTCACATTGGATCCAACAAGGGTTTTAGCCCTTCCTGATTTGATGTAGTTTTAAAAAGTGATTAGGATTGACATTTGTGTGTCTATTGCACACACAAATTTTGCTTGCAAGATCTAAGTAATGAATCAAATAGGGTTCCTTCCATTATGGAAAACCTTCAAGGCTCATTGTCAATTGATTAAACATGGGAGGTTATTCATGATTTCTTGCAAGTGTATGTTTAGGTTAGCTAGGAAATAAAAGAAAAATGCAACTGATTATTAGTCGTCATTAAACTTATGCGTTGGTTGCAATTTGTCACACAAGGAAATCAAAATTTGTATACAGTTACATCTTCATGAATCATTCAAGTTTATGATTCTTTTGACTTGGGGACTTTTTAAAGTTTCTTTTTCAAATGAAACCAAGGTTATTACTACACAAAAATTGGCCGTGGTCAAATGGGATGAGTTCATGTTTTGTTTTTCCAAATGCCAAACTCATTTTAATTCAAGCATTCAAGGTGTGGAATGAACGTTAATGCATTCCATCAAAGTCTATTTTCCTAACATTAATAATAATTTCACAATGTATTCAATTTTATTGAGCTTGCCTCCAAGATCAACGAGGTCGTAAAGGTCAAAAGTTTTGATTTTTATACATGAAGTGGCTAGTGGGGCAATGATTATTGTGGAGGTTGTAGAGATTACAAGGTTACTTGAAAACATATGGCTACCATTTTTGGACTTGTACGATTCAATTGATGTGACGATCTTTTAGCGAATCTCGTATAATTTTGGGTTGTCAAACTTGTGTTGGATACATTAGTTTCACAAAGAATTGGCCCACACCACAATCCTTAAGCAAGGAGAACAAACATCTTGAGAATGTTTGGTTGCAATCTTGGAACAAGAAAGTTGTGAATTCAAGTTTGGAGGCACAATTCAAAAACATGGGTGGATAGAGCTTGCAAGAAAATCACATTGCATCAAAGGCAATTGTGTTCCAATTGAAGGTTAAATAGGCAAATGTGATCACATTCCCTAAAGTCAAAACAAGTTGGGCAAATGATGTGGATATTATTACTTGTGATGTTTTGTTGCAACTTCTTGACAAAGCCATGGAAAATGAGACTCCTATAATCTAGTGATGTTTTAGTTAATTTAGAAAAATGGAAATTTTCAAAGAATAAAAGCAAAGGAAAAAAGTAAAAAGTTAGTTACTTAAGAATCCATTCAATTTGGTACCATTGAATTGGAAAAAGGCTCGATCATGATCATGGATTTAGTTTGTGCATCAAGTTTTAAATCTATAATGACAACCATCAATCAAATCTCATATTATGGGCAAGACAAAAGACCATTAGAATTATCTATCTTACCTTGTTCCAACGTTTAGGTGGTAGACCTAGATCCAATAATTAAGTCCAAAAACTTGTGTATATATTTGACCAATTCTTTATAAATCAATTTAAGCTATGTATTCCATTTTGTTGGATTTCATATTTTAAAATCTTCTTCACATTTTTGATTGACATTAAGATTCCAGGGCAACTAGATGAGGTGTTGGCACTTGAAACTACTTGGTGACTATGGGTCTTGGGCAAATAACTATTTTGATTGTGCCATTTTTCTTTTCATTTGCATGAATGGATTACAAATGCCTTGGTCGAAAAAATCCAAGTTGTGGTGGTTCCAACTTGATAAACTTTTAATTTTATATAGCTCATTATCTCACATCACATTACCCTCAAGATGTTCATTGAGTATTTAAGGAAATATGAGATTGGTCTTGGTCTTATTATCAATCATTAAGGCTCCTCACTGATCAAACCTTTGGAAGGAAATAGTTCACCTTAGGCCATGCAAAAATGCAAATATATTATGTCACCAAGTACTTCAATAGATTAGGAGGATGCATTCAAGATTGAAAGGGGATCATTGATAACAAAGGCGCCTTGGGTTCAAGCTACTCAGGATTTCCAAACCAATTTTGATTGTCACTTTTAATGTGAGAAGACTCGAGAAGGGGTGGGGAATGTGAAAGCAAAGGGCCATCAAAAGCATGCATACAAGCCTCTTCCTCAATTGGTGTTTTTTGTAAAACTATCACTTGAATAGTGAAATTTGGCAAGGCAGCGAAACTAAGAAATAATGCAACTATATGGAATTCAACAATGCAACTAAAACAATTTTAACACTAGAACTTAGGCATTTTAATTCTTATTGCACCTAAACTAACACTATCAATTTTGGATCACAATATCAGATTTGAGGGGCAAGCTTAATTCATTTTACTCGAGATGTTAAATGTTGACACAATCAACATTGTGAGCACATATGCAACATAATCTTATAATGATTGGGCTAACATGTAGTAGCTAATTTTTAACTTTAATTTGAATGCATCCCATTGCATGATTGTAAGTGACTTCAATATGGATGATGATGTTCATTCCATGAATTTAATTGGGCATTGATTCATGAAATGATGTGAGGCTATGGTTTAACATTAATTCATGTTAAGTTGAGGTTTACAAGATGCTTGGCTACTAGACATGAACTTTCACAAGACTTTAACAAAATCGTTTACATTGATAATGATCAAAACGGGGTAGAATTAATAACATATCACCTTGACAATTATTATGTCATTAATGGTCTAAATGACTTGGGAGGCAAGAACTTTGGTCTCAAATCATTCAATATTTCTTTGTTGGATGATGTGGATGTTAAATCAAAACTTGTTGTAGTTTGGCAAAATGAAAAGGAGAGACCAACTTCAATCATGGATTGGACAAATTGGCTTGAACACATGATCCATAAAATGATGCAATGTAGCTTAATCCTATCCAATTAGTAGTGGAGGAGAAGATGGGTCAACTTGTTTGGACGATCCAACATTCATTTTGCTAGCAAAAGTTCTGTGACAACTTGATCCAACCAATGTTGTGGTGAGGGTTATTTTGTTTAATTTGCAAGTTAGGCTCACAAAGGTTTTCCATAATGATTTTGATCAAAGTATGCATAACACGGTGGCCCATTGGCACCAATTTGGTGATATTTGTTTTTAAGGTGTTTTTTTGACTTTCACAAAGGAAGTCACAAGAAAATTTGATCAAATAATTGGTAAAAGACAAGAGGTCATTAAAATTTTAAATGCATATTGCAAATTACATTTGTGGGTTTTATGAACATTTATATGTGGTGGATTTGGAAGATGCCAAGGTGTGGGTGATGAAAACCACAAGCCTAATGATAGTTTCAAGGATGGTAATTAATTCCATGAATCAATAGTTGGTCAAAGGCATTATTCTTGATGAGTTAAAGGTCATTGATATTGTTTTACCCAAAGGGAGGGTGCTTGGACATGTTGGGCTTCCAATGAATTTTTTCTAGGACACATTTGATGACATTAGACCATATATTTTTAAAATGTTTCAAGCTATGATGGGTTTGGGTCAACTTTCAAAATTCTTCAACCATGGATTAATTGTATTGATTCTTAAATTGGGTGAGCACTCCTTGATGGGGAACTAGCAACCCATTATTTTATTTGGAAGTATTTTCAAAATACTTGCCAAGTTGTTTTTGAACCAACTGCAAATTCACCTCCTAGACATCATTCACCCAAATCAAACTAGGTTTGTGGTGGGCGATTATATTTTGGACAATGTTTTTTTTGTCCAAATAGCCATGGATTGGGCAATTAAAAATGAAGAATGATTAGTGCTCTTTTTGTTTGACTTTGAGAAATATTTTGACCACATCAACTAATAATTTTGTTTATAGCCCTCCAAACATTGGGTTTTAGTGAAAATTGAGTATTTTGGGTATGTTTTACAAGTTCGTACCTTTTTATATTAAAGTCAATGCAAAAAGTGGGGACACTTTCATTTTACCACATTTAATTCAACAAGGATGTTTATTTTTTCCATTTTTATTTGTCTTCACAATTGATGTTCTTGGTTACTTGCTTGGCAGCTTAACTCCTGGTGTGGGTGAACTCACATTTTCGAGTGGTAGCTAGTTTACAAATCAATATTTGTGGATGATACCACTTTGTATCCTAAAGGGATAATGGCAAATTCATACAAACCAAATCATGTGCTTACTATTTTTTGTAATGCAAATGGGGCAAATGTGAATTTGTGGAAGTCTTTAATTATATGGGTTTCCAACTTAGCTTGAAATTGTGATTGGGGAAGTGATCCAAGCTTGTGTTGGGTAATTTCAAAAAGGCAAGATGCTAAGTACCTTGGCTTGTAGGCGAGTTTCCATTATTTGACCAAGGCTAATTTTGCTTTGAAACCAAAGCTTAGTAGTTGGTATTGTCAAAATCATGTGTAATCAAATGAAGAGTTTGATAAAGAATTACATTTGGGGGAGTCACATGAATAAAATTCGAATGAAGTTCAAATGGACATTATGACCTTCCTAATTTAAAAAGGTGTGTTGGGGTCCTAAATTTTAATTTCTACTAATGTAAGGCCCAACTTGAGTTTTTGCTAACTAAATTAATGGTCTATAGTCTTTCATTTAGTAAGGAATTGTGAAAAATCTTGTTTTAGAAATAGGTTGTTTTGACACAACTTCAAGGAAAAAAATGTTTTGCCATGCTCCTAAACTTTAACTAGTTGTTCACAATGAATAAGTTTCACATGAGGATTGTTTTCCCATTTTGGAACACCTTGTTAGATGCTTAGAGGAATGTGCATCACAAGTGATTGATTAAAGCAGACCTTAACGAGTTTGAGGAAATGCTAAAACAACCTATGTTTGGTAACTCTTTTTATCCCATGTTTAATTTTGCATGATGGGCTCAATGAAGTGCTAAGACAACTTATGTTTGGTAACCTTTGTATCCCATACCTAGTTTTGGATGAGTTTGTTGTCAAAATGCAAATAGGAAGAAAATTTCTTTTAGTTGAAGAGATTCAAATCAGAGACTTATGGGGCAATCAAAGTTTTAATTGGAAACAATTCAAAAACTTGGGTATGTACCAAATGATTATTTTGGTACCAACTCATGTTGCTTCCATTATACCATTGGATTTGGGAGCTACGATTCACAATTTTTATGAAGAAGATTATGTGAATCCTAGCTTGGGAGTCTTGTTAATTATTGCTTTGGATTAGGTTTATTTCGTTTTGGATATCACAAGGGAATTAATCAATGCATATGAGTTGAAAGTTTACATAAAATCAAAGAAGTTGGAGTGGACATCCACCTAGCTCATTCAACTATCTTTAGTTGACATTACAAGAATGTGAGTTTTGGTTCACAAGGTCATTTTTAGTCAGCAATGTTTGAAAGAATTTAAAGGAATTTTATGTTTGACAACCCCACATGATAATTGTAATGAGGCATCGTGGTCGTGATTAGGTCTTGGTGCTCACAATTAGTCAATTTTTATGTAATTTCAATATGGTTTCATTCAGGGGTTGCTTTGGGATTTGAACAAATGGACTTGTAGAGCAAAAAATGGTCTTGATCATGCACACTTCTTTGGGAGCTTAATAAGTTGAGGATATTGGGAGAACAAAAGCAAGCAAATGGAGAGTCATTCTTTCATTTCCAAGCTTCAAGATATTAGATTAAATGAACAATAATGTACCAACTTGCTTTGGTGAATCTGGCACCATTCTTGGCATTGCAAAGTGATGACTTTGATGTGAATCATATTTAGCAATGGTTTGCCAATGGATTCTTGGCTTCCTTATATGGGCTTGGATGCTTATTGCAAAATGTGTGACATGGGCATGAATAAGACACCTTTCCATTGCCTTAAAGATTGCATGAAGGTTCATGGAAATTGGATTATTTTTCTTGATGTAAGCCATTGACATTTTTAGGGCATTCATTTTGATTTTCACTTGGTTTGAGTGTTGTTACATGCACTTTGAGAGAAAGATTTTGGTAGAATTCTTTTCAAAAGTGCATGGTCTACTTCTATCAAGGTTGGGATAGCCACTTGATTAGCCTTTAGTTGTCACAAGGTAGTTAGAGATCCACACAAGTAGACAAGATTGGGATCAATCTTTCGCAAGGAATGGTGCCACAACAAGGTTGAAGGTGACAACATCATCAAATATCATTTTGTTCCTCATTCGTGTTATTTCACATTGGACATCACAATTTTTTATGGTTGCCCTTGATCTATCTCCTATACCTTCAATCAATCAGGGTTGTGACACCTTTTGTGACCTCTTCTTTGTTGTTGCTTGTATGTGGTTGCTTCATTGTTTTTCATATGTCTTTCACTTGCTCTCACAGTTCGACTTTCATTTGTTTGATTGAAGTGATGGCTTTTTTGACTTCTTTTAAGTGAAGGGGCCTTGTGCTTTGTGCCCTTTTGGGTCTCCTTCTGAAGAATTTGGGTGAGCCTGATAGGGCAAGCCAAGATTTCCATACATGTAGAAAAGCAAGCACAATGGTATGCACCTAGCATGCTCCATATCGCGATGGTTTTGATGAGTTGCACAATGGGCATGTGGATGCAGAAAATGGGTGTGTGAATTTACAAAATGGGTGTGTGGATTTACCACAATGGTGACATTGATTTTGAACAATGGTCAAAATGGGTTGAGCATGGTCTGATAGATTAAGGCCCACCACTTTAGACTAGGGTCCGGGGTCCAATTTTGTGGGAACCAAATTTGGACTGATTTGACGCAAATTGAATCCTCGAGTTGGATTGTACCTTGGTCCCTAGTCTGAATCTTGGTTCTCCCAATCAGGAGCTCTCCTTTTAGCACTGTTTTTTGGTCCAAACCAATTGATTTTCCCTCCAAAACAGGTGCCTTGATGTAGGTTGAGGCTCAATTTGCCACTTTTTGGTTTTGGACCCTTGTCGAAAGGCCTTGGGCGACCGATTTAAAGCTTTTGACCAATAAGATTGCTTGAATTCATTGGTCCCCTGGACCTTGGACCCTTGTTTAATAAAGTCGCCCTAAGAAGATCTGTCAATTGTGTCTTGTAAGGGGACTAAAAAGAGCCAGAAAAGGCCACATGGAAACCAGAGACGGGCGTTCATATTGAAAGCCGGAACAGACGACCCCAGGCAGTTAGTTACCGATCAGAGTGGTTCTTAACCACGGTTAAAAAAATTTAAAGATCTGGTTCTGGTATAGAACAACGAGTTTCAATTCCGTGAATTTTTTTTAAATAACCGGCCACGAAACAGCCATCCGGTGAGTTCCCGGTCCAATCAAGAAAACCACCGGTTCTTTAAATATTTTGCTTGGGGGGGACGACACAACCACCACACTTGGCGGTTTTTGATTCGGTGTTTTTTCAAAAAACCGGAACCGGTGATTCTCTCTCTATATATATATTCAAATACCACCGGCACAAGGCTGATGGAAACCGAGGTAAAGATTAAACCAACCATTGAGTTATATAGTTAAGGTACTGACAGAATCCATTGAACAGATTTGATTCCTGGACTTTTCATTCGTATCATTGTGCATTTAATACTCAACTCTGTTTACGTACACATGCACAGACTCATCCACATCTGTTTATGGGCCTTCCATATTTCTGAAAATGCTAAAGGAAAAATCACCGCTGACCTGCTGGGGCCGGGATCTCAAGTCCCCAAGAGCCTACTTTTCACTCCCACATCAGCCACGTAAAAGAAAAAAAAAAGTACCAAAAAAGAAAAAAGAAAAAAGAAAAAAAGAAAAAAAGAAAAAAGGAGATGAGTTTGTGGATAAAACCCGTCTACCAACAGAACGCCACGCTGCCACGTGTAAAGACCAGCGATGACCGTCCGATGACGATGTCGATCCACAATCGGGACCGCTCGCTGTTCGTCCTCGGCTATATCATATTCAAAAGAATGTGTGGACCACGACACTCGGCTGCCTCTGACTTGGGAACTCCAAGTGCGTGTGAATATCGTGGCCGTGGAAATTTTGGCTGTGGACGGATTGGATCGAGTTTTGGCAGGCAAAGGAGAAGCCTTTGTATGGATAACGAGTATAGACAGCTCTACTTTTTGTTGGAAATTTTTTGAAAGGGGACGGCGGGGGGGGAAAAAAAAAAAAACTATGGACCTGAGGGCTACTTATTAGGAGTTTTTTTTTAATTAAAAAAAATTGGGGGTGGGGAAGGGGGTGGTGAAGGTTGTGTATAACTTTCGATTATTGATCTTATTTCTCATAGTTGCAATAACGTGGTACCTATTCATTGAATTGAAGGGTGGGCCGGGGGTCCTTTTGGGTGATTTTTTGGGGTTTTTTTGGGTTTTTTGTGTCTGAGGGTGCCCCTTGTTTTGGGATACCTAGTTGTGATTAAATGGCTTTGTCATGTGCTGGAAAAGAATGGTTCATTGATTGAGGTGGCCAATGGCTGGAGCAAACATGAGAATGGAATTGGACATCATAGAAGAGCTTGAACTTTTTGCTATGTCCCACTTGGGTTGGGGGGAGGGAGAGGGGTTAGTTAGGGGGGGTGGGGACTCAAGCTTTTGGCTTTTTCCTTTGTGAGTGTGGAGTGTTTGTTCATCGTGTGAAGAATCTTTCTTTTGTGTGCTGAAAACAAGAAAGTAGGAGAGGACCTTAACAAAAGAAAAGCCACTCAATCAATCATACATGATTTATTTTTTTGGTAGTAACTAGGTCTTGGCCCAATGATGCGAAAACCATGGTATGTAGCAATTTCTTTACCTTTCAAAATATAACTAGGTATACAACAAGATGGTGAATAAATTTTTCTTTTCATATCTTTTCACCAACAATTTGTGAAATAATTTGAAAGTGGCAAGTTAAAGATGAAGATGACACAAGCAAGATCTCACCCAATGAAGGTGTTGTCATCAAAGGATCTGATAAATTTAAAAAAAAAAAAAAAAAAAAAAACAAGAACAAAACACACACACATAATCACACACATATACATACCTATGCATTCTTTTTTGGGGGTGTTAAAATGGTACATAGTGGTCTGCACTTATGATATGTAGACAAATGCCTTGCCATGTTCCATAACTTCTTTGCCCTTTCGTTATGGGTTGTTTTGAGCGTTTCTAACACCCTTGAATGACTTCCAATTCGTCATCAACTTTCAAAGTGGGCCACACTAGGCTACACAAAACCCAAATCCCACTACCCTATACAGACCCATTTGAATGACGAACCTAACCAATAGAAACCTCCTTCACCAACAACCAATGGAGACCTCAATTCCATTCAATACTCGTGTACAATCAATCTCATATGTGTGTGTGTGTGTGTGTGTGTGTACCCCTTGTTGTTGTTACCCCTACTCTTTTTGAGTTCTTTATTCGTCTTGTGCTTGCCAAGTCAACAAACTTTGGAACTCCGTAGCTCCATACATAACATGGGAAGTTAGTGGTGATGACAAATGGACCAAATCCCTAAAATACATGAAAAAAAAAAGGATAAAATGGGACCCCACAAATAAATACCAATCAATCTCCCCACCCCCCCCAAAAAAAAAAAAAAAAAAAAAAAAACCTGGTCCCATGGCCACTCCTTTGGTCCCATTTGAAACAAAATGTGTGTGTTTTTAAATTTCTTTGGTTTCGTTTTGTTTTTTGGGTGTGTTTGTTTCTGTTGGTGCGCGCGATCGGCTCCGCGGTGACGGGAGGGAGAGTATCGCAGACTTGGAGGACTTCGGGCGCGGCTCTCTCTCTGTCTCTGTGTATGTCTCTTTCTCTTTGTGTCTTCTCGCATTTGAGCACTTGATTGTCACGACGAGAAACTTGAGGTACTCGTGCGATCGTTGCATTTTTCTCTATAGAGTTGACAGTGAGAAGGGGCTCGGTTGTTTTGTCGAAAGCATCTGAGGAGAGCTTGTTTTTGCAGAAAGCGGAGGAGAGGATTGCTGCTTCTCAAGCGGGCGTGGAGTGTCGTTCTAAGGTGTTGTCAAGCTTTATATTATCTGGTGTCACAACACTGGACGCTGTGGTACGCACTTTCTATCTATCGGACCGTCGATGTGATTGTTGCAGCATGAGAAGCAGACTTTTCGTTTTTCTTCTCTTTGAGAGGAATGCTTGGTGAAAGGCACCTAAGATTTGGATGCCGATAGTTGTGATTGCTCATTGTGAAATAGTGCCATTATTTCGAGCTTCTTTGTGGTATGAATGTACTCTGTTTGAGCTCAGGAGTGTGATAGACGACAGCCTTTTTCTTTTTCTTTTCTCTCCAGTGAAAAGAAGCTTGGCAAAGAGCTTGTGGAAAGAATGGCGCAGAGGATGGCGAGTTCGATGATCACGGGCAGCAGCAAGTCGGTACCTATCCACGGAAGTTCATTCCATGGTGACTCGCTTCTCTCTTCCTCACCGAGATCTTGCGGTCTCGCTTCCAGTCCGAGAATAAGACCAGGTCAGGGAGTGATTGCGATGATGCCGTTCACAGAGGGAGGAGCAGTCAAGGATCACTATGCAACTCTAGGAGTGAATCCTGGCGCCAGCAAGCATGAGATCAAGAAGGCATACCGACGACTCGCTCTTCAGTATCACCCCGATGTATGTGACGGTGAACATTGCAGCTTGAACTTCCAGCAAATCAACAAAGCATACGAGGTAAACACACTCTTCCATGCCTCCTCAGTTGTCTTTTTCCCATTTCTGTTTTGCGTTGGTTTGGAATTTACACTCTTGTTCTTTGTTTCTTTTTGTGTGTGTGTAGAGTCTGCTAAGCAAAAGGACTTTGCAGTTTGGAGAGTTTGAGGACGATCTTTCTGATAACCTTGAGGGGTTCATGGGAGTTGGAGATGATTGCTGGGAGGATTGGGAAGAGTGGATGGGATGGGAAGGAGCTGGAATTCGAGACTTCTCTAGCCATGTCAATGTCCAAACATGACTCCTGATTTCTTTAAAAGGAGAGAGAGAGAGAGAGCCCTCTGTGAACCCTTCTATGAAACCTGTACAATGCATTGCCATAGCAGGAATATTACAGAAATGAAAGGGACCATTGGCACAACAACTGTGTCATAGTCTGCACCGAAATGGGGTGCAGCAATACTCTTATGTACAAATGAGGATTCTAGCATCACAATGAAAAAGGTAGTATCCCTGTCTCTCCCAAGGCCTTGCATATTAGATGTCTGCTGCAAGAGCTACCAGGCAGTCATAGCTTCATTGAGAAAAAAGAGAATCCTCAAGATAGGGCAGTGTCAGGAAAGCACTCATGCTCTCTTTTCTACTGTAGCTGGTTTTCTGGATAATGAAAAGATGGCGGCAAAACTGCCCTGACCTCACCAGCTTGATAGGTATATGTTTGCTTTGCTTATTTGCCTCTTGTGTGGTGAAGCATGCCAATCTGTCCACTCTTTCTTGCAGGAACATCATGTCCTTGATCAAGTAACTGCCATTTCCTGCAGTGGAGCGAGGAATTGTGATGGCATACTCTTCTCACCCTACACATGAATGCCACTTCAAGAGGAAGAAGACTTTGGCAGCCAACAAGGTCGGGGATGCCAAACTACATGTGCAGTCTCTCCACCACTTCCTCCCCTCTTTGAAGTGCCAAGTGAATATATCAGCACAATTTCCACTCCCTCTTGAATGTGCAAGTTGGGTACCTAGTGACATATGACCACTCCCTCTCCACCACTTTTTATCCCTAATGCTAATTGTACAATGAGCAGAAATTACCACTTTTCTCTTTCCAATGTTTAAGCTGCATGATGACAGTTAACTGGTTAAACGCATAGTTATGCATTACCTGCTTCAAGTTCACAAATCTATCAGGAAATTTACTACATTATACCAAGGCCATGTAGAAAGGGGATTCCTTGTCCTGTTGAAATGTTGTGGAGACACTAAGAAAACACAGTTTGCTTCTAGCTCTGAAGAACAATTATAAGAAAAGAGAGAACAAAATGGATTGCTTAGTATCCTGAGATAAGTGAATTTGAAGAATGTTTTAATGTGATCTCCATACTCACAGATTTCTCAATTAGACTTCAGCTTCATGTACATCCATAAGCCAAATTGGGTAGCAATACTCCATAGATTCATAATTTTCCCCTGAACATGGTCTATTGTTGCTTAGTAAATACTTCTGATCTGTCTATTATAAGTAGCACAGTTCACATTGGACAAATGATGTTCCCATCATTTATGAGCATCTGTGTTGTGCATGGGGCTATGTTGTCCATATTGAAGATTATAGAAGATTATAGGTGAACTTCTATTGCTGGTGACAAACCCCATCACACATATCTTGCACCTCAGGCCCATGCACACAAGATGAGTTTGACTATAATTTGGAAACTGATGTTCTTGCTAGCCCTTCCAAATAATAACATGAAAATTACTCTTTCGGATTCTCATTCATCATGTGTGTCTTCAATGGCGATTTTGCTTCCTTCCATGAATTATATATCCCCACATCTACTAATTTTTTCTAGGATGACTCGTACAGTGATGGAATCAAATGGGTTGCAAGGTTTGAACAATTGGAAAATAAGATTGGAAATGAAGTTGATAGAAACTGCCACATTTTGTTCCAATTCATGTGTGAAAATTGTTGTCATTCGCTCATGTACAATTGGAAGTAAGTCGTACTTCATTGTTTACACTTTTTGCACTTGAACTACTCAGTTGATGCCAACAATCTGATGCCAACTGATTGTCATGGCACTGTTAGATCGACACCAAATACATATCAAAACTGACAAACACACACAACTGAAACATACATATAAGTATCTTTTGTGTTACAAATTGAAACTCCTGTAGTATGAAAATCCAGGCTCAAAAAGTACACATGTGAACAAAGAAAAACAAAACAAGGATTCTTATTGTGCCTCCTATTCATTTCAAAAACCTTGATTCAATTTTTGCCATTTTGGTCTCCATTTCATTGCAAGAAAAATTGAGGTGATTCAGATTAAAAACTGGAAACCATTCTGAGCATGAGAATATATGCACCTCTACAAAAACTCAATAAACTTGGAACCACATGGAGTTAGTGACTACAAACTGATGGCAATCTCTGTATGCATGGGAATGGTAAGCAACAGTTTGTCTGTGTGATACTTCAACTAGGGTTTCTGTGTAACTTTTGCCAGCAGCTGACCCTGCTATTGATTTGAGCACAGAAATAAGTGACCAAATATTGCTGCAAAACAATCATGCAGGAAACAAAACCCTTGAGAGACAAATTCTCAAAAATCACAGAAACTTCTGCTTCTGCTTTCATCCTGGAACCTCTACAATATCTCAACCAATTGCGAGTTTCAATGCATCAAAGAGGGAAAAAAAAACCCATGAAAAGACACCGAAATTTCCAGCTTTCTGTGAACAGGTAATGGTGATGATGATACCTCACCCCAAAGCCCCCAAGTTACTCTTTTGCTCCTCCTTTTATTTCCTGTCCAGCTCTGCATTTTTCTTGCACATTATGTTCAAGAAAACAAAAGAATGAGAATGAAAATGGATGGAGAGAAATAATCATGTTCATGAAATTGAGTTGGTGGTTTCTGATGTTGCAGTTTTGCTCTGTGTTTTCCCTGGCAGTCCTGAAGGATAGTTCCACATTGAATACCTGGAATTGTCAACAGGCTGCTGATGCTAACCCTTTGGTGTTTGATGGCCTTGGAGTGTTGCTGTCTGATGAAGTTGTGTCAAGATTCCCCTCAATAATGAACGCAGCACTTGGAAAAATGGAAATATCAGAGTTCTCATTCTCTACGTTGAAAGTTGAAACAAAGGCAGCAACCATTTGTCATCCTTAGGAACCAAGGCAAGCATGAAGCCTTGTTCCTCCTCTACAGTTTACACTGTCCACTTCACAATTGATGAATGCAGGTGCACATGTGTGGTTGTCTGTCTTGCAGGTCTCCAAGTTTGTCACCAGTTGTTCTGTCCTTTCAACCTTCCCCAAATGGTGCATACATGAACAAACTGGTAGATAGGGATTCCTCCCAAAAGACTTAAACACACACACACTATTCATGGACCCAATGAAATCTATGAAATCAAAACCTGCAATGAAATCCCAAGGTGCAGGAGACTATGACCATACACAGGAACAAAGATTACAAGGATATGAACACACCTTGAACATGAACAACCGAACACAACAAAAAGCATCTAGGGAAAGATGGACGCATCATGCATGATGGAGGATATATAATTCTTTGTCAAACTGACAAATCCTAAATCAACTATAGAACAACAGAATCTAAAAAAAATTGGCATTCATTCTTGCAATTGACTTGTGATTGCTGGTATGCACAATCTACATGATCCGCCCATTTCACCAGATTATCAAAACCATGGAAATGGATTATGGAAAATGTAGAGATCTCTAACCCTATACAACAAGCAGGATTTGGACCTTTTTCTCCGGCAGAAAGATGAAACCCTCAGACAGCAAAGATCTCACATTGGGGAGAGACAACAAAAAAGATTACCTACCTCATCTCAACCTTTGTAGAGGTATCTGTACCTCAATCTCAAGCTTGTTAGAGTATCTTCATCATGGCAAACCCCATCCAACACATAGTCAAAGTGATTATTCCACACTCTCATATAGATTGCAAAGACTCTTTCACAAATGTAAAGTATCATTGTATTGTTTCCGTTATATATTTTGGTCCTCATTGTTTTGAAGAAATCTTGTTCATTGATGTCATAGAGATGTTGCAAGAACAATGACTTACACAATCTGAAAGGTACTTTCTAATCTATTAGAGTAACTTCTATCGGGTGAAGGTTATTCATTAGCTTGTCCCGCTTGACTATCTTTATCATTCTTATCCTTTTGCAATATCATTGTCATGAGAACATTTTACTTAGGAGAAAGGCATGTTAGCAAAACCTTTTTGTAAAGGGGAAAGGTCTATTGGCAAACCTTTCCAAATTTGAGATCTCTCCAAAGCTGGCAGGCGATAGGTTGAAGGAAAGTCGATAAATTGATATGTAACTTTCATCTGATCGAAGTTATTTCAACAAGTTAGATAATATATTTCAAATTGTAAATTGCTATTCTTACAACATCATTACAATGTTAACAAACAAGATTTTTTCTACCCAATGAAAAATCAAAATATACAAAGGAAAAATGTGACAATGCTTTACAAATTTTCAACTAAGCCTCAGCCTCCCAGCCTTGGGGGGGATCTCATTTACATGCAAAATTAGTCCACAATCAAAGAAGATTTGTTTGCTTGATCTGTTTAGCAATTCAGCAGCAGCAACATCCACAAGCTCCACAACACCCAGGAATGATGATTCTTCTCTTCTAGCAGGCGCTAGGGTTTGGATGCAAGATAAAACCCTAATGAGAGAATGCGTCTGAAGGTCCTCTTTGAGAAGAGGAAAAACATCTTCTACCACGGCACGACGGCAGCAGCAGCAGCAGCAACAGCACGATTCTGTGTACTTCTTCTCCACGAGATCAGCGTCAAAGGATTTGCAGAAACTCCTCCGATCGCTTCTCCAAGCATGGTCAATCGTCTGCGCAAGGTAAGCTTCCCTCCCCTCTCCCTCGCTTTTCTTCCTCTTCTTATTTGCAGTGATGATGGTTGATGTGTTTCTGGAAAACATTGCAAGCGGCATTGCTCTTCTGATCAATCAAGCTCTGTCGTCTGCCGGGAAATAAGTTCATAGCATCCTTCTGTGTCAGCTTCCTCTTCTTCTTCTGGGTGCAATATCGTCTCTGTTGTGAATTCTTGAGCTTCTTCTTGCTGAGCTCGCATGAACGAATCTTACCCGTTACTGCATAAATCATTGGCATGATTTTACCTCTGTTGTACATTGTTGCTCATTCAGATCTGCAAGCATATCTTGTCTTCATGCAAAGCCATGCCAAAAGGATGAGCAGACTATTTCATTGTCAAACAGCTTTGCATTCCTCATAATAAACCCGGTTCCTGGAACAAGCGAGTCATGCAAAGCCGTGCAATAAAGCTAAGCAGAGTATTCCATATTCAAACAGCGTTGGATAAACCCTCATAAACCCTGTTCCTGGAACAACTGATCTTTATGTGTGTGTTTATGAGAAGATCAGATTCACAGTAGTGATAATCAGCAGACGCTTTCTTTCAACAAATGTTCTCACATCTCTTGACTCCACAAGAAAGAATGTCATTACATCATCATTCTTCTCCATGGCCAAGTGTTTTTGTTTTCTTTCTTTCTGTGATGATTGCAGTTTTGGGAGACATTGTCACGAGCGTCGCTGTTTCAGAATGTTGATAAGCGACTTCTTCAGCATGCAATTGACACACACCGCCTTTTCCTGCTCACCAGGTACTTACCATGTCTTTCTATAGCTCTTCATGGGTTTTGAGCTCCTAATATGATCTTTTCAAGGGTTTATCTCTAGGCTAAGAGATTAGATGAACAAAAGGAACATGATGATATGGTATGGTTGCAGCTTCCACAATGAGGGAGCATCAGCTACTGAAGAGACTGCGAAAGAGATTGAAAGACTGGCATCTGCAATGAGTTTTGCGGACCAACAACAGCAAGTTCAAACTCATGTCCATAATCAGATGCACAACATGGCTGCCGTTTTGGATGGCATCCTTCTTGAGCCTCCCCTCATCAACAAAGCAACAGTACCTCCCAATGGTGCCAGACAACGGCCTAGTGGGCTCAGCTTTGCGGTTGGAGTAATACCAACAGCTGAACGCGAGTGTCAAAACCGCTCCTCTGTGTATGGAAGATTTTCTCCCTAAGTCCTGAATCTAATTGTTTTTAAGTTTACTTCTCCAGATGAGGTTTTTGCACAAAAGGAAATTGTACAATTGGACTGGCAGCTGGTAGAATATGCTAACTTAGTCACCTGTAATGCAAATTCACTTTGGACTTTTGAGCCAGAACATATCCCCTTGTTGTTGCTTTTACATGCACCTGTTTGATGCTCTGCTGGTTTGGAATGGCTTGAGCTTGGAACTTGCACAAATATGTGGACCTTGAGTGAGGTACTTATGAGGGACCCAATTTGTGCAGCACAGCTGTGGTTGAAACAAAGCCCTTGAATAGAGCACAAGTTGCAACTGCATTTGAGAAAGATCTTGGCTTCAGCCTGCATGTGAAGCAATCCACTGTTGCACATCAGGATGCCGGCACAGGCCTTTTCATTAGTGGTAGAGCACAACCAGGCACTGTGGTGTCCTTGTATCCTGGCATCATATATTCCCCATCACAGTATCGGTACATCCCAGGATACCCCATGGTGGCTGCTGGCAACCCGTACTTAATTTCCCGGTATGATGGGCTTGTAATTGATGGCAAACCATGGAGGGAAGGAGAGGATGCTCGCAAGTGGTGGGATGGCTCTGTTACTGACAGTGAGAGAGCTCTGAGTGATGAGGCTGGTAGAGCTGAAGAATCTGCACAGAAGTCAATGCCAGAAGATGTGTCAACAGATTATCGGAATGCTGACAGGGCAAAGACCCGACATAAGAGTGTTTGGGAGCTTGTGGGTGGTGGTAAAAAATGGAGTGGGCCACTAGAAGGTGCAGTGCTTGAGCTTCGAAACCCTCTTGCCCTTGGGCATTTTGCCAATCACCCTCCAAAAGGAGTTCAACCAAATGTGATGATCTGTTCTTACACTTACACAAGTTCAAGTGGTGAGACAATCAGGCCATACATTCCAAACATTGTCTTTGGGAATGATGAAGAGCTAGACATGCAGCGTCGTGGTCCTCTTTGGGTGAATGAAGGAAGAAAGGACAGACAATATGAGCTTGAAAGCAGACAGTATTTGGGGCACACTTCAGGGTTAGTTCCAGTAGAGACAACAGATGTCCGCACTCTTGTCCTTGTTGCTACCAGAGATTTGGAAGATGAGGAGTTGCTGCTGAACTATAGACTTAGTAATTATACACGTCAGCCTTCTTGGTACCATTCGGTTGATGCAGAGGAGGAGCGACGACGTTGGGATTGAGCTAGAGGAAGCTAATCTTTTCATGACCAAATCTGGCTGGATGCTCTGATTTGTGCTTCTATCCTTGCAGATATTCACTATGGGTATGGAAAGCAAAAAAATTCAGCTTTTCATGTGTTCACAAGGACAAGTTTCTTTTGAAGTTGTTGGAGATAAACATGTCTGGTCAAGGATTAGGCAGTGGATGTGGCCCCGTGACAATGGTAGTGACACAGTGCTGTACTATACAATTGTGCAGACAAGTGTGTGGCTGCCAAAAGAAGGGCCTTCTAATCTCAAGCAGACTGCTCCATGCACTTCTGTAAGAGGAAACCCCAAACCCACAAAAACTCATGGATTCTAGATTCATTAATGGGAGCTAGTTCTGCATCTCTCCCAGAAGTATCTAAATGGCTAAGCTCCTTGTGTAAAGCTATCCCTCCAGTACTGAATGATTTCTGGGTGGCCAAGTTACAAGAAGCTGATGTCCTTTACTGAGAATAGTTGGGTTCTTAGCAACTCCCATTGAATTCATCAAAGTCTTGAATCTCTCAAGAATTGACAAAATCTCTCCTCTTGTTGCAGTCTTTTTAATTTCCCAACTCTTTATACCAAGATCATCCTTTCAGATTTGAAAACTAGAATGAAAGATCTAGTGTTTGGATAAGAGTTTTTGATAGAACAATCTGTGAATCCTGTCGTTCTCAGTATTTGTTAGTTTAGAGGTCAAGCTGTAACTTCCAACATGTGTGTTTGAAGACCAGCCATTTTTGTCTCCACCTACTATGAAGGACACACTTGTAAGGAGTTCTTGTTATGACAAGTGTGGGGAACTCAGGAGAGAGGGCATTGAGTGATGCATGTGAAGTGAGCAGCTCTTCCCGCCCCCTTCCCTTGCAAATAACAACTTCTAATGGTTAAAAGCTTTAAATATTTGCCTTGCAACAAACATGATTCATTGTACATGAAACATTCATGAAGTTTGGGGATTTTATTAGTTTTACAATAACTTTCCATATATAATAAGTCTGGGGTGGCAGATTATGTCATTTTCTTGACCACATTATATGGCATAACCTTCTAGTGATGATTGTACACTGGTAAATAGTGACCAAAATGTGTCTGTTGGACACGGATTTACTCCAAAACCATTGAATCTGCCACCAGAGACGTTAATAGTCATGGAATGGCATTTGGGATGAATGCCTTTGTCACTGTTGCCATAACCCTCCTGCACCCATTTGGCTGACCCTATACACACAGCGAATATGGGTTGTAACCTGTGAGCTCTCCACCAATGGGGTGATGCCATGTCACTGATTTTCTACAGAGGAACTGGTTATGATGTCCCAAACCAGGCTTTAAATTGAAAGCTCCAGGACACGGAATTTGATTAGGGAGTGTCTAAATGTCCTCCCAAAGTGTTTTATTATGGGCAAAATTTTGCCAAATTTTGACTTGAAAAAAAATGATTTTGACCTATATAATAATTAAAAAAATCATGGAAAAAATGACCCAACTTTGCCAGATTTCAAAGAAAGAAAAATCCAAATTATCAGATTTTTATAATAAGTTCCAATAAGTAGCCAAGAATATAGAAGGATTATGGTTTTTGCATTTTCATATGTAGTAGTATGTAACCAAATCTGGCTAAATCCTCTTATGGGCAATCATCACTTCAGCTACATCACAAATTTGAAAGAAAAACCCTGCCTCCCAACCTTGCTCGTAATAGGTAGAATAGTCATTCGACCAAGACCAGCCTTTTAATAGAAATTTTGTATTTGGATGTATGGAGACAATACCATTTTTGATATTAAAAACTTGAAGGAATCCTTTATTATATGTACATTTTGGACGGGAAGATTCATTGGACAGTTGCATGGGTTTGAAGGACTATCATACTTGCAGCTAAGGTTCGGTGCTTAAGAAGGAAGTGTTGTGTTCATGAAGAGTTTGGGTGGAAGTATTAGCTCTCTTTTGAGGTTTAGGTACCCATTTGCTTTGATGCCCTAATGGGAGTGAGCATATACAATAGCTTATGATACATTTCAAAATATTGTTATAATTATTGCTTTGGAGAGTGGAGCGTATGTTTCAAAGGAAGGTTTCCCACCTTTTTTTTTTCATCACATTTGACGATGAATGAATATCCTAATATCCTTATCGTAAAAGATGATTTTCAGATTTTGATGGACATCATCATTGTTTATTCGACTCGTACAAATATGATGTAGCAAGCATGAACAATGACAACACATGTAACAATGATGATTGTTCAAGAAAAGACATGATCATATGTTAAGGGAGCACTATATCATGATTTTATTTCTCTTAATATTGAGATGTATGGGTGTTTTCATTTTGATTCATTTTTTCTTGTTTTTACATAGATCATCATCACACATCATTACTGACTTTTTTTAGTTCCTTCAATGCTTGTTTCTTACTATCAACAATATGCGTTCATAGCCTTGCAACATGCACAAGCCATAACAATTATTTAGTGAGTTGTTACATTTAGTTGAGGTATTTTTTATTCTTTCACACATCATAATTGATGCACCTTTGTTATTAGTTGATTTGTAATAGATGACAACTTTTTCATCCTAGGTCTTTTTTTTTTTTTTTGCTATTGTTGATTGTCATTTTGTAGTCATGAGTCCTCTTTGCATAGGGTTTTCACTTTTTTTTTTTTTTGATGATTGTTTGTTTTTTCTTTGGGTTGTGACTATTTATATTTTCATTTGCCTTGTACTTTTGTTGGATGGGTTCTCATCCTTTGATCTTTATTTACACAATTTCTCTCTTTTGAGGGACAATATGGTTCAAATGATTGTGATATTAACTACGAACTAAAATTATACCATAAATTAGAAGGATAAGACGTAAGAATACCCTATTTGAAAGACAATAATAAGGCTTCCATTTTAAGCCTTAGTTTACACTAGATAAGACTATAATAATAGAAACAAAATCAATGTTTTGTGACAAAGATTTGGTTGGTTGTTGTTCCAAATGGTCGATGGCACAGTAAAAGGTGATAATAATGTGCCCAAGATTCCATGTTTTTCGTTTGCAAAGAAGCATGGCATGAATAAGAGATCCATTGTTGTTGTTTGGGGGTGTTTTTGGAAAATTTGGGGGGTTTGGTGGCTAGTCTTTGTTCCTATCTTACAAACTATAATCAACCCAAAAGCTCATTTGTAGTGTTATTTTACTCATTTATAGAGCAAAATTTGATTCAGGATTAAGGCACGCAAGTTCCCCCCCCCCCCCCCTAGCTTCCATTACCTAAGCTCTATAAGGAAAAAACTTTGTTATAAACTTTGTGTGCACTCCCACCTTGGGACCAAATTATTTTCAGGATTAAAAAAAAATGTAGCCTAAGTGGTGATCATCCATAGTAAGATGTATAAAAATGGCAATCATCTGTAAGAATGTTTAGCCAAATCTGGCTATAAACCAGATATTGAAGTACAACTCTTTAATCAATCTTCTATATTTATTATGGCTACATGCTGAAACACATTGATGATTTTTAACTTTTTTTTTGGGGGGGGGGGGGCTCTCACTTGTGGCCATGGAACCCCTCCAAAATCACTTCATTTTCTATTTTCTATTTTTTATTTCCCAATTTGACGAAATTTCAGGAGTAGAAAAAACAGCTACTTGGGAGTACCCATGTTTTTCGGTGAATTTTATAATGTATCCAAAGTGGTGATCATACATAGGAAGATTTAGCCAAATTTGGCTATAAGGTAAACATATTGAAAGTAAAAAGTTGAAAGTCATTCTATATTTCTGGCTACCTAATTGAACCATGTATAAGATATATCTGGCGATTTTTTATAAAAAAAGGTGTAATTATGGCTATTGAAAACCTCCCAAAGATATGATTTTAGCCCCTTTAATTTAATATTAATTTATTTTAATTTTCTTTTTCTTTTATATAGCCAGAGGAAAAAACAAAGGAAAAAAGAAGCTGCTTCGGACAGTTGCCTCAAAAATCCCCAAAGGCTCTAAAGATAGGCCCTTGTCCTGTACTGTAGGAACCTCTTGTCTCCTCGATTCCTTCTTTGATGGAGAAGAGAAACAGCAAGCGACCAAACAAGGAAAGAAGAAGAGGGCGACGACGAAGAGGAACAAGCAGCAACCAAAAAAGACTGAAGAAAGTCCAAGACCACGACGAAGGACGACGATGGTGACTGGGTCAAATAACTGCGGTTCACGTCTTCACCAAAGTCAGACGCATGAATAGTGCAGCAAAAGGACAGAGGAGAGCGGTCAACAGAAAAAAGAGAAGAAAAAAGACTGACTCTTACCAGCGGACTCCTGAGGAGCGAGCGATCCGGTGCAAAATGCACACATCCAGCATGATAATCTTGCACAGCAACAGGGAAATCGATTAATTGTACTTTCTCAAAATGCAGACCTTCGGTGAGTACTTTGGAGCTTTTGGAGAGAGAGAGAGAGAGAGAGATTGATTGATTCCAGACGCTGTTGATTTCGCGGATTTTTTCTTTTATACAAAAGTTGCTTTCTGCTTTTGCTTCTTCAAATCGTAATGTCATTGTAGCAGCATAATATCATTATTATTGTAAGAAACGAACTCTCGTGCAGAAGCTGGAGCGTCTAGTAGAAAGCGGCACATACTTTTTGTTTGTTTTTTGGTCAAGAAAGAGATCGGGAATTCGGGGACACGCACGCAAGCACAGAAAAAGAAGAAAGAAAGAAAGAAAGAAAGAAGTTCATCAGAATAAAAAAGCACAAGCCACTTTCCAACTGTTCTATTTTTTGTTTTTGGTTCCCCGTCTTCCTTCTTGCAGTCAAGTCTTCACAAAGAAGTCTGACATAATAGCCTACACACACAAAGAAATCGACACAGAAAAACTGTACACACGCAAAACCAAACAAGCGTCTCTCCTTTCCTTCCTATACTCTTTTTTTGGTTTGCATGTGTTTCGCAACTATCCTTCTTGCAAATTTGCTTGTCCAGAGATTTTCGTTCCATGATTGTAAAGAACTTGCGGTCTGTGAAATAGATCTTTGCCGCATGCGAGAGAGAGAGAGAGAGAGAGATGCAGGCTTTGAAGTAAGCGCTCTTTTGCAGCGAGCAATAGATATTTCTATTTGAGAGGGAGTTCTTTCCTTTCCTTTCTCTGTAGAGAGTTTTCTTGGAGAGTCGTCGACGCAGCAATGGTTGTTGCGGCGGCTGCTGCCGCGGTCGTCGCCAATCCTGTTGCGGTGGTGCCAGTCGGCTCGTCAGCGTACCGGAAGAAGGCAGGAACAGCAGCAGGTGCTCTCGAGACTTCTTTCTCACAATCGCCTTCTCTATCGCTGCTCGTCAGAACATCGACGTCCAAACCTTTCGCGTCTATATCGATTCCTACTGCTCCTCTATTTTCTTGCTCTCAAGAAACGGTCGGTCTTCGGGTGGACAGAGCGCATCAACGCAGCAGCAGAAGCAGCATCAGTGCCAGCGCCAACGAGGTTCAATTCGGCAATCAAGATTCTGAATCGGTAAGATTTCCCCTTTCTTCCCTTTTTCCAAAATCAGGATTCTGGATAGGCAACCAGAGACACATTCTCAAACACGTTCAGTGCTCTTGAGTCTTTCGCGATGGAGCTTTAGGTTGTGCTTTAGAGGCTTGATGTGAGTTTCTGGCTTCTCCATCTGCCTTCTTTTCTTGTTGGCTTTGCTCGAGCCACCTGTTGTGTGAATGATTGATACCGTGATGGAATTGAAGCTTTCAAGTGAAATTACACAAATGGGTCCTTCCTTTGGTGGTGTTCTCACAGACTTTGCTCAATGCTTCAGTACAACCGTCTCTTCTGGACACCAATGCAAGATTCAGAAGTGAGTCAATCTCTGGCACATGTTCTTCCTCTAGAGCTTTATGAAACATACATCCAGGGGACATGAAGGTAGTGACAGTAAGTGAATTTCAATGTGTTGCTGTCCTGTGTTGCCCTTGACAACAAAACAGGAATTAGAGATGGCAATGAGACCACAATTGGTCATGCATGCGGAAAACTTACACCAAAGATATATGAAAATATATATGCAGATAATATGAAAAGCTTCTGGATCAGGAGGCTACAAGATATCTCTATCAAGTTGACTGGAAACCAAAGAAGACAAAAGCTTTAAATATGGGTATGTACAGTTTGTTGCTGTCTGTTGGAAATGCATACTTACCACAAAGATCTTGCTGCTTTGTGATGCTGCAGCTTCTGCAGAGGGTGTGACCAAAAATGCAGCAGCACAAGAGTTTGAGCAGCTTTTGATGGTGCACTTACTTAAACCCTTGTTCACATGAGGAGAATTGGTTGTCATTGTCACCTTGAGAATGACTGCATCTGGACCCGTCTTCTGATTTGCAGTTGTCCTCACACTTCTTAAGTCATTTTCCACATCTTGTAGACATATATTATTCCCAAGTCAGTGTTTCAGTTTGAAATTTCCAACTTTACTTTCCTGAATTTGGACATAATTACATGGTTACCAGCTGCATTCTAAATGTCAATTATACTAAAGAACAAGGTCAACGTGAGCTCACTCACTCTGCTTCTGAAATATGCAGAGAAAGGCACAGGAATTGAAACAAGAGATCGAAGGAACTTGCATTTTCCTCATTGGTGAGTTGCACTCTTCTTCATACACTCTGTCGAAGGTCCTCAATTCATTCTGATTACGGTGCAAATGGTTGCATGGTTTGTTGCAGTCTGTCTGGAAGTACAGGTTTTCACTGCTGCTACTCAGAGCCTTCGGTTCAACAACTTACCATGAGTATGTATGTGGATTTTGTAGGAATGATGGGATCTGGAAAGAGCACAGTTGGCCGACTCCTGGCTGAAGCACTTGAGTACCAGTTTTTAGACAGGTATGAGTTCTTTCTCATCTGCTCTGCCTGTTTGTCATCAGCTATGGCCACCAGATAACCATTGATCTCCATTATAAGATGTGCATGCCATGTAGATTGTATTGTTATATATAACCCTCCATAAACCTCTACACCAATTGATGGTGGCTTTGTGACTGATTTGTGAACCCAAATGGACATGAATCCCACAGTGTAGTTGATTACATAGCAAGTAACTTAATGGTACTCATTAGGATAAGATGATGCTCTTGAGAACTCTACTGGGCTGAATTCTCTGCTAGTTGTTTCATTTGGTTCTTTTTTCCTGGCTATTGGTAGCTCTGCTTTTGTGATGTGTTGATGATGTTGGCCACTCAATAGTGGTTGAAGTCTTAATTCTCTTTCTGTTGTCTGAGGACCAGTGATACTGTGATAGAGAGTTATGCTGGTGGGCTATCAGTTGCGGAAATCTTCAAAAAATGGAAAGAGGAGCGTTTCAGAGAGCTTGAGGTACATATCTGATGGTGCATTGCTATCTGCACACTGTTTGAAAGGAACTGCGGCCTTGGTTGTATCATGCAATGATCTTGGCATATTCAGTACATGTTTTCCACACTCTGGAGTCTGCTCTGCCAAGGGATATTTAGGATTCTTGAATATCTATAACTGCCCCTTGGATTCTTCTTGACTTGGCAATCAATTTCAACCTGTGTGGCAAGATCTGTGCTACTTTTAGATGCCAATATGCACAGGTAATGGTCCTCTAATGAAAAGATTAGGTAGCTCATTGTTGTGTCAATGAAGTTGAATGTAAATCTGTGTAATGGAAGATGCTGATATTGAAGTGTGGTCCAAGGCATTTAGATTATTTAAAAGACAGCTGGTTGCTGGTCTGTGGTGCAGAGTCAAGCACTACAGGAGCTGTCATCTGCAGGTGAAGTGGTAGTTGCTACTGGTGGTGGAGCTGTTGTTCAGCCTCGAAATTGGTAATCCCCACTCTCTCCAAATGCACTTGTACTGTTGCCTCTGCCATAGTTAGGCGGCAGTCAGGTCTCTAAGCAAAGTAACTTTGCACCACTAGATGCAGGATCTCGAGTTCCTCCAGTGCAAGGAATGGCTGTTCCATAAATGAGCACATATTTAATAAAGACTCCATGGATAGCTTAGTATTTACCCAATTGAAGGTCTATGCAGTTGATGGAAACTAGTGGCCTTGTCATATCAACCCCTAGTCTGACCCTGCAAATGGAGTCATAATAAATTGGGGCTCTGTGCAGGGTTTATCTGCGAAATGGAATCACTGTCTGGCTGGATGTACCTGTACCTGCGCTGGCAAGCCGTGTGACTGCTGTTGGCACAGGATCACGTCCCCTCCTAGGTGGTGATTGTGGTGGCTATGATCAGGTCAGTGTCGACAAAAGTCCAACTAACAATACTCCAACTAACAATCCTTTGTCCTCTCAAATGCTTCTTGAGACTTTAGATGTTCCTCTGCCTGAATGTCAGCTTTCATTGTTGAAGAGAGAATTGTAAGTCTAAGGGACGCAAACGAGGATGTGAGTTTTATTGAGTAACAGCAATTTGGTGTGCGGAAAGAGAATGTAAAACTTCTGGGACAAAATGGATCAACAGTGAAGGAGAAAGTCACACTAGCTTTGGCCCCATTGCCTTTGGAAAATGTACAGAAATCAAAAGGAAGAATTCATTTTTTAGGTATAGAATCACACCCAGACAGTTTACTGTCAAATGTCAAAATTCCTGAGCACTTGAGCTGATCGGACATTGCTGTTCTGTGTCTCTTCAGGCTTTGGCACGCCTATCAAAGATCTACGAAGAAAGAGGGCCAGCATATGCAAATGCAGATGTAACAGTATCACTCCAAAGTATGTTGAGGCCATTTATGCTCATGTGCAGCTTGATTGTAGCTTGGGTTGCCTCACTGCTTGCTACATATGATTTGAAACTGTTTTGCTTGTGTATGGCAGATTTGGCACTGAGTCTTGCGTGTGAAGATATTTCAGAGCTCACCCCAACAGCAATCACTGTTCAGGTAAAACTTGTATCCACTTCTATTACTGGTGAAGGAAACATCTGTAATGCTATATGCAACATGTATGGCAGCCTCCAGGGTGCAATAAAGCTCCTACTCAAACATCTTGCATGCTGGATCTAAATCCTTTTGATGAGTGATAGTCTCATATGCTTTAGCTTACATGTTACAATACTAGAGAACTGTGGCAGACAGGAGGTCAAGTGTCAGCCAATATTCACCAAAGTTTTGGCTAATTGTTCCTACTGGCCCCAAATCTTGCAGGTCTTGGAAGAGCTCATTCAGCATGCAAGACTTAACAAGTATTTGAGAGCTCCAGTGGGCTATTGACACCCAATTTGCATGAAAAAAATCCATGGGTTGAGAGCAATACAAACCATTCAAGCTTCAATGGTGAACAAAACAGATTTATACTCAACAGAAAGGATGACCATATTCCCTCAGTGGCTACTCTGAAGAGCCAGTATTATGCTGCCTGGTAAGTGGGGACATACTCAATAGCAGAGTGGTAGACATTGGTGCTGGTGAGTGTCATTGGATGTTTGTCACAACAAACTAGCTTGATATGTGGTTTAGTGATGACATGGTTACAATTGTAACTTTAAGTTTTCCTAGGGGGACTATTATTGCCAAGTAGCCACACAGCTCTCACACAGATATTGTAATTGATGAACTTTAGAAGGGAGTTGGAACAGAAATCCATCAGATACTTCCAGGTATCAGCTGACAAGGATCATACAGAGATATGGAGTTGCTCATGTTAAGACTCACATATGAGGTGCTTGAACTGCACCACATAGTGTGGGAGATATTAGCACCAAGAATGAGGAAGCTTGTGTCAGTAATCAAAGCGGTAATTGATTTGATAAGCTGGGAAATATGTATAATATGTCTTTTAAGTTCTCGTGTTTATGTGGGCTGTGTTTGTTTGTGTATCTGTGAATCTTCATTTTGTACATTGCCTACATGAGTTTGTTTGTATATTTCCTATATCAAAACAAACTCATGTAGGCAGTGTACAATGAGTATGGAGCTTTTTGGGATTCAATAGGAGTTTTGGTGGTCATTAACAAAGTGCACATTAACATAAACATCAAAAACTGGTAGAATCTTTTCCTAGTGTATGTGAAGAGCACCTTACCCTAAACCCTAAACGCATTAGGAAACTTCTCTGATTATGGATTTGTATCAGCCATAATTTTTTGTGCAAATTTTTGCATGAATGAGAAAAAATAAAATGAAAATGATATATTCTGTCACATATTCCCTTTTATTTTGGTAGAAAAAATCATCAATTTTTTTTTCAAAAAAAGAACAATTTGAAAAAAAAGAATGGTCACATTTTGACTTGGAATTTAGAGCGGGGACACTTTTTGTCCCAACTTTTTACTTTTTTGCGCAAGTTCTAGAAACTTGTTAAATCTCTCTTGGGATGCTCACATTTAACACAAAATTTGAAATTTGAAAAATAAAGAAACACAAGATTATATACCAAAAAAGTACCCCAATTTAGAAATTGCACCCATGATCATTTATCAACAACAAAAATTGGGGTTTTGCAACTCACATTTTGTTATACTTATGAGTTGTTATTAAAGGCATGCAAGTAAAACCTATTGAGTTGATGAACCCCTTCATGTTTAGTTTGTGTAGTTGAATCAAGATGTGGTGGCAACTACTCTACATATTACATACTTACTTCCCTTCCACAAGTTGATAATGGAGATCATCATGTGAAAATCATTCTTTCATGAGTTCTTGTTTTTTCACACGCATGTTGTGCATCTAAAATACGTATGAAGCACATACATATTGAAGTCCAATACATGTATGTAAACAATTTTTCATATCCATTGCATGTTTTATTATTATCTATTGTTCATATCATCTAAATAGTAATTTTGCATTAATATAAGGTGCAAGATATTTTTCAAAGGTGTCCTAAACAAAGGAATTATAATATTAAATCACAATTTAAATCATTTAAAAAACAAATGGATTGTAATTTAAAACCACAATATCAGGTTTTATCATTTTAAAAAAAATCCTTTAATAATAACTACTATAATCATATAGGGCTTCATTTAAAATCCCCTTCATGGTATTACATCTAGTTTAATCCATACCTTATATTTTTGGTTTCTTAATAAAAAAAATTGATTTTCTGATGATTGATTGGATGTGGGTCATTAAACAAATGAAAGATTTTTTGGATATGATGGATGTGCTTTCAAAACCATTAGGTTTTTAGAACCTTAAAATCTTCAAATGTTAAAAAAAGTTGAAACCCTAAAATCTTCAGATGATGAAATAATTAAAAAACCTTCCTAATTTTTAAAAACCTTGAAATCTTCAAACCCATAGATTTTTAAAAAAACGCTTAAAATCTTTTAAACCCACAAATTTCATAACCATAAAATCTTCAAATTTTAGATTTTTTAAACCTTTAAATATTCAAGCCTTTGGATCTTTAAAACCTCAAAACCTTGAAACCATTAGTGTTGTTAAAACCTTCATATTTGAAAACACTAATTTTTAAAAAAATTTATATATATTTGGAAATGTTGAAATCTTTAAACCCTTTAATTTTAAAACCCTTAAAAGCTTCTAATTGTCAAAACCCTAAAGTTTTTAAAAAATTATAATTTTGGAAACTTTAAAACCTTGAAAAGCTTCATATGTAGAAAAACCTAAAATCTTGAAAAGTTCAAATTTATTAAACCTTAAAAATCTTCAAACGCTATGATTTTCGTATCCTTAGAATCTTAAACTTTCATAAGTTTAAACCCCTCAAATCTTGAAACCTTAAATCTTTCAAACTTGAGATTTTCAAACCTTTAGATTTTTAAAAAGCGTTTAGATCCTAAGGGTTTAGGGGTTTAGGTTTAGGGTTTAAACCCTAAATACCCCTAAACCCTAAATACCCCCCCTGGGCCTATTACATATAGTAAAGGAAGAGTGGTCACCGACAGTGGTACCGACAATGGTACCGACACTGGAGCCGCGGACGGACAGTCGCCGCGTGGCGAGTACTGATTGGCTACAGTGACTGCCCCCCCATACTGTTAAATGAAGCTTCCCCGTAATTCGTCCGCCCGTCATCCGTCACTGTCGTCCCTCTGTCCATCCGTCCAGGGGGGGGCCAGCAGGGGGGGCACGGGCGGGGGTGGGGGGGGGGCCCGCAGGGGGGGGCGGGCCAGCGGGGGTGGGGGGGGCCAGCAGGGGGGGCAGCAGGGGTGGGACGGGGGGAGGAACGGACGAGGGAGAAGGAACGGACGGGGGGGAATGGACGGGGGGACGGACACCTGTGCCTTAGGCACGGGGCACACACTAGTAAACCATAAAACCTTAAAAGCTTGAATAATTGTCACAACTTTTGAAACCCTTAAATCTTGAAAACCCTTAAATTTCTAAATCTTGAAACCCTAAATTCTTAGAACCTTAAAATGTTCAAAATATACAAATTTTGAAACCCTAATTTCTCGAACCCTTCAAATTGTTAAAAAACCTCAAATCTTTGAAAGCTTTGTGTTAGTAAAACCTTAGAATCTTGAAAAATTTTAGGCTTTCAAAACATAAAACATTGAAACCTTTAGTTTATTTTGAAAACCCTAAAATCTTGAAACCCCGAAGTCTTGAAGCCCTAAATTCTTTAAACCCTAAAATCTTAAACCCTAATGAGCGCAACCCTGTCGCTGGTTGTTTCTTGTGAGGTTTTGGTGACTGGCGCGTCGTCGTCGTCGTCGAGGAAGAAGAAGGAGAAGTTGTTGTTTAGGAGATTGTGTTTGAGGGGAACGTCTTCAGAAGTTTTGGGTTGTTGTGATTACTGCAGACGAATTGGCAAGAGAAGGTCGAGATGCAGGAAGGAAGAGGAGGATTTGATGGTAGGCGGGCACTCGAGAGACTGGTAGCCAGGTATCCAGTTCTCAAGAGCGATGAGGCGGTGGCTTCGGTGCTTGCTCACGAGGGGCGTGGAATTGAGGAAAGTGGGTTCATTGAAGTTGCGCAGGAGCTTCTGTTGCTGCGCTCCCAGGTTGGAGTTGCTGCAATTGGCTGTTTTCGACCTCTGTTGCCGCGTCTGCTTGACGGTATAGTTCAATCGCTTCGTCAGCTGCGGCGACATGGAATTGGAAGGTCGGGACAACAAGCCGACGGCACACGACGATTAAGAGGCGAATGGACACTAGACTTACATGAAGATGCCAGCATTTTGTTTAGTCGTATTCTGGAGCTTGCTCCTTACTTACTCAGGTACAGAGGCTTGCTTCTTGGTCTTTTCAACGAACAGCATTTTGTTTAGTTCTGGACATAGAGACGGAATTGCTATAACACCAAAGAAGCAAGCCTCATGCGGATTTCTCAGGTGACAGAGAACAGAGAAATCAAGCAAGCAATCAAGAGCTGCTCTTTGGAATTGTGCCTTTCCCTATTGAATCCAGAGTTTGTGTGCACATTGCAC
Source organism: Sphagnum contortum (assembly GCA_963920785.1). Taxonomy (NCBI): domain Eukaryota; kingdom Viridiplantae; phylum Streptophyta; class Sphagnopsida; order Sphagnales; family Sphagnaceae; genus Sphagnum; species Sphagnum contortum. The sequence continues at coordinate 3,166,311 of OY987284.1, read as the reverse complement.
GAGGGAGAAGAAACACCGGACTGTGAGCAACAATGCTGGCTAGGGTTTAGGGTTTATGGTTTGAGTCTTCCAGACCCTTAACCTTGAACCCCGAACTGTAAATTCTATCAATGTTAATGTTTTTTCCTTCAACTGGAACGTCCTCCATTTGGGACCCAGCAACTGTTGAGCAGAGTTTCGAATCTGTGGTATTGGGCTTTTTAAGCTGCTGGGTAGCTCCTGGATAAGAAACATCAGAGTGTGGGCAATGTCTCCAGCTAGGGTTTAGGATTTATGACTTGAATCTTCCAGAGCTTTAACCTTGAACCCTGAATTGTAAATTCTATCATCGAAAATTGTTTTTTCTTTAACTGGAACCTCCTCCATTTGGGATTCAGCAATTGTTGAGCAGAGTTTGGAATCTGTGGTAGTGGAGAATTCAAGCTGCCGGGAACCTCCTGGATCAGAAACACTGTAGTGTGAGCAACATCTCTGGCTAGGGTTTAGTGTTTATGGCTTGAATCTTCCAGACCCTTAAACTTGAACCCTGAACTCTAGATTCTATCAGTGTGAGGAACATCTAGGGTTTAGGGTTTATGGCTTGAATGTTCCAGAACAGTAACCTTGTGCCCTGTGCTGTAAATTCTATCAGTGTGAGCAACATCTAGGGTTTAGGGTTTATGGCTTGAATGTTCCAGAACAGTAACCTTGTGCCCTGTGCTGTAAATTCTATCAGTGCGAGCAACATCTAGGGTTTAGGGTTTATGGCTCGAATCTTCCAGAACCTTAACCTCAAACCCTGAACTGTAAATTCTATCAGTGTGAGCAGCATCTCTGGGTAGGGTTTAGGGTTAATGGCTTGAGTCTTCCAGAACCTTAACCTTGAACCCTGAACTGTAAATGCTATCAATGTAAAATGTTACTTCTTCAACTGGAAACTCCTCCATTTGGGACCTGGCAAGTGTTGATCACAGTTTTGGATCTGCAGTAGAGGAGGTTTTTAATGCTGTTGGGTAGATCCCAGATAGCTCCTGCTTTCTACCATTTTAACTCCAGTGTGGTTTCCAGCGTCTATTACTTCTGTATCAGCAGTTAGGATGTACATGAAGTATCTCTGGGGTCAGGAAGCATTAAGCTTTTTGTCAATCTAGTATTGGATTTGAGAACCTCTGAGAATGTCATCTTATGGGCCTGCATGTTTTGTGTTTTGTGTTTGGTGGTGTTTGGGTTTATCAGCTCCTTCCTTGAATACTTTGCATTCGCACCACCACCTTTCGAGCGGTTACTACTGCAGGGCTGTGCTTCAGATGTCAGTGGTTGGGCACCCTCAAGTCATGCAGTCATCGGCGTTCTGGATGTGCTATGGGCGTCTTACCGATTCCTGAAACTGGAGCCAAAGGTTTTCCGGGAACTATGGGATTGGAGTCCTGTTTTCGATCTTTTAAACTATAGACCTTTGGAAAAAGATGAAGCAAGTTTGGATGTGCGATGGTGTGCTGTCCAGATTGTATCACTTGTACTTCAGATGAGTGATCTTGCAACAAGGGCAATGAGCTCCTCTGTTTCTAATTTATCTGATGCAGAAGCTTTTGCTTGTCATCTGCGATGGGACTCTGTTAGTCAAAATGTAGCTGTAGAAAAAGCAGGCATGTATTTAGAACCAACTTGTGTTGATAAATCTTCTAATTTAGAGGTTACGGAGCTGGAAGGTGGCAACAGCTTCTCCAGTGAACAGAGGCGTTTTGAAGGCAACCGATGTTCTCATGTTGAAATATGTGGCATTGAGCTTCCTGTTCGGCATGGTGTGCAATATGGCAGGTAATATTCATTGTGGGACTCCTGCTAAGTTACTATTATATAAGAAGGAGTGAAGTTTACTGTAAATCGCACCATCCTTGTCCAGACCTTGAATCTGAGAGGAATGTAAAGCTCCACCGTGCTGTGAAGTTCACAAATTATGTGGGGAACATGGTCATTTGAAATTTGGGATTTGTCACCTTTTGTGATTGTGGACATTCCAGGTTTGTTTCCTCTCGGAGGAAGTCACTTGTGCTGACACCAACTGTGAAGAAGAATATGGAGGCTGTGGTTTTGGCCTTGAGCCAGTGCCATCCAGTGCTTCTGGAGGGACCAATTGGAGCAGGAAAGTCTTCTTTGATCCAAGAGTTAGCAAACATTACTGGCAATGTGGATTTGCTTTTTATTCACTTGGATGACCAAATGGACAGCAAAACGCTGCTAGGTAATTATGCATGCACCGAGGTACCTGGTGAATTCAAGTGGCAGCCTGGGGCCCTTACACAAGCAGTGGTGCATGGATTGTGGGTGGTGTTTGAGGATATTGATCGGGCTCCCTTTGAAATTTTCTCAGCTCTTATTCCACTCCTGGAAGATCGTAAATTGTATATTCCAGGCCGTGGGGAGATGATTCATGCTGCAGATAACTTTCAGCTATTCTCAACAGTGACTCGGACGAAGTTTGGTTCCTTGCATACTGCATCTGGTGGCAGAAAGGATATGCTAAGTAATCTGTGGAGGAGAGTGGTGGTGGATGCTCCAAGTGATGAAGAACTCTCAATCATCATGCAGGCTAGCTTTCCCCCTCTTGCCACAGTAATCCCCAGGATGATTGACACTTTGAACTTGATGAGGTACATTTCCTCACAGGCAACTCCAGAAGACCCAGAACTCTGCAAAGTTACTGTCTACATTGGTCGTCAGTTTTCGACCAGGGATCTCTTCAAGTGGTGTATGAGGGTTGCAGATGTCCAACCCCTAACAAATTTTCGAATTTGTGTTGAAGCTGCTGATTGCTTTGCAGCATCGATACCTAGTGCAAGTGACAGGGAGCAGGTGTTAAAAGCAATTGCAAGGTGCTGGAATTTACCTTTTGAGGATCTCAAGTTTTCTGCTACACTCAATAAGCCCTCATTCCAAATGTCCCAATCTGCTCTTCAAGTGGGAAGGGCACTCTTGGTTGTGCACCCAAGAAAGGGGAGGCCACGGGCAACACAAATTTTTGCTAGCACTGGCCATGCAATGCGCACTTTGGAGGTGATATCTGTGTGTGTGCAGCAGCAAGAGCCTGTTCTTCTTGTTGGAGAAACAGGAACTGGCAAAACAAGCCTTGTGCAACATCTTGCCCGCCAGCTTGGGATGCCTCTTACGGTTTTGAACATGAGCCAACAGACTGATAGCACTGATTTTTTGGGTGGCTTTAAGCCTGTTGAAGCTCAAAGTGTATGCATTCCTCTCTTCCAAACTTTCAACCAGCTTTTTAAAGACACTTTCTCAAAGAAGAAAAATGCAAAACTATTGGAGCGAGTCCAGCGCGCTGCAGAGAAAAAGAAATGGGGGTGGCTTCTCAAAGCCTTTCAGATGGCACTTGTAACAGTTTCAGAGCTGATGGGTCCCGCCCCTGCTGCTAATAGGGTGTTACTGAAGGGTTCACCTCCTTCAGATATGGCTGCTCAAGAAGATATTGAAGATGGCAAGGAGCAGAGTCCCAAAAGGAAGAGGATCTCCAATTCTGGGTTAAGAGACAGGTGGTGTGCTTTTGCAGTTGATGTACAAAAGGCTGAGCGCCAGGTTGAGGCTGCAAAGACAGGTTTTGCCTTTTCCTTTGTTGAGGGGATGCTAGTCAAGGCCCTTCGTGAAGGCCACTGGATTTTGTTAGATGAAGTGAATCTTGCTCCAGTTGAAACTTTGGAGAGGTTAACTGGTATGTTAGAAGGGGAGGGAGGCTCTCTTTGCTTGACAGAACGTGGTGATGTTGAGAATGTCGCTCGCCATCCCAATTTCCGTATCTTTGGGGCCATGAACCCTGCAACTGATTTTGGTAAACGTGATCTCCCCATCTCATTACGGAACCGATTTACAGAGATATATGTGGATGAGTTGACACAAAGGGAGGACTTGCATGCCTTTGTATTCCAATATCTTGAGGGGGCACTCCCTTCCCCACCAGTAGAAGATATTGTTGAATTCTATCTGCAAGCTCGTCAGGAGGCAGAGACACAGCTTCTAGATGGTGCCAATCAAAAGCCGCAGTATAGTCTCCGCTCACTTGCTCGAGCACTTGAGTACACTTGTGCTGCACTGCCTGTATACGGGTTTCAGAGAGCCCTGTATGATGGGCTCTGCATGTCTTTTTTGACTCTTCTTGACCGCCCAAGTGCGGTTGTAATGGAGCGGCTGATAACTGCTGCTCTGTTCAAGCAAACTGGAGCAACGGCAGCCAAACTTCTCAAAGGTCTCCTCAAGGTCCCGCCACAGCCCAGTCCCTCCCATGTTCTTTTTGAGCATTTCTGGGTGGAGAGGGGTAGCACAGAACCCTCAAGGTCAGTCTTTAGGCCTTCAATGCTGAACCCAAGTGTTATTGTAATCTTTAACCTGAGCACAGAGGTTGTAGTAGGCCTTTCAAAACTTGTAGTGTTGATCATGGGACTTGGTGAATGGTTTTGGATTTTCTGTGTACAGCTTGTAATGTTTTGGAGCCTTCTGTTGTTTGGGCACAGGTTATCACTGGAATCCCGGGACCACTATGTCTTGACTAAAACAATTTGTGAGCATCTAAAGAATTTGGCACGGGCGGTGTTTGTCCAGAAGTATCCTGTTCTTCTACAAGGTCCAACGTCAAGTGGCAAGACAAGTCTTGTGGAGTATTTGGCTACCATAACACAGCACCGTTTTGTTCGTATCAATAATCATGAACATACTGACTTGCAGGAGTATTTTGGATCTTATGTCACTGATTCTTCAGGGAAGTTGGTCTTCCAGGAGGGAATTCTGGTGGAAGCTGTTCGGAAGGGATATTGGATTGTACTGGATGAATTAAACTTGGCACCATCAGATGTTTTGGAAGCTCTGAACCGCCTTTTAGATGACAACAGGGAACTTTTTGTTCCTGAGCTTCAGGTCACTGTGAAACCACATCCCCATTTCATGCTTTTTGCAACCCAAAATCCACCAGGGATCTATGGTGGCCGAAAAGTGCTGTCTCGAGCATTCCGGAATCGTTTCATGGAGCTGCATGTCGATGACATTCCAGATGATGAGCTCTGCCAGATTCTGGAAAAGCGGTGTCAGATTCCAGGGAGCTATGCTGGGAAGATGGTGGAGGTGATGAAGGACTTACAACGGCACCGGCAGAGCAGCAAAGTGTTTGCTGGAAAGCATGGTTTCATTACTCCTCGTGATCTTTTCCGCTGGGCTGATCGGCATGGAAATGGCTATGAGGAGCTAGCCAGGGATGGCTACATGCTTCTTGCTGAACGTTTGCGGAATACAAAGGAAAAGGAGATTGTACTGCAAACTTTGGAGAAGCACATGCGTGTGAAAATGGACATTGAACAGTTGCATGCAATAGAAAATTCAGAGAGCCTACATGCAGCTCAGGAGTGCTTGAATTCTCAAGTATCGACAGTATCTTTTGGTAAAATCGTGTGGACTAGGAGCATGAAGCGGCTTTTCAATCTTGTAGTGCATTGCATTCAGCACAGTGAGCCTGTTTTACTGGTGGGTGAAACTGGGTCTGGCAAAACAATGATTTGCCAACTCCTTGCATTGCTTTCTAGGCAGTGCCTTCATATCCTGAACTGTCACCAACACTCGGAAACTTCTGATTTTCTTGGAGGTTTGCGTCCGTTGCGTGAAAGGGATCACATTGCAGTGAAATATCAAAATGCTATCGCCAAGTTGGTGTCAACAGCATTGTTTTCCAAAGCTTGTGAGGGTGAGTTATCCTCCAAAATTGAAGACTCTGCTACAACACTTGGAATAGTCAGGCATGCTCTTTCACATATGAGGGAACTGAGTCATGACAAGAACGATGGCAGTGATGAAGAAGTCAAGGTTGTGGAAATTCTAGAGAAAGAGCTTATGGGTTTGCACAAGGATTGGCAGTCTCTTTTTGTTTGGCATGATGGCCCATTGGTTCAGGCCATGCGGCATGGTGATTTCTTCCTTGTGGATGAGGTTTCACTTGCTGAAGACAGTGTGCTGGAGAGACTGAATAGTGTCCTGGAGCCCAAACGCCTCTTGGTCAGTGATTTGATTCTGTTTCTGTAGGTATTGGCTAGGTGAAGCTTTTGGTAATGTGTGAATGCATGGCAGAAGTGATAGACAAGAGATTGATAGATGGACACTTCAATTAAAAAGACAAAAGACTTTTCTCTCACAAAGAAATATAGTGAAATCCCCAAGTCTTATGAGATAGTAATCACAATGTACAGAACGGTTCTCTGTGTGACATCAGTATGGCTGTATCTCAGAGATACGCACTTCAGCTGAAGTTGAGCTGTGTTGAAACAGAGACCCAAATCTTGAGGAGGCTAAAAAGTGCTGTTTACTATCCAACTGTGATGATTATTTGGGAGTGTTTATTTAGGACAAGGGAATATGCATCTGTGGCTTTGCATCCAAATTCTGTTTTTAATCCGGTTGTATGATTTTGCTCATAAGATGTTGTACTTGGTACAGGTGCTGGCTGAGAAAGGGGGTTCAGTGGTAGAGGAGATCATTGCTCACCCAAAATTTCGCCTCCTGGCCACCATGAACCCTGGTGGAGATTTTGGCAAGAAAGAGCTTTCCCCTGCTCTCCGAAACCGCTTCACTGAAATCTGGGTCCCTCCTATCAGCGACCTGGATGATTTGAAGAGTATAGTGGTTGACAGGTTTTCAACGCCTGAGCTTGTCATGCTTGCAGATCCAATGCTGCAATTCTGGCAGTGGTTTCAGCGCCACCATGAAACTGGAAGGCTTTTGTCTGTAAGAGATCTCTTGGCCTGGATCATGTATATCAATGTTGCAGAGGCAGACATTGGGAAGAAGGCTGCATTCATTCATGGTGCTTTCCTGGTTCTTCTAGATGGGATTGGGTTTGGGATGGGCTTGTCGAGTGAAGCAGCAAAGCAATTGAAGAGTAAATGTCTGGAGCATTTGTTCCAACTATTGCCTCCGGATGAGAATGGGCTAGTGTCGACCTTTTCTTTTGAAGATTGGGGATTGGGCAGCTCAGTCCCCATGAATGCAGAAGGCAGCAGCTCTTCTCTCCTGGCACGTAGGGACATGTTTGGCATCCACCCTTTTTACATACCCAAGGGTAATAAACCCCCAGTAAGCAGCAGCTTTGCCTTGGCAGCACCTACTACAAGCCGGAACGCTCTGCGAATCTTACGGGCGATGCAGTTGTCAAAGCCTGTACTGTTGGAAGGTAGCCCAGGAGTTGGAAAAACAAGTCTGGTAGCAGCACTGGCAGCAGCCTCAAGCCACTCACTTGTTCGCATCAATCTTTCGGAGCAGACAGACATCATGGATCTTCTGGGTTCTCACTTGCCAGTTGAGGGGGGCACAGGTGCTGAGTTTTGCTGGTCAGACGGTGTGTTCTTGCAGGCACTCAAGGCCGGCAACTGGGTGCTTCTTGATGAACTGAACCTTGCATCACAATCAGTGTTAGAAGGACTCAATGCTTGTTTGGATCACCGAGGGGAGCTTTTCATACCAGAGTTGGGTTGCAGCTTCAAGTGCCACTCTGCTTTTCGTGTCTTTGCCTGCCAGAACCCTTTATCACAAGGAGGTGGTCGTAAAGGCCTTCCGAAGTCATTTTTGAATCGCTTCACAAAGGTGTACATGGACACTCTGTCAAAGGGGGACTTCTTGTTCATTGCCAAAGCTTTGCATCCCTCCCTCAGTGAGCCCTTGCTGCTGAAGATGATTGAGTTCAATGCTCAATTATATGATGATACAATGGTCACACATGCATATGGGAACTCTGGAGCGCCTTGGGAGTTCAATCTCCGTGATATTTTGCGGTGGTGTGAACTTATTGAAGGAGCGAGGGATGGCTTGCATGTGGATGCACCTGAGCGCTTCCTGGATGTCATTTATTTGCAACGGATGCGTACTGCAGATGATCGACGTCATGTTCTCACCCTCTTCCAGAAAGTGTTCAATATACCTCCCAATGTTGACACACATCCTACAGTGTCTGTCTCCCCAGACAGGTTACAGATAGGATTAGCAAGCCTACCTCACAGAGAGGGCCTGTGGTTACAAGGGGACATGAACAAGCAGCTGCAGCTTCTCCCTGGCTTAGTCAACAGATTGGAAGCTGCAATGCACTGTGTTGCCAAGGGTTGGATGTGTATTTTAGTTGGGTCTCCAGCAACTGGTAAAACCTCTATTGTACGTCTATTGGCAACACTAACGGGTAACCCCTTACGAGAATTTTCCCTCTCTACTGCAACTGACACAACTGAGTTATTGGGCTGCTTTGAGCAGTTTGATCTTTTCCGTTGTTGGCAGGAAATGGTGAGAAGTGTTTATGATGCAGTGAAGACTTTGTGTAGCTTTTGTCTTGCTCTGTCTGGTGATAAACTGCAGGCTGATTTGAAGCTCAACCTGGTGAAGAGCTTGCTGGGCTCCTGGACTGCTTTTCAAAAGTGCTCAGCCACCAGTGGTAACAGATGGGTGAGCTTAGAGTTTCAGCCTGATCAGTCAATGGTAAACCCAGTTGCTGTTGATATGCTGCTGCAAACGGTGGAGAAATTGGTGCAAGTTGCTGTTGTGTGCAGGATGCCAGTGGTAAATCCTGATCTGGAGCCCCATACATTATTACACAAAGTGAAAGACTTCAAGGCTAGCATGGGGCAGCAGCAGGGGAAGGCAGGCCAATTTGAATGGGTTGATGGTGGACTTTTGAAGGCAGTTGAACACGGAGATTGGGTGGTGCTTGAGAATGCAAACTTTTGCAACCCAACAGTAAGTTAAAAGTGCTATTGAAGTTTGCTTTTGGTTATGCTCACCTGTGCTGTGCAGAGAATCTCTGGAAACTTGTGGATCAAAATGCTTTATGCTGAACCAGGCAGTGTTTTTTGAGATTCTTTTGGGCAGATGCTTTTGCTTGTGGACTTGAATGGACAATGTAGTCTTGCAAATGCTGTTGTTTTTTGTGCCTCTTCTACTTGAACCAACTACTCCCTGTTTGTTACAGGTCCTTGATAGGCTGAACCCGCTTCTGGAACCAGGGGGTAGTATCATGGTCAATGAGCGAGGCTTGGTGAATGGAGAAGCTATGGTCATCCGAGCGCACCCTAACTTCCGCCTCTTTCTCACTGTTGATCCTAGCCATGGGGAAGTCTCAAGAGCAATGCGTAATCGTGGAGTGGAGCTTTTCATGCTCCAACCTGATTGGTTTCAGTCAGAGACAAAGGAAATGCCAATCTCAGAGGACCTTGTAGGAGGAACTTTCAGTGGAGAACTTGATAGCCTGAAAGTTCTGATCCAGGCAGGAGTTCCAAGGCCCACTCTAGTTCAAGCAATGTGCAAAGCTCACATAGGCCTTCAAACCCTTCCAGAGGTTTCTTCTGGACATATTGTGTCTCTGAGGGAACTTTGGCAGTGGGTCTCACTGCTTCAGCAGCTCCTTGAGAGGGGTTGGAGCTTGGCCTGGTCTTTGCAGTGCAGCTGGGAGCAAACCTATGCACGATGTCTTGCTAGTGCTGAGGTGAGACGAGCAGCTATGGAGAAATTCCAATCCCAGCTTGGCTTGGTGAAGCTTCCAGATGTTGGCAGTTGGCGAGAAGTGGGACTGTGGGTTCCAGGGGGTTGGCCAAATCCATTGACCGTAATGGACTTCTCCTTAAACTCAAAAGAAATAACAGTTCTTCGTGATTGTATGTTTGTTGAGTTTCTTGGGGTGCAGTCCTTTGCCTCAAGCATGGCTATGGAATGGCAGTCATCTGGGGAGAATTTGCAACAGCTTTTGGAGAGGCTCCAAAGCAAGGCAGTTGTAGCAGCACATTTCCCTGGCAGCCTTCTATATCACTATTTGAAGCTAGGGAATGGAAAGCTAATGGAGGCACAGAAGTTCACAGTGTCCTCATGGGATGCAGCAGAGGTCCATCTTACTTTGCGATTTGCTTGCCTTTGGATGATTGAGCAAGCAAGCCATTCTGACTTTGAGCTTCGATTACAGTGGCTTGAGAACTTCTCAATGCAACTGGGATGCTGTGGCCAAGTTCTTGCACTTCTTGTCACTACTTTGAAGAGAGAATCACAGCATCCGGTTCGGCAGCAGCTGGTTGCAGCATGGATAAAGTATGCAGGAGCAGAAATGGAAAATGCACATACTTTCAAGTTGCTGCGACAATTTCCTCCTTATTCTGTTGACACTAAGGATCTGGAACTGGAGAATAGTAGGACAAACTGGGTTCAAGTTGTCTGTTCAGCAAAGAAATTGCAAGCCTTGCGGCACAGCTTGCTGCAGTGGGAAGCAGAGGATGAGGTCTTCACGATGTCTGAAAAGTTGGGTTCGAGTTCTTCAAGCAGCCCAGTTGTGCAATCATATCAGCAGTCAAAGCATCGAGCAGACAAGTCCTTTGTCCCTACGTCACAAATCCCGAGGGCTTTGTTGAATTACTTGTATTATCTGTTCCAGTTTCTCAGACAGCTGGAAAATGAGTTCCTCTCTTTAGAGACTGGATGCATGTGGGATGTTACAACTGATTCCAGCTTTTTACGAGTGCAGGAGTGTCATGAAAGTTTGTGGAGAAACTTGAGCACTTCAAAGTTTGAGGTGGAAGAGTTTTTGTTTTGTTGGAGCTCAATCAAACGGAGCCTGCGACAATTGATTTCACTGCCTGGGATTTGTGGACCTGGTGGTGTCACAAAGAAAGCAGCAAAATTGCAAGATGTGATTCGGATGATTGATGAACCTTTCTCTTTGGGGGCAGATGCTCTGGCAAAACCATTGCTGTGGAAATTTGCTGGCCACCCAGAGCTCCCTCACTCAAAGGAGGTTCATGACCAGGAGCTCCAGGTCATGGCTTTATGTCAGTCATGGTGGAATCCTGTACCAGACATGGAGATGGCATCGATCAGTGCTGATGGCACGGTGCGTCGCCTTGCTATGACAGCCCTGAGTATCATAAGGTGGTTAGGTCAGGTGATTGCAAGCAGGAGAACTGGCAGTCCTGATTCAACTCCTGAGGTTGTCAAGTCTGTTGTTACGGCCTTGGGTTTTAGCAGGGAGGTACAGATGGAGTCACAAGAGATTCACCGAATGCTTCAGGAGAGAGTGGAGGGTGAGAAGAACAGGCTTCCTCCACATCGAAGCTATGACATAGTCCCAATGGTAAAGAACTTTGTGCCTGAAAGTACAAGGAATGGAAATTGCAAATGCATTCTTCAACATGGATCATTTCCAACTTTCCCAACCAATTTTCTGCGATGGCCTACGGCATGGACTCTGTGGTCAGAGCTCCTCCAATGGTTGGACCATCTGAGTTTGCATTCTGATGCAATGCTGCTTTCAGAGGTATCACTTTTAGCAGGGAACATCATTGGGGATGAAGAGGAACTGAGAGCTTCTCTGAAGATGAGGATATCAGCTGAGTCTGTAAATGAGATGATAAACTTTGGACTGTCATGCTCACTGAGATCACCAACAGATTTTGTGCCTCATCAACACTTATTGTGGATTTTGGATGCAACCCAATTGGCGGAGAATGCTGTCCTAAAACCATTCCGGGATACAGTCCATGAGATGTGGTTTTCTTGGCATCAGGCGCTGTGGAGGAATGCTCCAGGATTTGGAGACAATCCTACACACTGGAGCAGAACTGCTGGTCCTCCTCGACTCTTTCAGGCTTCACAAACTGTGCATTTGTCAAGTTTAATGGGACAGCCAGGCCCTGTACGGGACCACCGTGCAAAGCTTGCCCAACTCAATGTTGCATCATTGCATGCTTGGCTAGCTGCAAAGCATCAGAGTAATGGCATCTTCAAGTCCAATTTTGCCAGTGCCAGTGCTCTTTTCCAGCAAGTTATTTTTTCTCACCAAAAGTCATTTAGGTCTGATGACATGGGAACTGTTCATACTGCACTGTCTAACTTTCATGAGGGAGTAGTCAAGGATAAGCAGGATACCTTCTTGAACAGCAAGGACAACATTCTAAAGACTCTGGGAGAGATTTTCCAACGCTCAAACCATACAGAACTGTTGTCTCTAGTACACTCTTTAGTTCTACCATGTTTAGAGGCTTTGTACTTCACCCCTTGGGGAACACTGAGTTCATCTGAGGTCCTGAAGAATCTTGGTCAAGTGTGGTTGCTGATTGGAGAGATGCGCCTTAGGCTGCTTTTACCAGTTGATGGGTGTGACCCAGTTGCTAAGTACACTCACAAGCATACCCACATGTTGAGAAAGCATTCAGAGTTGGAGCTTGAAATCAAGGTGAGGGAAGAGAGTGAGCTTCTCGTCCGAGGCAGCAGACATACAGTGGAAACTCAAGATCTGAGGCTGAATCTTGACAGGATGAATCAGGAGCTGACTGCATTGTCTTTGAAGTTGATCCCTCGTCCATATCCTCCCCAGTTTAGGGACTTTGTCACTGAGGTTCTCCGCTTCCTAAAATCCTCAGTGGATGCAGGAAAGCTGGCTGCCCTTGTCAGTGTGCTATGTGATGACATGCAGATCAGGCAGCCTAGTTCAGGTTACACATTTCAGGAAGTTGCAACTTGGCAGGACAATTCTGCTCAATTCATCAGCTTTCTCTCTTCTGAGTTTTCACATTACAGGGATGTTGTGCAGCCAATCCAGTTGGGCATATATGAACTCAAGCTTGGCTTGTCTCTTACATTGGCAGCATGCTTGCAGGCTGCAACTTTTGGGAAGGAGGGGATCAGTCAGGGGGAGAGTACATTTATGAGATTTCTCTCTTCTCTTATGGAATTCCCTTTGGCCCGAAGTTTGCAAGTCTCTCAGATTGATGTGGGTTTTGGAGATGCATCTAGTGAAGAATTCATGGCACAGTATAGCTCGTGCACACAACTGGTTAACAATGCCACTGAACAGATCTTGTCTCAGGTTGCAAGGGTTCAGCAACCAAGCTCAATTCCTGGAGAGGTTCTCGAGTTAGAATTGAAAGTCATGGTGATGCGAGTTGCACTACTGCGCATGGGGATTGAGATTCAACAGGATGGGGTCAAAAGCAAAGGTGTCTTGGGTATATTGGAGACTATCTTCAGCTCCTTAACACTCTTATGGTCAGAAATCAGAGAACGTCAAAATGCAAGAAACAAGGAGGATGAGGAGTTGGTACGTTTTAGCAGTCGCACTCACACTATGGAAACAGAAGCTCAACTTGATGAGGCATCCTTTCGTGCCATGTTCAAAGATTTCACATCTGAGTTTAGGGGCCTTGATAACAATCCTGCCTTTGCCAGTGCTGAGGACGATGACAGGCGTGCTGAAGCAGCAGTGAAAGAAGAGTTGGTAGATGAGGGAAAACAGAGAATCGACAAGGCGTGGCTTGCAATTCAGGAGCCTCTTCTGAACGATGTTGTTGTAGTACACAAGCAAATATTTGGAAGTAAGACTGTATTTCAGGATTGCCAAATGCTGGACAAAGAGAGGGTGGATGCATTCACTTTGGCATATGACACAGGCAGACGCTTAATCGAAGCTGTGGGGCATTCAGTGCCTGCAAAACTGGATGACCAAGTCATGGCAGCAAATCTGATGAGACTAAGCCTTGAACACCAAAGCCTTGGAGAAATTTCTCAGAATACCAAGCACAACATTTATAGAGATTCAAATCCCCCAGAGATGGCACTGATTCTTGATCCATTGGCAGGCTTTGTGGAGCGAGTGGGCATATTGTTGGAGCAGTGGCCGGAACACCCAATCTTGGAACAGCTCCTGAACATTGCAAAAGCTCTTCTATCTATTTCTCTTGAAGCACCAGTGATGAAGGCAGTGACAGGAGTGGAGCTACTCCTGGCAAAAGCTCAACTCTGGGAAGAGAATGCAGCCAACCATGTATCAATAGGCAAGGAGATGAATGAACTGATGCGGCTAGTGAGGCGGTGGCGCAAACTGGAGCTTGAAGGCTGGCCTGCACTGCTGGAGAGCACCCTACGCCAGCATGAAGCAAATGCAGAAAAGCTTTGGTTTTTTCTCTATGGTCTCCTTCATCGACAATGGGGTGAGGAACCTGAGGCAGATATTGAAGCAACAACTGGAAGCCTAGAGGAATACATGCAAACATCCACGATTGGGGAGTTTCAGAAACGCTTGGATCTCCTGCTTGCTTTTCATGGCCAGTTTTCTGCAAAGGAGAATGGAACTTTTGTCCAGGTTCTTGCCAATGTTCTCTACAATGTCTGGAAGTACTACATCCAGTTCTTGCCTGCAGTGCAGGATATGCTGTCAACAGGTAGGGGCCCCATTGAAAAGGAGCTGAAGGATTTTGTCAAGCTTACAAAGTGGGAGGATCGTGGTTACTATGCATTGGCCCTCTCAGCAGAGAAGACACATCGCAAACTTCACAAACTTATCCGCAAATATGATGATCTCCTCAAGCGACCTGTAATTGAGCTGTTAATGAAACAGTCCTTGCGCATGGGCAGTCAGATGTTGACCTCACTGAGTTCATCTCAAGTCACTGAACCTGCACTTGTCTCAGGGCAGGAAGAGTCAGAGGATATTAAACTAGTCTCTGAACCACTTGGAGTCCCAGTGGTTGGGGCTTTTGAGGTGGATGAGTGGGGTCAGTATTGCAGGGAGAAATTAGCTCAAATGACGACTCTAATCTCTACAATCCCTCTGGAGTTTCCAGAGATAAAGCGGCTACCATCACTCATTTCCAAGATGGGTAGCTTTATAGGTGCTGAGGTGTTCCTGCCCAGTGACCGATGCAGGGCCCAACAAGAAGGGGTGGATGCACTTGGAATGCTTGGGTTGGCAGTAATCACCCGGTCTGCGGAGTTGCGCCAAGGAGAGAAAAGGCTAGCAGTGAAGAAGAAGGCACTTGCTGATCTACTGAAAGTGTTGCGCCAGATTGGTCTCTCACATCATAAATCATCTGTGCCGAAGGATAAGCGTAGTCCAAAACAATGGTTCCAGGAGCCTCCTTTTGATGTGGGAGTATTGCTTGATTGCTGGACAGGAAGGAAACCTGTAGGAAAGCTAGAAACAGGAGGAGACTTGGACAAATACTTTGGCTCAAGCTTGATCAATACCAGCTCCATGGTTTGGAGGCAGGCAAATGACTATTACTATAATAATATTGCACTTATGCAGCGTCTCTGGCAAAAGGCGCTGGATTTCAACAAAGCACTCAGCTTGCGGGAAGTGGAGGTTTCCACAAGGTACATGGAGCATCTGCTTTATTTGCAGCGCAAACAGCGCCGCACAGCCTATGAATTCACCACAAAACTTATGCAACTCATGAACTTGACAAGTCTCTTAGCATCCTTTGGTGCTGGTCAATCTCCTTTGCCACAGCAGCAAGCGTCACTGAGGTGGTGGATGTGGCAGCAAAAGAATCTCCTTGACTTGCTCTGCCATGCATCTGCAGAATCAGTTCTTCTTTTCAAAACATCTGAAGCTTTGCAGAGGTGCCCAACTGAGAGTAGTATACCTTGTGAAGCCAGCTCTGTAAAGGCGATGCTTGCAACACTCTTGACCAACTTGGAAGACTGCAAGAGAGCTCTTGACCAGCATCTTGGTGGGGGAACTGACATAGTGTATTCAAGTTGGGAGAAAACATGGCCCCTGCTGATCACTCCTATCATGCTCAAGTCTCTCTCTGAGAACTTCATCATTCTGAAAAAAACACAGACACAATTCCTCAACATTTCATCTCAGAATAGTGGCAACCAAGTCCCAGGCCTGCGTTCGTTACAAGGCCTTCTCAGCAAGGGGGTTGAGTTGTCAGAGAATTTTGAGGCAGAGATGAGCAGAGAATGTTTCGAGAAAGGAGATCAACATGAATTCACACCGTTTGTGAAGCAGTTTGGGATGGTAGTGTCAGAAGTGCTTGTGGCAGTCCAAAAGCTCAGAAAGACAGAAACATATGTCTCACATGATACTGACAAACCCATTGAAGTGGATTTTGAAATTCTAGGGACAATCCAATTGATGGATTCTGCAATCACCATGCAGATGTCAGCTTTGCATCTAGATCAGATATATGCCTCTCTTATTAGGACTGTATCCTTGGCTGCAGAGACTTTGGATGCCAATGTGATCACTGGCAGTGATGCTCCAATGAATATAGGGAAGCTGTTGGGTTGTATCCATATCCCTGTGGAGATGCTGCAGGCTGCAGGAATGCAGATCTTGAATGACTATGTGGCCCTGCAGAAGACTGTGTCTAAGCTTGGATATATTCTGTCCAATCTATTCAACTCACTGTATACAGAAGGGTTTTGCATCACCAAGGAAGAGGAGAGTGGTGAAGCAGGTGGTGAAAAATTTGAGGATGCTGATGGAACAGGAATGGGTGAAGGAGAAGGGAAGAAAGATGTAAGTGATCAGATTGAGGATGAGGACCAGCTGATTGGTACCTCTGAAAAGAACGAAGATGCGCCAACAGCTGATGGTGCAGAGAAGAAGGGTGAAAAAGGTGTAGAGATGGAACAGGACTTTGATGGTGACATGCTTGATCTCAGTGAGGATGAGTCAGATGAGGACATAGACAAAGAAGAGGATGAAGGGAAATTGGAATCACAGATGGGTGAGACTGGTGAGAAGAGTGAAATTGTCGATGAACAGTTGTGGAATGATGATGATGATGAGAATGATGGAGGACAACATGATGGTAAAGAGAAGTATGAGAAAGAGGCCCCAATTGCAGGTGCAAGTTCTGAGGATCTGGAACTTCGTGCCAAGCAGGAAGAAGAAGACAAAGGTGGTGAAGGAAAAACACCACAGAAGGAGGAGGCTGGAAAGGATTCTGAATCAGCAAAAGCACAAGACATTGAGGAGGAACAGGGGGTGGCAGAAACTGATGAGGCTGGGATGAATCAAGAGGAGGCTTATGAAGACCCAAGTGGGGTAAAACCACGGACTGAAGAAGAACTTGAACTACCAGAGGATTTGAATCTAGATGGTCAAGGGGAGGAGGATGAAGACATGGAAGCTGATGAAGATATGGGAGGTGGTGAGAAAGACTTGGGGGGCGTTGATGCAGCGATGGAGTGTGATGAGCAGGAGGTAATGGATGATGATGAGTCCAAGGGGCTCCCTGATGGAGGAGGCAAAGTTGAAGAGGAGCATGGAGAGGAATCTCAAGAGGAAGGTCCAGAAACAGAGCAAGAAGCCAATGTTGAGGAGGAAAAACATGATAATGAGGGGGGAACTAAGTCAAAAGAAGAGAAAAGAGTGGAAGGCAGTGAAACTGTGGATGGGAGTGACCATCATGGAGAAGGTCTCTTGAATGAGAAGGCCATGCCAGAGTCACAAGACATCCCAGCCCCAGATTTCCAGTCAGATTCAAGAGCAAAGGGTGGTGCAGAGGCATCTGCTGCAATATTTGGCAGCAGCGGAGATCAAATGGACATTAACATCAATGAAGCAAAACAGCAGATGGGGGACACTGAGGCTTTACCAGATCAAACAACATCACAATTGCAACAATCAGCTATTGAAAATAGCAGTGGGGATAAAAGTTCCTGTGTGTCAAACCCTGCTCTGAACTCCAAGGCAACTCCAAGCCTGGACAAATTAGAAGCAAATCCGTACAGAAGACTAGGAGACGCATTGAAGCAGTGGAAGGAGATGGTGCAATTACAGGATGCTAGCTCAGTACCTGATGAGGACATGGTACCAGGAGAAGAATTGCCTGATGGCACAGAGGAAGATAAGGGAATGTATGAGTATGTTCAGAAGGAGGAGAAAGGGGGTGCTCAAGCTCTGGGTGCAGCAACAGACGACCAGCTAGCTGAAAGCCAGAGCCAACAGCAGAGACCCCAAGATGTGGATATGGAGGACACAACCAATGATGAGCCACTGCCACCTAGTCTGGATAAACTACAACTTGAGGAAGAAATAGATGACAAGGATATGGAAGGAGTCCAGGCAACCCAACTTAGCACGAGCTTGAAGAAGGGAAGGTCACTTGATATGAATCAGGCAAGGGTTGAAGAGAACAAAAAAGCTCCCCTGAGTACCACCCTTGAGGAGTCACAGCTTGAGTTTGAGTTGGAACAGCGAACCAAGGGACATGACAGCATTGTCTCCCTTACATCCTTAGCTGGAGGCCCTCAAGTTGATCAGCAGGTGATGAACTCCAACAGCCAACTAGACGTCCAATCCTGGACTGAAGAGGAACTGAGAGATGTCCGGAAAGATTTGGAAGTGAAGATGAGAGAAGGGGACGGCACCGGAGAGTCTGCAAGAGTGATGTGGCAGAAGTTTGAGCAGTTGACGGTCCGCCTCTCTCAGGAGCTGGCAGAGCAGCTACGTTTGATTCTGGAGCCAACCTTGGCAGCAAAGCTGGAGGGGGACTATCGATCTGGTAAACGTATCAATATGAAGAAAATTATACCCTATGTGGCCAGCCAGTTCCGGAAGGATAAGATATGGCTCCGACGGACCAAGGCCAGTAAACGGCAGTACCAGGTTGTCTTGGCTATTGATGACTCTAGGAGTATGTCAGAGAGTCACTGTGGCCACATTGCATTGGAGGCACTTATTACAATCTGTAGAGCCATGTCACAGTTGGAGATAGGTCAAATGGCAGTAGCAAGTTTTGGAGAGAAAGGGAATGTGCGTCTTTTACATGATTTTGACCAGCCCTTTTCTAGTGAAGCTGGGCTGAACATGGTTTCACAATTCACCTTCCGGCAAGAGAATACCATTGCTGATGAGCCAATGGTGGATTTGCTGCACTATCTGACACACATGCTAGATTTTGCTGCCAGGCATGCCACAGCACCTTCAGGTCAGAACAATTTGCAACAGCTGGTGCTGATTCTTGCAGATGGGCGCTTTCATGAGAAGGAGAGTTTGAGGAGGTGTGTAAGGGATGCAATGAATCGAAAGCAACTCCTGGCATTTCTTGTGTTGGATAACCCTCAAGAGTCAATTCTGGACATGCAGTCTGTCTCATTCTCAAATGGAGCTCCGTCCTTCTCAAAGTATCTTGATGCCTTCCCCTTTCCTTACTACATTCTTCTGCGTGATATTGAAGCACTCCCACGCACTCTGGCTGATCTTTTGCGACAGTGGTTTGAGTTGATGCAGCGGTCAGCTTCATAGTATGTTGTCTGTTACAAATTTGCAGCTTCTGCAAAATGATGACAAACTTGTATATTACCTGTCCTCCCACACTTCAGGTGATTCCATGAACAGTTCTCTTGATCATTCTTTCATGATTCACATTTTCTGCAGTAGAGGAGATTGAGCATTCCAATCTTATAGAAGGCTGTGTTCAATCCTTAAAATTAGAACTAATGCTGGCAAACACATACCCTTCTCAGCTGTGGAAAGATTGACAAATGACCTATCATGGAAGAACTCAATGAGAGCTGGAAGAGCTTTGTCAAATGGGATTGTGATGTTTTGCAGAGCTGGGTTCAGGTGTTGATCTGAACTGATTACTGTAAGGAAAATTCTCACTTCAAGTTGTAGGTGAGGATGTGATTTTGAATGTGCATGTGAGACCCTTTGGGACTGTAATTGCTGTAAGCAAGCTCATGTAAACCCACCACTGTGAATAGATAGAGAGATAGTGTTTGAGATATCCAGGCAGTGTTGAAAACACTTTTTCATGAGATTCTCTTGTCATCTTACTATCCTGGAGGTGGCAGTAGATAGTAGTTAAGGTTTGAAAATGACCTGAAGCAACTGCAAGACTGTAACTTCTTGCAATTTGTCATATGTAGAATTTAGGGTCGGGGCTCAAAGGCTGAAGGTTTGAGGGTTGAGGAAGATGTTGAGGAAGACCTTGGCTTTGAAAATCTCTTGTCCAACTCTAAACTCCCTATCTATAAAATGCACATAGTGGAAGTTTTCTTGGGAAATTTACCAAAGTAGGGGAAATTCATCATGGAAGATCCTAAGGAACTTCTTGAGGATCTAAAGGACTGACTGAAGTAAAATGTCTGCAATTTTGACTCCATAATACATTTTCATTCACCACAATTGGCTTGACGATTGGGGAAGTTGGTGTGATCTGGCAAGTTAGCGGTGTCATGGGAAGGTGTGAAAAGAGTAAGGAAATGGAGTTGTGTATACAAACTAAGAGTACAATATGCTTGTAGCCAAATTTTATGTAGGGGGTTACCTTCTCTAACTACAAAGTCGTTACATATGATATTATTGATGCACAATGTTTCCTCCTATTTGTTCCTTAGACTAGGTAGCATGATTGAAATGTGGTGTCAGGAACTTTGGTGTCTATCATTTGTAACCTAGTATGATTGAAATGTGGTGTCAGGAACTTTGGTGTCTATCATTTGTAAGTGTCATGCCGAGAACATCAACACAAGGGATGCAGAAGGGGGAGAAGTGAGATTTGGGACAAGAAAATTTGTCAATTACTATCACCACACTAATGTTACTCTTGTAGAGAATGTGTAAGAGTAACATTAGTGTGCTTTTGAACAGCATGGCCTAAAAGTTGAAAAGAACACAGTTGAAGAAAATGGAGATGCACACATAAGTTGAAAAGACAATGTTACTGAAGGATCACAAGTTGGAATTGCAAAGCTAGTGTATTGGGGAGAATGTAAAGTTAGAAAGGGTAGTGGAGGTAAGGTTGATCTGCAACCTCCATTACCCTTGGTAGTGTTCTTGAAGTTTTGCTTTCTACACAATGCAATGGATGTTATGATTCATCTTTTTTCTTGTCTTTTCAACTTGCATACACATTTCCATCCCTCATAGTCATTGTTTGTTTTGTTTGGTCTCAAATTTTTATTGAATATATTTGTAGTTTTTTTAATGAGTGACAAAATGGGGTGCTGACTGCATGGATTCTTTTAGCTCACTATATGAACATCAATTTATGATGTTTGCAAGTACAACATAGTCCCTCGGGGAAGTAAGTTTGGAACTCTTGAAGGAAGCAATTGTGATGTGCCCTCAAAAGCTTGCCAATGGTATGAAATTAATTCTTTGATACCATGTTTTACCCAAGACTTTCAAGCTTTGGGCATGCTCCTTAGCTCCTTGTGCTATGACACAAAGGTCATGTGAGAGTTCAAGTTTCCAAGACTTTTTCAACTTTGGGGCCATTCCCCTAGCTCCTTGTGTCATGAAGAGAGGGTTGTATTGGAGGTTTGTGCAAAAGCTTTGGGATAATATGAAAGGACGAAACATTTCACATTCATCTCTTTCTCACATCAATTACACAAACCAAAATAAGAAGACATTTAGTATAATTACAACCAAATTTGGGACATCTAACAACCACAAACTCATATTGAACTTATCGGCCTCTTCTTTATAATATACTTTGTAGCTCACTGGATAGGAGTGATGTTTCAATGGCACTTTCCCAAAATTACCAAAAATGAGAATTTTTACAAAAATTGGTTTTTCATTCCCAAATTGAAACTTTGGGACACCATAACTTTCTCACAATGTATATAATGAGATGAGTTAAAGCTATATTTTGTAAAACTTTTGAAAATATAACGTTTCGATTCCATATCAAGCTCTTCAATAAAACATGAATTGGTACTCCAAATGACACTTTAAGTGAATAGGAGATAAATTTTTCATTTCTCATTGTGATTCTCCAAGTGGCCATAACTTCTAACTATAATTTTTTATTTGACAATGCAAGCTTATCACATTGTAGCTCACATTGACACCTTTTTCATGGATTTAAAGATCATTTGATTCTCCAAGTCTTGCCCAAAAAATTTTGAAATTTCACAAGAGTTCAAATTTCAAAAGTGGCTTGAAGGTTTCTCCCTTGCAGTAGCACACATGTCCAACTCACATTGGGAGTGTCTTTGAGCCAAGTCAAGGTTTGTGTTTATTTTTTATTTTGTTTTGTTTCAATGTTGGTTGTGATGCTTGAGCCCAAAGTTAGGGTCATGACAAATTAAGCAAATGATCATATTATGATTAATGAAAAGATATTTGACATCATAGAAAGTTTCACATGGATTTTATTCCCCCAAAGAAGCCCAACATATATTAGATGTAAATAAATCATTATTCCCAACCAATGTTTTTTTTTTCAATTTTGTGATGTGGCCACATTAGCAATCGTCCCTAGGAAGATTTAGCTAGGTTTGGTTATAGGACATATGGGAAGCTAATTTTTTTAATATCCCTACTACTTTTTAGCTACATGTAGGACCACATAGTCTAAATGTGGTGATCTGAGCTTTTTCACTACTTTTTTGGCAAAACAATTGAATTTTTTTTCACAAAACGCTTCGAGAAGCTCATAATTCAATTTTAAATATTGTAACAATGTAAATTTTTGTGTAATTTTTTTTTACTATTCCCAAAAATAAAAAATAATATTATTATTATTATTATTAATTTTCATTTTTTTAAAAATTATTTTTCAACCTACATCAATAAAGTTTTCATTTCTTTCAAACTGGCAAGGAAATTTTTTGAGGAAATCAAAGAAATTGACAAGGGAAGATCTTGAGAAGTCTTTGATGAAGGTGTTGGATCTATAAATTAACATGAAGGTGATTGAAAAATATATATTAACATTTGAGAAAAATTGGGAAGCATGAGAATCAAAATGAGAAAAAACCTAAACATTTGAGAACATTTCAAAAGGGAGATAATAAGCACCCCTTAACAAGCATTATTTAGTGGAAAAAGTGGCTCACATTGCTCAAAACCTAGTTTTTGTTATAGGATTTGATTGTTTTGACCTTATGGTCATTTCAAATGAAAAAAAGGATCATTCCTTTTTAGTGTTCAAATTTATGATGTTGGTTGGTATTTTCTCCTTCATGTAAATGTGTTGGTTGGTTCATGGCTTTTTGGCCAATCCTATAAATAGAAATTCATGGTTCAATGATATAGTAAATGAACTTGGAGGTTTCACAAGGTAATTTAGCATAAATTGGGGGGCATGGGAATTTTTAAGATAAACTTCAAAGGAACAATTAGGAGGGAGCTTTCAGAAAGGGCTTACACAAACACTTTAAAAGGTAGTCCAATCTTTCAAAAGTGTCATATAAGGGAAAATGTGGGAGTAGAACATCAATGGGAGGTAGGTCAATGTCATCCAGAAGGAAAACAAGGAAAATCGAGCTTTAAAGCTAGCAATATGGTAAATTAAGTTGTAGAGTGAGGATTGAGGATATGTCATCTCTTAAAAAGTCTAATCATGTTTTTATGATACATAACACCAAAAGAAAGCCTTCCCCATTCTAGTTTTAAATATAATTTAAGAAGGCATGAAGGCTTTTAGATAGGACAATGTAGCAACATTGAAAGACTTGGATATAATGCCTTGGGTTCAAACCAAGACCATGAAAATAAACAACACATCAAAATGACAAATGCAATTTGCCTCCCATAGCCATAGTAAAAGTAAAGAGAAAATGATCACACCCTTTTCTATAAACAAAGATGCCACAACATTAGTTAGACCCCTTAGGCCTAGGAGGATTAACCATCATATAGATAGAAACAATTGTCACAACACAACAACAATTCTAACAAGAGAAAATAAAAACTAAGGAAGACATGTATCTAATATTTACTTTCCCCTAAGAGGCGCTAGCAAACCTTAGCATCCAATGCCAAACCTTGAAAAAAGTTTCACTAGTTAGAATGAAAATATTGAATAGTTAGGCAAAGGAAAAATTGCATAAGTCTTTTAGACAATCAACAATGAAGGAAAAGGGATTCTTTGAAATACAATTTGAAAACTTTTGGCAAGCATTGGAGTTGGAACAAAACCTTTAGACATGGATTAGATTAGAAATGCATGCATTCTCTCAATTATAGTCAAGGCTAACATCAAAACATCACACTTATATATGTTAATGGAAAGAAAATGTTTTGCCTTCAAGCCCATAAGTTGTTTCAAGTTATAACCAAAAAGGATTAAATCTTGGGAAAATCAAGTTTGATGCATATGACATAGTAGGGTGCCATGGAAGTCATTCTTAATGCTAACAACAAAGTTAAACCCTTAATGTAGTACCAAGAAGCAAGTTTGACGTATAAATGGCAAGCATGTGTAACTAGAGGTAACATTTATTATATTCTTGCAATAATCCAAGTCAAGGAAGAGATGATGTTTCTAGCCAATCCAAAGCATTTTTCTTGGAACCATACCCCATATTGTTTCAACAACCTCCCAATCATGACATCAAATTCCTTGGTCAAAATACAAGGAGACATCCAAGCATGGTTAATTTAGACATGGTTACAAAAAACCCATGAATGGACCCAAAGAATGATTTAACAAATAGAGCTCTCATAAACCTAAGCTTTGGGACAATAGCCCCATTGAATATTCTAAACTCCCTTCATGTAAAAGGACCAATTTAACATAGCCTCCCCAAATGTGTAGTTTTCTAGGATAGGGATGGCATGAACTCGCGAAAGGAGCATAAAGCCACTTTTTGCCAAAGTTAATTCACAATTAAAAAGTATTGTAGCAACATAAACTCTCAACTAGAGATTGTGTAAACAAGGTGGCCAACATCCAATTCAAAGGAGGTACCTCCTTTTGGAATGAGGTAGTGTTTTTAGCCACAATAGACCACTTCAAAGGAATAGAACTATAATTTTCAATATAAGAGCATGTTAAAGGTAGAAATTCCACCTAGATTAGTTAGTCCTATGGACATCCTAGTAACTAGATAGTCACTAGTGATAGATTACTTATTGCCCCTTAGTTTATCTTGAAGATGAAGCCATTAGCATTAATTGATCCATTGAGATGGGTGATTAATATTTGTTTACAATTTATTGGGAGGGATTTGTGAATGAATTAGGATATGGGAGCCTATTTTGGTGGGAGAAGTGTGGACCTTGTGTGATCTTGTGAAAGGGAAATTTGGATATGAACCCTTACCATTTTTGTATGGAATTTTGGAGGAATGCAAGGGAGAATGTTGTATGAAAAAAGAGTAATGCAAGTGTGAGTAAAGACTAAAAAACCTTGTGTGTATCATGTGGTAGAATTTTGTTCTATTTTGTTCTTGATTTACTTACTTTCTAGTATGATAGTAGTTGAATATTGTAAAATTTTATGTAGTTCTCATATTAGTTTATTCTACTTAACTATATTATACATAAAATTAGCCTTTTGGAGTATGGAAGCTTCTTAAAAAGTAATTGTTGCAAGACGATAGAAGTAGTTTGTAGACAATTTGGTGGAAGGTAATAGCTCATGCAGGTAAGGTAGTTTGGTGGAAATCATTTGCATGTTGGCTTACTAGACCAACAACTTTCTCAATTACTAAAGTGTGGGGCTAGAAGATAGTTAGTTACCTTCCTACCTTCACCATGAATAATTAGAAATTCTAGTTGATTTTGTTTTTACTTCATTTTTAAAATTTTATGTTGGAAGGTAGGGCTACTTTCCCCATGGCAATCATTGAAGATTGTCTTCCCCTTTGTAATTTTTGAAATTTTTGCTCTATATAGTCCATGGTATTATAGATTACCATATTACACATTCTAAATCAACACACAATTGGCAATTGACATCATAAATGTTTAGGGTTTTAACAACACATGTCTAAGAACCAAACTTTGGACTTAGATTTTCAACTATGAGCTTCCCCCTACAAAATGGATCAGGGTGATTGTGATCAAGGTGCAATCACAGTTGGGGTACACAAAAGGAATGTCTCGCCCCAAAATCATTCTCAAGACATTACTTTGAATGACCATTACATTTACAAAATAATTTATTTGGTAGATTTTCTTTTTTCATTAGATATTCACTTTTTTATGTATTAAATTGGTGGTGATTTTTTATGATTTGGATGATTAAAACATGTCCTTAAGTGTCTTAAACTATGTCCCACTACGTAGTTTTATAAAAAATGACTCAATAGGATTAGCAATATTTGTTCAAATTGTTCCATATTTTACCATAAATAGAATAAAATATGTTCTATATGATGACATAAATTTTTAGTATGGTAAATCACCAAATTTTGTGGAATTGATGATAGATCTTGGATTTTTTCATAAAACGGATGCGTTAATAAGGACAATCGGATTAATTTTGTTAATTAAAAATTTACATTCCAAAGGTTTGGAAAGAAGTATAAAAGATGTGAGTGCAAACAAAAAGACATTATTTGATTTTTATAAGGCTTTGACACTCCAAATGAAAGTATGTCATTCTAAAATGTCTAAGTAATCATGCATTCCTTTTTGGTTTATACTTAAACAAGACATTCAAAATTTGTTCAATGGATTTGAATAATTTATCATAACATTTATTGATTGAAAGCCTAAACATACGTGTCCCCCTTTCATTGTTTAACATGTTTGAACATTCATTTTGCTAAATCCTTAGTTTAGGACTCAAGACACATGACAAATGGGTGTCATGGTTCTTGTTATTGTACCCTAGTCGTCATTGCACCCATCATAGTAGAGGACTTCAATGTCATTGAATCCCTAGAGGATAAATTAAGGGCTAGCCAACAACATGAGTCCACAAAAAGGAGCAAAATGCGTGGGAGAAATTGGTTTTTTAACTTTAGGTGCAAAACGACAATATTTTAGATACCATGGTAAAAGAACCCCAAAATTATCCTGAATGGATTTATAATTTCCAAGTCCAAATTTCACCAAATGGATTTTAATAGGTTTAGCCAGTTTTTTTTTTTCAATTTTGTGATGTAGCCATAGTGGTGAGCATCCCCAGACAGATTTCAATTTAATTGACAACACTCTTTCTCCAAAAAAGAAAAACAAGAAAATGGAGAAATTTGATCAATTTTTTTGGTGAAAAAAAGGTTTTTTGCCAAAAAAAAAAAAAAAAAAGAGAGAAAGAAAACTAGTGTCACCTTGATTCCACTTGAGCAAGCTTCACCATGATTCCACTTGAGCAAGCTTCACCATGACCCCACTTGAGCAAGCTTCACCATGATTCTCAACTTTTAACTTCACCATGATTTCAGCTAGAGATTCAACATGATTATCAGCTTTGAGCTTTGTTTGTATTGGATGTGATTATTAAGAGTACTATATTTGAGTACACCTATGTGATGTAAGTTCAGGATGATGTTGAACACATTTTTTAAAGTGCACACGATCCAAAAATGGAACTTCCTATATTGTCAACGTTGGAGTGGCGAATGAGCACTGTGACACCCTTTTCGTAGATTGAGTATTACTTTCATAAACTTGGCATCAACATCACACTACTGAGGGCTCTTTTGTCGCGAGTGAATGAGATCATTTTGGCAACTGTGAGAGGTGTGCTTTTTTTTGACACAGATCTTTCAAAGGTTTTCTCAACTACAATAGGGCCAGCCAGCCATCATCATCTAAAAACCTTATTGCATTCATGAGGTTCTTTTTGATCAATTATGTACTTACGCACAGAAGGCTAGGAATTACATTGGAATGGATTGTTTCTCCAGATGCTAATAATGTTACAAAGGTGCGTGAAGCCCACATCTGAAAGGAAGCAATTCCCTTGTTTAATTTGTTCAATTGAAAACCAATTCAATTTGTTCTCTCTCTCTCTCTCTCTCTCTCTCTCTCTCTTTAAAAGGCCATGGAACAAAATCAGCTGCCCTCAGATCTACAAGACCATAAAAGTGAGCTCTAGACATTTAAGATGGTAACTTTGGAGGGATCCAGCATAAATCAGAACTAACAAGAATGAGATTGCAGAGACAGCTTGAAACCAACATCATGTCCATTCCAGAGAAACCAAAACTAGCACTGTAACAAAAGAATGAGATTGCCAGGACATCTCTGAAACTATTATCACGATGTCAGTCCAGCAAAACCAAAACTAGCGTGGCAAGAATGAGTGCAATGACAAACCAAAACTAACATGACAAGAATGAGTGCCATTAGAATAACCTCATGAGTGCCTCTCACTCGCAAAGTATGATGAGACCTTCTGGCACATTCCCAGAGGCAATGGGAAGAGTCCAGATGATGATATTGAAGACCAGAAATCCAGAGACTTGCCTACTAATGCTCAGAAGGAGTCTGGAGAATCCTTTTCACAGCTCAGGGGTTAGGGTTCAGGGTTCAGGGTTCAGGGTGTAGTGCATGACAAGAAAATGTAGATGTATACAGCTTTGAAGAAGGTAAGGCTAATGTGCTGTGTATACAGTAGTAGTACTACTACACACCCTCTTTTTCTCATGGAAAGACATACCAACCTTAAAAAGAGTCTTCAGGAACTACTTCATGGACCGGATTAAATGTGCCAGGCACACTCCTATATATGCTCAGAAGGAGTGGAGAGAATCCTTTTCAAAGCATGACAAAGAAATCCAGATGTATGTAACGTTGGAGAAGGTGAGGTTAATGTGCTGTGCGAGTACCTCAGCAAAGCCCATGACTGGATTCTTTGAATCCCATAACGGTTTCTGACATCTGTGTAAGAGTGCAATATATATAGCCCCTTCCGACATAAGAAGCTTCTCACCTTTCTAGTCCAAATTTTTGGGTTGAAGTTCATAGACCAGAGTATGTCATGCACAAGCCTATACAAGAGACCCAAGAGTCGAACATTGTGCATTCCTGCTTATGAGGTGCTGGCAAGGCGATTAGTTTATGCTTGTACATTTTGGACTTCTTCCTATCTAATGACTGCATTCTTCGTCTGTTTGTTGTCTAGTTCGAACGCCATGCCTATAGTTAATGGTTTTATCTCTAGTATAATTGTCTAGAAATAACTCAATGTAAGAACATGTTGACTTCAGACTTTCTTTTCCAAAAAAATTCCTTTGTACACTTTCGCCCTCAAACTCTTTTTTGTTTCATCTTCACCTCAAACAGAAACACTGCTCATGGGGTGAATACAAAAACGGATTTGTAGGTCATATCATCAATTTGCACATTTTCAGACATTGAATTTTAGTGGATATTGAATTTGCATGGATTCTCTAGACGAAAATTTTATCGAAGCAAAATCTCTTAAAAGTCAAGACAAAGTTTGCCTGGGTCTTCTGTTAGATTGCGTGAACCATGCGCATGACGAACCTTTCAGCAATTCCTCATCATCGCATGGAGGTAGGAAGACAATTCCTGTTTACATTATTAGGACCCCGTAAAGGGAAAAGGTGCGCCAGCCCAGGAAATAGTGCAATACCAAGGCGACGCGCGCGAGCCCAGGTAGCAAGCTACCAGACGAACCCGCCCTGGAAAAAAATTAGATTAATATCATGAGACTCGATGAGCCTCGTATCAGATATTAAACTGATAAGAACAGATACTACACTTGATCTTAGCCAAAAGGCCGAGAAAGGTATGAGACTGATTGGGTCGGATTGAGGTATATATACTTCGATCTTATGCAGGTTTCGACAAGCAATATGGGATGAAGAAAGACATTGGCCGTCTGGGTGCAGAGCTAGTTTCCAAGGTTTTGGTAGTACAAGGAAAACTCCGGTGATCGGCCAACCGGAGCTTGCTCAAATTCTTACATGATGCCAAACTCACAATACCAAGGGTATTTATACATGTGTTCGTTCATCTCTTCCATGAGGAAAATGAGGGTGTGTAGTAGTAGTAGTAGTAGTAGTAGTAGTAGTACTGTGTACACAGCACATTAACCTCACCTTCTCCAACGCTACAATATATCTACATTTCCTTGTCATGCACTACAGAATTTTGCAAAAGGAGTTTCTCAACTCCTTCTGAGCTTTATTAGCCAAATCTCTTGACTGATCGCTCGCCCACATCCTGATGGATCCTCTAGCTTCCCATTGCCTCTGGAAGTGTGGCACAAACTTGGACCTGATGTTCTGATCATATTTCGTGAGTGACACTCATGAGGTTAACTGTAATCTTACTCATTCTTGTCATGTTCATTTTAGTTTTGACCGGTGACATCTGTTATACCAATTTTTGTGATCAAGTCTTGAAAGCTTGGAGATTGCCATGACGACTTTTGTTGATGTAGAGGTTTGGGAATATATATGCAGTCTAGTATTGAGAGGCTAGAAATGATGTGAATTGAGTGTAGATGAATGTGACTAATAGAGTTCTGATCATGGTCCTGGTGTTGGGTGGCTGCAGACAATACACCATGCACAAGCCTATATTGGAATCATGTATATGAGACTAACATGGGTCCATTCCTGCTTTTGAGATGCTGGCTCTCGGTCTATGAAATATGGTATTACATTCTGTCTTTCTATAAACCTATGACTGCACTCTGTCATCTGTTTGTTGTCTAGTCCGAATGTCATGCTTATAGCCAATTTTACCTCTAGGATGTAATGCACAACAGAAACATGTGCCATGAGACCACATCAGAAATGGAAACTATTCAACTCATAGATGGTCCACCTCATAAAAAGTCTTTCAATACTAGGCTGCATACATATTCCCAGACCACTAGTACTGGAATTACTTTGGCAGACATCCTTATACTGACCTCAATGCTTTCAAGCCTCATTCACACAAACTAGTTTGACAGTGATCACCAGTCCAATTACAGCAACATAATTGCTCTCACCACAGCAAAGTGAATGGAGAGAAACCCAAAACCAATCCAATACAGACATCTAAGCTTTATCAAAGCATAATAATCTAAAGGAGTATCCATAAATATTTGCTCATTAGCACTCTCATAACCATCACTTGACAAGCAAAAGAGAGTGGAAATGCTACAGAGAACAAAACTCTGGTGCCTTGACAGAATGTTCAAAAGTCGAGATGCACACAAGTTCAGGTAAAATACAGCTCCTCAATAGGATTCAGTGGGACAGGAAACAATGATGCTCTCACCGGTAACTTATTACTTAAGTAGATCAATTTATGGAGTGAAGGGCTGTGTCATACTTTCGCCTATAAGAGAAATCCATGTCTTCGGATTAGATCAAGAAGCCCAAGCTTTCATGACCTTCAACTTCTTTGGTAGTGCATCTTCACCTCCAGAGAACAGGCAAGAAACAACTCACCATGGCTACTCCTGTCAAAAGCTAGTCACACTGATAACATCACACATTCATGCAAAATCTACCAAAGATGTAAGGTCAAAAATTTGTCTCTTTTCTAGGGAGAAATAGCCAACAACAAATCTGTATCCCTATAGACGAGTAAATTGTCGTTTATCCCCTTGTGCTCGCTTCCCATATGGATTGCTTGCACTGAATCTGTGCCCAGACCCTTGCCCCTCTGGCCGGTTGCCATTGCCTGCAGAGCCCACCTTTCTCCTGAACTTGGCAGCATTGCTATCTAGGTTCAAATTCACTTTTGGAGGACAGCTGAATCCAAATGAGGCTGCCACAGCCTGCACTCCACCCAACCCAACATCTATATCAAATTTGGGAGACAAATCACTTTCTGACACTGACTTTGAGAAACTACACTGTCTCTTTACATCATGAAAGCAATCCATTTTTTGCAAATTCACTCCCAATTAACACTTCAAAATGACTAGTGCAAAATGTTGGCATAAACTACATATTGTTCAAACTTTTACATGCACCCAACATCCAAAATGATGACCTGGAGATCTAGGCGATGGACATTGAAGATGTCCTTCATGGCATGAGAATTGTACGCCAGCAGATATGACCGATACGCATCACGAGCAGACTGATGCAAATAGTAGTTCTTCTCCACGAGCTTTTCCTACAAAGCCATAACATGTAGTAAGCACCTTAACATCCCATGCAGATTTAGACCAAGGTGATTCATGCTATTTAGCTTTAACCATTAAGGACAGCTATGAACTAGGATTCTCTGTCATTTGATTGTCTTACATAAATGCCTCTCAAAGGACATTACCATTACAAATAGATAGTAAAATAATCATGGAAGAACAATCATGAATACAAGCCTTCTCCTGTTATAGCACTTGCATTTAGTTAAAAGCCCAGTGTAAATTTATTTTCATATTTAGTGCAATGGGATCAAGGAAATGGCACAAACTAATTGTGATTGGACATTTGCAATCTTGTTTGATGGGAACTCATATTCGTTGAGAGGAACTTTGGCACCCTGCATACATCAAAATAGACCCTTCGTGTCAATATGTACTGAAGCTAGTCCAAACTGGAGTTCTAAATCTACTCAGGAAAGGAACCCCCCACTGTCAACAGATTCATTGCAATTTCAAGAACTCTGCCCTTCTCAAGCACTGAATCCAACTATGATGCGTGATAACATGCAGCATCTACAAGGTCAGATTGTGATGAAGGTTCATGGGAGAAGCTAGATACTGCTGTAGGATGAGGCATACCTTCAAGTAGCGAAGGAATCCAAGCTCTTCAGGAATAAGGAAAAGAAGAGCCCTTCCTTGAGCTCCTTCTCCTCTTGCAGTACGACCCACTCTATGAATGTATTCCTGCAGTAATGCAACATAGAAGATTCTAGCAAGATGACAGACTAGATGAAACTCCCATAAACAAAACCAAAACAAGAAAGCACAAAGAAACAAAGTTGAGGCTTGAGATTTTACCCTTGGATCATCAGGTGGGTCATACTGAATTATCCAATCCTGCAGGCAACACAAGCAAGAATGCATATAGTAGAAAAGTCTGAATGACAGTACCTCACACAATACTGGACAAAACTCCATTCAACCCAACACCACACACTCCTGAGTTCACCTCATTAATTGAGTTCTGTAATTTGCAGTTCCAAAAACTCTATCCTACAGCAATGGTAGATACGGAATAGATAATGAAGTGTACAAAAACAAATATAACCTTCACAGAACAGAAAAAGTGTAGGAGGCCCACCACAGCAGGAATGTCCAGACCACGTGCTGCTACATCTGTGCAGAGAAGGATGCCTTTTTCAGCATTGCAGAACTCAAAATAGGTTGAGGTTCGTTTTTGCTGCTTTTGTTTCCCATGGATGTCTAGGCAAGGGATGTCAATATAGTTCAGCAATTCACCATGGAATTTAACAGAATTACATGATGAAAAGAACACCATGATCTGTGCACAGTCCACCACAAAAGTTGTGTTGTGTTATTAGCACATCTCAGACCACAGTACCCAAACACAAAGGAGCAAACCAAGCCAAGTCAACACAACTGACTCAAGCACAAAATAAACCCTGCAACCATTAACACCACTTGCATATCAAGAGCTCAAAATAGTTTGTGGTACATCCTACATGATGTTTAGACTCCTGGGTTGTGTCTGTACAAGCATGAGGCTATACCTTCTTCTTGAGATTTTTTTTCAAGAACGTGAAGAGGAGAAGAAACCGCTGCTCACTTGAGACTACACAGTAACCTTGTTCCAGACCCTCCACAGTTGCCTGCCTCCCCACTCACAATGACCTCCCCAGTCACTTCAAGAAAGCAAACACAGATGTTGTGGGGGCATCTGCTATCAAGCAGTGCATAACAGGTGAAGTCCAGGTACTTACAAAAGGTGTACATAGAACTTGACTGCAGAGGAACTTTTATGGTTAGGACGTCAGCAACAGCAAAGGCAAACTTGACTGGGTTGCATGTTTTGGGAGTGTGACAAGTACCTTGGTTCGACCATCATCAACACCAATGTACAAGGGGGCCTTCTTAAATGACACACGTGCCAGATCCTCCACCTGCACTTCTCAATAGAGCAAAAACATTAGGACAATTTGACTTTGATGAAATACCAATAAACACCAATTTCTGAGTTCACTGCTCGCTATTTTCATTTGGTACTACAGATCACAGACGTGACAAACACACCTTTGTGGTCTGTGTGGCTGAGAAGAGAACAGTCTGACGTTCCTGCAATAGCACCACAAATGTATTAAATCCATTTTCATATGTTCTCAGACCTCCTTTACAATTACAGAGAACTAGCATTGACTAGAGTTGCAGAAAATGACCATGTTCAACAGCACCCTCCAGATTTAGGGAAGTGTGTCTCTATCCAAAAGCAGCAGATGAAGAACCTTAGGTAAGAGCCTGATAATTTGCTTCATCTCCTCCTCAAATCCAATCTCCAAGATACGATCGGCTTCATCAATGACCAGGCACTGCACAAAACCTCAGGAAAAATATATAAACTAGGATGTGAATATCTCTTCCAAGAGAAAAATGCAGTGCAGAACCTTTTTTCTCTCCTCAGTTTTTTTTCCTGGCTGAGCCAATAATGATCACTGGTGATCACAGATTGCATAGAATGTTATGCACCACCTGCCTTAAGTCCACACAGAGCTGTATCAGGCACACACAACAATCAAAGAAATTTGCCTTGGAAACATGATGTGAAGCTTTGAGGAGGACTTGAAGATGACCAACCTTCAGATTCTTGAAAAGAAAACCCTTCGTGTTTTGAAGGTGATCCAAGAGGCGCCCCGGAGTAGCTACTAGAAAATTCACTCCTTTGGCCAGTTTCTCAGCCTCTGTTCGCCTATTGGCTCCCCCCATAACAATGCCATGTGTTTGCTTATGGTACTTCAGAATATCTCTAGCAACACCATATATCTGCAACCTCATCATCTTACAACATGTTAAATGGAGATCTGTGGAATGAACAAGAGATTCAATGAAAGCATCAAAACCCACCATATGTCTCAAAACCCACCATATGTTTCAAAAGCAGCAGCAGCAGCAGATGGAAATAACTGGAAGATGATATATCATGAGTTTCAAGCAAGGAAGGAAGAAGCGCACCTGCATGGCAAGCTCTCGCGTGGGTGAAATGATAAGGACGCCAGTACCATTGCGAGGCATGAAGTGTGCATGGAAAAGCAGCTCTGCTGCTGGTACTACAAAAGCTAGGGTTTTACCAGACCCTGTTCTTGCGGCTCCCAACACATCACGTCCTGTCAACAGCTGAGGAATTGACCTTGCCTGGATCTGCAAAAGCAAAAACAACTCCCATCATGCGCTCTGCAAATCAGGCCTAAGGAGGGGTGGGTGTCAATACAATCCCTCCCTCCCTAGCTACGGTTTCTTTCTTTCACCTGACGGCTCTTTGTAAAAGGGAAACCCTAATCAGGAGCTCTAGCTGCCAAAAATTCTTCTTCCATTACCTCAGTCATGTGAGTGAATCCAGTGTCGCGAATTGCATTCATCGTGGGCTCAGAAACAGGCAAAGTCTCGAAAGCCGTGTTGCTCATGATCCCTCCCACTTGGGCAGTGCCACCATCTAGCATCTCCATCTCAAACTTCATCGTCTTCCTCTTCTTGTTCTTCTTCTCTTCTCCAGCAGCAGCAGGAGACTCCTCTTCTCCTTGTTCTTCTTCCACCTCAGAGACCGGCACAGCCTCCACAACATCCGTATTATTCGTCACATCACTGACTTGGCCCGCGTCTCCATCCGAGATCTCAGCCTCGACCTTCATCTTCTTCCGCTTCTTGCCACCAGCAGCAACCATCTTCTTCTGCGACATTGTCAACTTCATCCTTCTTTCCTTCCTGTGTGCTTGCTTGCAACTAACCCAAATTGCTGAACAAAGGATCAGAAAACGAGCACATTCTCTGCCAATTCACTGTGCACTTCAAAACAGCATCGCAAGCATCCTCGATTCTCGCACAAATCTCCCAACAATCTCGCAGAGCTCTGAAGGAAATCCGAGGCAAGCCGCGAAGCTCGTGAAGCCGAAGAGCTTCGGACAGGGCGATACTCCCTCCCTTCAGCGTTAGGCTTAGGGTTTCGGGCTTTTGCGTTCAGGGTTTTTAGGGTTTCATGTTTAGGGTTTATAGTTCAGGATTTCGGGCAAGGGTTTAGGGTTTAGTAGATTCATATTTTGTGGGGCTATAAATATTAATAAAATACAAAAATTCTAAATAAAAATATCCAATTTCTACCAAGTCCTCAAATGAGATTTTTTTATTATTTTTTTTTTTTACATAAAATGTAGGTTGTATATATAAATAGTTAGAGTATTTCATGAGATTTAAAAAAGTAATGAAATCTGAAAATTTTAAATAAAATGTGCAATTTCTGCCACTTCATGAATTGAAAATGAAATTAATTAATTAATTAATTAATAATAATAATAATAATAATAATAATAATAATAATGTAGTTTTACATCAAGTGTATTCTTAAATGTGGTCCTAAAAGTTTAGTTTTACATTGAAAATTAAGTTTTTAAAATGGTGTTTTTTAATGTGGCATCCAAAGCTTTGTGCAAGTGACCAATGGAGAAAGAGAAACAAAGAATTTAGAATTTTAGTATTTATTTACATTTATTTATTTAAGCATTCTACTAGTTTTCATAAATTACAATTAATAGTAAAACCTATTAGGTTGAAAACCATACTTTGTTGTCAAACTTATAAATAAGCATCAATTTTTATTATCAAAAAAAATTTATTGAATCTTATTCTTTTTTTTCACCAAAACTTAGAATGATTATTTTTAAAAAATATATATTGTATCTTAACATAAGCAAAGATCAAGTGTAATTATTTTATTTATATATTGGACATAGTATTGAGCCAAAAGTTACACAAATTTACCATTTTTATTATCAAACTTGATTTTGAAAAAATATATAATAGTTATATGACACTTGAGTGCTAAAACTAGATAACATAATAATACGATAATGGTGTCTCATTTGGGTAAAACGCTCTTCAACACCAATGTAAAAATGGATTTTTTTTTAAAAAAAATTAGAATAATATTTTTAAAAAATATAATAATTTTTTTTGGAACAATGTCCAATAAATATGATATGCAAGTGTGATGTTGGGCAATATGTTGTGTGTTTTAATGACCAATTCCATAAATTTACACAAACACCTAATCGTCTAATTCATATTTAAATTAACCCCACTATTTTGCTTTATTCAATTCCTTTTACTATATGATTTTATTTATTCTATTTTGACATCCATGCATGTCTCTAGCACCATAGGCCTTAAACACTAGATGTGATTGTAGCTAAGAACCCCTTAATATTATGTGCCATTCAAGATTTCATCTTTGATGTCAATTTAGCATTCTTGATCTAAAGTTGGTCTCTTAACATCAACTTAACATGAATTTAACATTTGGTGTTATTGTAGCACAACATGGAAACTTCAATAAAGGTTTGTTGGAGGGATAGGAGCCTTGGGAAAATGAAATGTCTAACATTGTTTTCCATGCCTTACATCCTTTACCCATGTAGGAATTAGCATTATGGTTATTGAATTATGTTAATTAAAAAAAAATTATGTTTGAAAACCCAAATTTGCCTTGTTTTTTAAATAAACCAAATCAACAAGGTTTGAATGTTTTTTTATTGTGTAGTGTAGTATAGGAAACAAATTTTTTTAAACTTACATTGTAGTTGCACAAAAGTAATAGGGGAACTTGTATATATGGCAATTATACCAATAACATGCAAATTTCAAATTTGTTCATGTATTGGTTTGTTTGTTCAATATGAAGTTTGGTGTCTATTATAGGGTATTAGATCAACACCCAAAGGGTACATTAGTAAACAAAATTGGAAAATACGTGAATAAAAATATAGGGTGCAATATATTAGTTATTGGGTGAAAATTATAAGTTAAACATTTAAAATTAGGGTACATTTTATTCAAATAATTAATTTAATTATAATATAAAATATGTAATAATTTGTAATGGATTATAATCAATATAGGGTGACAAAAAATAGGTTGGACAATTATCTAATACCCTCTTAAAAATGGCCATTTGACGCATGTAAATCCCAAACTTTACACTAAGTGTCTTCCCTGAATCAACATCTAACATTGTTAAAACTCACATGCAATTTAACACACAATGACTTTGCTTTGAAGCAAATTGTTTTTGTTAGTGAAATTTCATTAAAACCAAAATCAAAAACTTGATAATGAAGTGATTTTTTAAGCTTCCAACACTAGAAGTTAGAAAAATAATCAAAAAAATTATATTTGTATATTTAATTTTCATTAAATAGCCAAAAATGCAAAAAGATGATTAAGTTTGAAATTCATATATGGTTTATAACCAAATTTGCTCAAATCTTCACAAATTTAATCACCATTTTTGTTACATCTTTTTATCAATGATCACCATTTATTTGCATCACAAATGTCTTAAGAAATATATTGCCCTAAACAACATGATGAAGTCAAACAAATCATGAATGATGATGGAACCATGTGACATAGATAAATTATCAAAATATAAACATGAAATGTTTGTGATAGAAAATTGTTGTTTTTAAAAAATATCATGGTTCGGACAAACCATTTCACCACATGTGATCAAATGTAGCACAAAGCCTTAGGATCAAAGCTTCATCTGATGTAACAACAAAGCCCATATGCAAAAGAAAATCAAAGAGTCCATAACATGATAATCAAAAGTGGGGAAGTGGGGGAGGGGATGGGAAACATGGAACTAAGGTTAGGGATGGGAGGCAAGGTCTTTCGAGACAAGTGGAAAACTGAAAATCTTAGGCGGAAGATGATATTATTTTAGGCAAGTTGAATTGAGCTTAGCCAAAATAAACCTAGATTATCCAAAATTGATGAAAGTGCCTAAGTTAACTTAATTAAATTAGATTTAGTGAAAATTAATCAAAGTGCCTTATTATTCAAGTCTAATCAAGTTAAACCAAAATGATTAAAATTGGCCAATTTTAGCCAAAATGATTAAAAGCACCCAAGTTTAACCAAGTATACCCAAAATGATTGAAACACTAAAGTTTAACTAAATTTAACCAAAATTATTAAAAGAGTCAAAGTTTAGCCAAGTTTAGCCAAATCATTCAAAGTACCCAAGTTTAGCCAATTTTTGTCAAAATTATTAAAGGTACCCAAATTTAGCCAAGTTTAGCCAAAATGATTGAAAGTATTTAAGTTTAGCACAAGTTGAATGAAAATGATTGAAAGTATACAAGTTTAACCGTTGTCATTTGCAGTCTTTTAAATATAGGTCATTCCTTTTTGGTACCCCAATCCTAAATACACCCATGTATAAATTGTTTGACACTACTAAACAAAATCCAACACACAAGGATATTTGAAAAAAATCATAGGTAACAAAATGTAAGTTGCATTTTAGTGTAGAACTAATAAGTGCCAACTACAACATTGTGTTGACATGAGCCCCACCCAATAGTGTGCACTTTGAGTTTTCTTGTAATGCACAACAATGATCCAAAATAGATTAGGGAACACACCACATATAATGCAATGAATGATGGCGAAAAAACTAAACTAGGAGAAAGTATGATAATTTGGTTGGTTGTCAAACAAGGAAATCCAATTTGAAGCAATTTTATATATAGACGAGCAAACATTATGGTCTTCATTTGATTTTTTAAAATCTCACAAATTCAACTAGTTCAAATATTTTGAGGGCAATTTCACAACAACAAGACTAAATTTATCTTTTGTAACTTGCAAAAATATAACCTTGCACACCCAAGGTGCATGTAACATATGATATGTGATGGGAGAGAGAAAAGCAAAAGGAGGACATGGATAAGCCTTATTGAAGAACAAGGGTTCAATTGTTTTAATACTATTAACATTATATTTAAAACATTCAACCCAACTCAATTGTTAAGGTATCCCATTACACAACATTAGCACCCCACTCTCTTAAAGTTACCAACTTTTCATAAATATTTTTCATTTTCCATGGACATGCAACAAGATTAAAACCATTGTGGAAAGGAATATATATTTTAATTTTGTTTTCTAGTCTTATCATCACAAACTTCATAGGCTATGATTTGGCAATAATAGTGATGCAAAATTTGCTTTTCATAGGTTTATATGGAATAGACATGGAGTTGTATGTTTATTTGTGTTGTTCATACACGAAAGCCGTGCACACGACTTCTATGTTTAAATAATGCATGACATTCATGTTTAAACAATATGAACCTATGAAATAACAATTTTCACACAAAATTGGAGCCAACCCATGAACCTATAAATTTGTAATGATATGGATGTCCTAGATGGTTTATGAACATGAAGAAGTCATATTATTTTATGGGTCAAGAGCAAAAGAAAATAAACACCAAATTCACATTAATTCAAGAGGTAATGAGATATATTTCAAACCTATCAACCAAAAATGTATTCATGATGGATAAAAGAGCCAAAGAAAGGACAACATACATGGTTACTGCAAGAACAACAAAAGTAGCTCCCAAAGCTTGAATATAACCTCCTACTATGTCTCAACAAGATAAGCAAATAAGACAATGCCATTGTGTAGTGGTCTAAGATCAATGCATAAGAATTAGGGATAACAAAAAAAAAAATTGGAGCAAAAAAATTGTTGTTTAAAAACCATGAACTTCAAAAATTATTGTAATATTTAAAGTGATGTTAACTTGCATAAACTACAAACAAAAACCATCAACCATGTTTCAAAATTGCAAGCAACCACTTTTGTTTACTTCTTTACAATCAAAAGAGATGTGACAAACCCCAAAAAAAAACATTCAAACTAAACTACTTGATTTGCAATGAATGAAACCATGAAATTGAAAAAAAGAAAAAAAGGAATCACAATGCTACACAACTTGAAAAATTAATCTCATCCACTTGTTAATGTTTTGAATCTCCCATTTATTTGCAATAGCAAGCAACAATAAGACAACAAAAGCCACCACCAAACCATTACAAACTAGAACACACATCCAAACCAATGTTGCATCGAAACACACCAATTGTTCCAATAATAACCACTACCAAAACTTGTTGCCACCTTCAAATGGTCTCCAAACAAACAAAAAAACCACCTGAACACAACAAGCACAACCCTAAAACATCTCCAAACCCAACCAATTCTAAAACCCCACTTTAAACTAGACCTCTTACCATTCCAACAACTAAACGAACTATTTAAAAAATTACTTTGTCTAAACACCTCCCCAAAATAATAATAATAATAATAAAAATCCACTTCCACCCATTTGAAAATTATATACTCATTTTTTAAATTAAAGAAAAAACCTTCTCCCTTATGTAAGAACCTTTGACCAAAAAATTGGTTGCACTATTGGAAACAATTTAATGCAAAACTTACAAAATGAAAATGATGCGAAGGACCTTGTTCCCTACAGGGACTAGGCAATGAAGCAAACAAATTACTTTACTTAATAATAAGATGTTTAATTGGATCTCCAACACTTGAACGTCTTATTTTAAATCACTTTGTCTTTAAACATGGCCAAGTGATATGAAAATATAATTATTTAAGTGAAATGCATTAACCATACTATCATGAACATAAATTTTTCTATTGTGTTGTTTTGGACTTGTATGATAATTCCACAAACTTGTCACCTTCAAAATCTCCATCTTCTTCTTACTTGCATGTAGATGCTAATAACTATATTAACACTACCATGATTGCACTAAATGCAAAAGGTGTTATGATCAATGCCCATTGTGTTGATTTCATCAATAAGGTTAAATTTGTGCACATGATATTTTTTTAAATGAAAAATAAATCTAATGGTGATAAGCATGATTTATAGTAGACAATCGAGTATTTTACAATTATATTAATGAAAATCATTCCACCCTTGGATCCTTGCCAATATTTATTTTGTGAATTTTGAAACATTGTAGTTGAAGTGGTAATCATC
The DNA here is from genome assembly GCA_963920785.1 of Sphagnum contortum. Taxonomy (NCBI): domain Eukaryota; kingdom Viridiplantae; phylum Streptophyta; class Sphagnopsida; order Sphagnales; family Sphagnaceae; genus Sphagnum; species Sphagnum contortum. The sequence goes on along the minus strand of OY987284.1, from coordinate 3,124,910 downwards.
CATAGGAAGATTTAGCCAAATTTGGCAATGGATGAAATATGTAAATTTTAAAAAATTGAACATCTTTCTATACTTTTGGCTATCTTTTGAACAAATGTAAAATTTTGTTGATTTTTTTATTAAATTTATTTTCAACTTATGGCAATTGAAAACCACATTAGTGGTTGATGGAGGCTTGTTTAAAGATATGAAAATGATTTAAAATATACTAAAAATATTTTTTTATTATGCATATTCCTTATGGTTACATATACTAATTTTAAAAATAATATTCACATTTTGTTATGTATATGTTGTTGAATGTGTTAACTCCAATTTCATCAAAATGCAAAAAACACATGTAAAAGATAACATTTTGTCAAAATATTCCCATTCTTCAGGGGAAACAAAATTTAAAAAAAAAATTGAAAGAAAAAAAACATTTTTTTTTCACTACACTTAATCTCTAATTTTAATTTTGTGTCATTTAAAAACTAGTTTAAAAACTATTTTGGATAGGTTCTAAAAAACTATCCTCATTTCCAATAAATTATTTGATTGTCACATTTATGTGTAATTTAGGTTTCATTTAATTTCATTTTGTAGGGTTTGATATTTTCAAACTAGAAATATTTCCATAAATGATTAGAAATTTGCATTATTGGTTTCTTGAATTTTAAACCAGTTTTTTGAACTTTCAGATGAAAATAAAAATTTCAAGGGATAATCAAGATTTCCATACCTATAATTCTACCATCTTAGATCAGCCTTTTTTTTAAAAAAAAAATTAATAAATTTTAAGTGGTGACATCTCGCCAGAAAGAAACGAAATTAAAAATTAAAAATCTGAAAATAAATTGATTTTGGAGGTTTTCAATCGCCAAAAGATGAGGGTTACAAACTGCATGCCAGATTTCTATATTTGTTTTTCAATGTTTAGCCAAAACTATGGAAGGATGGACGTAGAATGGAATGAATGCAGTGTGGAATGAGATGTGATGATGGTGGGTGGGTTTAGGGTTTAGGGTTTAGGGTTTTGTGTATGCAGCAGGTATGTACAAGAACCAGCTTCAAGAGCTTTGCACAGAGGAGTTGCTTCAATCTGCCTGCTGCGTATGCATGCATTAGAGAGGGACCTGACCATGCTTCACGCTTCAAAGGTGTTTTAAGTCTGAGCAACTAGCGTTCTCGCAGAAGATCGTAGACTTGGGCAAGTCCACTGTGAACTTAAATGGTGAAGTTTTTGAAAGCCCTAATTACTGTGGCACTTTGCGTCAAGCGGAGCATGCTGCTGCTGAGGTGGTGGCCCTCAACATGCGTTCTCGACAAGGACCTTTCTCAGTCTCTTGTTGCACGGATCCTTGTAAGTTGTTGTCATTTCGTGTCTTGTCTGTGTGTCAGTCACTTTAGGTGCTCATGTTGTGTGAAGCTTTTTGGGGTTTGTGAGCAACAAGCCTTTTGAGGCATTATTGCTTTCATGTTCTGGTGGTCTGAAAATAGTGCAGGATGAAACAGGAGTGTACAAGAACTTGTTGCAGGAGAATGCACACAAAGGGCAGGTGTGTCGTTACCAGTGTACACAACCACACGGCACGGACCTGGGCACTTGCCGGTTTTCAAATGCGCTGTGAGAGTAGCAGGCCTGGAGTTCCAGGGGGAGGCTGGAAAAACCAAAAAGCAAGCTGAGAAAAATGCTGCCATGGCTGTCTGGTTGGCTCTCAAGAAATGTATGTCTTCCAACTTGTTTCATTCTGTTTCTCCATTGTCTTGGTCTTGTTTATATGCCTTCATTTCCCTGCATCATGCTTGCAGTGCCTAATGTAGTTGGTGCTGGATTATGTGCCAGTGTCAAATCAAGGGCAGCCTACAACAGGGCTGGCAGAGACAGAAGTCACTGAAGAGCAGGACCAGAATATGATAGCACAGGCTCTAGCTGCTGCTTTCTATAAAGAGGGCAGCATACCTTCAATGCAGCCTTTGCCTCAACCATCATATGAGACCATTGGGGTATTGATCCCTCCAAGGATCAGAGTGATGTCACCCAGAGATCAGCAACAGGGAACTGCAGGGACAATAGGGCAGTATCATACTAGATCCTGGTTACCAGATATGGCTTTTGACCAATGCCTTCAGCACAACCAGTCACATCCTAGTGTAGGAACCAGGTCTGTTCCAAGTTTTTGACCAGGAGGGGCTCCTCCTTGCACCACCTCTATGGTGAGTTTGTGGGACATTTCTAGCATGTCAAGGGAAGCCCCCCCTAGCAGTGAGCAGGGTAGTAGCAAGTTCTCTAGGGAGTGGCCTGTGTACAGGCGGCTCCAGTACATGTTCAGAGCTTGGGAACTCCTTGGAGGGTCAGACACGAAGTGCAACTACCTTTGGATGAGCATCAGTGGGATGAGGATGACTGGCTTCAAGGAGGAGATAGCTCAAAGTCAGCCTCAAAGACTGACAATAGGAGTGACACCAGTGATGTTGATCACTGTTCTTCAGTCATGCATGCATCTTATAATCCTATGTCATGGTCACACTCAGGCTCTATGCAGTTGTGGGGTGAATCTCCAACAATGGCAGTTATGCCAGTCCGGATATGGCCAGCACTTAAGAGTATGTGCCACTCCACCACCTCACCTCCCTGTGAAAACAGAAAATGCTGACACTGAGGGGGAGGCAGCTGCTTGTAAAGTAATAAGCCAGCTGAGTCTGTAAGAGGGAATTGAAGCATGCCTTGTGGGATTAAGTGACAACTTCACTTGTCATGGAATTGGAGTAAGGCGGTACTCCATATGACGTGCCATCTCACTGGATGGGTGGTCCACTAAGATTTTGACACAGGATCGGTGGTGGAAATTGCATCCTTTGAGATGGGATGGCCCAAGTTCTCTTGGTAGGCATATATGTACTCTTTTGAAAAAAGTCTTGTACTATCCAATGAGATTTGTGATGAATGCATGATGCTTAACTGTCTGAAATTTTTTGAGCTAATAATTTAAGACTTTAAATACACCAACCATTGGCAGATATGGAATCAGGTGCACCTTACAATCACAGCTCTTAGTACCTGAACTTAGCTACCATGGTGTGTTCTCAAAAGGAGCAATGAACAACAATGTTTTCACAAATGTCAGAGCATCACCAGCAGTGCTCAGTATGCAACCCTGCAAAAGCATTTCTCACATCCAAGTTAAGTTATTTTCTTTTTTGCAACCCCACCCATAAAACTGAAAGTGAGACTGCAAATAGGTGGGAGACTATTAATAGCAAATCACCTGTTCCAATCATCATGATTGGCCAATCATAAACAAGGAGCAGTAATCAAAACGTATTTATTACACTCTTCTCTGGTAGGTGCACAGCTTTGCTGTGCCTTTTACCAGCCTCAGCAAACTGACAAATTTTGACTTTTCTTCATCCAATTTTAATGTGCAAGGTCACATACTGAGCACATCTGGGGATGCTCTTCACAGTAAGAAATTAAAGACAAACTACACTCCATAACATTCTTGCATCAGGGATCTTGGAATACTGTCAACTCAATTATTCCCATATTGTGTGTCAATTGCCAACTCACATGTATATGGGAACTATTCCAATTTCAAACCTGGCACTACAGTCTACCATAAGCTTTTTCCAATTACCTTAAAGTGAGTAGTATTAATATTAGTGAAAACAGAAAGACCAGGTTCTTCTAAAATGGTCCAACATCTTCAAAGTTCCTACAGTAGCAGTTTGTAAGGCTTATAGCTAACATGGGACCACACATGGTGAGGTTTCTTACTTGCATAAATGATTTGTCACTGTATGGAGGGTTTCAGACTCCTTCCTGTCTGTAGAATTGACTCTTTATTGCATTTTCAGCACCCATTGGTAATAGTTGCGCCTATACTGACATCCTAGTGTCCAATGTGAAGGGTGACCCTGCTGGAGCTACCAATCCCAACTGCCGCATAATTCGTAAGCGCCGGAGTCTCCGCTCTGGTTTTCTTTGCACTCTCTCCTCTTCCTGTCACATCCACTTGCCCCCTGTTACTACTCTGGAACAGTGCACTAAGCTTGTGACCACATACCCAAGTGTATTATTGCATGGGAGAAGATACAGGTCAAGAGCAATGTTCATCCCCAAATATACAGAACAATTGTGTGACAACAAGAGTGCTAGCTAATCCACCATTGTAATACTCCTTAATCTCTGAGATCCATAATGCAGTTTTCTTGTCTTGGAGAATATGGATCAATTGAGAAATTGCACTCTAAAGCACAAAGCTTCTAACACTTTCACCATTCAACATTTATCTCTGAGCAGCATTATAGGTAGGTGCTGTGATTACTGAGGGGCCAGGGAGGAGCTGACTCTACCTCATACAGCACTTTAGGTCTCCGTTTTCTTGAAACTCGTCTTCCTGTTTCCTCATCCTCAGGTGTTGATTGACTTGCATGTGTCTGAATACCTGCCAGCCCTAATAATACCCTCTCTTCAGTGAAATTTCTGTTCAGTTTCATGAAGGATGATGTTTGTGTGTTGCATCAAATCTAAAATAGGTTTCTGCATGTTATCCAAAGAATCTTAAGCCATGGGAAAAGACGTCAGGTACATGTGTGGTCTTGAATGTTTTTGTCTTGCACAGAGAGAAGGAATCAACAGATTGGCATTCGTCAAGATGAGATGTCCAGTATTGTAGAGTTTTGATGGATGGTTTACTGGGGACTGATGCCAAGCCTCAAATCAGGCCCTATTTACTCAACTCTGCCTGGAATTTCTACCACAGTAAATTAGAACATTGGACCCACCATTGCAATGAGAATTGTTGGGCATTTGGGGTTCAGGCTCTCTAGGCTCAACAGCGAAGAACTCTGGAAGTTTTCCTGACTTTCTGAACTCCAGTGCCTGCATCCCTCAAAGCTCTTCCCCATGTCAGACAAACTTCCTTTACCAAAGCAGTGTCAGAAACATGGGACCCTTTGTGTTTGGGAACAACTTTGTCAAATGTTTGACGCAAGATAATGAATGAAGCTAAGGAGTTTGCCACCTGTGTAGGAGCTGCACTAACTGGACATGAAGAAAATCTAAAGATCTTTGAGTACTTCATTCTTGGAGCTGAATCTGAGCCCTCCTCGTGGCACTTGGAGATGAATCACAGAGCTGACCAGAACTGATTCAAGAAATGGACTGTTTGGGTCGGCCTCAAAAACAAACCTCTTCAATGCCTTTCTGCAAGGCTTTCTTGCGAATTTTACTCCTCTCTTGAAGTTTCTGTTATATTACACTCACTCCAGTAAGATCACAACAATCAGACTTCTGGTCAATAGGCTATGTTCTATGCACAGCATAACAAACACCCACAAAAATTCTAGCAGAAATACACAAGCAATCACCAGTGTACAATAATGAAACAATGACAGGGATTGACCATCCAGCAAAGACAAGGGGCTCATACCACATCAAATTCTGCCAATCCCACATTTGGATCCACCCAACCACTGCACCCCACCACAGCTCTTATTGATCAACACAACAGCAGGACCACATGTAAGTACTACAACAGCACTTCAAAGCCTGTGAACCCCCTTGTATGCAGTGCTAGTAGAAAGACCTCTCCTTTGGCCAGGACAAAAGATCATCTGCTTTGTATACTGACTTACCATACAGAAATGAACTAAAAACCATACTTGAAAATTTCAGAATGTCCCAAAATTATGGTCTTTGGGACATCATACAGCTCAAAAAACTGCACCGGTGGGCCCCTGTACTGCATTCTCAATTCTATTTGTCTGACCTGACCCAGCATTTGAGCCATATTCCTACATACAAACTGTGGGAAGACTTGGGTGGAAGAAGATAGAGCGCAGGTACTCACAAGTCATAGGTGCCGAAGAAGTGCACCAAAACATCTGTGTCATCCCTTTGATGACCCCCTGTACCTTCTTGTACTGTTCTCTCATCAGTCACCTGATTCTCCCACCATTTGCCAAATGCTAGTGTTCAGCTATATGTTTGTGCATAGATTTTGGCAACTGCAATGCTTGAAACTGAATTTCTTTCCAGAACTTTGGAGGAACTTTTTAAAAAGTTCCATAGAACATTTTTTCTCATGCTGGAACAGCTGATGCAATGAAAAGCTGCAGCATCCAAATTTTAGAAAATCAATAGAAGCAACAGAAAAAGGTGAGTGAAAGCTGAAGTGTTAAAAACTGAACTAACAAAAGTGAGATTAGACCTGGGCAGGCCACCAAGGAAATCGAGCAAATTTTGCCCAAACTAGTTGACCAGGCATGAATCGTGGAAGTGCATCCTCGGCTGGCAATGATGATCTTTCATCTCCTTCTGTAGCTGTCCCTTCACCTCCGTTTGATACAGAAGGATTTGTGGCAACTACACCATTCGAGAGTTCAGGATCACCATGTTGTTCACTTTTGGTTGCTTCCATTTCTGATCAACACAATAGGGAAATGCTATTTCACTTTCTGTCAGCTTTCTTCTTCAATGTCATTCATTGCTCCTTTGATAAGGTCACAATCAGATTCTGAACTGTAGGATGCTTCTTACACATATTTGGTGCCCATGATACAACAACATCGTCATGGCTATAGAATAAAGAACTGGAGGATGGGGTGGGGGAGAAAATAGTTTGACCTGAGTCTGTGTTAGCACCCTCAGTTGCACTGACAGTGTTGCCAAAAGTGGTATCACTGTGGGATTGGACTCCTTCTTCTTCTTTGTTCATGCTGAAATGCTCCTCGAAATCTCCACTGTCACCAGCTTCTTCTTCTTCTGACTCGTCTCCTTCCCTCATGCTCTGGTACTCCTCATCTCCTGCAGTTGCACATCGCATTCAGACAAAAAAGGTGGGGCCCTTTCACACTGTCTTTTGCGGTATGGTTTTGGGGGGGACTTCTTGTGTGTTCAGTTGAGAAGGTATGGCTCTTTCCAGGTTCCCCCTCACTGGGTGGTGTCTTTCATCAAAGGCTCGACTCAATACTGGAAAAGAAAGGGCCCTCTCAGGAGGACTTCAAGCTGCTGTCACCTGTTGGCAATTGTTGATGTATCTTTACTTAGCTTACTAAACTGCCCTTTAGACTATCAGTTAGCTAGGGAGTGAGTGAGTGAGCAACCAACCGACCACCAAGATTGATTTTAGTGACATAGGTGAGGAACAACAGCAGGCAGCTCTGGTACCACAAATTGAGAGAGGGTTTCTATCTTTGCCCATCTAGATGATACACTGTTGAATTTGGAGCAGTTTCTCCTCCTGTCTGCAGGATTGACAAAATGGAAAAAGATGGGTTTGGGTCCTTTCTGTTTGGATCAGATGATGATGATGATGATGATGATGATGATGATGATGATAGCAAAGAAATCCATGAGAGGACATGACATGACACGACATGAGACGGTGGTGGAAAAAGTATGAATGAATTCATTCGTGTTGAGAGAGAGCTAGCTAGCTAGCAGTGAAGAAGAAGAAGAAATGTTGAACTCACACCTCGGAGATCAATCACATGATTCTCAAAGCTGTCAGAATCGTAAGCAGCAGCAGCAGCAGTCACCTCCATCTCATGCATCTTGGAAGAATTGCCATTGTTACCATTCGCTGCTCCTTTGGATCTCGTTCCCATTCTTGTTGTAGCTTGTCTCCCTTCTGCTGCTGCTGCCGCTTTCTGCATTCTCATTAGGTTAGGTTGGGTTGGTGTTCCTTTTCTTTCTTTTCGGGTTTCTCTCTCTCCCCAAAAACCGAACAGAACGATCGAGCGCCTCCAACTCCCGGTTTCTGTTTTTTTTCTATCCCCTCAAATACTTTACTCACATTCTGCTAGAATCAATCGACACCAGATTGAAGCCAGCAAGAAGAAAAAATAGGAAAAAAAACCCAACTCTCATTGCGAGTCCACTACTACTACTACTACCCACCATAATTTTTTCTTTTCTTTCTCTCATAAGAGTTTCTCAATGAATCACAGGAAGAAGATTCTTCCGAACGAGCACTTGACTCTCGAAACCGTGTGGTGAAGAAGAAGAAGACGACAAACAACAACAACACCCACAATGTTGGTTTTTACTGTTGTTGTCTTTTTATTTTCTTTCATATCAAACAAAAACTTCTGCATTCGAAAAAAGCTCCGCCTTCAACAACAACCACCCCAAAAAAAAACCGACCCACCACAGAAGAGTCGATGGAAACCCTAAAAGTCGGACGAAAACTGCCTGTTGTGGGGAGGGGAGGGGAGGGGAGGGAGAGCGATGGCAATGAGAGCGATGATAATGGGGGAAACCCAACAAAAAAAATTCTCCTTCCCACCCCGCTATCGAAGAAGAAGAAGAAAAAGACGAAGAGAAAGCGTAACAAACAACAACCTTCTTCTGACAAAAAGACTGGACGACGACGACGACAACATCCTGGCCCCAAATTTGGTGGCCAATTTGACTTACTCATCCATCGCTTCTAGTGTGCAAGGATCCCCATACTCAACCAAATTTGCTGTTTGTTGCAAACACAGAAGAGAGAGAGAGAGAGAGAGAGAGAGAGAGAGAAGAAGAAGAGCAATCTTCAAGGTTATAAATCCGGGTATCATCCCCATTATAGATAACTTATGGCTAGTCGGTTATTGAGATGTATAATTACTTTTTATAACCGCCTCAATAGTTCTAAAGAGAGGGAAGAAGAGCAGCAAGGAAAAGGTTATCAATCCGGTTATCATCCCGGTTATATATAACTTATGGCTAGTCGGTTATTTAGATATATAATTACTTTTTATAACCGCTTCAATTATTTCTAACTGCCCCTGGCATTTTGAAATTTCCCAAATCTAATAACCCTACTGGGATGACCCGGTTATCATCATCACCATCCGGGTAGGTTATCATCCTTTAAACATCCAAAAAAATTATGATAGCGAAGGGGGAAAAAATCTCCATGCAAAACTTTATCTATTTATTTATTTATTTATTTATTATTTATTACAATCATATAACCAAATTATATACCCAGATAATAATAATGGATAGGATGGACTGATGATTTATCAACCAATTATTTTGATAAATCAACCTTTATGTTTACCCGATGATTACTACCCAGTTAATATTGATAACCTGATTGATACCCATTTAAAACTACTAAATAAACCTACCTGGTCGTTATGAATGGAAAAAAGTAAATTCATTAATTAATAACCGGCCAACACTGGATTTCCACTGGTTTTCCTTTTCCCATGGTACCTGGAGGATATATGGCGGGTATCATTGGGGAATTTTTTATTTAACAAAAAAAAACCTTTTATGAAGAACCTCTGGTTAATGAATTTTTTTTTTCTTGTATCTTCAAAAAAAACATATCCAAAGGACTTTTCATGGAAAAAATGGCACAAATTCATCAAATTTTTGTAAAAATAAAATCCAAATCACCATATTGTTATGATAAGGTCCAATAGGCAACCAAGAATATAGAAAAATTACTAGTTTCCTTTCTACTTTCATGTATATAGCATGTAGCCAAAATTTGGCTAAACCATCTTGTGGATGATTATTGCCATTTCAATTACATAACAAAATTGAAAAAGAAAAAAGAAAAACCTTACATCCAATGTTTCACCTACAACTTTATCCATTCAACCTACTTTCATTACCCATCCCTTATACTTAGGTACTAAAGGTAGGTTGAATGGATAAAATCATAGGTGGAGGTTTTAGGGTTTTTGTTTTTCACCCTTTTTCAAGCTAGGTATAATATCCCAAGCTTGGGATAAGTTATGTTGTGGGGATTTCTTTGGATTGGGCATAATAAGGGGCAAGTAACGAATATAGCATTTGATTGTAGGTGAGAGAAGTTTAGGGTGAAAGGTTGAGTGGGAAGCTTTCAGGGTGTTTTGTTGTTGAGGTGGAGAGGAGAGGTGGGAAACACACAAAGCAAAACCCTTGAGTCATTTGTTGTTTTCATTAACACAACAAGACTCTATTAAATCTATCCTAATTGAAGGTATTGGTGATGAGAAGTTGAATCGAAGGTATTGGTGATGAGAAGTTGAATCGAAGGTATTGGTGATGAGAAGTTGAATCGAAGGTATTGGTGATGAGAAGTTGAATCGAAGGTATTGGTGATGAGAAGTTGAATCGAAGGTATGGGTGATGAGAAGTTGAATTGAAGGTATAGGTGATGAGAAGTTGAATTGAAGGAATTGAAGGTATTGGTGATGAGAAGTTGAATCGAATCTTAAGCCCACTTTGAAACTCTTTAGGGCTTGGGTTTAAAGAGTCAGAGGAGCCCATGAGAGAGTGATAGGTCAGCTCTAATTACATGACCACAGCAAGGGTCCATAAATCTTTTGAAACAAGCACTTTCACTCTACTTCAGATTTTGTTGGACTTTCGGAGAGGCATACATACAGCCTTTTTCCAATATCACAATAACTGGAGAAATCTTTGACCTATATTTCATGATATACATCCAAGCAACCAATGGAAGAGACCAAAATCTTCCAAAATTGAAGGAAGACACTCCATGACTTCCCTGGATGTTCCAGAGTCATAGGAAGAGAGACATTGACAATAGTGGAAAATAAAGAATGAAATTCTGAGATCTCTATTGCTGAAAATCTGATATATTTAGAAGGAATTGAGTAGACATACTTTGCTTTATGTGATGACACAAAGATTAAGCTGCAAATCCTGGCCCAACTTCAGAGGAGGAAGTTCATTTAAGTGAGCTGCATACAAACCAAATATTTCTGGTTAAATATTTGCCAAGAACCTCCAAAAACCCTAAACCCTTCACGACACATAAGAGTACAGAGAGAAAACTGGTCTTCTTTCGTAATCTGTGTGGCAAAAAAGTTCAATAGGCATATGCAGGAATCCGGCAATGAATCATCACAAGAACAGACAGAGAGGAGCAATAGGAAGATGGAATTGAAGTTTGGGTTTGCAAATCTTATTATATTACATGTAGACAAGAGTATGTTAAAGATATCAAAGAACTGAAGGCATACATACCTTTACAAGATACAGAAGCATAATAGTCTTCAGCACATCCAAAGACAAAAACTCCTCTTTTACACAAGTTGAGGCTGTTGCAACCACCCTCCCTTCTTTGGAAATGTGTTCCAATGTCCTCCAATGTAAGCTTTGAAAAACAAAAGAGCAAATCTTATGTGGTGCAAAGGCCAAAGATTTTACAGTCTTTATTCATTTTCATAAGCTGAGATACCTACCCCTGTTGCAATCCTCTACAAAGCAACCCACAAGACCCAACATCTCAATACTTACCCTGGGGCCTGAAGCCAGCCAGCAATCCATCCCCTCTGTGACTGTTGTAACTGGGACTGATCCCCTCACTCAATCCCATCTCTACCTAGTCACAAAGGATGTCTGTCTTTTCAAAAGTGTCTTGAAAACAAACTGAGCAAACATAAATTCAATAGAAGAGATATGATGAGAATAGTTCATACAAAGAAAGAATCATTCTTCATAACTGTAATAAGGGTACCTAATAAGGAAGGGCCTCTTTCCACTAATTAGGCCTGCTGTGATCATGGGTCAATGCTTGATCGGTAGAGCTGTGAGATGACTGCGAGCACAACTACTTGAAAAAATAAAATGGAAAGCTGCTGTGATCATATGCAGCCTAATGGAAAGATGTGCTAAGGATGCAACAAGAAATAACCTCATCTATAACAAACCCTAAATTGCATTTCTGAGGAACTTCTCCAATTCCTCTAGGAAAGTGGAGGAGCGATGGCGGGGTTGTCGTCCCTGGAGGAGCTCTGGTGGATGCTGGGAGCTCTTTTCTTCTTCCATACATCCGAGTATGTGCTTGCGCTGCTGTTCCACGGTCGCGGCGTCTCTCTAGGCTGTGAGTATTGTCTGCCACCGATCATCATCATCATCTCCTGTTGCTCCTCTTTTGTATTCTTTTTTGTCATGAAGATCTGTCTGTGTTGCCTGAGAACCTCAAGTTTCTGAGACCCATCTGTAACAGCTGCCAAAAAATTCCCGTGAAAGCAGCACCAGAGCATTTCTCATGTATGTATGTCTTCATGTCTGTCTTACTTGTTTTCTTCAGGATTTGCAAACCCTATGTATGTGTGTTTTGCTTTGAACTTACATCACTGCTGATGTTCAAGCAATGCAAAACACTGCACAGACAGAGCTTGTTCTTTCCATCACGCAAGCAAGAATCTGAAAGTGGAAAAAGGAAATCTGGGAGACAATGCATAGTCTAGTGTCCTTTGTGAAAAGCAGGAAGAAACTGTAAGAGGATCACACAATTTCTGTTACTGTTGTTGTTGCTCTTGGAGAACTGGATGGTGGGTATGTAGAGTCGTCTTTTTTCACAGCTTTTCACAGAACTGGCCTCTGCTGTTGTGGGTTCTTTTTTCTTTTTTTTTGGGTTTTGGGGTTTTGCAGCATTCTTGATAAGTGGGCCATATTTGGTAGCACTCGGATGTTCCTTTGTGGAGCATGGAGTAGAGAGCAGATATGCACCCTGGATGAAAACTCTGAGCCCTGTGAGTTACATGGGCTTGGCAATGGTAGTGGTGGGGGAGTTCATGCGGAAGTGTGCTGTTGTGACTGCCAACCACAGTTTCACACATGATATTAAGACATTTCACCGGCCAGAGCACCGGCTTGTCACTCATGGGATATACAGGTGAAGAAACAAACAAACCCTCCTCTTGTTTTGCTAAACAACAAACTCTCTCGGATAGTTTCATCAGAGCTTGAAAGGGGGCTTGTTGCACTCCAGTTGAACAGTAGTTTGAGCTGCTTTTCTTCACCTTTCATGCTACAGAAACAGGATTGAGAATTGTGCTATAGGCCACCATGTCAATTGTTTTTTGTTTTCCTCTTGAGATATCCCAGGAAGCATAAGCTGAATATACTTGTTCCAGGTTTGAGTGGAACTTGGCAGTCATCTTTCAATCTCTGATTTTGCCTCGCACATGCAGTTTTCTCATGATTTATCCAGGGTTTTTTTGGGGATGGCAGATTCTTTCGGCACCCAGGATATTTGGGCTTCTTGATTTGGTCAGTGGGCAGCCAAGTGTTGCTCTGTAATCCAGTATGCACAGTCGGCTATACCATTGTCATGTGGCGCTTCTTCAGAGACCGCATCCCGTATCCTTCCAATTTGCACATCCTGTTTACTTTTGCACTGTGTGGCACATATTCATGCTTCAAATGAGCACTGAGTGGCATGAATACTCACTCAAGCACAAATGTGGAAATTCTGTGGGTTTAGGGTTTAGGGTAAGCCCTAAACTGTAAACCCATTCCCTTCTGATGTGGAAATTCTTTGTGCAGGACTCATAAATGGATTTTTTTTTCCTTGATTATTATTTGGACCAGATATGAGGAATTCTTTCTTGTACAATTCTTTGGGGAGGAATATCAGCAGTATGCTGAGAGAGTGCCCTCTGGGATCCCTTTCATACAGTGAGCATGCATCTTCTGTGAAAAATAACACATGCCTCTTCCTTTGAGTTAGTTTGTCACCTTTGCCAGGATTTGTATGTTACAGAAAAAGTTGGTGTCTGGTCCAATTCTTCTTCCTTAGTGGTTTAAGAGTAGTCCCTGCAATCAGATCCGCTCGGGACAACTTCAACCAAGATGTTTGATCTTTTATAGGGATACATGTAAAAGAAATTCAAGCCCCTTCTTGGGTTAACATGAATGACGAATACTGAAATTTGAGCAGCATATTTTCACACCAAGTATAAGGCTAACTGTTGACTCTTGCTGGTATAGTGTTTCTCATGATTCTTGTGTGCAACAAGAATACATTGGACTGTTGTTTGCAGTAATCAAACCAAAGCAACAAGCTGTGTATGAGCAAACCCCACTGCCCCAACACAAGATTGGAAGACTCCACAATGTCCTTGTACTGGAAGAGTAATTCCACAATATCTCCAGCCAAACAAACAGTCCTGTGGCAGACCATTTACAGGTGACATTAGTCTGGTTTTTCTTACCTCTCTGTTCCAGAATTGGCCCCTAAAGTCCACAATAGAATGCTGCACAAAATTTTCTACAATCCTTGAAAGATGGCAATCACTTTGAAGCATTTGTCTTTGCCATTTATATTTCGAACTCCATCAAGTAAGAAACAATGGATTTATGCTTGTCCATTTGCATTATCAAATAACAACACTTTCATCTTTGTGAGATTCAACACAGAGACTTAAACAAAGATGAAACCCATATGCTTGTTAATCAATTATTATGGCCTACAACAAACTCCAAAATATTTGTAGTTGGATCAAAAAATGCTACTATCCATTGCCTTTGGGAAGTGCCCTTGAGCTCAAAGAACATAACAATGGAGCATTGACAATAGGCTCCATTCCAAGCTAAGGAAGAATGTTATTTGTTGAGCAATGTTTGTTCAATGATAACAATACGAGGAGTGCAAAAAGACTTACTCTTTTTTGCGTTTGCTTCGCTTCATCGTCCTTTGGGTGATTTGGATTGAAAATGATCTCATTTTGAATAGGCATAGTTGGTCATTGTATTATTTTGAGTTCATCATGTGGAACTTACTTATGGAGTATGCCAAAATCATTTAAAAACATGCGTTATGAAAAAGAGTGAGGGTTTTGTAATTAGGCTTGCAACTCGATTTTTAAATTGTAGTGGTCATTTGCAACTTAAACTATTTTTACAACATAAATGCTATTGAACAAGTTGTAACAATTGCATCAAACACATTAAGATTGTATATATAAATGTATGTTATGAAAAATATATTCAACTTGGTGCAACTACTTTGCAAACTAGTTGTCCACATCAATGTTTTATAGATGAATAGAATATTTGCATGGATTTTGCATTCATCGATTGACAAATGAAATCTATTGCTATTTGTTTCCCAACTAACTTGTAACTAATACATTACCAAATTACTCTTGTGACTAATGGATTTTTCCAATGGTACTATATTGTTACAACTTGAATTATTAATTAGTGTAATTTTAAATTGTAGCTTATCAATTTGTTTATAAAATTATTTCACAATTTGATGTTCATTTATGGATGGTATTATTTTTCATTTATTGGAATTGAAAATAATATTTTTTTCATTTTGAAACACATTACATAAATCCATTGCATAAATAATGAGAAACATCTTGCTCCAATAAATATAATTGTATATATTAATATTCGATGTTGAAAAAATACAATACTCATATAAACATTTTTTGGTGTTCCATGGTCCTTTTCTGTGCCGTGTATCATTTTTGCATTTATAATGCTAAGCTAAAACATGTTGAAATTATTGTTGTCAAATATCATATCTAATATTTGTTGTTACATACAATGCTAAAAGGTTCACCTTGTTTCTATTCAAAAGTTGGACTCAATTTTGATCGTTGTCAAATGTTGAATGATGTTTGCACATTTGCAATGTAAAAATAATTTCATTATAATGTGAAAATCAATTAATGTTCATATGTTTTTCGAGTTTCACATGATGCTTTCGAGGCAACTTTATTGCTAAAAATCTAAATAAGATTCTTTTGCAACTAACAAGCAACAGACATACAATGTCATCATTAACTTATCATTGAAATCCTATATACATAACACATGTCACATAATCATATAATGATTCAACTACAAGTTTTATGTCTACGAATAACCATTTACAACATAAGGTGTTATAAGTAAAATTGGAGTACATTGGTTTAAGTTTTCTCACATGTAAATGTAAACTTATATATACTTTTATTGTTTTAACATGAAAGTCTATTGAGCTTGGATGATTTGGTACTTACACCATCAAAGTTCATAATCAATAATTCATTGTAATTGCATAAAAACTAACAACTTAACAGTCTAATATTCTTTTGCACAATAATAATGAATGATATTGCAAATATACAAAACATGGGTGTTGAATTTGAATATTTCTATTCATTACACCAAAAAATAAAAATATTTTTTAAAAAATTTCAATAATCATCAATAATAAAACTTTAATGGTTTCAATCAATAAAAATAAAATAAACAAACTTTTATTTTTCAAACTTTTCAAACTTGAATGTTTCATTATTTCAACAATAACCAAAAAATGCAAAACGAAAAATGTTATACATAACATGTCTCCTAGTTGCCTCACAAGAATCAAAATAAACTTAATTTAAAAAAAAAAATCAATTACTTATTCATCATTTTCACTATTTTGTGTGACATTAGACACAAGTGCACATCATAATGGCAAATGTAAATCCCAAGTCCTATCAAGAGTTGTAGCCATGCATCACATGTCCTTGCATTTGAAGTTTTGTTATACATTAATTACTAAACCCTAAACCCAAAGAAAAATGAGAGCCCATTGATTAGAACATAAGTAGCTCCCATTTGTAATACCCTAGCACCTTGGCCAATTCGACACTAATTATATAATTTTCAGAAATGTCAAAAAATTTCAAAAAATATTTCTTCCAAATCAAAAAATATTGTGAAGGATAATAGTGAATATTTAGGAAATTTTCATTTGTTGAAATGAAAATTTTAAAATATAATTAATTATTCAACGGACATGTGTTGAAATGGCCAAGGTTACTACAATAGTTGAATATGGCTATTTCAGAATTTTTTTTTTCTTTCAAATATGGCAACTTTGGTGCAGTTCTTTCACAAAAATCCTTTGTGTATGAGTGAGTTGCACTGGATTGGTGTAATGGATCATGGGCCTTATTTTACCCATTCACCCATTCTGGATTTAGGGTTTGTTCAGTGATATATTTTTTCATTTTCCAATGTTGTGTCATTTGGCTACCATCCGAAAAGGGATTTAGCATTAAATGGCAATAGGATTTTAGAACTTGTCTAAATAATTTATTTATTTTAAAATAGTTTTTAAAATGATACCAAATGAAAATCAGAGTCCAAATGTGACAAATAATGATAATTCAAAGGAATTCCCTTTTATCTTTTTCTTTTTTCCAAATTTGGTGATTTTTCCCCAAAAAATTCAGAATATTCCCATTTTCATTTTTCTTTTTTTCTTTTTGGAAAAAAAAATCACCCAAAAAATGTTATCGGAATGGATTAAAGCAACAAAACATTCATTCATTCATTCATTACCCTACACATAATCTTCTTGTGTGTCATATTGTCATATTATACAATTCTCATTCAAGCAATTCATAACTTGCCATTCAAGAATGGGAGTTATCAATCAACCATTCATTCATTCATTCATTCATTCAACTACTTGGCCCGGAGACCACTCCGAGTGGCAAATGGATGGTAAATGTGGGATAGATGATGATGATGATTTCTTTTAAGCCCTAAAACAATTCATGACACATTGTCCATAATTGCGGGATAGATGATGATGATGATGATGATGAATTCTTCAAGTCCTAAAACAGTTCACGACAAATCGTTGGTAATTTTGGGATAGATGATAATGAATTCTTCAAGCCCTAAAAAAACAATTCATAACAAATTGTGGGTAATTGCAAGATAGATGATGATGATGATGAATTCTTCAAGCCCTAAAACAATTCATGACAAATCATGGGTAATTGGGATAGATGATGATGATGATGAATTCTTCAAGCCCTAAAACAATTCATGACAAATCATCAAATTTTTTATTATTTTTTCACAAGGAGGAGGCTTCTTCCCAAGAAACAATGTAGAAAGCCCAAGCCCTCATATGCTTTGGTTATTACTATAACAGAATTTTTGACTCAAGTGGCGTATTTTTAAACCCCCCTTAAAGTGGGCAATAAAGTCACTCACAACTTGTCTCCAACACTCATAAAGGACAAAAATGAAGGATTCTCCTCCTCAAATAGAGGGATGATGGGTTTTGTGGGGGCCTTTTGGGGGTAACCCAACCCAACCTAACCTAACCTAACCCAACCTAACCCAACCACCATGCATTTGTTCTTGAGTCCATGTGGAGATATGATCATTTGATCTTGTGCATGGACTATTTTATGACCAAGATAGAGAGCACCATGAAATGGTCACTTTGTAGGTAGTTGAAGGGTTTTAATTAAGCAAATCTATTTTTATGGGGGAGAGATGCTAAAAAGAACTAGCCTTTTGAGTTAAACCTTTGTAATTTGTTTGTAATATGGGTTGGTTTTATATCACAAAAAATACCTTTAACAACCTTATCAATCCCCCTAATAGTACATATACCAAAACTATGCAACTATTCTATTGTTATTTGTAATTTAGGAAAAAGCTACAAATTTACTAGAACCATGTGGCCGGAGACAAAAGCTTTGGATTAATCTAAGGTTATATAATGTCAATTTCAAAAAAAGTATATAAATATAATTCACACTTTCTATATAATGTCCAATTACAATAATGCCACCCGTCATTAGCTCCTACTTTCATTATTTATACGTGTGATTTATACATTGTTTAAAATTTAAGAGACTAAAATAATTAATTATTTTAAAACATCTACAATGGTAGGAAATGTATTGTAAAAATATTTTAAATTATCTTACATGAGATATGATTGTAATGAATTAGTTTTTTATCAATATAAACTTTATTATCATTTTCTTAAAATCATGGAATGTATACTAATACTTAAATTAGCCTTTAAATTTAAATTGTATGATCATAAATGTAATCTTTGGGCAAGGTTTCAACTTGAGCAAATTCCCCCTCCCCACTTTCCCCCGTTTTTTTATTTCCCTCCTTTTGTTCTCGTATGTTTTTCAATATTTCATGATTTAATTATGTCAATCTCAAATTTGATTTTTATTATATAACCTGGACATGGAAAAACGCATTAAGTTTAGGAATACGTTTATTTGCCAATATGCACACATTAACATTAATGTGCCTTTTCATGTCTATTTTCATATTTTACTTTGTTGAACAATAGAAGAGTTTCGGAAAAAAAATTGTAAAGATGACACTTTTTGGTGCCATTCAACATTTAGAAGTTGTTGCTACTAAGCAACAAAAAGGATTGTAGTTCTTCATTAAATGAAAACAATGATGAAGGCGATTTATAAGCAACAATCAATTTATATAATGCATGAATTGTAATTGTATTAACCAAATGTGTGGTTGTTAAATAATAAACTCTTTTTTTTTCTTTTTTTTTTTGAAAATTCATCATCAACCTCAATGGAAATAACATTAGTTATGACTTTGAGGAAATTAATGAACATCACAACAACAAAATAATAATAATAAGAGGATTTCTACTTACATGCATGTTAGTTGTGCAAATAAACTAAAAAATGCATTATGTGAAATGTGAATGAATGTTCATCATAAATTGGTCATGGATAACTTGCAATGAAGATCTTGATTTGGGCACATGTGGTTGATTTGGCCACACAAATGGGTTGTAGCAAAAGATTTGAACTATTACATTACACCAAATTTGTAACTTTTTAAAAATAGCTATCTATTGATTTATTTATTAATTTGAAAATTGGATATTATAATCAAAATGGTTTGTGAAGGTTTCAAATATCACATGCAATATAGAAATTGAAAATAATAATAATAATATTATTATTAGTATTATTATTAAAAATGTGAAATGGATAGATGGTCATAGACAATTGTGTGCAATTGGGAGAGAAAGTCATAGCTAGAAAAATTGGTGGATCCCAGGGTAAATTACCAACACCAAGTTGCCCCACAACAAGTTGAGTTGGGTTGCCATCATTTTGTGTGCAATTCCCACCTAAGATGCAGCTTGGGAGGTGATTGTGGTAGTTGGGGAGCTTCCAAAGTCCACCTTGAATCTAGGGGAAAGTCATGGGAAGAAGATGATGAAGATGAAGAAGGAAAAAATAAAATAAAAATTTAAATGATGCCTATCTCATGTCCACACTTAGTAACTGAATTTCCAAATAATAATAATAATAATAATAATAATAATAATAATTTAGTATCACCTATAATTTTCTAAAAACATTTCTCCTCATCTAACCCAGCCTAAATAAATTAATTAATTAATTAAAAAAAACCCCCTTCCTTTTAATGCCCACCATGAATAAGCACCATATATATATATATATATATATATATATTTGAATAAATAAAATTTATATTATTATTATTGTTATTAATTTTTATATTAGAAAAACCCCATTGTCTTTTGTTTGCTTTTAAAGATTATAAATATTCCCTGGTGAGAAAATTTAGCATTTTGCTGGGGTTAAAAAGAGCCTTGAAGAGGCCTGATTGAAGAATAATGTGAAGGTACCAATGTAAATTCAGGTTCACCTTGGAAAGACATTTTCCTTTATCCCAAGACAAAGTTAGGGTTTTCCATTCCAAATTTTAAAGTTTCCTAGATTGAATACAAACACTAGTAAGAAGCCTAAGGGGGGTTTTTTTTTTTTAATTAATTTAATTTATTGTATTTTATTTTAAAAAAATAAGTTAAATCTCTCCACAAGGTTTTAATTTCTTTTGAAAATGGCAACAATTATTATTATTATTATTATTTTCCCCATCTTTTCTAGTCCCCAATCTCAAACGTTTATTTTTGTTGAAAATTGTCACATTGTTGTTCTAAGTTTCTAGTATGTAAGTTGTCCCCGTGCACTCCAAAATGTCAACACACATAAACGAAACAATATAAAAATCTCATAAATTTCTTGCAACTTATTTAAACAAATGTTTCTTGTGGTGTGTGTAAAGGTTATTTTATTTTTGTTTTGCAAAATATATAATATCTGAATTCGTTCCATTGTGTTGGGTCTTGGGTTTTTTATTTTTTATTTTTTTATTATTTAATTTTTAAAATTTAAAAAGTGAATAGACTTTTGAAATCTAAAAAAATGAAATTTGATCACCCAAATCTTTATTTATCTCAAATTTTATAAAAAAAATTTAAAATCATCTTCACACTAGAATCAATTTCCACATTATTTATTCTATGATAACTAAGATAAAAAAAAAACATAAAAAAAACATAAAACTCTAGACATAACAAATAACATAATAATAATAATAATTTCAAAATGATTTTAATAATCACATTTTCTTATATTTTAAATGATGTATAATAGTCAAATATTGTGAAATAAGGGGCCTTTTCGGTATATGTTGGATGAAATATTATAGTTAAATAGTTTGAAATAAGGGCCCTTGTTCGGTATATTTTGGATGAAGCATAACAATCAAATAGTGTGAAATAAGGGGCCCTTTTCGGGATATTTTGGATGAAATATTTACAATCAAATAGTGTGAAATAAGGGCCCCTTTTGGGTATATATTTTTGGATGAAATATTTACAATCAAATAGTGTGAAATTGTTTTTGGGCTGGAAATATGTCCCGTGCATGTTAGTGAATTGTTAAATGCCTCGCAATTCTTGTTGGTAGAAGAAAAAAAAAACATGACTCTTCTCGAATAACCGACCGTAATGATTGGCCCCGCCGATAAGATTTAAATGGTCGATCACTTTATTCAGTTCACCTTTTTTTCTGGAGTCAAATAATTACCATCTCGTGACTTTATCATTGTGGCATCTTTTTGACAAATATTTATTTATTTATTTAAAACATTCGGACACTTTTGGAAAGACTCGGCCCATGTCAACCTATGTCGACCTGGAAATCGGTGAAATGACCATTCTATCTATGAAGGAAGGTTGTTTGTTTTGTTTTTGTTTTGTAATTATGAGATCCAGATTCGTGTCCTTGGTGTCTTTGGAAAGCTCCGGACGAGGACGAGGAGGGGGTGCATCAACTTGGTTCCATGATGTTTGGACTTGTGAGTGCAAAAAGTTCTTTGAATATTGAATGATTTCTTCACTGGAAAATTGAATTAAATTGTAGCTGAATTTTATTTTTTTGGGGAGGAATTGGAATGTGCCTTTGGTGTTCTTTGGGAAAGCTCTTTGATGAGCCTGATTTAATGGAATTTATTTGGTAAGATTTGGATTCAGAATGTGGGAAATATTGATTTTTCTAAGTGATGATTAATTTGAATGGTTTATCACTTTATTTGAATTCACTTTTTTAGGTTTATGGGTGGAAATGTGAAGCGGAAGAATCATGGCTATGGCTATACTTTGGATGTGCTTAAATATTGAATAGAGGCTCAAAATTGGGGCTTGTTCCTTGGGCACGTTGTGCTCTAAGTAATAATAATAAGAGCATCTTAACTCATAGCAATGAAATTGGCTAATGGATTAAGTAATAGTAGTTGTGTAGTAGTATAAAACTCAAATTGGGCCTATATAAAAATTCCCACAATATTCTACCCTTGTAAAGGGCCTGTAAAAGAAAATGAACTTTTAAAAAAAAATTTATTGTTGATCTATAATAATGGGCCAAGTTGATGATATTTAAATAGTATCTCACTTGATGATTGTCAATTTTTCTATGTTTATAGGGTGGGGATGGGCCGAATAATTAACACACTATGTAGGGTAATATGGTAAACACTTTTACAGGCCCAAACAAGGGGGTGTGTGTGTGGGTGGAGATGCTCTTACATGCTTTGGTGACATTCATTTGTTATAAGACAAAAGGCAAGGAGTATCCTTCAAAATGGTATGTCATAACATACATCATCATGTGTGACAACCAACCCAAGAAGAAAAAAAAACAAACAAACAAAGGGTGTTTTAGCATCTCATGGGTCAAGGAGAGAACTATGTCTTGCCTTGTGGCTATATATATATATATATATATATATAATTATTATTTTAAATTTTTTAATTTTTTTTCCAAATATGGCTTTTGATTCTATTTTATTTTCAGTACAATCCAACTATGTTGTCCACTCGTTGCATAATTTCCATAATTTTCGCAAAAAAGTCAAAAAGTTGGGAGAGCTTGCAAAAGTTGGTTTAAGGGTTATCTAACATCCCCACAAGTGGTGAAGCTCCAAATGCCGCAAAACTATCATAACCTACTATCAAAGGTTTATGCTAAGATGGTTTCAAGAATAAAAGTTTTTTCCTTTCCTTACTTCAAAGAGATCTTCTAGAGAATTGTTGTGAAGGGAATAATAGCCCCGTGGTGGTGGTGGTGCGGGCATTCCCAAAATAATGGATCTACAACATGGATTGTCAACCCTAATTTGAGAATGTCCCTTCACCCTTGGGCTTTTACCCATAATAAACCATGATGAGACAATGATTATCATGAACTTCAAAACATAGGGCCATGAATCGGCAAAACCCTAATTTGAGAGTGTCCCCTCACCCTTGGGCTTTACCCATAATATAAACCATGGGGCAACCATTATCATCATGAACTTAAAACGTAGGTGTGTAAATCACAAGGCCCATGAATCGTGAACCCTAATTTGAGAATGTCCCTTTACCCTTGGGCTTTACCCCTAATAAACCATGAGGCAACCCCATTATCGTGAACTTCAACAATTAGGTAATGGTATGTAAATCAAAAGGCCCATGAAGGGGAGAGTTCTTATGCTTACTACTCTTTAAAATTGTGTTCACGTTTGATGTTAGGGATTCTAGTGTTGAGTGTCCCCTAACACCACCATGCTAGTCATTTACGACTTAAACCTACTTACCATTCACTTAATTATCAAGTTATCACCCAATTTAACATTGGATGCCACTTAGGATGCCACCTAGATTTTTATTTTTAACAACGGACTTAATATCAAGTGTGAATTGCACCATAAAAGTGATACAAATTTTTTAAATCCCTTGATTTTAAAGGATTAAAATATTCTCTCTAATGATTTTTAGATAAATATATTTAAATTTTTGTCATTTAAATTGTCAACCCTTTTAGGTCTTGAACCACTCAATGTAAAATTAAAATAAAATCTCATTGAATAAATTTTTTATCTATCCTTTTGTGTGAACCCTGAAAGGGCTTAAATTTTATTCGGTAACCTTAAATCGATTTTAAACCCCGAAATCATCACGAGAGCATTAAAATGGAATAAAATATTCTTACTATCCCTCGGTGTAAATCGAGCTTTAAGGCTATCACTTTCCGACCACTTTTGTAGGCTACATTTTCCCAGTAAACAGAATGGTATAAGAAAATTTTGTCATTTAGCACCAAAACAAAACATTGGGTCCCTTTGTATGCCACCTCTCACTTTGCCCTTCAAAATAGCTACTCACCATATGACTCCATCATGCATAATAATAATAAAAAAGACTTACTTAACGTAGTTAATGAATGATTCATCATGCATGAACCATGGCATCTTGTGTACATTTAATAACATTATTATGGGTCTTGTAAAGGGCTCCTCACCATACATACATAAGTCATGCACATCTTTGTAACATGATCATTTTTCAATGATCACCATTTTATTTTATTTTGAAATTGCATAAATTAACCTAATAATTCATTCACTTCTAACCATGAATCCCTCCCCCCACCCCCCCATTTTAAAATTACCTTCTTATTCACAATTTCATTTACCAACTTGATCCCACAAATATTGCACAACGAAGATTTCATGTTGAAAAAGTTGAAAATTTTCAATATTTTTGAAAAGAATTATTTATTAGTGTTTAAAACTACCCAAAGAATTTACGGAAAATTTTCAACATTTTTTAAAATAATTATTTATTAGTGTTAAAACTACCCTAAAAAATTTAGGGAATTTTTTTTTTAAATGCTTGAAAATTTTCAACATTTTTGAAAATAATTATTTATTAGTGTTAAAACTACCCAAAAAATTTAGGGAAAATTAATATTAAAAAATTTCAACATTTTTGAAAAGAATTAATTATTAGCGTTAAAACTACCAAGGTATTACAATATTTACTCATGACTATTTTACATGTCATTTACATTTTACACTCACAACATTGGTGGGTAGGTACCTATTTTGAAAGGGGGGGGAGGTCGCGTGGTGGGGGAGGGGGGGGGGGAGGGGGGGTTGTCCCAGAAAGGTCGACTGTTGAGGGTCCCAAAGGACGATTCCAGAGATTCTGGTCAGTCTGTAATCCTGGCAGTAGTTGCCCTTTTTGGGTCAGGGCCAATGGGATAAGATAAATTTAAAACTTTAAAAATGTAACACAAATTAAGTAGTGCAAAATGTTGTAAATTGTGGGGGGTCATTTTGGGTTATACACAATTTCATGATTTCATGTTAATTAGGGGAAGGAGGGGATATACCCTTAAGTTTCAAAAGAAATACAAATTTGGTTATTTTCTCTCTTTTGATTGGCCCATCACCAGAAAATATGTATATATATATATCTCAAAAGGAAAAAAAAACCAATGTTGCAAAAGGAAACCTCAATTTTGTAAACGAAAAAAAGGAAAATAACCCAATTTAGCAAAGTAAAAGAAACTAATCCCCGCCCGCCCGTCCTCCCCCCACCCTCTTATGTACCTCCTTGCGCGGTTATAGGGTAGGAGGCTAGGCGGCGAATCTAAGCTGCGCGCACATCCTGGCGGGCGTCCTCCGGGGAGGGTGCACGTACGCGCAGACAGGACAGGAGTATCTTGCTTGTGTGCGCGAGCGAGCGAGCGAGCGAGCGTCCGACAAAAGGAAATCTGCGAAGCCAGCGGTAGCGGTGGCTATGGCGATGGAAGGAGAAGCTCTCTTCTCAGCTATGGCCATTGGCTCCAACGTACTCCTGCTGGATCCGAGCTTCACAACCTTCGGAACCAACTGAGGACGCGAGGGGGAGGGGGGACGGAGAATTTGTGAAGCTTTCTTTTGCCCCGATGGCAGGTGTAGGCGGTGCGCCGTTGTTGCGGATTTTGCGACGTGGATTTGTGGATTGATTGATGATGATCCGGGTAAGCAGAAGAAGAAGAAGAAGAAGAAGAAGAAGAAGATAGGGCGTGGTGGAGAATCGGGAGGAGAAGAAGGAAGGAAGGAAGGAAGGTTTTGAAGGTTCTGCTCTGGAGCTTGGTGTTAGATGCTGATGAACAGACAGGGGATGGAGGGGTGGCAGCAGCCCTCTCAGGTGTCCAACTCTCATGCTGCTGCTGCTTCTCCTGATCCTGCCGCTCCTGTTGTCGTTACCATGCCGACTCCGCAGTTGAATCCGCACCGCGCTTTTGCTCGACCGAGTCCTCCCGGTAAGGCGCAAGGGGGAAGGGGACCAGCCTGGGCTGCGAGGGAAGGTGGTAGCAGTGGTTCCAGTTCTTCCGCAGCTTTTACGCAGCCAAGGCACGGGTATTATCAACCACCCCTGCCGCCGCCGCCGCAGATGGAGAATCAGCAGCAGGTAGGGATGCACGGGGATTCCGGCATGTCTTCTCAGTATCAGCAGTCCCAGGGACCATACCCAGCGCAGCCAGGTCCAGGCACTGAACCCTCATCTCCTCATTATGGACAACAGCAGCAGATGCCGGCACACCATTCCTATCAATCCCCTGCGCATTGGAGCCCAGGTGCACAGTGGCCAAATCATCATCAGCAGCAGCATCCAGTTCCACTTCCCCCTGCGCTACAACAGAGTGGAGGTCACTGGCAAGCAGGCAACCAGCAGCTGCTTCCAAGTCCCACAGGTGTGCACCACCATCCTCAACAACCCCAGCTTGCCGGAGATTCCTTGGCATCACATCATCTTTTAGTAGGGGATGCTGCTGATGCTGCTGCTGCCATCACCGGTGGACAGCCAGAGAAACCAGGTGGTCATGGATCGTATTCTCTTACACATACAGGAGGGAGAGAAACTCACTTGGGTTTTCACGATGTGAATCCAGTACTTGCAGGTCAAAGTGATACCACAGCTGCTCTCCACTCCTGTGCACTGGACCAAGCCAATGGCCCAAAGACACAAGACAACAGGGATGGCACCGACTTCTGTGACCAATTGCAGGTTGGTTCTGTTTCCTTGTTTTGTTCACAGAAGTGCCTCTTCTTGTTGTATGTTTACTGTCCTCCATTACCTTCAACCTATGAAGAACCATTGTTGTACATGGAGAGCAGCATCCCTGGAACATGCTTTGGACCTCCTGCAGCAGCAGTGCTTGTGTTACAAATTGAAATTTGCAAATACTTTTCCACTGGGTTTCTACACAGATGTGATCTGGTATAAATTCTTTGGTATTTTGACACACAGTTGCTCTTTCTTGTTGCTTTATGGTTGGGGGGGGGAGGGGGTGGGGAGATCTGGGCAATTTTGTTTCTTGCTGCCAAAGCTGAGGTCTGTATGGCTTTCTGTTGTGGAATGATTCGGAAAAGATGGATTGCTAATGGTCTCTAATACCTTGAAGTTGCTATTGGAGCAATTTTTCTTAGTGTGTTTGTTTCCAGTACTAAGTCATGGCTTGCTGAAACTTTTACTTTGGGTATTTGTCATAAAGTCTTTGACCCCTTGAAGGGTGTGGAACTATCACAAGTCTTCTTATGTCATATACACACACTGAGATTGTTCTCATTGTTTTTGGCTGCACCAATTCTCTGCTATGTGGGGACCTAAATAGCCAATGCAGCCACAGCCTGGTAACTGTTTCAACTGGTTGGTGAAGTGTGGGAACCCAGTCCATAGGGGAAGAGTATAAGGCAAACATGATGGGGCTGCTGCAGTATTTGGTGGTTTCTATCTTTGAAGGTTCTATAGCTTCAAAGGAATGAAAATACACAAGAAGTTCAGTGGCTGGGCAGACTGCTTGTCTCTCTTTGGCTGCATGTGCTGGATCAGGCTTAACTTTCTTGGGAGAAAGAGGCCTAGCATTGCTGTCAAGCATCATTTAAGTAATATAACCAAAGATGTTGTCAAGGACATTCATGCAACCAACTGCTTTGTCTTTGTCTATAGTAGTCTCCTCCTGCTTTTTTAGCAGATTTGTTTTTGTGGAGTTTTGCATGCAATCTCTACGTTTTCAAATTAGTGGCTAAATTGGATGCGTACATACACATCCAAATAGTCTCCAGTGGTATGCTTCAAGGTTATGTTGAGGATGCAGGATGCCCTAGCCATGACCCTTTGTGTCTCTATGCCTTAAGCTTAGATACTTGCCTGTACAGGGGCAAGCTAAAATAAAATGAAGTGTCCCTTCACAAGCTTGAATGAGGACACTATTCAATTTTTTGATTAGCTATGTCTCTTGAGTGGTTGCCAGCATTGTGACTGAGTCTTCCTGTTGCTTTTGGAAACATGACAGAATCTGAGGACACAGGTTTTTGTGTACTTGATTCCCAACATCTTGAGCAGATCTTTTTGGAGCTGATGAAGTCAGTAGGGTATAGTCACTGTTATTCATGATGAAGGTGACAGTCTGGTACTATGTGAGCGACACACACAAGGTTGCGACTATACTCATTCTTGTTGTCTTGTTTTGGTTTGGCCAGAAGTTAGAACCAACATGATGATTACCTTGGAAGTGCTAATACAGAAACTCAATACATTGGTTAGTGTATGATGTTGACTTCCACCCACTGCTGGGAGCCGATGAAGTTGATGAGTTTGTTTATGGTAGCTGGCCACTACTGTACATATTGCTGTTGAAGGTCTCTGGACATGTGTGACTGTTCCTGTTATTCAAACCACACCTCAGTTTTATTCTGTTTTCTGTTCTTTGTTCTCTGGTTTTTAGGGGTTTTTTTGCTCTTTTTCCTGTTCATGGATAGGTTGTCAACCCTGCAATCCCTTTAACCTTATTTTGATGTGGATGCTTAATATATTCAGGTTTACTTAAATTGTATGTGTAGTGAAGTTCTCTGTCCTCATGAAGGTATACATACCTCCAAGTGTTGTCTTGGAGTTTTCTCTGCAATTTCACATGTATGTTATGTTGTTAGCAGAGCAATAGTATGGCAGTCAGCTGTGTGTCCTTCATTTTCAAATTGCTTTGTGCAGGTGTTACTTGATTCACCAGATGGAGATGGAGACTCTTCACAGATGGGAGAGCAGTCAGTGAATGATGGTTTTGGGGCAGGACCTGAATGGCTCAAGTGGACAGAGCTAGTCCCCCAAGAGGAGACTATTGCAAACTGCTGGACTGAAATAATTGATGTGGAGAGTGGTGAGGAAAGGGTAAGCAACGTGGAACAGTTGAAGGAGTTTCAGAGTCACACTTAGAGGGCTCTTGTTTTTCTATTTTCCTATTTTTCTAAAGTATTTGCAGAGCACTGTGGCCAGTGGCATTCCTTCAAAGATAGACAGCTGGCAGTGGGAAAGAGCCTTGTGTTTGGATCTGGTGGTCACTTGTTTGAGAGTCAGTTTGAATTTTTTGGCAAGAGGAGGATGATACGAGTGGTTTCTCCCTTGTTCTCTTGGTAAATTTTGGATTTGTGCCTTATGCAGACACTTTCTCAGACAACAAGGTTTGAATCATTGGCCCCCACAACACTTCAGCCCAGAAGCCTGCCTACAGATCGGCAGCCTTCAGGTTTTTCCTTGGCAGCCAAAGAATTATGTTACTTTCTCAAGTGTTAATGGGTGTTGCAGATTGCATTATGTGCATACAAGATAGCATCTTTAGTAGCAAATGGGTGATCTGTTGTTCTAGCTCAACTTGTGGTTTGTTCCTGCCAGTGCTTGAAGTGGACCAAAATCATATATTTGCATGTAGAGAGAATGTTTCTCTGCAGGGATCCTTAGGTCAGCTGGTCTTGTTTGTACAGGATCTGCAGGAGGACAATATCCTGAGAGCCCTGGGCCATCCTCAGCTGCAGCAGCAGCAGCTGCTGCGGTCAAGTCACGATTGCGGTGGACTCCAGAGCTGCATGAGAAATTTGTGGCTGCAGTGAGTGACCTTGGAGGTGCTGATCGTAAGTGTTCCATCACATCCCTGACTCTTCCCATGTGTTGTTTCAGAAGTGACTTTGCCACCAAGTCAGCAGTCTAAGCACACCAATCAACCACAGTACTTTTTGAGCTGGAAATGGAACTCAAGAAGTCCTGGATGTTCACTGAGATGCAGAAAGGGTATTGGTGGCAAGTCAAGAAACTGTAGTCCGATTTGAGAAAGATCTGTGACATTTGCAGACAGTTTCTGATGCATCCAAATTTGGAATGTGTTAATTCAAAAGTTTTGGAATTCAAGCCAGCATCTAGACTGTCCAGTGTAAAGAAATGGAGAATTTTTTGTTCATGTTGTTGACAATACAGAAGTTAATTCAACAAACGTTTGTGACATGGGAACATACCTACATATGCAGAAGTAAAAAGTAGTTTTGAGTGGGGATAATTAACATGGCCAAGGGCCCTCTTCCCCTTCCAACTTGTCTGCTTTACTCTGCCTCATATGTGCAGTCATATAGAAAAGAAATAGTCATCTGATGATTATTTTTCTTGTGTGGTTTGAAGGTGCAACACCAAAAGCGGTTTTGCGCATAATGGGTGTCCAGGGCATCACAATTTATCATGTGAAGAGTCACCTGCAGGCATGAATAATTCCCTATTATTGTTGGCTTTATTTTAAATTGCTTGACTTCTACACAAAGTGCCTATTTGGTGTTGATAGTAACTGAGAAAAGTTAGTATTTCTGACTTGCTTTGAAACCTGATGTTTCTGCAATCTTGCAGAAGTACAGACTTGCCAAATATATGCCTGAGATTTCAGAAGGTATGTCAATTGTGTTTGATATGCTTAATTTGAATTTGTGTGAGTCTCTTTGTCATAAATTGTAAGAGGTTTTAGATTCCTACACAAATGATGTTCCAAGGAAATAAACAAAAAATGGCACTGCTGTTATCAGTAGGGGTTATTTCTGTTCATCTACGATTCTTTACATTAGGTGGGGTTTGGTACTGACTAATGATGTATATTGTTGAACAGAGACAAGAGCTGAACGGAGAAGGAATGATACCTACCTTCAACCTATGGGGATTAGTTCGTGAGTCTCTCTTCCTATCCCTTAGCCAACGTATATAGCAAAGGGAAGAAGGGTCACACAATTGTACCAAAATGTACCACCTGCATACACCTGAAGAGTCCTGGATCTACTGGAGGCTGTAGTAATCAAGACACTTCTTTGTCACTGACTCTGTTGAATTGATTTGTGACAACAGGAGCCAACAGATTACACAGGCACTGCAAATGCAAATGGAAGTGCAGAAAAGGCTCCATGAGCAGCTTGAGGTTCCCTCTCACAACTTTCTCTTGATCTTTGTCAACATCAATGTCGTCCTGATGCTTGGCAATCATCCCTTTTCTTCAAAGAACTTCAGCTCACAGTTCTCAATAGGTTGCTTTTTGTGGATAATTTGGGTAACATCAGTTGTATGTATACGATGCTACAGGTTCAGCGGGAACTGCAGTTGCGGATTGAGGCTCAGGGAAAATCTCTTCAGAAAATGATTGAACAACAGGGAGGAATGGTTTCACGTTGTTGGTCTGAGCCTCATGATCCATCATCCTTGGCAACTGTGCCTGCAACTCCAGTTCCTGAAACCCCAGGGCGATCACCAATAGTTCCTGTCACAGACAGTCCTCATCAAGCAAGTGCTCTTGAAAGTGACATCCCTGTGACTGACAGGGCACCTCTCCCAGCAAGCACTGTTGACCAGCCAGACCTCAACCATGAAAGACTCATTTCAGAACCAAAGGAGGACCAACCACCTCCAGCTTTGATTACATCAAATGAGGAGCCTTCATTGAAGAAAGCTCGGATGGATGTCAACCCCCAAGCCAGTTCTTTGGTGCAAGTCCCAGTTTCAGTCACAAGTGATGCACAGAGAGGGAGTGGCAGTGACACTCAGGAGAATGTGCAACAGGAAGTGGGGCTTGAGACGTCTCCAGAGATGGTCACACAAAAACTGACAAGTCCAGCCCTGGAAGCTCAGGAGGTAACAGAGGGCCACCAGGCACATTCTTTTGCACAATGTACTCCCCAGCAAGGTCACACAGCTTGTGCACCACCACACCCAGGTTCTATTGCACACAAACCTGTGCATGCCTCTGGCTAACAGATGGAGGTGGAAAATGTATTTTGACCTTCAAAAGTGGTGGTCACCATGTGATCAGTCTTTGCATGAAGTTTTGCTTGTCGGGAAGCTGCCTAGATCTCAGTTGAGTTGTTTTTGGAGGCTCATGTTCGACAGGTGGCATTTCTGCTTACCAATTGAAGCTGTGGGAGGAGTTTATTGGGCCATCTCTATTTATGGTTAGTTGGGTGCTTGATTCAATCTCCTACCCAAATTGTTGTGGACATGGCAGTGGGTTGGGCGATGGAGCCAGTATTATTCTTTTGAGCTGTCAAAAGTGGACAAGGTCTTAATTGTGTAGTTGTTGCTTACTGAGGTATGCAGACTGGTGGACAATGAGGCTCTCAGGATAAGGTAGATTGGTGGAGTGTGTACAGGAGAGAGGAGAAAAGACGGGAGTGTTGGCCCCAGTCTCTCAAAGCAAAACAGAGTTTACAGGCAGCAGTACTGGTTCCACCAGTAGTTTGTATCAATGTTTGACAAAATGAATATAATTGTAGCTTTTTGTAGCTAATTCATAGATCCAGCTGAACACCACATTTTTATTTCTTTTGTTGGATGGCCTATGGTTGTTTGATCACATGGTGTTCTTTCCTGACATTCGAGTTGAGGTTTATAGGATTTAAGCCCATCTACGTCTTGTGGCTTAGATATTACTTGAACAAGGACTACAAGCTAAAATGAAATGAAGTTTACTGCACAAGCTTGCAGCTTGAATGGGGATACTATGTACTTCTTTTATTAGCTAATCTCTTGAGTACTAACCAACATCATGATTGAGTCTTGCTTGTTGCTTCCGGAAATGTGACAGAAACTCAGGATACAGATGACACCCAACATCAGGAGCCAATGAAGCCAGTTGGTAGTCATGGCAGCTCTACTCTTGATAAAGGTGATGGTTCGACACTTCGTGAGGAATTCTCTTGTGACTAATTGTCTTTTGAAAAGTCATGAGGAGGCAATAGCTGTTTTTTAGGAACTAGAGTAGAGACCGACTCTAGGTCTTATGTTGTTCTAAAAAGAGGCTCTCTACAATATTGTAGGTTCTCTTGTAATTTCTTGAATCTAACTGTGAGCCAGAGTCCTTAAGGTTTTTCCTGTGACATTTTTGACAAACGCTCTCAACCAGAGTATGCAGGTATTGAAATGATTAGAATGCCTCATGTTCATTCTAATATCTCAATGACTGCGAAGCTGGGGGTTATCAATAGTCAATTTTACAGATTCTTGAGACTTTGTAGTTGTAAGAAGTTTTTTGTCTTCCAGATGGTCAGTCTTATTGTCTTTCTGAAGGCAAAAGGCTACCCTTTAAAAGTTCTTCTAAAGAGAACTAGAGGGTTGGTTCTTAAAGAAAAATTCCTGTTTGGAATTTCCGCTTTTGGCATTTTCAGAATGATTTTGCTTCGGGTCATGTAAGTGGGGAGCTTCCTATAAGCCCACTTGTTCTTTGTCTTTCCCTGTTCTTTTCCCTTTCTGTCTTTCTTTGTTTCTTTGTCTGGTCTTTGTTGTGGGGTTTGTTGCTAGCCAGTAGTATGGCTGAGTCTTCCCGTTGCTTCCGGAATTGCAGCAGAAACTCAGTTCACAAGATGGTGCTTGTCACCGGCCTTTACCCACTGTAGGGAGCTGATGAAGTCAGTGGGGAAGTTGTGATAGTTAAGTCACTATCATACATACTACTGTTGATGGTCCCTGAACAGGTGTGAGACTGGCACTTTTGTTCATACCGGTGTGTGTTTTTGTTTTTTGTTTTGTTTTTTGTCTCCCCTTGTTTGGTTCTTTCTGTGGCTTCCTGAGGAAGTGTTAGCCTTGCTGTTTCTTCTTCATCGTGAGAACGGAGATTTCTCTATTCTTATGAAAGATATAATATTGTAGGTTCATATCTTCAGACTATTTTTTCTTGTTCTTTTTTTACTACATAAATGGGTGTTGGAAAGAGAAACTTCTCTGAGTTTTCTGGTGCACTTTCTACCCTGCCATAGAATCATAGAAAATGTCTGATGATGGCTATGTGAGCAGTTCAAACATGAAACAGTCCGTAATGCCTTAAGAATTGTTGGTGAGCATTTGTAAAGTGGATGATGACTGCTGTTTATTCCAATTATTCTGCAGAAAATTGTGTTAATTTGACATTAGACAATGCTCATAGTTCAAGAGTGGAGTGGTCTTTGCGCTGTTAATGGAGTCACGCTGGCAAGTAAAGCCTGGGTGGTGAATTGTCCTGGAATTTGCATAAATACACAAGGGTTTTAGGGCTTTAAGGTTTCTGGTTTAGGATACTAAATACATTTTTTCAAGTAAAGCCCGGCTTTATCATCTTTAGAGTTATTGCAGTGGTGTTGAATTGTCCTGGACTTAGCATATACACTTAGGGTTTAGGGTTAGGGTTTAGTATATATAATGCATGTTTTTTCTCTTGGTACGAACAAATCTGGAATGGCAATCTTTCTAGTGGCAGACACCTGTGAGCAATCAACACCCAGGTTTGCATGTGAGCTGTAAAATGGATACTCCTTTTCTCCACAAATGGTAAAGGATCACTTCAAGAAAAAGCATGATCTCTGGGCAAAGGCTGCTGTCAGAGATCTGGGCTTAGAAGATGAGACCAAAAACCTGGTCAATTTGGTTTTTGAACTTGTTAGAGATTCAAAGCACTAGAAATGCTACCAAGATTCTGGACTTTCCTTATGAAGAAGAAGGAATGACCATTTGTGAAAAGACATGATCTTCTTTTGGCATTGCTCTTGGATGAAGAGAGAGATGGACCTTCATCTATCACTATGTCTCAAAAGCATGAGAAATCTTCATTGTTGTAAAGTTCAATTGCTCCAAGTTTAGATTAAACTCTAAACTTGGGATTAATAATTGAGATCCTTACTCAACCACCAATTGCTTGAAACGAATCAATACTAGGAAGGGGAGGTGGGTTTTGTCCCAAAGGAGCAAGACAAAAGGTGGTTAAACCCATTGCTAACATTTGACCGAAAATGGAAGATGCTTGCATCCTTTGAAAGTGTAACAAAAGAAATTGGCAAATAAAGGGGATGAGATGGAAAGAGGATGATGTTTGGCCATTTCATGCATCAAGTTACGTTACATTGGTGCAATCATGTGAAAGAACATCCATTTATTTGAGCAATTGTCCAAGGGCATACGATTGCTAAAGGGGCGGGTACTAATCTATTGGTTGTTAGTCTTTTTAACTCCTTTCCTTTACATGTATCACCTCTAAGCTAGTGAACCCTTGTGCGTAAGATGATCCAAGAAATAAATATGTGCATGTCCAATTAGTTATGGTAACAATTAGTCATTATGACTCCAAATAATATTAGGAGAAATGCTTGTTCTTAGGTTAAATGCCATGTTCATGTTATCAAGAATCTTAAACATAAAAGGCACCCCAACAAAACCTTGGGGAAAAGATGAATCAAATAATGAATCAACATTATGTGAAAAATGGTTAATTCCTTATTGGGGTTGTAATTGGTTTTTAAATCACAATTGAAAGTGCAACTCCAAAATTCCCTTGTCATCTTGGACAAGTTGTAGACAACATCAATCACAAACAACGTGCAATGGCAATGCTATGTCACCCTAGTTGCTTCCACGATCACATCTTGAACTGCAACTACCAATTCATCCATCATTGGCACATGGAGTGCGAATTTGCAACTAGTCGTGAGACTAGTTGGGAGATTACTTTTGCAACTAATTCTAACATGCACACTTACCCATATTATATTACGTAAGTTAAAAATAAGTAAGCATGTAACCCTAGCTAGGCGAAGCAAGCCTAACCTTTTAAATATGTGAAATATAGGTTGCAAGAGTAAGAAATTGAACCTTTCATCTCTTTGTTGGAAGGCTAAGTCCTTAATCAATACACCAAACCCTTCATAAAGGATATTTTTTATTAACTTATTATTATGAGAATATTTATACTTACATTTCTACTTACCTACGTATTACCTATCTAACCTAATTATCTATCTACCTATTTAACTATGTATTTATCTAAATACCTATTTACATATTATGTATCTATTTAATTACATATCAACCCCAAACTTACCTAGGCCTATCTAAGGGCTACCTAAGCCATATAAAGGTTACATATGCTTACTTAGGTACTACTTAAAGATTATTTAGGCCTACCTAAAGGCTACATAAGGAATACCTAAACCTACCTAGGCCTACTTAAACTCATTAGAGAATAATTCGATAGTTACTATCTAATTATCACCTAGTACCTATAGGTTATTCTCAACCCCACCCTACCTATGGTTAGGTTACATTTATAATCTACTTACCACCTATTTATTAGGTTATAACTTGGATAGGTAATTGCAATACTAGTTGAATAGGACACCATATTTGGTTTAGTTAATTGTGTGTAATTTGTAAACACTTATTACACAAATCACAAAAACAACTAAGTTATCATCCATTAAGGATGTCATTAAATGTAGCTAACAATATCTGATTTTTATCCTACTCTCGTCCAATTTATACCACATGCACAAAATGTGATTGCATCAATCACAATTACAATGTTGGTTGGTACCTTACTATAGTTGCACATGCCATTAAAAGCACTTGTTATTTAGGTGTCACGGGGGACTATTCCAAGTTTAATCACAAATTTTAGACTAAATACTTTCATTTGGCCCTGATTGCAAAAATTGCAATATCATATTTATGTATTTTGTGGGGTTTAATGGCTTATTAGTATATGCATAGGTTTTGTTGTGTGCAAATAACTTTTAGTTTTCTATTTGTTTTTGTATAACTTGAACAATATTATATGTTTTTTTGCATATAATTTCACCATGACGTATGTATTTAACTCCGAAAAGGTCAAACCCAAATTCATAAGCAATATATGAATATAATGTTGATTGAGTTAAATGCCAAACTTGTTATAGGTTTATTGAATGAATATGATCATGTGAATATCAATTTTGTTTGAACGATTCAATTTCAATATAAAAAATCCCCGCATAAAAATATCCACATAATTTTCCCTTGTGATGTCCACTTTTGTTAGAACATTTATTAATTGTATAAAATGACAAATTGGATTTTTAATTCATGATGTCAATTTTAACTTAAAATTTCAAAATGATTGAATAAAAAGTAACATGATTAATATATTCTTTCACATCTATTATGATTATTATCTAACCAAGGGCAAAAACATAATGTGGTGCTCTTATAATGTTCTCTCGATCAAATTTTTTTTGGCTCTATTTTACAACCCTTTCCATGGACATGGCAAGGACATAATGTTAAGATATCAAGTTTGAAAATTCATATGTTTTTTTGTACTTTGTTGCAATAAAGGTTAAACAAAGATTGATACACAAGATTTGTGCCCAAAAAAAAAAGGTTAAATAACTTAGACAAGAAATGATATGACAACAAAGGGAACCTGTAGTAGGTATGATATGGATACATTCCACAAAAATGTGATATGGCATCAAATATGACCTAATGAAAAGGATAAGGTAATTACTCAAAATTAAAATTATACATGATTTTTTTTAGTATATTTGGTTTTACAAACCTATAATTGATGTATCTATAAATAATTTAGTATTTTGCATGCACATGTGAATAATATTTGATATCATATAAAAGCATTTGGTTTAGCCTTATGTGAATTGTGCTTTGTCACTTTCTTTTGGCAATGAATTACACCATGCCATGTTCAAAATTGCAAACATAGACAATGAAATTAAATCTTGTGGCATTTTTAAGGTTTTTTTTGCCTTAGTTTCACACCTCTTCATCATATTCATCACAATTATAAATTCATGTTTCTCATGTTTATCCATTGCATACCAAAGTATATGGGCCCTAAGGGGTTCATTATGTGTTAATTTTCCCATTACATGCATCAAAGAGGGGGCAAAGAGGGTATTGTTTTGGGGGGGGGAGGGGGGAGTAATATTTGAGGAAGATTAAAATTTTCCCACCATGTAATTATCTAATTTTTTTAATATTCACATATTTGAACCATCCTAAATTTAATTTAAAATTAATATTTGCATTGCATTTTGGCACCATATATTTGTGTTTGAATTTTTGTTTTAGTTGAAAGCATGAAAAGTGACAAATGAATATGATTGTGAGTGACTAAAAAAAATCATCATGCATAAAATGTTCAAATTGAAATTTTTAAATGCATCATCAAACATTTCAATATGAAATCACATTTTTACAAGATGAAGACCATGTTTGGCACCAACAAAATCATTATAGACAACAAACATTTGATTTGTTTCTATGTGATAAAAACTATAACAAAAAAAAAAGGATTTTGGGTTTTCAAATCAAAGCAAAACAATGTGTGCATTGTAACCGAAGTAAGTGGACCACTTTGAGTGAATACATATAGGCCTTCACCAACTCCTTATCTTAACCAAGTAAATACCACCTCACTAATGAGATCTCCTTTATCATGAATTGTAAATGTAAATTACACCTTCTCCATTATTTGAACCTATTAACAACAATACCCCTCATATATATATATGTCCTAATTAAAATTGGTTGTAATTATTGCATGCTTTATATTTATTATATTTCACAGTTTAGAATAAACACAATATTAAGTTTGTACCCAAAAATTGATATTAAAGTGTGCCCTCAATATAGCATTAAATGTTCAAGGAAAATAAACAACACTACATTTTTTTAACATTTAAAAATGTTTTGATTATGAACAAGGTTTCTTCTTCTTTTTCCAAATTTATGAAGTAGGTCCATAAGCAAAGATCACCAAGTATATTTGAAATTAAATGTCAACTACTTTTTAAAATGGACAATAGCATATTTTTAAGAATCTTGCTACAATTGACTACCTAGGTCTAGTTGTTGTAAAGTTTTAAAGTTTTTTTATTTTTTAAATGGCAAACAAAAACCATCAAATTTTCATTTTTCCTTGGTTTCTAAAAAAATTCACCAAGTTGCAAGAAGTTACCCCCAAAAAACTAGTTAAAAGCGTCAAAATACAATTTTTAAAAAATCATTAGAGTTTCAAAATCTATACAACCTATTAATGCAATCACTAAAAAATAATAATGAAACTTGCCTTTTTAAAACATTTAATTTTTTAATTTATTTTTTGATGGGTCTAGTAAAATGAAGGGGCGATGTTTCTAGCAAGTCCACCCAAGAATGTTGATGCCCATATCTATGAAGATAATAATATTAATTTCATCCTAGAATGCAATAATTAGAGTTCAAATTTTTGAAATATGATGATAGTAAATTATATTCACTCTAGGTAGGCCACACCTTCATGCACCTTAAAATCACCATGTTGTAATGAATGGTAAAAGGAAACCACATTCTCAAATGTCATCTAGATTGCATGTTAAATCCCTTCACCGTATCAATCATAGTTAGGGTTGAGATTTGATTATTCAAATGTGAAATCAATGGATTCGTAGACCAAGTATGGTTTGTCACTCAATAACATGGAAAACAAACATTCATTTTCTAAGGTGCGTTTTATTTTCAAATTCTTACGACCTAAAACCATAATTATTCTTGGTTTGTAGGTTATATTTTCAAGGTTTATCCATCTAAGTGAAAATCCTTCCAATTTGGACATGCAAGCAACTTGGGTAAATTTAAAAAATTGAAATGACCATTACCGACTAAATGTGACCAAATACGTTTTGAAGTTCATTTTTATTTAAACATATTTCTCATTATTATGTTAGTAATGACATAATTTCTTAATTTTCCATACTATTATTTTGAAAGCTTTGGGTTTGCACAACTTTGGATGACAAAATCATGTAATCGACCATTATATTTGGATAAGTGTTATTATTGGTACAATATGTAGCTTGACTTAATGATTTTAATTAGTGGTCAATAGTCCTAATTATTAAGTTATTAGACGTTAAGCTTCAAACACCCAAAACCCGATTCATTATTTCCTAAAAGATTTTGGATTTGTCTTTCATAGGAATGTGACAAAACACTAATAGAAACAACCAATGTTGAGGGGGTATAAGGAGGGCACATACTAGGCCATGGATCAAAGAATGTAATGATTAAATTGACAAGGGCCATGGTTGAGGTAACAACATAATTAGCTTGGTGGAAAAGTTGTGTATAACACAAGACATCATAGACATGTCATGAGGATATTTAGATGAACTTTTCTTCATACGAAACTCATGTGGTACAACCTTGAGGCAATCACTTCTTCGTGTCTATGTAGGCAAAGGTTGCAAATTGTGAGTCATTTCATATCTAAAATTACATAAATTATATTTCATTTTTGTGATTCAATCATGAAGACTACTTCGTATTTAGCTTATTTACATTTAAGCAATGAAATTAACAAAAAGTTACGTAGGTGATTTATAATTGCAAATCAATTTTCATTTGGGATTTAAACAAATGCCCATTGTTTACTTTCCATCCATGTGTTTATGCATGTACATATTGATGATTATAAACATGGTCATCAATACTTTTTCCCATGTTCATCTTTGAAGGGCATTTCACATATTCATGTTCATTATGCATGCCTTTATGTAAAAGATTATGAAATTGTGTTCATGCTCATTGGGCTTTATATATTAAACATGAGATTGACATATGCATGTGTAGTTGTATGTATATTTGATGATAAGGTATGGCTTCAATTACATGCTTGCCCAACATTGGAAAGTAAATCTTCTTGCCCCATCACAAAAAGAGTTCAAGTTATTGTATATGTAGATTTTGGGGACATATATAAAAGTTGCCATGTTTGGAGTTTTTAAAAACTAACATGAACATGACTTCTTTTTCTTTTTCTTTTGTTTTTGGAAATAGGGTTGTTGGCAAGGATCCCCAAGTAGATTTAACATTAAATGGTAAATGGTAAATGGGAAAAGCCCTTCAAAAATCATCAATTTTTGGGTCACAATTTGCTTCAAGGTTTTTAAAATATCGTCCATCATAGTTTTTTGTGTGATTTTTGGAAAAAATACCGTATTATAGATGATGTTAAATGTGTGACACTGAAAAGTTTAAATTAAAATCTTATAGCATGGAATAAGCACATCACAAAAATATTGAAATATTTCCATGCATATGAATATAACTAATAATTTGGTAATATTGTATAAACAAAATACTTTTGTCCTGTGGAAAATGCCATTTATATGTATCTCATTAGTATAGTATAGCCAACTATTGTAATTTGATATTTATGTATGATATGCATATTTTGAGTACCTTATTGGCACAACTACATATATTTGATGAGTGCTAGGATGTTATGAACATGTTGAAACTTTACATATTTTGTTCACATAACAAAATACCTCAATTTTTGTGCAAATGGGGTCAATCACCTCCTAATATATTCAATACAATTTATTTCAATGGCCTACCTATTTTTATGTTTGAAATTAATCCTTTTAAATTTGTAGTGATATGGTTTATAAATGAGTCCCAAACTTTTAATATGTTAAAAAAAAATGGGGTTTTTCCACCAAATATTTTTTTAAATGTATATTTAAGCCCAAAATGGGTAAAAGATTGCAACATCATATGGCTTGAATATTTGAAGATCTTAACACATAAAAAATTATGCAATCGTAATATCAAGGTTGAAAGGTTGGTGGAAATGTTAAAAAATGTTAAAGCATTTAGAAATACAGAAAAATTACACTACCTTATATTTTTTGTGCCACTCAAACAAGCCATGACCCCTTTCACATGTCTTTTGGTTTTTTGAAAAATAAATTACGAAGTTGTGAAAATTTGTCCCAAAAAACAAGAAAAAAAGGATCTTGGTTTATGTTGTTTTTAAAAATTATTATTATTATCATTTATTTGTAGCCAAAATTGAACCATGAAGTTTCAAAATTAGACTTTCAATTATTATTATTATTGAAGATTTGAAAATAATTAATTCGTAATCAAAAATCTAGTTACAAAAGGCATGAACCATGAAAAGCCAAGGTTGAAATTCTTTTTAGCTTACATTTTGCCTTGAACATATGCCATCAAAACCTACATCATTGCATTAGCTCGCAATTTTTCCCAAATATAATTTTGAAATGGAAAGTATCAAGGCCTGATTTTTTTTTTTTCCAATAATTAATGTATCCATGAAACTTTATATAATAGAGATGTGATACTGTTAAATTGTGAAAAATGAAATAATAAGCAACATTAAGTTTCCATCCATCCAAGGCACAATGGACAAGTCTTCTTGGGTCTACCTATGGAAACCATTGTTCAAAATCCACATGCCTTTTTACAAATCTTCAAAATCATTATATTTTGGAAAATTGTTGGGTACAAGCCATTGTGCATGGTAAGATGCTTGTGAGGAATTTTGGGCAAGCCCAATAGTGTGAGCTAAAATTTCTAAATATGCATTAAGCTCACCCAAATTCCACATAGGCACCTTATTGGGCACAATGGCCTATACCATGTCATATCCATCCTCCAACAAGTTCACAATACAAGTCGCCTCATCTCTTGCAATCCTCCACGTGCATAACCCATTGTCATTCATTGCTTAAAATGTGGTTCACATTTCTATAAGAGGAGAGAAGAATCTTTTGTAAGTAACAAGAGACATAATTAACCCCATTCCTTCCAAATTTTAAGGCTATCACTTCTTCACTCTTTTGAATAATCTCAAAATATCTTATGAAATAATTTTTATAATGATGAATAGAGAGAAAAATTCATAACTAAAAATCTCATGGCAGTTCCTACACAAGCTTTTCTCACTATTACTATATCTCTAGTAATAATGATAAGCTACTTCACCCACCCTCTCATATTGACAATTGTAAACAATTGGGTGGCTATTTTTGGTGATTTTCAAATGGCTTTTTGGAAGCAAAATTTTAATTAAAAAAGACTGGGATATGCAAAGAAAAGTAAATAATTAAACTTGGATGTGAGAAATGTTTTTGGAGGGTCACATTCTGAACAGAGCACAGCTCTGGTGGGGGACTCTCCTCCTCTTAGAACAAACATGGAATAAGGAAGAACCCAACTAGTCCATAATAGTTTCCAAAAACACACCCCTAAAAAGGTTGATGAATTAGGGTAGGGTTGGAAATTGAAAGATGGGATAAATGCTTGGTAAACTAATAGAATAATTATTTATTTTTTAATTTATTTTTTTCCATTTTCATTCTTTCTTTTTTCCATCTTTCAATTTTCCAACCTTAATTAATAGTTTATATTTTAAAATTACATTTTGGCATATAATACAATAAAATTTCCCAAGATTTTTTGGCATGGATGTGAGGATGTCACTCATTTTTATTCATTTTGATTCATGAGTTGTGTATTTCTTGATTTCTTGATTGCATTCGTTTTTTTTTTTTAATGTTTCTTGATTCTTGTTAGTTAGCCTTGCTTGATTTTTATCTCTACAAACTTCAAAAATGGAGTGGATTGCAATAACACGGGCAAACGACTTACGTTGTTGACAAATGGATGAAAAAGCTTATTAAGCATTGATTTTTTTGGACTTATGTCGTTGACAATGGGTGAAAGCTTTTTAATTAAGCCTTCATTTTCAATGTGTTCTTGAAACAATCTTGTGCTAGATTTTGACATTTTACATAACGATATTACCCAAAAAATTTGCACTCACAATATCTTATTCTCCTCCATTGGAGTTTGAGGCTATATTATCAACCAAGTGAAGTGTGTACAATTGTGCCAAAAAACATGCTAAACGTGGTAGTAGGGATATTGTAGAGGCCTTAAACATGAACCAACAACACCCACATTGGTACCATGGAACAAAAAATTCCCAAAATATTTAAATTACTTCTAAAATATTATAAATATACCATGCATATGCTAAAATCAGGATCTATAAGCTCAAATCTAACATTTGTTAGGCTTAATTAATATGACCACTAAGAGGCCTCACTCAATAAAGTGCACAATTGATGTGTTAGATGACATGATCATACATGACCATACAGTTGTGGTACACAGGTATTTGTGTATGCTTTCGCAAATGTTATGTGTTTATGTGTGTATGTGAGTATGGTATGTCAGCGATGTATGTTGTATGACGAAATGCATTTGCATGACATAGAACCCTATTTGTAAATAGCTATCACACATGGCTTGTTGGTAATTCACTCCGGATAGCTCAGAAAAACAAATTCAGACCACCAAATCCAACAATCCCATTCAAACTAGAGCTCAAGAACACACATTATGTCTATGTGAGAAGTGGCCCCTTACACTCCATGCCAGGACTTCTCTTTTGATTGCATGGAAATTCTATTCCTAATTAATATTGGCTACCACTATTTTTGGCCTGGACTAATATAGCCCTTCCCAAGAGCACCCTAACCTATTTTGAGCCATCATTGAATTCCCAAGAAGGGTATTAAAAAAGCCCCTATGTGATGCAATTATTGATCATAT
This sequence comes from Sphagnum contortum, assembly GCA_963920785.1. Classification (NCBI taxonomy): domain Eukaryota; kingdom Viridiplantae; phylum Streptophyta; class Sphagnopsida; order Sphagnales; family Sphagnaceae; genus Sphagnum; species Sphagnum contortum. Next base: position 3,080,700 of record OY987284.1, on the reverse strand, counting down.
TTTTGCATGTTGGCATAATAGTCTTTGGCTCATGTTGGTGCTGGAGAAGATGTTTTGAGTATCAATTTTCATTCATTCATTCATTACTCATGCCCATGTTGAACAAGAAACCCAAACATCAAAACAATTCATTCACGGATGACTTTGCTAATTATTAGGATGAAAAATCTTTGCTCAAAAGCCAAACTTCCCAAAGGAGGGAGGCCAATGTTTGGTAATTGCAATTATTAGGTTACGGGAGAGAGAGAGAGAACGTGAAGTTGTCAACATTGACCAAAATTGGCAACAAACACTCTTTTTTAGTGTGGATGGATGAATAGATTTTGCATGATTCGTTGACAAAATTGGGAATCTAAGAAAACGAGTATAACAACAACCAACATTCGGTTTCTAAAATGCAAAGGAATTAATTGTCAATGTGTAATTGACAATCCGTTGACACGTTCCTTTACCAAAATGCACACGATTGTTGGCATTGACAAAAATGCCACTCGTTACAAAAGAGTTTTTAATTCATACTTTCTCTTGTCATTTTTGTTTTTTGCCTCATTTTATTGGGGTTTTGTTTGTTGTTTTTGTTCCAAACTTTTTGGGATATAGAGAGGCATTGTGGGGGAACTCCTTTTGGACTCGTATAAAGTCGTTAGGAAGAATGGATGTAGCAGGCTGAATGAATAATGTTTGTTTGAATTTATTAGGAGTTATCCGTAATAAAGTCCTGCCATAAGTCAGCTTCGGCCAGTCAGCTTCGGCATAATAGGGGCATCAAATGTGTAACTGGGAATGAAAATTTTACAAAAACGAAATAACTGGGACCCAGTCTAGTTTTTTCCAGCAATTTTGGTGATAAACTCTCAGTTTCATCCTGTCTTTCCTTTTCTTCCTGAGCGCCTCCACTGCTCCTACTTGTATTACTATTACGATTACTCTCGAACCTTGTGCATTAAATGCTAACTTTCAGCATTTCATATTGAGATCTAATAAAATTTCCGTACTTTTGCGGATACGATTGAAAGGGGGGGTTAGTGGGTGATAGCAGGCCCAAAGGTTTAGGGTTTAGGGTTTAGCATGGGAACCCATTGAGGAAATTAGCCAAATCTAGACCTAGGGACTTCCTAGGTCGTCACTTGTAGCAGCACTTTTTTACAACACACACATAGGACAATCGCCATTTAATGGCGAATCAATATTAATTATTGGTAGCATTTTATTAATTAGTTTTTTTATAAAAAAACTATTTAACCTGTTTCCGGTTAGTGCTAAATCCCACTTGGAGATCACAGCTTTCTTTTTTCAAATTCCTCAAGTAAGTCCACTGGCAAGGATCCCCAGCAATAATTTAGCATTAAATGGCAACTGTCCTAGGTGGGTTGTAGCTAATTTATTTAGCCAGATGTGGCCAATTTAATTATTTTTATTTTTAAAAAATAGAGGCAAAAAATCATTAAAAATCCAAAAAAAATCTCCTTTTTTTTCATTTTCTGTCCAAAAAAAATAAAAAATCAACATGCAACTTGCGAAAATTGGTCAAATTAAAATATTAAAAAAAAATGGTTTAAATGTGATGAAAAAGTTTCCAATTCTTTTTTGGGCGAGAAAAAGGGAATATTGTGATGGAATATTCTCTTTTAAAAATTTATTTTCTGCATTTTGGCTAAATGTTTTTCAGATTAAAAAAAACGCTCGTAGGTAGACAGGTAGGTAGGTAGGTAGGTAAGTAAGTAAGTAAGTAAGTAAGCAAGTAATCAAGTAACTTTTTTTATTAGCTGTAAAATTTCACCATCATCATCGTCATCATGGCCTTTTGATGCGCTGTTTAACTCCTCGTGATGACAGGTGTCACGCACACATAGACCAACATCTAGTTGGCCTGTCGCTCTCGCCCATTGGCTTGCACTGCTGGCAGCCTGGCTGGCTGGCGGCTGCAGTGTCGGTGTGGACAGGATGCAGTTTGTTTCCTACTTCCTTCCTCCTTTCCTTCCCCTTTCCTTTTCTTTCCTTTTGCTTTTCTTTTACTTTCCTTTGCTTTTTCCCGTGTGCTGCTGCTGCTGCTGCGACTGATCGCGTTACTTCCTCCCTCCCCGTGTGTACATCTTTTTCCTCCACCTGTTCGCCTTTTTCTTTTCTCGTCGCGTCAGTTGCTTCGACTGTTTTTTTAAAAAACATTTGGGGGTTTTGTTTTCTGGCTATATTAAAATTTTCAAAGTGCTAAAATCAAAGTACCAAATATTTGATACTTTCAATAGCCATAACTAGACCAAAATGAAGAAAAAATAGCCAGATTTCTTTCTATACATGGTTCAAGTATGGTATCGAAAAATTTAGCTTGTAGTCAAAATTTGGTTAAAGCTTCCTTTGGATTATAGCCATTTTGGCTATACAAAAAAAATGACCCCAAAAAAAAAAGAAAAAAAAACACTGGAACAGTCAGTCAGTGTTATTAGGCGATTTTGTTGTCATAGCCAAAGTGGCGATGATGATCCACAGGAAGATTAAATCAAATTTTGGCTACAAGCTAAAAAAGATGAAAGTAATAATTCGAAAAATCCTTTAAATATATATTTGGCTAACTAAGTTAGCCTGTACAGATTATCTGGCGATTTCTTAAAATAATTTGGTGGAATTATGGGTATTGAAATCTCAAAAAACACACGATTTCAGTCCTTCATTTTTAATATAGTATTTTGGCTACATATAGCCAAAATGGCTAAAAAAAGGCTGGGACTCTCTTTGGTGCTGTTCGGCTTGTTTCCTTTTGCCACCATCGCCATTTTGCTTTGCACCTTCACTGCCAAAACATGTCTGCGTTGCGCTGCAACAACAGACGACTCTCTCTCTCTCTCTCTCTCTCTCTCTCGATCTTCAGTGCGGGGGCGTTGCATTTTGCTGCTGCATGATTATTAGTGTTCACAAGCTACCGTGGCACGAGGTTTGTAAAAGGTCTCAGAAGAGCTGCTTCTTCTGTCCGTTCGTCTGTCTGTCTGTCTGTCTGTCTGTCATGAAGCTCCCTCTCCTTTGATTTGTTGCATTCTCGGATTTCTCTCTAAGACATTACCATCTTGACTCTTTGTATGTTTGTTGTTCTGCATCATGCGTAAATATCCCAGAGTTTTGTCTGCCTGTTCAACGCGCCTTGAAGAAAGAACGAGGGATTAAATATCATCACCGCTCAAGAGCGCACCTCCAGTTCTCTTCCACAGACAGACAGACAGACATACACGGACAAGGACACACACACGCACACACACACACAAAGACGGAGGCAGAGAGCGCGCGATTCTTGCATCCTAGTCAGTCCGTGGACAGAATTACGTCCATCTGTGTCTGGACCATGAGGATTGATATTTGAGGAGGAAGCACTTATCTTCGATTGAGGGGAGGAGCGAAGTAGACTGGTGGTGGCGAAGATGATCCTAGTGTTCAGTTCATAGAGGGCGTGCTTCGGTTTTCCATAGGTATTAGCGTTGTTTTGTGAGCGTCTTTATTGTTGTTGTTGTCATCATCAATGGAGGAAGAAGGAGATTCTACTGTCATTAAGGTGGACATGGAGTTCGGGTCCTGGGGATGCCAGGTACGTCTTCTTACAGGGTTATTACACCCGCCTCGCTCGTGGATGCTGCTCCGTTCCTCTCTTTCTCTTTTGTTACGTCTTCAGTTCCTCTCTCTTAACCTTCGTTGGAGATGATCGGTAGCATGCATGCTTCCTGGAATCTTGATCAAGTAGACAGTACTAGTCAGAGGATAAGCGGCCATAGCTGTAGTTCTTGGAGTTTATAGCAATGTGCTGTTGTAGTTATAATAGGCAGTACTGTCTTGAGGTTTCTGCCATTGAGCCAGTTATAGAGACGCGTGACTGGGAAGCCTTTGGTCACATGCTAGTAGTCATACCAACGGGCCTTGAACTGGGAGAGTAGATTGTTGAGGTAGGCCTTGTACTGATCTTTGTGGTTTATCCTTGAAGCAGAGGTATCATGTTCCCACTGCCTCGGGGCCAATCTCGGTGGTCGTTTGTGGTGATCAAGACAAACCTGCCCTGCTCACATACCCGGACGTTGGACTGAACTGTAAGAATCTACATCCTTACCCCAATCCTTGCAGTCTGACTCTCTGGCCTTCAGAATTAGGGTTTGTCTACTCACACCACGGCAGTTTGTTGGATTTCATGATGCATCATGAGAGGTTGTTGCATTGTTGGAAAAGAGTGCTCAGTGATTGGAGATTTGGGTGTCAAGAAGGTTTGCAGATTTCCAGTTTTCTTTTTTGAAATGTGGAGTGTTCCTTGACGCATGAGCAGATATGGTGTCTCGCTCAAAGGGAAAGTTCTATGTACTCTGAATCCCATTTTTTTGGTTTTGTTTTGTTTGCAGATGTATCATGTTTTGAAGGGCTGTTTTCATATCCTGAGGCATCATTGGTGCTTTACCACAATTTTTGCATATACCATGTTGATGCACTGGGGCAAGAGGTCAGTATCTTATTCTATCTGGTGGTTAATGCAACTGTTAGGTACCAAATTTTAAGAAAAGGATGGCAATGTCCCAACAATGCAGCAGCATATCATGACTTGAAAGTTTATGTTACCCAATGACAGACCATATGCATCTTGAGTTGGACAGATTGATTTGTTGAAGAAGCTGGTCACCCATCAACTTTAGATGTCCAGTCTTGCACAGCTGTCTGTGGAGCCAGAGGTGAGAGGACACACATTGCCATTGGAATGCTCTAACCTGTCACTGTTTTGGCAGGCTTGTGCCCCAGATCAACCTTCATTGTCTGTGGATGACCTTGCAGACCAATTGGCTGAAGTCTTAGATTTTTTTGGGTGAGTCTTGGGATTGAGCCTCTATTCTCAACATTAAGGGAGATGTAATGTATCTTGCTGTAAGCACAGCCAGCCTATCAGTACCTCTGATATGGAAATGCCAAGATGAAGTTGAAAGTCTGTTGAGAAAGAGAATTTGACTGGCAATTGCAAATTATAGAGCCACTCTACCCTGAATTTGATAAATGAAGAATTTCTTGCTGTCACAGGTTAGATGAAGTTATTGGCCTTGGGGTGACAGGTGGAGCATATATTCTTACACATTTTGCGGTATGACAATGGGAATTATATCTGTTTTATTTGCCACTGTCCACTCCTTTCTTTGCATTTAATGAAATAATTCAACTGGAAAGTGAGGATCTGCATGCCGATGTGTACACAGGAAGAGAATAGGTTGATTTGGCTGGTGGGTCTCCTCCTTTAACTATCATGAATGATTCTGTGGTGTTCTGAGTGTTCTAAACCCATTCCCTGCAATTTTTTCTTGCAGTTGAAATATAGGGAACGTGCATTTGGACTGATATTAGTGTCACCACTCTGCCAAACACCCTCATGGACAGAATGGATCTATAATAAGGTGTGCTTTGGAATCAGGGGCTCTTGTGAATTGTGTCATTGAGTGGACTAATAATAGACTGCACCATTGGTCTCTATTCATGGCTGATTGGCTCCCATATCTGGTGGTGCAGGCAATAATAAACCTGCTTTACTTCTGTGGAATGTCAGGCTTTGTGAAGGATACTTTTTTGCAACGCTATTTTAGTCAGGTAATTAAATGCCAGACTACTTACATCTTTTCAGTTTCAAGACATCTTGATTGTACCCATTGCTAATGAAGATTTTTCTACTTGGAGGGGGATTTTGTGTCAAGTTATTAGTCTGACATGTGTTATGGCTCCATTATGGCAGGAAGCCCGGACTACTCCAGGTGCTGGGCCAGATGTTATAATGACTTATCGCAAAGTAAGTGAACCCATCTCTTTGTACAATAGATGGCTGAGCTTTCGGTGGAAAGATGCTCTGTTTGTGTATATTTTCTCTGTCTTGATGTCTTTGAAAGTAATCTTTTCTGACAGATGTGTCATTTGTTTACTGATTTGTTCTTTTTTTTTAATGTGCAGCATTTGGATGATGTTCACAGCAGGAATGTTATGCGCTACATGCAGGCCATCAACCAGTATGTCCAATTTGACCTTGAATGCCTCAGATAGAAAACTATTTGCAGGTTTTGTGAGTTAGTGTAAAGAATCAGCTGGGAGAAGGGGGTGTGGCAAAAACGTGTGTCCAAGTGGCAAGTTGAAAAAGTCTGATTGGTGCTATCTGATGATGTCTGTAGGCGTGTGGATTTAAGTGAGAGGGTGAAGAAACTGAAATGCCGCACACTGATTATTGTTGGTGAACATTCCCCTTTCCACCACGAGGCTTTGCACCTGAGTACACAGATGCATAAGCGATACAATGCATTGATTGAGGTAATCTGAACCCCTTCACAAACCACATTTGCTTGCTGTACAGGAATTATTATGGCTTCTGCAGATCTTACTTTTATCTTTTAGTGGGATACAGATATTGCTTGCTAACTTCTCTTGTGTATATGCAGGTTCAAGCTTGTGGGTCTTTGGTTACAGAGGAACAGCCTCATGCCATGTTTGTTCCAATGGAGTTATTCTTAATGGGTTACAGCTTTTACCAACGGCCTGTTTACTCACTCTCCTCCACACCCACAAGCCCACTGAGTCCACCCTGTGTTTCTCCAGAGCTTCTGTCTCCCGAGAGTCTTGGGCTGAAGTTAAAGCCCATAAAGACACGTGTATCTGTACCTGAGGAAGAGAACTGCTGAATAGAATTCCACCCCACCACCCCCTTGTGTATTCCACTGTCATCCTAGGTTTATATAACTCCTTCCCCTTGTCAGTACATTGAGAGTGTCAAACTGAATGTCCCCCCGCCATGACTTAGTCTGTTCTGGTAACCAAGAGAGACGAGCGGGATCAGTACTGATGGTTATAATGTGTGGCACAAGCATGTCTCCACCGGATCTGCACATCCAGTGGAATTATGCCCATTCTACACAGGGCTAGGAATTGCCATTTTTGGTGGAAATTTGTTACACCACTCCATACAACTTGTGATGAGGCAAGACATTTTCAATAAAAAGGTGATGTATAGTATTTTTGCTTCTTTCCCACCTTTTTTTTCTTCCTAACTTGATTTCAATACTACTCTTTATTTTGTCACTCAGCATTTTCTTGCGATCTTCTGTTAGCTTATGTGACTTACTGAAAGCACCTTGATCAGATCATTGGTTAGACAGTGGTGAGGAATGTATGGAATCTGTTTTGAACTCTTATTATGTTCACTGAAGTTTTTCTGCAATCAACTAGAGAAATACCTCAGCTCACTGAATGCATTAGTAAACCACTCATGGAATGTGTTGTGTTTATGTCTTTACTTCGCTTTTGTTATGCTACTACTAAATCGACACCGTACCCAACACAATTGAAACTAACAAAAGCATGCCAAAGCAAATCCAAATTTGAAACTCACTTGCAACTACAAAATTCAAGCCCCAAAACATAGAATGAAAAACACAGACTCTTTGGCATCAAAACATAGAATGAAAAACACAGACTTTTTGGCATTTATGCTTTCCTGAAGAAGAATTCTTCAGTTGTGGTTTGAAAAATGTCTCAGCACAAGATGAGACTCCAAAATCTATGTTGGAAATTAGAGCATGTTTTTTGAAATATTCCCGGAATATTCGAATATTGGTCATGGAATCTTCAATTTTAATTAATTAATTAATTGTTTATTTGACAGATTTGTGTTGAAGCTGCCCCTAGTGTACCACGGGTAGGTATATGCACACTATGAAAAAAAATTCTCCTTGCGACGTCGTAAACCCTAATTCTCCTCCTAGAGCGTTGGAAAGAAAAGGGAAGCGGATGCAGTAGTGCTGACGATGACGATGATGTTCTTGCGACTGTATTTGAGCGTTTGTTTGGAGGTGTTTCTTCGCTACAATTTGGTGGAGAATTTTTTTGAAGAATTGCTTCAAGAGATTGACCATGGTGGAATAAGAATTAGCTGCAAAAAAAACTAAAAATTGGAGTGGAGAAAAATCGTGCCCGCAGACAGACACACAGACAGACACACAGACAGACAAACGGTGAAAAGTTTTGTGGGCAGTGCGGGGGACGGACGGACGGAGGTCACGCCATGGCGGCAAATGAAGAAGAAGATGATGACTACATGGGCGACCTTGGACGTTTCCTCAGCATTCCAGACACTGCTTCTGTTGCTACGGTTCTCTACTATTTCACCCTCTTCATGCCAATCCTCATGTTTAGCTTCAAAAGCATTTTGCATTAAGTAGTAGTCAAGTGATTTTCAGCTCTCCTTGTTCTGGCTTGTGCCATTGAGCCCAGGGTTTAGGGTTTAGTATAGCCTAGGGTTTTAGCTCTGCTGGTTGCTGCCTACCTTGCAAGTAGTGGCAGATTCAAGTGACAATAGGAGCATGCTGGATGCTGAAAAACTAGTTGAAGGTGTGGAGATTATGGCGTTTTCGGTGTTGTTTGGCTGGGGTATGGGTATTTAGGGTTTGGCTAGGGTATGGCCACTAGGGCCTCACCTTGCAGGAGTTGTAGATTCAAATGGTGGTGTTGGGTATATGCTGAATGGACCTCAACACACCACTTGAATGGGTTTGAAAGAAATGTGGGAACTTATTAGGGGGGTTTGATGGATGTGTTGGAGAGAGGATTAGGGCCAGTGCTCTTCCACTGGGTGGTGGGCTCATGGGTGTAAAGTCTGGGAATGAGGGGTTTTTTTTGCGTTCAGAAGATTATGGCAACTATTCTGGGATGAGGTTCTCCAAAGGTGTGGGCTTTCCAGAGTTGCAGAGGGAAAAAACCAGGGTAATCACATGTTGTAAATTGTTTTCACTCATATGAAGAGCTTACAGGCTTTTAGATTGTTGTGCAAAGATTAGCGCAACAATGTGACTCCTTTTATGGTTGTTCAAGTGTTTCCACCTGTATCAAGCAGTGAAGAAACACGCATGGCCAGGTTTGTCGGCAGGCACAGCATCAGCCTTCTTCATCTTCTTTGTCTGTGACACAAATGGAAGTGAAAGTCTCTGGTTTTCATTGTCAGAAAAGTGTGCACCTCTAAGCTAGGACACACCTCCTCAAAGGGTGAGGAAGCACTCAGGATGTTTCTTCTTCTTCTTCTTCTTTGAGTGTGTGCAAACCAGACAAGGCTTTGGGTGCTTCAGATAGGCAGGTGTAGGGTCTCATGCTGTGGAAGCTTGACAGGTGGGCAAGGTAAAAGGAGGCACTGTGGACAAACGGAAGATGAATTGGAAGGAGAAAAAGAAGCTGAAGCAGGAAAAGAATCAAAATTTAGAGGAGGAACAGCGACAAGAGGGAATGGCTGCTGTCATCCCATCCTCCAACATAGGGTTCAAGCTGCTGCAGCAGATGGGTTATAAACCAGGCAATGCTTTAGGGAAGCATGGGCAGGGAGCAACTGAGCCAATCAATGTTGACTTAAAACGTAACCGGACAGGGCTGGGCAGAGATGAGGTGGTGAAAGAGGAGAAGAGTCAGAAGTCAAAGCAGATTATTCTTGCTCGTGAGAGGAAGCGGAAGAAAGTTGATGAGCTCAGGGTAGGATTTCAGGAACGACGCAGGGGCACATGGCAAAGCCGTAAGCTTGCGAGTGATTACCGCAAGGCTTGCACTGCACTTTTGCAGCTTGAAGAACAGGCTGCTGGGACTGTGACAGAATTTGCTAGACCAGTCAATGAGAATACAGTGGAGGTGCAGGATGCAGGCAAGGGAGTTGACAACAAGGTGAAAACTGAAGATACTGAGGCTGTGGAGGAAGATGAAGAAGAGGAGGAAGAAATAACAGAAGAGGTGAGAATCCCTGCCTTGTTTAACTTATGCAGGTTATACAACAAATGTGGAAACCCTCAATAGTGATTTTCCCCTCTTTCTTTTAGCATGAATGATTAAATGGTGTGTCAAGGTTGCTAATGAAAACCTTAATTATGCTTTGGCAGATGTTGCATGATCATTTGACAAAGTTGCGAGGCTTGTACCATTACTGCCTGTATTGTGGCTTTCAGGTCTGCTCAAAATTGGGTTGATTCCCCTAGACTTTGACTTGTTCTTATACATTCTCCTTGCTGTTGAAGCAGCCCAATTGTTACATTTGGGTCTGGAAACTAGAAGTATAATCACTTTGTCAATTGGTTTTTGTCAACATACTTCTGCATGTGGGAAATATGGCTTTTGGTTCGATGCAGGAGCTGGTTGGTTGGTTGGTGCTTGGTACTTCAGATGTGACATTGCTGTGGGCTTGGCAATCAGTCAGTTTATGTTGTGGTCCCCTTAATGCTTTAGCAAGGGGGAAAAAAGTTGTAAGCATAGAGGACTCTTGGTAGCTTTAAAGCCTAGTCTTTCTTGTGAACATCTGCTTGTTGAGTAGGCATCTGAACAAGATGGGTGGGTGCAGTATGATTCAGAGGAGGCATTAATAGCGGACTGTCCTGGGCTTGAAGATGAAGTCCACTGATTTAACTGGCTTTACATGACTGTGTGGAGCTCTGTTTCCTGTGAGGTATGATCATGGGTACAAGCTCTTACTTTGGCAACACAGTTCTCTAATTTTCATTCTTTGTGAGGTGCTGCTAGCAACTTCCAAGCCTCTGAAACTTTTGGTGGCAGTTTTGCTGAAGGGTTTCTGTTGGTTGACAGAAAAAATGGTGCTGATAAGAACCATGTTCAGTGCTTGGATTGAGATTCCCAGAATGATATTTTCAACCATGGGATGGTACTTCGATCAAACAAATGCCTTTTTACTAAACTGTTGTATATCTGTTGTAAGACATGCTGTTCTCAGTTGATATCCACCAGCAGCACAATTCTAGCATTTTGCATTCCATGAGCTTCCTGCACAATTGGTATTGGAAGTGTGATTTTTGACTGAACTTTAGAGCTCCCTGAGCTTCATGAACTCAGTTTTTCATGGTAGATCTCAATGTCATGACCTTTTGATTTTTAGGAGTTTGGAATTGTAGTCATTGCTCTTAAATGGAGATGATCTGAACCCACTCAATAGGCTGCACATGTTCTTGTGATGGAGACAGGGACTATCCTACAGTCACGAATGATTGCAGCTCTTGTGAAGAGATGAGACTGCTAACTCTATCTTGGACATTTTATGACAGGATCAGGCCTGTGTAAGCATCAATGGGTATCCAGCAGTGTCCCTAGCAACAACAGGAGGGAATTCTTGGGAGAATTTTGATTATCTTCAGCCAGACCATGTTCGGATAATACAAATGGGAAACACTTTCTTGATCCATGGGATTGCAAATCTATTGTCACCACCCTCGCAAACTTCTCAGATGCAATAGTAATAAGATCCAAGGTGAATACAGTTCAGGTTCTTCCTAAAAAAATTCCAGATTCTGAGAGTTTCATTGGTGTGCTTAAAGGATATGTTCAGGGTGCAGGAGGCCCCAACCACTACCCTATATATAGGCCTCTATGTCTTTTAGGCATAGATGCTTTCATATACAGGGACATGCTAAAATGAAATAAAAGTTCTTTCCTTCAGAAGCTTGTTGCAGCTTGAATGAGGATACTGTTGACTTTTTTGATTAGCATATGTCTCTTGAGTGCTAGCCAACATCACGTCTGAGTCTTCCCATTGCTTCCGGAAAGGCAACAGAAACTCAGGACGCAGATTGTGTATAATGGTTTGCCCAAGTTTTTGGGAAGATTATTATATGCTTATCTACACCCACTGTTGGGAGCTGATGAACTCAGTGGGTAGTCATGGCAGCTCGTCACTGCCGTTCGTGATGAAGGTGATGGTCTGTCACTTTGTGAGCGACTCTCATGAGGTTATGACTGCACTCATTGTCGTGTTACCTTTAATTGTTGTTGTGGAGATTTCTCTGCAACTTCATCGATGATTCTGAGAGTTTCATGTAGCTGGAGAAAGACTCTTTTGACTGTGGTATATACCCAAAAATGTCTTGTGACTTAAATTGTACTTCTCATGCCTTCTCTTGTAATTTCTTGGACCTCAAGGTATGTCTTGTGATATCTTTCATAAATGTTCTCGACCAGAGAAAATATGGACATGATATGGATGCCTCATATTCATTCCAATATCTCTATTACTGCGAAATTGGGCGTTAATCAATAGTCAGTTTTACAGGTTCTTGAGTCTTTGTAGTTCTAAATTTTCTTCATTTCTCTCAAATTGACGTCTTGTCATCCTGAAGAATAAAGGCTAGCCTCTTAAGCTTCTGTTCAAGAAGACTGGAGGGTTACTCAATAAAGAGAAATTTCTTTTTGGAATTTCAGCATTTTGAGTCTTCTGAATGATCTTGTATAGAGTTTTGTAAGTGGGGAGCTTCTTGAAGCCCCCATTTGGTTCTCATTTGTATTTCCCCTGTTGTCTATAATTCTACGTCTTTTGTTTCTTATTCTATGTGCTTTTTTTTTTTGCTTTCTCCCTCTACTTTTCTCTATGTTTTCCCCTTCTATTTTGTTATGTTGGTAGTTGCTAGCCAGTATCATGCCTGAGTCATCCCATTGCTTCCAAACCTGTGACAGAAACTCAGTATGCAGGTTAGTGAGTACATTGACCTATACCCAGTGTAGGGAGCTGATGAAGTTGATGGCAAAGTTGTATTCATACATGTTGCTCTTCATGGTCCCCAAACAAGTGGGAGACTGGCACTTTTGTTCATTCTGCTCTGCCTTCCTTACTGGTGAGTACAGAGATTTCTTGATTCTTATGAGAGTTATTAATCATTCAGGCTCTTCCTAAAACTACAGAAAGTGTGTATTGTCTACAAATATGAAAGCTGTTCATGAAGCTAATGGTTTCGTTATGGCAGATCACTAACCCAGGAGAGGAGTCTGAAGTGAGCAGGGTGTTCTTGACTTGTTCATACAAGTGGAAAAATCATCCCAAGATGCCTGGTATTGAACCATTCAATTCACATCACTCTCCTTCATCATGTAGACCTCAAGAGTTAGAATCTGTATTTGAATGGTGTATTCTTTTGCTATAATTTTACAAATGCAAGTGACCGACTATGGAACTTTCAACAACATACCGACAAAAAAATGTTCTTTTCAGAGTCCTTCGGGGACATGTAATTGGAAGTTGTCCAAAAAATAGGCTATCGGGGGAGTTGAGACTCTTGGTTATCATTGTGTTTTGAAAGGTCGGGACTTTTGATCCTTGATCAAAAAGTTGGCTCTGGCTAGTTATGATATCTCTCTGGGTTTTCCAAATTTGTGCTATTCAGTTTTGGTGGATTCCGTGAGCACACTGTGCTTCACTAAAAAAAATGTTTTCATGGAATTCCACAAAAACTAAGCTGACCTCAGTTTGCAGCTGCTTCTGTGATCAGCAACAATAATTTATTCTTATTTGCATTAGTTGTACTTTGGGAATTTGTAGAATTGAACCATAAAGTAGATCAAAAAATCTTCCTCCTCCTCCCTCCCTCTCTCCCTCCCTCCCCTTTCAAAAATCACTGGTGTTCACGAAATGAGAGTTGGTACTAACAACACTAATTCATCAGCAAATTCTCATTCGGAGTAGCAGGAGACAGCACAAGAGCTTTGGAAATTGCCAACCAATCAATGTTGTTGCATAGGATTTTGGACCAACTGCGTGTTTAAGAAGTTAACTCGAATGCAAAATGTTGATGTTTCAGCTATTTTGAAACACCGAAAAGATCGCTTTTTCAGATTCTGTTTTGTAGAGATAATCAACTTCAATCAAATTTGTCCAAATTTGTATAGGAATTATATGTAGGAAAATGGGACGTGTAGTACTACTCCTCTGTGTGTAGGGGTCTTTGAAGATTTCATTAAGGAACTCAATGTGAGGCTCCATGGCAATAGACCACACGGTTATGGCAGAAGCAATAAACATTTGCTGAACTAGCTGATCTTTTAGAGCTATGTACATTTTTAGGTTTGGCATCTTGCTGCCAAAAAATTATTTTATTTTGAAATTTTGATTTTGGTGCCAAATGAAAATTTGATTTTGGTGCCAAAAAATAATTTAAAAATAATTAAAATTTTTGAATTTTTGTCGAAACTTTATTTAAATAAAAATGTTCTAATGTTCTTCATCATCAATGTTTTGCACGAGCATTTTGAATCACGACCCAAGATTTCATCCCAAACAGCTCCCCTGTTGCACTAAGCACTGGCATACCATCAGAGATTGAGAGATAGGTTTTTTTTTTAAAAATTTAGTACGTACACAAACTCAAAAAGGGATTTTTTAAATTTAAAATTGCTGAATAATTATTTTTATGTTGAAATTTTGATTTTGGCGTTAAAAAAAATATTTCTTTGGATTTTTGTCAAAAGTTTAATTTAAATTTAAAAAACGTTCTCATAACCAATGTTTTGAGCAAATATTTTGCATCACGGGCACAAAACTTTGATCCCAAAAACCTCCCCATAATGCACTAACCACTGGAATACCATTTAGAGACTGAAAAAAAAAAAATATTTGGATCATCAAAAAACCCAATCGATGATATCAAAAAAATAGAAACATTAAAAAAAAGACTCATGCTAATTTTTTTTTAAAATTTAAAAAAAAATTTAAAGAAAAAAAGCATTTTTAAGATTTATTACATGCACAAAGTCAAAAAAGGGATTTTTTTTTAAAACCCTGCCCAGGGCTGCATTGTTAGACTCATAAAAGGATGCCAAGCAAACAAATTTCGAACAAATTTCGACTCCAGTAAAGAATAGTTTTTTTAAAAAATTCATCAGCAGAAAGGGACCTTAATTTTCTAAAATTTTGACATTTTAAAAAAATAACATAATTTTTTTCCAAACCTGAAAAGGTGCTACAATATATCCCTTATTGCATTGCATTGCATTGCATGAATTGCAATGTGGGCACTTATTGGCAATCATTGGTGGAGGGTAAATCAATTTGAATTCATGATTTACGTGTTTGTGATCTCAATCAATTGTGCATTTCCAGTTTGAACTGAGGACAACAGCCCTGGTGACGTAGAAACAAAACTTGTGCTTTTAAAAAAAAAAGGTCGTCTTCTTCTCTCCTTGTTGCAATCATGTAAACAATCAAATGCTAATCATTTTGAGCTCTTGGGTCCAGTGTGGGTGTGTGTGTGGGTTAGGACATGTCTTAAGATCACAAAAGCATTTATGGGTTTGGATCATCAAGTCTTAACAAAACACTCAAGAAGTGACATTTATTTCCATTGTCAGTCAGAAAAGGTTGCCACAATGGTGGTTTCTAAGTGACATGTGTTTCTGGATGGTGCACTGGCCGGTACTGGTTCACTAGTACATACCTGCCATTGCAGCAGGTTTTTAGGATCTCTTCCATCCAAGTATCAACTGCCAGGGACTTAAATCAATCATTTCCTACCTACAGAATGCTCCTCCTAGAAGAGCACATTTTCTAGTACATTTCTCATCTGATCTTATTATTGTTTTTGGTTTGCATGTTTGCTCATAACTGGGAACAAAATTTCATGCCTCGAGAGTTGGTTTTCATATCACAAATCCTCACTCTCTTTAAGCTTATAGGTAATAACCCCAGTTTGGATGTTAAAACATTTTCTGGGTGACTTTCATTTTGTCTCAGTTTTTAGCTTTGGTTTTTTGGAGGTTTTTTGTTTCTTTGAAAAAAGGTTTTGGAATGAATTGATGCACCCAGATAAATCTATCAGACATCTTCATATGTAGGAGAGAGAACCAACTGAATGAGAAAACCACAAAATGGTAAAGCAAATGGTAAAACCCAAAACAAAACTGATCAGATGTCCACATGAGATTGTCCAATAGTCACAAAAGAATAACAACACTTGGACGTGCTTTTACTTAATCCAAGGAGAATATAGGGTTCACCCACTAGTCTCCTCTTCTAAATCTCTCTGCATTCAAATTTGCTAAAGATCAGAGTTTCTAATTCCACTCTCATAATGCCAATAACTGGAGTCTCTGCCTGCAGACATTGATAGAACTTGCTTTGGAAGTTGACTTGCATCTCCACTTAACCTTTTTTGTTCTTGCAAACCAGCTGTGTCACATTTAAGGTTGAGGTCCTGAGTTGGAACCACAAATCCAGTGAACTTTAATGATCTATCTAAGTCAAGGCGATGCTAATAAACAAAGAAGAATGAGATCAAAGACCTCCTCCGCCAGTGTACTGTCAGACTGACAGGAAAGAAAACTCTGCCACATCAATACAGGACAAAAGAATGATCCTTGCACAGCTCATGAGTAGGTCCTCTTTTCAAACTGGACCAATTGGGCTATCAAGTGCAATCTTCTCCTACTCATTTATGTCTGCTAGACTACAGTACACCAAAGCTTCTCTCAACCATCCTTCCCAGTAACAGTTTGGTGTGCAATTCTGATCCTACAGCTACCCACCTCTTTACTAGCAATGTCAACACCCACCATTTCAACATAAGGTCTACTTTCAATGGATGCCACAGCAAGCATTTTCCTGTTTCAAATGAAGGGATGCGTTTTGCTGAGTAACAGCCATCCATCCCAATTCCATGGATTGACATCAGGGCTGATCAAGTAAAAGCTATATGCCATGGCTATCCCCACAGCGATTGTAACAGATGCCTTTGCACAAGATGGAACCCAAGACATCTTCCCTTGAAGGGCTTTGCAGATGCGATCTGCAGCCTTCAGCTGCCCCTCCAGTTCCAGGTTCCCTTTAGTTTTCTGGAGCACATGCTTGTGCTGCTTCACCAAAATATTCATCAATTAGTGCTCTACCACAAATCCTAGCAAAGATTGGATTGGAAGAGGAAGGAAATGAAACATGCCATGTTTGTTGCTTAAGGAAAGCAACAAACAACCAACATGTTGCGAGAATTGTACATTCTCAAAGTCACCCCTACACACCACAAAAGAATCATCCTTTGCACTTGCACCCTCATGATAAGTCTCCAAATCGACCAGGATGATATGCACTTTAATCACTGACTGGGACAGCAAGAACACACACATTATCCGATTACCTTTGTTCGGAACACCTGGACAGTTCTTTGCAGATCAGACTGTGGTGTCAGGTGTGCAACTGTGTCCTTCCAGTCAGAAAGCAGATGGCCAAGAACATAACTACTTGCTTTTAAATTCTCCAAATACAACTTTTCCTGCAAGAAGCCAAACACTGCTAAATTATGCATCCTTGAAAGTATTGACAATAACTTCTGATGCTAGTCAATATGACAGTTATTTTAGAGACAATCTGGGAACAATCTGGAGATCAAGAAACCAGCAATTCCATCACAGCAACCACTATAGAAAGAGATCAAGAGCTAAGATACATACCCATTGTTTGTAACATTCAGGATTCTGTGACAAACACCAACTAAAATTTTTGTAAGCTTCTACTGATAGTGCTTCCACATCTGCACCCACACACATCAATGTCAGAGGACTATTCTCTAGACCAACATACAATTGGTGCCATGCACTATCTGTGGCTGTTGATTTTGCATGTCATGTTGACAAACCTGACATCAGAGGCAGAAAACAAATTTGAGGCTCATAACAACCTTCAGAGAGAGCTGCCAAGCTCAAGGGCAGAAGCTGTTGTGCAACTGGCCGAGTGGCTTTGCTCCGGAATGTCCCTGCCAATGCAATCTCCCTCACTACTGGATAAATCAACTGAAACCTCTCTGTTGCCTACACCCCACATGAATGCACCCAGTTAGTGTGAGGTGTGTAGACCAGCTGGTAATCATCCACAAAACAGTTGGGGAATTCAAGAATCTGAGAAGATCTGCGGACTCAAGTAAAGAACATGGGACTAAGATAGAACTAGACAAACAACAAAGACCGTCATTCACTCTACAACACAAATCCAGTATTTGTACATCATCACCAACCCTGGTGGACAAAGATGATAAAATATCAGAATACTTACCTTTGTCCGAGCTGAGTCTGAAGGAAAGGAAACCCGCATTATTAAGTCAAGGGACATTGGAGGGACCAGTCTTTCTCCTCTCCGCAGAAAACCATTGAGTAATACAGGACGTGCTTTCTTTAGGTTTACAAATAAAACACTGCCAGAACACAGTTAACTATTTAGGTTGGAACTAATTGAACTGCTACAAAAAGCCCAATATTCTGTTGTCTGAAGCACATCAAGCTGTGCACTATGTGACACTTAACTCACAGATATCCAATTGAAAACAGATGCATATATCAATCCGGTCAGAAAAAAAGTCTCAGACCTCTCAACAAATTGAAGGACAGTGTCCCGAGAAGAGGGAGTGCTCAACTTTCCAACAGCAAATGGCAACAAGTTGTGCACCCACAGATACATTCCTGAAACCAAATCTCCTTGGGCTACCTGTCACATGTGAAGATGCACAGACAAAATCAGTATGCTTGTTCCTTGTCAACAACCATGTAATTAATTCCTCACAGCAGCAAGTAAGATCAATAGAAAAGTTGTTTTCTGTCAATGGTAAATCTCCAACATTTATACAGTAAGCTTGTAGAGCACCTTTTCCCAGATCTTAGGAACAAACAAAATTTGGTGTCTCACAATTACACGTATGTGAATGTGTACTGTTCTCTTAAAACCCAATGCAGGTAGCTTCCACAAATTGGTACCTTACGGTCAAAATCAGGTGATCTCCAAAAGCTATTATAATCACCTTTGTTTACTAGTGGTGAAAATACTTGCAAACAACTCTCAGGAAGTATTATGGATGTCACAGACTTTCTTCAGGGCTCGATATTTACAACTGCATATGTAATTATACCCATCAACACATTCCTTTGGAAATTAGGCTCTATCATGAACATGTCGATATGGGTCATCTGCTCCACCGTCAGTAGACATGCAAATAACTGTTGGGAGTTGTGGCAACTAACCTGGCCATAAGCCCATACTAATGTTGGAAGCTTGTCCTGCCCTTGGAATTGAGAGCACACTGTGTCAGCTTGCTGATGAAGCAGGTCAGGCTTTCTCCTCAACAAAATGGCCAACAGTACCAGAACACCTAGCTGCAAAACCCAGATCACATTAAAAATGACATGCAAAATTCTCTACTGAGCTGCACCAAAACAATCCAAAGTCTAATGACCTCCTATAAACCAGATAAAATAACCACCATGCTATTTTCCCTTCTTGTATGTAACTAGACACTTAATTGCACTGCACAAAATGAAAAATCTGGCACTACCTGGTTGACAAACATGCAAAATGTCTTTCAAAGTGACAACCTATAACTTCTTATTCTTAAGTACCGTAAGAGCTACTCTGGATGGTATCTATCAGATGGCAGAGAAGACTCTATAAAACACATAAGATAACTGTGCTATCATGGATGCTTATCAGGATAACTCCACCATACTCACCACAATCCTGCTTAGAACACAGGATAGCACACTAACTGGCCCGACTGCCATTCAACAAGAGAAGTCTACTTGCCAAGCCTATCCAAAGCAAATAAGAAGTTGGCTGACAGAAAGTAATAAGAACACAGAGGGAAAATGCTGACTGGAAAAGAGCATGAACTTACTTTTGTTTTCCCAGAAGGTTGGGGGGTTGCTTTGGAGCCTTTGTGCAATCCTGATTGCTGGGATTGCGAATCCTCCAAAACCTCTTTCAAAAGCCACAGCATGAACTTCGAGAGTGCTTCATCAGGTCTTTGTGAGAACCAGTCGCCCATCGTCTTACTCACACCCTCTGGTAGATCACACAATGGTATCTGCAGTAACTCCAATTTTTTTAAGACACAATTAATGGTATTGTAACCACTGATCCGCACTATGCAGACCACCCAAGAGGTAGAATTAAGTCTTGTGGTCCCAATAATAACTACAGCTGTCAAACCTTCAAACTATGAAGGACTAACAGCTCATGCATGATATGATGAACTCGAAGGTCATCATCCATAATCAGGAAAGTATGGAAAAAAAGTCTTTGACTCCATACAGAGGCTGACCTCAATTGTCTTCGCAATGGAAGATTCTCGAAGAATTTTGTTCCAAGCAAACTGGGAACTGGTAACAGTGACAAATGCACGAGCAAAGTAATCCGCACATCGCATGAGCTGTACATCAGGAACAGAAGCAAAAGATTCCTGCCAAATGTCACCAGCAGAAATCTGCATCAGAACAGCTGCAAACATTCATTGGCACTCCATTGTACAGCTGATGACAATCCTGGGTTCACCATGTCATCCTCTCCTTTGAAACTCCTATGTACAGATCACTATCAGTTCTCTGCTTCTGAGTATCAGACAGCACTGAGAACCTCTTACAAGCCGAGTCCAATTCTTCCCTCTCTTTTACTCATCCTCTTCCTCAAGTCTTTGACACAAGATCAAACTTCCTTTATGATGTGCAGAACTCCTGTCTGGCCTCCACAGCAGAAGCAAACAGTCTCCCAATTTCCTGAGTGAAACTCATTGAAGGTGGTCTGTATAAACAATTCTCACTAGAGCCTTCTGATCATGATAATTGACTACCATGCAGCTTTGAAGCTCTCATAGCAGGGCTGCTTTGACATGTTTTTTGTACCATCACAGGGACTGTCATAACAGTTTCCATGGGTACATAATGATGGATGTATGAGGTTGAAGTTTGAATCTAGGTATCTGCTGCTGAACAAAACAGCAAAGCTGGAAAACCATGCATATTAATATGCATAACAAGAGTTGACTGTGTTGGGTTTGCAGCTGCTACTCTTGCTTGGACTTGACTCAGCATTCAGGGCAAAAATTGTGTTGGGTTCAATTACAGACAGCAGCTACAGAGCACTATAGGGAAATCAGTTCCTGTCTACATTGGTCAGTTGAGGAGCTTCAGAACATTGTGCAATGCAGCAATTCTGGCACTTCGCCATGGGTCACCCCAACTGCAAAGCCAAACCCTGGACCCCAAAGTCCAAGATGAGCACATGGATACTATATGTAGTGCTAGTTGAAGACATCAGCTTCTTACTGTGATGTCTGCAAGGAAGGTTGAAAGATCGGATGGATCAATTGCTGTGGCTGCATCAGCTACAGTTACTTTAGGTTTATTTGATTTCTTTGGCTTCATCTTCTTCAATTCACCACCCACTGCAACAGTGCCTTCTTCAGGCTGATGTTCCCCGCCTACATCACCCTGCTCTTCCCCTGATTCTCCTGCAGCCAATGCAGCTGCAATCCTTGCCTCTCTTCGCTTCCGCCTCTCAGCTGCCTCTGTCTCTAGAGCTTGGAACCCCTTAGGCTCAGCAGGTTTTGCTCCATTTTTCTCTACCTCCTGTTGCCCTGTTGCTGTGCTTCCCTTCATCTCCTGCCGCCGCTGCTTCTTCACATTTGTCACTTTCTTCCACCCGTGATCCTTTGCATTCCCATTCCTGCTCTCCACACCATTGTTGTAGCTCCCTCCATTCTCCAACACACCGTTGCTGTCTACATCCAAACCATCTGTCGCCATGATCCCTTGCCTCCTACCAAACCCCACAACAAATCGTCCAGTATTTACTTCACAAAACCCCCCCAAAAAAAAATCAAAACAAAGCACACCGATGCACAAAGTTCCTCTCGTAACCCTCTCAATCAAGATTACCATCAAAGTAGATCATGTCTGGAAGAAAACACACATCAAAACACATCCCGAAAACCCCAGCTTTTTCTTGAAGACAGACCCCAAACAAACAAAACTCCAACAAACTGCACAAAGATCATTATCATCATCGTCATCAACCAGCAGCGAAACCAAACCAAACCAATCCATAAGAGTACCAACTCTCCGGAGACCCTAATGAGATACAAACAAAGAGAGCCGTTTCCAAAAACCGAGCTCATCACTCTCACCTTAGAAAACACAAAAACCTCTGCCAAGTCCGTCAAGTTCAGGCCCGATAAATCTCACGCAATACTCCACCAAAAGCGCTGAAATTTGAGACGAAGACTCCTCATACACTGCCGTATGCAGATCTGTAATCGGCTACTGCAACAAGCCACTTAAATCGTGAACAAAATTATGCGTGCAAATCGATCTCGACTGCGCGAGCAGCACATCCACCCCACGACCCTGCAAACCAAAGATCGCGAGGAAAGCAGCACGAAGACCACCTTCGTGTCAGACGTGGCACGCTAGGGTTGGTCGACATCCTCATAAACAAGACGATTATGAGTCGCGGAAAGTGATCCTTTCTGCGCACGGAAAGGGAAACAATTGGAACCGGAATGCACAGTTCACTGAGTTCCATCCCAATTACTGGAGTAAAAGACGTGTAATGGTCGGATTACGGCCCGGAATATGCAGATCCTGTGTGGGGGGCAATAAACAACTTTTCTGTGTGTAATAAGTTACTTCGCAAGTGGGGCACGCAAGCACGTGGGTGTAAGTAAAAATGAGTAAAGTAAAAGATAAATGACTTGGAAGGTGGTGGGTAGGGGGGAGGCCCTTTGAGGGGGGTGGGGGGGTACCTACTATACTAGGCATAAGGTCTTTTCTCGCACCTTTATAGTAGGCGTAAGATCCCTCTTACTCCTATTGCTTCATGATTTACATATGTTTTTAAGCTTATGATAACGGACGGTTTCACCTCATTGTTTATGGTCGGGGTAAGTAAGGTCCATGGTTGGGGGCTCTTCGCAAGCAAAAAAAAAAAATGTGAGGCCAAACTTGGCTATTGCCTTGTCCTATTTCGCTTGTTTGGGGCTCATTTCCTACCTACCAATGTTGCATAATGACTCGTCTAGGCTATTTTATGAGTTACCTAAGGAACCCTATGCTAAGAAAATTAAAACACCCCTATGAGACGCTAGAAGCAACCCCTCGGGTGCATTTTCAAATAAATAAAAACTTACATTAATGAGTTGTAGTGTATTTTGTAATATTTGAAGAGCTTAAGTTGGGTGACAATAATATTTATTTTATTTTATTTTTCCAAAACATTATGTGTATAGGGTGAAGCCATAGGGTTGATTTTTAAATGAATTTGAAATTTTTGGGATCTCGATGTTTCCAAAGAAGTGTCCCACCCTAAAGTTCCCATGGTATTCCCAAGTACATTCCAAATGGGTTCCCAAAGCGTTCCTCAACATGTTCCCCTATGTTGTTCCCTATGTTGAATAAAGGTCCAAATAGGGCCCATGTAGGTGAAGATTGGAAGCCATTGTTGGAGATGGCCTTATATATTATTAAAGTTTAAGGCTAGGACCTAAGACATAAGACCTTTACAATCTTTAGTTTAGACATAAAATCCTAAAAACCTAAAATTTGTACACATTATTTCAATCTTATACCATAGCCTTTACCTAACCCTAAGACTTTGGACCTTGTTAAAAAAAACCCTAAAACTCACTTAGTCTAGTTTTTTACTAGATCTAAATCCATGAAGACACATTGGGTTTGGTTCTAAAGCTAAGTTTTCACTTCAATTTCAACTATTCACTCCATATGTAACAATTTTTAAATTTTTAAAACCCAATTTAATTGTTCAACATCCTTGATAACAAGATTTACCATTTACATGAAAATTGTTTTCCTCAACCAAATGACTAATTTTCTTGCATGAATTCCATGATTAGAACATCTTTAATGCAATACCATAAATCCTTTGCCAACAATAACTTATTGTAAACAATCACAAGAGTGTCATTAATATTAGCCCATTTGCACCTCTAAACTACAAAAGATCTAAATGCCCTATCAATTTTTTCCCATGAACACACGATCAAGTAATAAAATTAAAACTTCTTTGCATGCCATTACATCAAATTTTGTGATGTTCACAATCAAATTTCTAACTATGTGCTTAGGAATCAAAATCAAAATTTAAATTTTTAAAATTATGTCACAAGCACAACTAATAATATCATTAACTTTGTGCATCATTCCTACATGTATCACAAGATCTAGTTGGTAGAAATGGTTAGAAGTTACATATGTTCTAAGAGTATTCAAAGCCACTATAATAAACGTAGATTAACTATAAGCTTGATTAACAAGGTCATTAGAAACAAAGTGGGGAATTATAAAACGTGGCATTTCTAAATTTGTGGGTTGTTTTGGATTTGTTGTAGTTTTATAAACACATAAAAATCTTAGCAAGGACAAACAAGGTTTCAACTTGAGAAAAAACTATATGGACTTAACAAACAAAGAATTCAACAATGAATAAGAATAAAATGATTTTATTGCTTGAACAGAACATGTTGCAAATTATGCATGAAATGGATTAAGAATACAAAAGGGCACAACTTATGTTGTTGAAATCAAAGGATGGTGCCCTCCAAACCTTTACTTCTATTATTTATTAAAGATAGTAAACAATAAAGAAAAGTTTCCAAAAAGATCCTTGAGAAATACGGTTGGAAATTTGTAGAAATTTCCAAAAAGATCTCTGAAGAATATGGTTGGAATTTATTTTTTAATTTCCAAAAACATCCTCGAGAAATATGGTTGAAGGCTTTTAGAAATTTCCACAAAGATCCTTGAAAATTATGGTTGGAAATTTTTAGAAATCCTTGTAAAATAAGCTTTGAATTTTTTGAAGTTTTAAGAAGACAACAAACCCATCCTTGGGTGGCACCACTTAAAACCACATGAAAAAAAGGTTAAGGAATTGAACTACTAAATAAATAAATAAATAATTGAACCATTTTTTAAAAATGAGTTCACACTATAAACTTTTCTTTTCCATGTTTATCAATTGCATGCCTTAATATATGGTATTAATTTTTTACTAGAATAAAAATATAAAAATTGCTATAAATTTGTATTCATAATTATCATTGCCCCTTTAGGAATCATGATATTAAACTCTAGAAATTTGTTACTAAATCATACCTACTCAATTAATTACAAATTCTCAAAAATCAAATTGAATGCCTCCAAAATTACCTTAACATTTTATTTCCAAAAACTATTCCCCAACATGTTTCAAACATTTGTTCATAACCAAAAAGTTCAAGGAAAAAAATAACATTACATTTTATTTTATTTTTAATCTAATGATTAGAAACATCAAAATACAAAATATTCTTGATATCATTAAAATTTGGAAATCTATACAAGCTAATAAATGTATTCACAAAAAACTTATTATGCAAATCATTTCTATATTTTTGTAAAGTTTAGTAAAATGAAAGATGATGTTCTTTATAGTACCACCCAAAGATGGGTTTGCCCAAGATCCTTGAAAAATATGCTTAGAAATTTGTAAAAGACATAAAACTAAGATAACGTTCTACAAGAAGTTTTCACATGAATATTTAATAAAAAAATTAGAAGAGGTAATTAGAATAATCTTTTTTTTTTAAAAGTTGGTGGAATCTTTTAGAAGACATGGTTAGTAAAAATTTGTAAAAACTTATCAAGAGTTTAATTAATGAAACTCTTTAGAAAGTTAATGATTTAAAAAAAAATTCCATTGAATAATATAAGAAGAGGTTCAAAAGGGGCCACCCTTTAATCTCACCAACCCAAGTTGTGGATTTTGTATTCCTATTCCATTTCTTATTTAATTTGCATGATGCCTTATTTAAACAATAAATTGTCTAGTTCTTGTTCATTTTTATTTCTTTTGTTTATCAAGTCTATAATCCTTCTCCAAGTTATATCATTCTTTTTTCCTTGAGATTATTCAATGGAACCTTTTAAAAGTTCATCAACATTTTAAAAAGTTCTACTAACTATTTTTTTCTAAATTTTTTCTAAAACATTTTGTGAGTTTTGTATTCTAAAAACTATAAATTTTCTTTTTGGCTAATTACATCATTTTAAAACTCCTTCCAGAAGTTCTCATTAGTTCTACATCTTTTAAAAACTTTTAAACATATTCTTCAAATATCTTTCTTTACAACATTTAAACTTCCAAACATACAATTCCTCAAAGATTTTTCTAAAAACAATTTTTATTACTTAATGTCCATGACAAATCTTCACCTAAAGATGTGTTGTAAAAAAAACGTGGAATTATATAAACAATGACATCCAAAAAATGCAACCTTTAGCTTCATACATTGTTGGTTGTTGTTGAAGGATATCTCGCATTGGGCTAACATGGGGGAGGAATTGAGGCATGCATCACCTCCAAAACAAAAAGAGTTTGCAAATTTGAAAGAAATTCCAACTAGCTTAGTCAAAGTCATAGAAGTGAAGATCATTTGCAATATTTTTAAATTCATACAAAAACTCCAATGACCAAAAACAACAAGGAATTTGAACAAATGAAGAAGGTGAAAGTGTATGTAATGTGAATTGATATACATATAGTTGCCAACATCATGTTGTGACTTTCATGAAGGCTTCCATTTTTGAAAAGGTGTCAACAAAGATTCGATTTTCCATGCCAAAAACACAAATAATGTCTAAGCATGCAAACGATTATTTTTTATTTCAATAAACCAAAAAGTTATAAAAGTTCAAAGATTGGAAGCACACAATAACCACCTAGCAAGCTTTGACTCCCATGAATATGCCCCAATTGCCATGGACACAACAATATCTCCAAATAACCCAAATCCCATCCCTCAAGCTATGAATATAGTTGTTAATACATAACAAAACAACAACCCACATGCAATTGAACTTATGAAATGAAACACAAATGCACCACAAAACAAAAACATGTGTGTGCATTTTTTTTCACTAATTTCTTTTCAATTTGCCACAAATGTTCAATCAAATCATTGCAAAGTTTAAAATGTAAGTTTGAATTCTTTATAACTTTTGTGTCTTGACAAAACATTACAAAAGATAATCCTCAACAAAATTGAACATCAACATTAGGTTCAACAACCTTCACATAGTCATCACATTCATCCTCCAAGATCATATCATGTAAATCCATACATACCATGAGAATGTCAACTATATTTTTATGGTCCCATTAAAAGCATGGATTTGCAATTATTTGGAACCAATCTTACAAAACTCTAAAACAACCTTCAAGTTGTTTTGGCCATGAACAAGGCAAACATAAACAGTTGCACATGTGAATAATTATCATAGGAAGGAGATGATGTATATTGGTAGAAAGTTGACAAAGAACATTTGCAACAAACAACAATGATTCATTACTTAACCCTAACCATACCCCTCCAAAAATTACTTGTTATCAAAAGTAATTTCAAGGGGTAGATTCAAGGAAATCTTCTTACTTTGCATTACATTTATCAAGCCTATGACTTCAATTGTAATATTGTCTCAATTATATAAACTTTTCTTAACTAAATTTCATTTTAATTTGTTATTTTTATGAAAGATTGTGCCATTGGTGAAACATTCATGAAATTCAAGAAAGGTTGTTTGATTGTGCTTGTTCCATTATCAAATGCAATATTGGGTTGCCAACCCAAGGATTCCCATGGGTGTTTGAGGATGGGATGTGAACCAAGATGTCTTAATTTGGATGTTGGTAAGTTTTAGTTTGGGATGTCTTTGTTAACAGGTAGAAATCTCTAAACTAGTTAGTTCCATGGCCCTCCTAATAATTAATAGTTATTAATGGTAGATTTACCATCCCTTATCCAAGGGGTGAAGCTAGTGGGATTAACTAGTCCAGGTTAGTGAGTGATTTGGGGGTTAATCCATTTAATCATTTAGGAGATTTCTTACAAAAAGATTAGGATAAGGGCCCTATTTTCTAAAGGTCAATGTGGGCCTTGTGTGCTTTTGTAGAAAAGGAGGACTATAAAGGGTGTGGAGGGAATTTAAAGACATTCCATACTTTTGTAAGAAGTTGTGGTAAACAGAAAAACTCATAGAGGAATGTGCAAAGACTAGGGAATTGAAAACCGACAGAAAAAATGTTTCCTGACCACTCATCATCCATCCTTTCATGTCGTGCTGGTGAAACTGGCATCCAAATCACTTAGCAATTTGCAAAGTGCAGAAAAAAACAACCCAATTGGTGAAACATGGCATCCAAATCACTTAGCAATTTGCAAAGTTCAGAACAAAACAACCCAATTGGTGAAACATGGCATCCAAATCACTTAGCAATTTGCAAAGTGCAGAACAAAACAACCCAATTGGTGAAACATGGCATCCAATTCACTTAGCAATTTGCAAAGTGCAGAACAAAACAACCCAATTTCCGGGTGGTTTGAATCTTCAACGATTGACTCATTAACAACAGTAATAGGAAATGCTAGCTGACTTTATTGTGCTGCTCATCAATGGTTGGCCCAACCACTCCACTTTTGCGCAAAACCATGCTCTCCACAATATGTAAGAGCAGTCCACAGTTGGAAGGTGTTCCTTGACACTGACAAAAAGAGCCTTTTGAATCTGCAACAACTTCGTGAGAAAACAACATATGTACATATCAAACTTCCAACTATCGTTCTGCGGCGTCATTTGCAAAAACAAGAGTAAATACAACATAACCATTCTCCTGGCCTAATATATACCTGAACAGGACTGACAATTACACCACACACAAAAACTTGAGCCAGTCCAGATCTAACGACACAAGAGCTGGTCAAAACATTAGTAGAAAAGTGTTGTATTTATCTTGGATTGAATTGTGGCCTCAACATCATCATGTAAAACAGGAAAGTTGCTTCCTCCCAGAGATGCTAAAGAATAAACAAATTCTACCTCTACCATTACAAAGGCCCAAAATTAACAGTGGCAACAAAAGCCCGCAACACAAGGGGATTCTTAACTCTCTCATGCCAACCCCAAATTCTACATATACAGATTCTCTTGCTATTGTGCCATGCCAAAGACATACCGATTACATGCAAATTGCTGATATCCTCTCCTTTGAGATTTCAATTGTTACAAAAGCTTTTTCTTCAGCTCCTGTCAGGCTCATTTGTTGACAATTCAACCACACAAGAAAGAAAAGCTTTGATTTGTCGTCATAGGGTTGGGTGTAGGAAGGGGGAGGGGATGATGGTTTGGAAGCAGCATCTATCTTCTGCCAATGACACACACAAGTGTGCAAAAATTTAACTGTTTCTCTCCAAAAGTCACCGCATCTTAGTTTGTGCATGACATCAAAAGCAGTGTCAGAAATAAAAAACACCTGTTTTCCTGAGAACTGCATTGTGGACTCAGCTCGAATACCTTCCTCCTTTGAGGATCTGCCCTGTGTCAGTAATTGAGAAAACCCGTTTGCCTGAGAACTGCAGTGCGGACTTGGCTCAGATCCCTTCCTTTGAGGGTCCGCCCTGCACCCTCAAAGACAGAGAAAGTTGTGGCTTGGCTCTTGGCATACTCCCGGGCAAGAAATTCATGTGGGGGAAGCATTTTTTCCTGTGCATCATCTTTTCCTTCCTCCACAGTGTCATCTACCCAAGCAACTGACTTCTTAGGCGCCCCCAGGATTTTAGACCAGTCGGGCACATTCACAGGAGCTGATTGATGCATCATCTGGCGTGAGGTAGTCTCTCGATGGGCACAGCCAGTTGGTGGTATCATCCTGGAAGCTGTGGCAATTCTTCCAGGGGTCACTTCTCGGCCGCCACTGCTGCCCATACTTTGATGCCCTGAAGAGTTTGCTGGTTTCAATGGTGAGAGAGATGAGAGTCCAAGGGTACGTCCTCCACCATCTGCAAAAGCTACAGACAATCCCGGATCCTTCTCTAACCCTAACCATCTCTTCCCATTGTTGATGAACCTGAAGGATTCGCTGCTATCCGTCCTGTAACTTCCTCCATAGCTAGTATGTGACTCCGGCGTGTTCGCCTCCGGCCATTCCTGCGCATCCCATACATCTTCCTCGTTCAATTCATTCTCATCTCCGGAATTCAGGACGGTGGAGTGTACCGGGGACGAAGAGATGCCGAGAAGCTTTTCTGCCCTCGTTAATCTTGCCATTTGTGTTCTTCACTACAGATCTCTTCTCTGGTCTTTTCCTCTGAATGCAAACAGGAAACAAAGTCCTTACACCATTGGATCTCTCTCTCTCTCTCTCTCTCTGTGCCTCTCTTCTCGAAAAAAACAAAATCCGAAACAAAACCCTCGTTCAATCCATTCCCTTCAAGTACTTTGGCACGGAACAAAACTTGCAAGACGATGGAAGCCTGTTGTCCCTTGTTTTCCGAAAAAATTCTTCAGGTTTTCCTGATCTCTTGCACCACGACAAGCACTTCCGCGTTTTCCACACAAACTTCGCCCGCGGGCCCGCCAGCAGCAGCAACCTGGAATGGATAGCATATCATCAGCACATGTAGTGACGCCTGATTGAAGCAACGCGAAAACAAGGAAAACAAAAAAAAGCGGCTCAGACACTCTAAAGGTGGACAAACTGAAGGCGGAAAATCCAAGTCAAAACAGGTGGCCACAAACTGTTTGCACAGCTTCTCCGACAAGCCGACACTCCAGGAGAGCGCATGAATCCCTGTGGGTGGTGAGGCGAGGCGAGGTGGGGTGGGTAAACGAAAAGACTGGACAAACCTGACCGCTATTGAGCACCAAAAACGCAACCGAGAAGCTCGGAAGCTGCGGAAGAAGCTGCGGAAGAAGCTGGGAACCGCCGTTGAAGAAGCCGCGAGCGCGCGAGAGCGGAGATTGAAAGCGAGAAGAGAAAAACCTCGGGGGCGGATAGGGATGATGACGATGGCGATGGCGTTAGCCGGCAACAACAACAACGACGACGACACGCATCAACAACGAAATTCCTCCATCCCCACACGGCGCTTTTCTCCCTTCCCAGATCCATCCATCTATGCACTCCTAGATTACAGTCTCAACTGAGAGCTCTCATGGACGATAAACCCATTCATCATCATCATCATCATCATCCACATAGATGAGATATGGAGTCAATAATGATCCAAAAAGACGGCGAAATGGAAAAAAAACACGTTTACGCAGACTATGGATGAATATATATTAAAACATCCTCCATTCCCACACCCACCCATCCACCGACAGTCTAGATTACAGTCTCAACTGAGAGCTCTGATGGACGACAAACCCATGATGCATCATCATCCACACAGATGAGATGTGCAAAACAAAAATAACAATCCAAAAAGACGACGAAATGGAAGAGACCGCGTCCCTACGCAGAAATTGTGGATGAATATTTAAAAGCATGAAATTCAGGCAAAAGAAAGGCGGGTCGTGAAGCATTTTGGCGAAGTGTTTTTTTTAAATAAATAATTTAATTTAATTTTAAATTTTAAATTTCTTTTCTTTTTTTCTTTTTTTCTTTTTTGCGCCAATTTTGTGAGATAGGTGGTGCAGCATCATACAAAAGAAGACTTAAGCGAAATTTGGCTAAATACAAAAGAAGACTTAAGCCAAATTTGGCTAAATGTGACAGAGGAGAGTAGAATTTTTTTTTTTAGATTCCTGCCATGATTTGGCTACTTGCTGAAACCTCTAGTCTAAAGATGGCGAAATTCAGACTTTTTTTTTTCTTCAAAATATGGCGACTCTTGAGACCCATTTTTCCCAAGAAAAAAAACCTTTGTACAAGTTTGCACAACATTTTTTTTTTTTTTAAATTGTTTTTTTGGGGTCACACTTTTCTTGTGTCACCACAGTCCAAAAATTCACGAAAACAAGAAACACAATTTTTTTTTTGTTTTTTTTTTTGTTTTGTAACATTCCGTAAATTTTTGTTGTTACATTTGGGGGAGTCGGGAATTGGGACCCGTAGAGTTTTGTCATGCTCTAATCACTTTCAAGGCAAAGCGCAAGGCCGATACATACATTGTGACCACCCCCCCTTTTAATGAAAGAGCACGGATTTTTGGGGCCCAAGAGAGACCGGGTAGGCCTGACATAAGACTCATAGAGAATTACCTAACATAATAAGGGGGGAATTTTTTTATTTTACCTACTTTTTATACAAAGCATGCATGAAGTCATACAAGCTAGCCAGATTTTGAAAAAAAATTAAAAAAATAAAATTTAAATTCTGCCAATCGCCAGATTTTTATTATTAGTTCCAATAGGTAGCCAAAAATATAGAAAGATTTTGATTTTTTTGACATTTAAAAAAAAAATACAATTAAATCAATTGCTGAAATCAAATAAATTGATAAATCCGATGTAATTTTTAGCATTATATTTGATTCTAGAACCCAAATCACAAATATTTAAAAAATAATAAAATAATTAATTAAGATTAATATTATGTTTCAAAATACAATGTCCAATTTTTTAAAAAAAAATTACACTTAGGTGCCAAATGAAACCTTAACATATAATATTTTGCCTCTCTTTTAGGATTTAAAGTCATTAGAAAAAACAAATAAAATGAAAATAATTATATATATATATATATATATATATATATATTGTTGCCAAGTAAATGTCCCTATAATACCTAGCTAGATTGTGGCTTGATTTATAGAGGGTAATAATTTTTTTCACATTGACATGCTTGGGGAAGTATGTTTTTGGGGTTTGTTGATTAATCTTTTAAGGGTTAAGAGCATATGTAATATCCCACTTATTTTCTAGTTTGGATATTCATGGATATAAAGTGATCTCCAAATACATTATGAAAATCCCTTGATATATATGCCTTTTGGGCAAAAATCTCCTTTCAAAAACATGGCTCTAAAATGAGGGTATCCAATTGTTAATTCTTTGGAAATTATGCACTTTCCGATTGTTATAATGGGGTAATGTCATTGCCCAATTTGTTCTTATGCAAGGAAGGAATGATCACTTAGACCCTCAACATTCAATATGTAAACCAAAAATTAATTTTTAATTTTTTTTTGAAAAGTTACATTCCCAAGTAGTTTTAGGTGACCCATTTTCTTTCACAAGATGTAAATGTAATATTTTTTTTCTATGAATAAAACAATGGTAGGAAATTAGAATATTTAGTAGATTCTCAAAATGGAAATTTCAATTGATTTTTGGTTAGGTTTAAGGCTATTTGGACTAAAAGTTCAAAATTTTGTTGACTCTTTTTTTGAATTTGGACCATGTTATTGGTTTCTTATTGAAATTGAAACCTAAATTTAGACTCAACAACTATCCTTTTCAATTCCGTGAATCGATATGGAAAGAGTGTTTGGCACAGGACAATTGTTATTAACATGGTTTCTTGCAAAGATTTTGTTGAGTTTGCTAGTTGCAACCAAGCATTCCATTTAGAAGAGAATATTTGGCAAACTAAAAGTTTCACATACTATGGATTATAAAAAATGTTTAGCTATTCAAACCATTCTCGTGGGATAGTTAAGCTTAGGTTGTTATTGACCATTGGGATTTGTATATTTCCTTATGGGTAGGTAGGAAGGTGGTCTATCTTTCAAGTTGGCATTCCCTAGGTAATTGGTATTCCTTTACTAGTTAGAATTAAGGCACTTAGATCATTTCTTAATAGACAAATGGCTTTTATTTTCTTTCTTTGGAGAAACTTTTGACATTCAATCTTTATCCAAAAAATTCTTAAGTTTCTCATGATACTTTAAAGATGAGATCTAAAATATTTGTCATATTTGTGAAAAATAGAAAGCATGATTGGTGTTTCCCACTATCAATTCACATAATTGCAATGTTTCCTGTCATGAATTCACATCATAAGTGGAATCATTTACCCATATTGTTTCATGTCAACATCAATGCCCTTCCTTTTAAACAAGAGGTAGTTAACATAGTTCATGATGTTTTTCAACCAATCCATCCTTGTTTCTCTTCATTTTGAACAATGAAATGGATAAAATGTTGCATCAATTTGAAATCACAAGTAAATCAATATGATGCATCCTAAAAAAAGAATCCTATATGGCAATGACCACTAATTTCATTCATGTGGATTGAAAAGTTGATTTACTTCATCCATAATCCCACACCTCTCATTGACATGAACAATTCATGTTCATGTTGTGCATGTGGTATGATACAAGATTTGAACACATGATTAGTTTCAATGTGGGCTATGAGTTGTACCAACTTCCTACTTCTATTATAAATGTTAGTTAGTTAATGATTGTTTGCCCCAATTGCAATTGCTTCCAATAATTTTGATATTATTGTTCATTTTCATGTATGGCAATTGCAAAATATTTGTTGGTTTTACCTAAGGTCAAATATTAATTAATCTATAAGATAGTTGGAATTGCAATTATACATTATGGAGTATTTTAAAAGACCAAATTCATCTTTTATTCAAATTTCCTGTTGATGTTAAAAGTGGCTATCATATTTGCCAAACTAGATGAATTATGAATGGCTATAGTTACCTTTGGAGAAATAGCTTTAAGGTTGCATAATCCAACTTTTTTTCCACATAAGTTAAGAGTAACAATTTTAGATTTTGGGGTAAAATTTGGTGAAAATTCATTATAAAGAACTCATTACACAACCATAAGGCGGATTAGTAAGTTTGAAGTAGCCTTTAGCTTTGTTCACACTTTGTTACTTGGGCACTAGGCACCTCCTTTAAATAAAATTTAAATATAAAAATTGATTAATCAATTAAGAAATAAAATCTGAAAGGGCAAGTCAACCAATTATAAAATAAAAATAAAAATGAATGACAATAATTCAAACCAAAAAGAGAAACAATATTTTCAATTGATAACTTCACAAGGTACGCAAGTTGAACATAGTAATACAATCAAGCCAACCCCATAAAAAGAACCCTATCTAAAATTTAATTGGCTAGCAAAACTTATTTAATGACACCATTGATTGATTATTGATTATAACATACATAGTAATTTACAAGACTAAACAAACATAACAACTTGCATATACCCTTTTGTGTACATCATGATCAAGATTCAATATGGAGACATGTAATGCCATAAATTTTTCAAGGGATGTAACATGCTAATCACATTATGTTTCATTAGCATTAACAACTTGCATATACCCCTTTTATGTACACCATGATCAAGATTCAATATGGAGACATGTAATGCCATAAATTTTTCAAGGGATGTAACATGCTAATCACATTATGTTTCATTATGTTTCAAGGGATTTTTTCATTAGCATCTTTTGATTTATTTTTATCTCTATCTTCTTGTTGTGGGGGAGCTAAGCATTTCTTGTGACAACATTCATGGTGGTTGTCATATGTTGTTGGGGGCTCCCCATAGCTTTCTTTAGTTTGTTAATAAATTTTGTATTGTTGTCATGGGGAGTTGGGGAAGAAGAAGAAGAAAACGGCAACACCCAACATACACATAAAAGGTGACTCAATCTACAATTGCCTACCAACCATGCTCATGGCATTAGTAATTGAAATTGTAGTAGTTATAGGAACAATTCTTCTGCAAAGCTTGAGTAACATGTACAATTGATTTTCATACATTGATGGATTATATATAAAACTTTTTGGACTCCTACATTTTTGTAACATGTTTGTTTTTTTGTTTTGGGTACAATTTTTTCCTTCCCTTAGCACCCCGATTACAAACTTTGTATAATTAAGGTGTATCTTAACATTCATTCTCAAGTCTATTTGTGTATCAAATGATGCATTCATTTACCATGAATTATAGGTCTATATAACAATTGAGGGTATTGTAATCAATTTCACCAAAACATTTTAAAAATAATATAACAAAATGAGAGTATTTCACACTCCCTTTGCCATAAATATAATTATAGTTTTCAAGAAAATGAAGGTATTGCATTTTGTGAACTAGAAGCTTGGTTTAAATACTTAATGCAATGGCTGAAAATTTGTGAATGTACCTTAGATGTAGGTACCATTACAATAGGTGTCTCCCAGTGCAAGTTCTTTCACCACTCTTTTTGCCAAAACCACAAACAAGTTATTACAGACTGACACCCACATAACAAACATCAATCATTGCAAAGTCTTGCACATAGAAAGTTGGAAACAGAAAATCTCACAAGCAAGACCTGTCCTGTTGCGTGTTATCACACTCTGTTCATTGCACATTCAAGAGTGTCTTAAAAGCACCACACCCATTATACTTGTGTTTCATAACTCCTTCATACTCCCTAAATGGTTTCTAAAATGTGCCTAACATCTCATCAGTATGCCATGCAAGCTAAATAGATAATACCCTTGCGAACCATCCCTGTAGATTTCACTGTTTGCTTCAGTACTGTTAGATTTGTACATACTGCAAGATTGAATTTCAAGGGAAAGTAAAGTACAATATATGCCCACCTCTTGCTACAAGCTTCCCTGGAAAACAAAATGAAAAGTTGTGGGATCTACATCACCGGCACTCTCCACCAGTCTTCACTTTTACATTGTTGGTGGGTGCACCACACAGACATTGTTTTTTGCACTTCATTCTGCACCAGTCATTAGCTGGGAAGATTGGGTCCAGGACTCTGCATTGCAAGAGTAAAAGTTTCCTTCCAATTCTTTCTGCTGCAATTTTTCACAAGGACAGCATGTTAAATAGGGAGCAGGTCAGAACAAAAATCTCCTTATCCATATTGTTGATGCAGGGGTATACATCCAGTTGGCAAAATCCTGCTGCTTGAGTTCACATATTGATAGTTGTATCACAGCATTCTAGTTTCTTCACCCAATCAACAAACTCTTCTGTGAGTAGTAAACAGATCTGCTCCTCTTAGTAGTGGCTTTGCAATGGAGCTCATTCCTGATGCAAATGAACAATCACCGACACCATCACCATGCCACTTCCATGATTCAACCAGTTCTCATGTTGTCTGTTTCTCCATCTCATCCTCAAAAGCTTCTTCAATCATTGGAAGCTCAGCCCACAAAGGCTCAGAAGGAGCTGAATTCAGCCTGCTGCTAGTGTCGAGCACTGGAAGGTTCAACCAAGGTCCAGGCTCGAAAGCAGGTGAAGTCTTGGAACTAAAGAGAGAAGAGAAAGATGAAAGATTCTCATCCGTCTGACTCCATCTCTCCTTTTCTGGTTGGATTTCTGTGCATACACCTGCTAGAGGTGGCGAGTCATACATGCTTGCACACTCTTGATGTCTGAAGCATGTCACCAAATGGTCATTGACCAGACCTGCAGCTTGCATTAGTACATACATAGTTGTGGGCCCTACAAATCTGAGCCCTCGTCTCACCAGCTCATTGCTGAGCGCCTCAGACTTTGGTGTTTTTACCGGAACTTGTTTGGAGAGCTTGTAGTGGCTCACCATTGGCTTGTAGTTAACAAAACTCCAAAGGAAATTTGTCAAAGAGCCACACTCTTCTTCTATCTGCAAACATGCAAATACTGCATTAGATCATATTATCCACATGAAATAACTAAATTGTTTCTAGTTCACGTACATCTGCTTTATGTCCAGAAGGCACAGCGAACCAATCTATGAAAAAATGTTCAGTATGATTTGAGGCTAACCTCAAGAACTCGTTTAGCATTGTCAATGGCTCCCCTTACTTTAGCCTCAGGAATCCGGATCCTAGGATTGGCTATTAAAGTAGCAATCTTCTTTTCATTGAACTTTGCCACTACTGCTGCATCAAAACCTGCAAATGCATCCCTGCACAGAAAAATTGACAACAAACAGCAATTTGAGCATCTGATTCGAAACAGAGATTTCTATCCCAAAAAATGGAATCTTCCCTTTTGGTTCAAACTTTGCCACTACTACTACTACTCCTGCTGCATCAAAATCTGAAAATTCCCACCATGCACAAAAAGTTGTCAAGAAACAATGAATTTGAGTCAACTGGAAGAAGATCAACACTTTAATATTTGCTAATCTACAACAAAAATGAAGGGAAGAGGCACACTCATACAGACCTAAAATCATCACGCAGAGCAAGTATAGATGACCAACTCAACTCAGCCTGTGCACCCGCCAGCACGATCAACTCAAACAGAAGCCTGCATTTGCATTGTTCATCCCAGCAACATCAATCAGTGCTCTAATCTACTCAAAAAACCCTACATTTTTACGGACATCCTCCCCAACTCTCCTAAAGGAATAAGGATCAAGTTGAGATAGAGAAATGGATAGCTTCAAATGAAACTGTGAAGAGAGAAAATGGAGAGCACAACAAGGTTGGGGGAGCAGCATACCTTTCATCATAAATAGGAACACCCCATTCTTCATCATGATATGCAATCAACGCTGTATCTGTAGTAATTTCAAGCAAAGAATGCAAAGCTGATTAGATAAGATCACCTCAAGATTCTGAGACTTGACAGACACACCACTTGCATTTCTCCGGTCTTTCTGAGTGTCTACAATGTTAAGACTGAACACAGATGTGGAATGCAATGTTTTACCATAGCATATAAAAATACCACATGTTCACCTTTCTCTATGGTAGGAAGAAAACCAATCAACAAATAGATTATCAAGATGCCAAATCTGATGATGATAATCCAGAAAGAAAAAGACTCACCACTCTGTGAAGTAATCCAGCCACAACGCTTTTTGACATTCGAAGTAGGTGACATGGGCAAGCCTTCAGGAACAACACGAGCACTGGTTTTATGTGAGGCTTGGATGTGTTTAAAGCCTGCTGCCATTTGCTGCTGCTGCTGCTGAGCCAGAAACTCCGGCATTAACTTCCTTGTGGTTGCCACATTGCCTGAACTCATTGAAGAACTTGTGTCTGAGTTGTTGCTGCAGTCCCCACTGCTTGTTATACTCTTGGGACTCTCTGATGGGGAAGAACATCTTGCATGGTTCTGGGAGGACCCAGCTGCTGAAGCCATAGTTTTCAGATTTGCAAAGCTTGGTGATGAAAAGCTGGAAGGTTGGTTCTGGTGGTGAGCTAGTAGGGTTGATGAGCTTGTCACTGAAGATTTGGTGGGTTTTGTCAGGCTTCTTGTGGGAGTCAATGGACGGTTCGGACTAGTGGTGGTGGCAGCAGGAGAAGAAGAAGTTTTAGCAGCTAAGGCAGATCTGGTAGTAAGAGTAGAAGAGGAGGAAGAAGAAGGGTTTGGAGATTTTGTACTATTAGTTCTAGTGGGAGTTGAGGTTCGAGGTTTTGCAATCACAGTTGTAGGCGGGGCATTATTGACTCGTGTAGGAGTGGAAGGGCGAAGAGAAGAAGCAGAGGTTTGCGAGCCAGGTCGAGACAAAGAGGGAGATGAAGGGCGGGCAAAGGCGACAGAAGAGGGAGAAGAAGAAACAGAACAAGAAGAGGGTTGAGAAGAATAGATCCGGGAAGGAGATGGAACTCGAGCTAGCTTGTTGGAAGTACGGGAAGAGACAACAGGAGGCTGGAGAGAGCTCGGCGCGTGTTTGACGACGCCCGTCCTTGAAGGGGATGAAGGGCGAGAAGCCAAGCTCGAAGTCAAGGAAGAAGTTGCAGCTCTAGGTTGTTGTTCTGTAGACGCGGAGAGCCGAGGTTTAGTGTCAGAAGAAGGAGAACGAGGAGCAGGAGAGCTAGCAGTCACCTGAGGCAGCAACCGTGTCCTCTCTTTCAAGGCGAGAGGTGGAGGCTTGCTGGGTCCAGGAGATGGAGCGGCTGAACAACGTTTCTCCAGACCGACGGATTGCGATGACGACCTTGCAAGCTGGTTCATGAGGGAAGAGAACTTCGCAAACTGGCCGGGCACGCTTGATGATGAGACGACGGTGGTGTCGGAGACAGAAGACTTGACGGCAGCGGGAGGTGAACAGGCTCTTCCCTGAGTAGTTGAAGGAACTGCCGAAGCTTTCACAACCTCCGAGGAAGTCTCCTCATGAAGATGATGCGTAGAAACAAAAGATGGTGACGACGGCTTCCCCATGTGACGGCTTGCGAGAGGGGAGTCTACTCCCTCCAATGCCTTCTCTTGTGCAGGAGCCGGTGGATTGACGGGCCTTTCGCGAGGACGAGCAGGAGACGGAACTCTTCTCTTGCTTGCTGCCTCCGTCTTCACTTCCGGCGAGCTGCTGCTGCTCCTCATTAGAGCTTGTGACGGCATCGATCTCGATGGAGTCCTGCTACGGCTGAGTGGACGATTGTTGTCTGGAATTTTCTCCATTGTCACGTCCATCTCGCTTGGTGAAGCAGCGGTCATCGACAACTCCCGGACAACTTCGCGCTCTGTGCACATCTTCAAGCAATGTGCTGTCGTTGATAATCTTTGTATACCTTCCTGCTGCTCTCCTTGCACTAGGATCCTTTCTTCGAGGTTCTTGAAGCACGATATTGCGGACTATTGCTGCAGCCTGCTTCCAGCAACATTACCCTCTGTTCTTCAATGATTGCAGAAAGAAAGAGATCAAAGGCGGTGAAGATGCCGGACGCACGCAGCAGCTCTATTACGTCGCCTGCACTTCTCTGCTTCTCTGATGAACGTGTTCTGAGTCAACAGTACTATCCCCCTGAAGTTTCTTTCCGACCAAAGCAACTGACAATACTGAAGAATACCAAACTGGTCACATTGAAGAAACTATCGGTTCTCTGTTGCTGCTGCTTCTTCACCAGAAGAAGATGATTCTCTTCCAGTCCTTGAAGCTAACTTTGTCTTCTGATGATCCCCTGTCGCAATAGCAACAAAATTTCACTCTCGTGCTCAATAATGCTTCAAGACCAACAGTTCCTTCTTGAGAAGAAGAAGATTAATTCCCCGGGCGCTGCAATCGCTGTCATTGAGAAATGAAAAGTCTGTAGCTATATGTCGCATGCAACAACAACAACAACAGTCTAATAAGCTGGATAA
This sequence comes from Sphagnum contortum, assembly GCA_963920785.1. Taxonomy (NCBI): domain Eukaryota; kingdom Viridiplantae; phylum Streptophyta; class Sphagnopsida; order Sphagnales; family Sphagnaceae; genus Sphagnum; species Sphagnum contortum. Next base: position 3,040,333 of record OY987284.1, on the reverse strand, counting down.
ATAAAGTAATGTCTCTACATCATACTACTTGAAAAATGTTTGACATGAATAAACCATCAGCGGCAGACGGTACGGAGCCTCTTTGAAAGAAAAAGAACAAGAAGAACAAGAAGTGAATGCACACACTTCTTCAACCAAAAGAAAAAAAAAGGAAACGAGAACTTTGTACTATGACTTCTGTTAGAAGACAGACGGACACGAGAGATGGAGTAGAAGGACCGAGAGGAGAACTGCTGCAAAAGTGTTGAAGTCTGGAGAAGACGCAAAACGAAGACTGTTGTTGCAGGGAGAGCGCGCAGGGGTAGAGATTCGAGTGTCGCAGTACTTGGCGCGCCTGGTAGGTGACAAGATTTGGTAGGTACGAAAAAATTACGTGGGGGGTAGGTAGTAGGTACGAGGTCAAGAATCGGGCAGCCAATTTCGTAATTCGTCCGGGCACAGTAAATTTTTATTTACCCCTTCAATACTGATATTACTGTTTTGTTTTTATTTTTGTTTTTTCCAGTTTTGTGGTTTCCAAATTTGGCGATTCCCCCCCCCAATATTTAAAGAAACATTATACGAATTTTCAACAAAAGAATTCCAATTATTATTATTTGCAGTCAGGTGGCAAAACTTTGCAAAAAGAAGTGCAATGCTTGAACCCTACACTCTTCCTTACATTGCTACTATTTCTTTTTTGAATGCCAAAAAACTAGTCTTGAAACCCTAAATTTAATTTTCTTTAAATAAAAACAAGAATAAATAATAATTTAAAAAAATTCCCACAAATACTTCCAGTGCTTTTTTTCTTTTTTTTCCCCCTCCAATTTTTTTTGAAGTAGGAGTAGGTGGCAAGCATGCCAATGTAGTAGATGGCCAGAATTGGTTTTAAAAAAAAAAAAAAAACAAACAAAAGTGGTAATAATCCTTAAAAACTAAAACTTCCCTTGTTTTTGTGAAAATTAAAAGTAGAAAAAACATCCATGATATAATATTTCAGTTTGCTTTTTCTTTTTTTGGGTTTTGAACAATAAATTCAACACCCAAAGAATAAAATAAAGTGTTTTAATGACATCACAAAAATTAGATGATTTTGTGGAAAAAAGCCAACATCTAGTTTGTGTGTGTGTTTGTGTGTTTCTCATGATTTATATTAATATATTACATATTTAATGATGAATGATGAACAACATTAGTCAAGAAAATAATATCAAACGGAGTTTGTAGGAGGAAGAGAAAAATTAATAAATAATATAGAAATTACAATAATTAATTAATAGATTATAAGTCAATTAATTGATCGTTGGTGTTTTTTTGGGGATCAATTTTGTGATGTAGCCAAAAGTGATGACCATCCGTAGGAAGATTTAGCCAAATTTGGCTGTCAATGAGATATGAAAGTTTTAATTTTTTAAATATAAAAACAGTCTCTTATATTGTTGGTTACCTTCTTGAACCATGTATTGAAATCTGGCAAATAATTTTCTTAATTCTTTTTTGAATTCAGGTAATTGAGCATCCCAAAAATCACTTCATTTCTGCATTCACTCTTTCTGGCTAAATTTTGCCAGTAACAAAAGGCTGATATTCATTGAGAGATTAAATTTGAGAAACATCAGGTTGATGATTAATTTGATAAACATGGTGAGTGTTTTTTCTTGCATTTTGGCCTGTTTTTGGACCTTTGGGATAGGTTTTTTTTTTTTCTGGGTTTGTTTTGTTTTGTTGATGTAGCTGAAATGGTGGTGATCATCCATAAGACAGTTTAGTAAAATTTGGCTATAAACAGCATACGAAAATTAAAAAAGTTTAAGCATCCTTCACATTTTGGTCTACATACCAGAACCCAATAGAGAAATCTAGAAAATTTGTAAAAAAAAAAAATTGGTTGAAATTTGGCAACTAGAAAATCTTTAAAAAAACACATATCTTTTGCCATAACAAGAATTAGCCAAGTAAATTTAGCCAGAAAAATAAAGCTGAACATGATGTTAAGTTTTATGCCAGAATGAACCAGCACCCATATCAGTCCACCATCCACTGGATGGGGTTGCCCATTATGACTCAACAGTTATGGATGAACTTCAACAGAGTTGATAATAAATATCTGGTTTCACCTTGCTAACCCAGTCAGTAAGAAGTAGGTCCTATGTGTAGGTACATGGGTAGGAAAATAGGCCATTACTAGGTAATCGGATGATTTAAACATAAGCAAGCAGGTTACTAGGTAGGTAGCAAAAATATGGTTACCAAGGGAACTGGAAGCCAACAGAAATTTGTTCCCTGACCACTTATCATCCATCCTTCAAGGTGCACTGGTGGAGTTGCTGGTTCACTCTGGCTAGTGTGCCTGGGTTTTTTTATTCCCCTTTATTTGTAATATTGAAAATTTTCCAAAAACTTTGGGGTGGGGGGGGGGTGGGTGTTCCGGTTTCTTTGCTTTCCTGCGAAGTTAGATGATCGGGGTTCCGATTCCAACCAAGAAATTTGATTTCGGATTCCGGAAGAAGAAGAAGACTCTCATCTCGGCTGTCTGGAAGATTCCAATTGCAATTACGATTCTATTGTAGTACTACAAATGATGAAGGCTTTTTTTTTTTTTTTTTTTTTTTTCATTATGGGAATTTCTGACAAAGTTCATGAATTCTGTGTGTTTGTGGGGATGTATTGACAGGGAAAAAGAACTGAAAAAAAACAAAACATTGGTATAAAGTCAACCAATTGATAAAAGCAACAAACTCCCAGACGGACTATAAATAAATTGTTACAAATCTTTTTTTCTTTTTTTTTTTTTCCTTCTTCTGTCGAACATCCTTCTACAACTAACCCATTTGTGTAAGTGTAGCTGCCCATAATCAAGGGCATATTGTGAAGGAGAAGGGCCTGCCCGTACAAGGTGATACTAAGCCAAGCACTGGCCGGCCGGCCGGCCAGAGGGTCCGCCTACACAAGGTGATAGATAGATAGCCCCGAGTGACTGGCTTGATTTCGGTAGTAATGCCCTCCTCGTTCAAGGGCGAGCGAGGCACAGCAGAGTGAGTGGGTAACTGTGCGTTATCCGACCTAAAGATTCTGTAAAAATTTCTTTTTGATGGTCTTCAAGATCTGCAGAAACTGGAAGAACCCAATTTTTCACGAACAGAAAAAATGAGCCCATTCAGAATACGGAAGATCCCACCATCGAACGAACCCAAGGACCCACCACCCCCACCCACTTCAAGAAGGGAAAATTCACCACCTCCTCACCTCCCCTCCCCTCCCCTCCCTACCCTCCTCCATTAGACGACCGGAAATTACGGTTTTAGAACGTGGCATAGTAGTCGCAGAGTCCTAGGAAACTCGGAACTTTTTCCTTTCATCATTTTTATTCACCCAATGATGTACATACTTACTATATGACTCCAATAAAAACTGTGTATCATGATTGTCACCGCTTCCGACCGAAAGTAAGTTTCCGATCAAAAAGTATCCAATGTTTCAAAGGAAAGTGTTTTAATAAATATTCAATAGACAAAATGTTTTTTTCCTATTGGACACCTCAAATTTTCTCTTGGTGGCCTTTTTTTTTTTTTTTTTAGGTGACGAATTTTCGCCATTTTTTCAAAAATATTTTGAGGAAAAGAATACTCTGTTACAAAAAAATTCCCTGTTTTTTTTGGGTGGGGCAGGGGGGGGGGGGGGGGGGGGAAACGCCCAAAAAAGAGGAATTATTTATTAAAAATTTGTCGCTAAGTTGTGCCTTATAACATGAAAGGGTGCTTAAGATTGATTTTCTACTTTCATATTTTGAATGTACCACCAAATTTGGCTAAATATATATAATTATGAATGATTTTTCACTTGAGCAATATCACCAAATTTGGCTAAATATATATACTTATGAATGATTTTTCACTTGAGCAATATCACCAAATTTGGCTAAATATATATATATACTTATGAATGATTTTTCACTTGAGCAATATCACCAAATTTGGCTAAATATATATATACTTATGAATGATTTTTCACTTGAGCAATATCACCAAATTTGGTGGTGGTACACTCAAAAGAGAGCACTAAATTTCAAAAAGAAAACACTACATTCTCTAATAATAGTATTGAGCTTGGATGTTGGTACCAAAATTAAAAACTTGTTGTTGGTTGTTTTTTGTTGCAACAATTCAAGTGATTTCTCCCAAACAATAAAATTGAGAAAATTTTCAACTAGATTTTTTTTTTGGGGGGGGTGTTTTTCTAGTGTAAAATTTGACTTAATTTGCTAATTTATTGGAAAAATTTCTCCAAATTCTTGACATCACAAAATTGGGAAAGGAAAAAAAAAAAACAAAAAACAAAAAAAAAAAACCATGCCATTTAGTATTATATATCATGCCATTTATTAGTCAAGTTATCTAGTGATAGATTGAACCCTTATAGATCCTTTCCACAATGCAACATTTGCCCAAAGCATTTGGGATGAAAGTGAGGTGCTATTATTGGGAACTAACTCTAGTGGCAAATTGCAATGAGGAGGAGGGTATATAAGTTCTAAGTTTGTTGCCAAAGGAAAAAGGGATTTTGTTTTAGGGTGTTTCAGTAGTACAAACCCTAATCATTCATTATTAGAACAAACCCTAATCTAGTTCATTAACTCTTGTTATTAATATGACTCTAATAAAGAAAATTTTGCCTCGAGAGTTGAGAAATTGTATTGAGCCCCACCAAACTCTTGAGAAGGAGGCAACCCCTTTCCTTGGGTGGGTGGCTGGGTAGTAGGGAAGATCATTTGATTCATAACAAAATCAAATATGATTCTCCATTCAAGAAGCAATTAAAGGCATGTGAGAAAGTTGCATTTCTTTCACACACTCACACACACCTTAAGGCTTTCACTTCCCCCTCTCCCCTCTCTCCAACCCCTCACCCTTTTTGTTTTGCATAGTTTTGAGGTCAATCAAACATGATATGTATCTGACACATATAATTCACTAGGGCTATGATGGAATGCAATATTCTACAACCAGTAGTGAGGAATGGGCATTAATGAAAAACTCAATGGGTAGATTCTAGTGTTGGGCTGGTGAAGGGTTTAGGGTTTAGGATCAATTTGATCTTGTTAGGGTTTAAGGGTTTAGGGTGCTTATGATTGCTTCCCATACAAAAAAACCAAATAGCTCTTTTGTTGGCTCTCAGCTTCCTTGAGTTTTCTTAGCTGCCTTTGCAAAATTCAACTCGAGAAGGATAGGATGTGTCGCAATTTTCTCTTTTTGAAGTTTAGCTTGTGATGATAATAAAACAATGGAAATAGTGCACTATATGATGTCATGAATTTTTTTTCTCTTTTGAAGTTATCTTATGATATGATAATAAAAACAATGGAAATTGGGGGCACTATGAATGATGTCACAATTTTTCACTTTTGAAGTTAGCTTGTGATGATGATTAATAAAACAATGGAAAAGGGGGGTGGTGCACTATGATTGGGGCTCGTGTGCTCGCAACTAACTAATGAGTGAGTTGCATCATGCATGCAGTAGTCAGTAAGTTAATGGAAGGGGGAAGGGGACGGTGGGGGAGGGGAGAGTGGCGGATGGATGGATGGATGGATGGATAGTTCAGAAATTTAAATTTCACTTTAAATAGTTCAGAAAAGAGAGTTGTTTGGTAGCTTAGGATTCTGAAGAACCAACTCTCAACAGCTGCATGATTTGTTTGATTTGGGTGACTTGTTGTGCAAATAATAATAATTTGCCAAAAAAATTCACAACTAAGGGATAGGTATAGATAGAGAGAGAGAGAGAATCATACAAACAATATAACAACAAACAAACAAACACACAAACAAACAAACAAACAAACAACCAACCAACACACACAAACATATGGTATCATCATATCATCATGTATCAACCAATTTTGTTTGTAAAAAACTACCACAATCCACTTAAGTACCTACCTTTGAAATGATGTCCAAAAAAAACCCAAAAAAAACAAGTCACTAAATTGTGTTGTTGGGTGGGTGGATGGGGTCCATTCAATGTCCATTCTGTACATATATGGTCACTTAAACCCTAAACCCTAACTATTAACCCTAACTATTGGGAGGCTCTCACTTTTTTCTTTTTATTGGCCTTGCCTTGGTAGGCCCTTAGGATACTCTGTGTTTAGATTCATTTATAGAGTATAGTAGCTTAAGGGATTTTTATAGGCCCCTTGGTAATAATAATAATATTAGGTCTATTTTTTATTTTATTCTTTTTTTAATACAAGGATTTTTGGTTTTGTTTTAGAGGATTTTTTTTTGAAGATCAGATTATTGTATTTTTGCATGGTGAAAATATTTTGAGTTTCCATAATTCTTCCTTTTTTGGGCTTAAGATACTTTTTTAATGTAAATGGCAAGGCCATCATGGTGTGTGACACACCCCTTGTTTATTTGAGAACCGTCAAAGGGTCCCTAAACCCTAAACTACTACCTAACCAGTGTTGGGAGGCTCTCACCTTTTTTTTTTAACAAATTTAAGAACCATCAAGTCCAGTTCTTTAAAAAAAAAAAAAAAAAAGAAAAAGAAAAAGAGTGATACCCTCCGGTTATATTCAAAGACCAGGCCTTAAAACCCTGGGTAACTAGCTTATACTCTCTCAAGGATCCTGTTTTGATCAAACTCATTTCTGCTATCAAATTATTGAACTGAACCCATTGATCATGAATTAATACGTGGTTTCCCAATTTGATTTTCATTAATTTGTTTGAACCATTATTGGGCTGGTACTCGAGCATACCGAAAATTGAGGGCGCCTTAACACACTTGCAATTGCTTAGACATGCTATGCAAGAGTTAATTGACTATTGACACAAAAAATTTCCATTGAAATGTTAAGAAAAATCAAAACTAAAGATTTTGAGAAATTTTTTGGGGGCTGCTTTTTGGTATTGTTGAAAAGCCCTCAATGAGTAGGAGTAAGGGTTTAATGGAGTTGATTTCTCAATACCGCAACTTGAATTGAATTCAGATTCAATTGAAAAAACTGAATTGGAATTGAAATCAACCTAATTATGGAAGTTCAAATTATGAAAAAGGCACATGTTAGTTTTCCATTTTCATATCCATTTTAGTGGGTCGATGAAAGGAGTGAGATAGTTAAGCTTGGAATTCCACATGAATTGTTTTCATATTTGTGGAGTTGACAAACATACTATTGGACTCTATACCTCACTCATATATACCATCTCTGACTATCAACGTCATTCGAATTTACACTTTGACATCAGCACTCTCAGATAAAGCCTACCTACTACAAGAGCCACAATTTCTGGGTCTGGTTTCGGATGTGAATCTCAAGAGGCCTCTGGTTCTACCTTGATGACAAACTCCAAGGGGAAAGTGGGTTTTGTGCAGAAGTGGCGTACATTGTACACTTGTGCATTGCAACCCAGAACCTGGAGCTGGTCAAAACTGCTATTAACCCTAAGTAACTAGGTGTACTGCACTTAACATTCTGAGAGAATTGTGGACCCTTTGTGAAATGGGAAGAAAAGAAAAGCTTCAGAGTAAGTAAAATCTACCTTTCAAACTAGAGGAGCTTTTCTGTCCACTGTGTTGCAGAAGCTACGTAAAAACCATGGTCATCCTCAATCTATTGGAGAAGTCTCCAATGTGAATATAAACCAATGATGTTGTTTTTCCTGGTGGATTTTCTGCAAAATCCCTACATCATCCTGATTGAAGAAATCATTGAACTTCATGTCAAAATCTGAATTCATACTAGCAAAGAATACCCATGTCAAGAAGCTAAAGACATTTGGAAGAAGACCAGAATTGATTCGACTCTTTGTAGCTACCGAACTCTCTTAAAGAAGGATAAGAGTACTTACTTATTGATCTTTGGTACCGGGGGTGGGTTTAGTTTCCAGCTGCAAAACCTGGATGCAAGCTTCTCCCATCAAGCTGCTATGACCACAGATCATTTAAGTAATTGACAACATTTAAGCCATTCATGCACCCCTTGCCAGAAACACGTGGCAGATCACACAATTTTTAGTACCAGAACATGAACAATGGACTGGCATAAATTCGAAACAAGAGCTGTTCTTGAGACAATCAAAATTTTACACCCAACAAAGTAGAAGACTGAAAGCCTACTCGACTTTTGTTCATTTTTGCTGTCCCATTTCTCACTACTCTCAGTCAGTCTGAACAAGTTTTATGCAAGAAGCTCCAAGGAGATAGGCAAGAACCAGGTTGAAACACAAATTGTTCAGTGATCCACTGAGAAGGGGAGAGAAATAGCACATTTTGTGATTCTTGCAACCAGAAGGAAAATAAGAGCAGAAATTGCATTAAGAATTCAGGTACAACTTTTAGTCCATCCGAGAGAAGATGTGACAAACTCAGCATTATTTTTGGGAAAGGAAAATGAATATATTGAGTATTGAAAAACTGAGGATGTACCTGAGCAAGTACAAAAAAATTGGTGACAGTTGTGAATGAAGAAAACTCATCTAATCCTTGCTCTGCAATATCAGGCAGTTGGTTAGAGCAAGAAAAGCATCTACTTTCTGTGAATGAAGAAAACTCCTCTAATCCCTTTTCTCATCTTCCATTTCACACTTCTTTACCGCAGTAGCGATTCTTCAGTTTTCATGATTCATACTGTGAAAGAAGTTGCTTATAGTCAGTCTCTGATGATTACACCTGACATCCCATCAGCTAACAAGAGTACTGTTTGATTTCAAAAAATTTCATCCCTTGAGATCATCAGCATACATGCCTGAACAGACGACATATCCTATTTAGAGTGATAACAATCAAGACACAAACTAGCTACATATGCACAGCTTGATGAAGTTGCAGAGAAATCTCCACAACAACAATTAAAGGTAACACGACAATGCACTAGCTACATATGCAAAGTACAAATGTAAGCCAATTGCTCAAACCACCTGCATAAGAGACGAAATTCCGGAGAACTCACATGAGCTCATTGAGGTGATTTGGAGCCCTTTGCTGCAAGAAATTTACCATTCACTCTATGAGATACCATATCTTATGCACTTTCACAAAGAGCAAGCTCAATATCTCTATTATTTCTATATTTTTACAAAAATCCTCCAACCCACCATAATATAAAGAGGGAAAAAAAAAATCGTCTTCTATTCTCTTGCTTGGGTTATGTTCTCCCATAATATGCAAAAAACTGCGAAATTCCTTAATTTTGACATAGTTTGGCTCAAAGCCGCACCATCCAGGAAAACCCTACAATGTGACTACACAAAAGGGCCCATTGGAGTGTGCTTTCACTCATACATATACATATACATAAATCTATAGAATTGAACAGAAATCTCCACAAGAACAATTTCAAGGTAATGTGAAAATGAGTACAGTCACAACCTCATGAGAGTTGCTCACTAAGTGTCAAATCAGATCACCTTCATCATGAATAGCAGTTGAAAAGTTGCCATGCCTACCCACTGACTTCATCAGCTCCCAGCACACCATGATATGTTCCACGGGAAAGCATTCAACCCTGTGGCCAGTTCATTCCATTGCCAAAACCCTCTAAAGAGCTCACAAGACTCAATGCCACAAAGAAATCCATATACCCAAGTGAATTCCACTTCAAAAGAGCTTCCCTTGGTTTCCTCAAGAATATAATCCTTGAGAGCTGCAGAAGAGACCTCTGGAGATCTCTTTTGCAACATCTCATCTACATCTTGGTAAAGAAACATCTTCTTTGTAGGAGCAAACAAATCCTCCATATATAATGTTCATGTATCCTCTTGTGGGCCATGCCATGGAACTGCTGTCATTTGCAGGTCCAGCTATTGGCACATTCATGTGATTTCAGTTCCTCGAATTCTGAGCAAAGAACAGAAAAAACAGTATGATTTCTCTTCCTTTATGCAAGTCTTAAACCCTAAACCCTAAATGCCTAAACTCTTGAACATGTTAAGAAGAAAAAATTTCAGCCTGATGTACTGCCAAGGAATTTTGCAGTGGAAGAATGACTGCAAGCATCCAACACTGGAGTTCCAAATTGCATTCATGTGCCACAATCACAAATTGAGAAACAAAAGACCACCTGTGGGAGCACTGGAACCAGCAAGTTTCGCTCACATTTTTCAATATCCAAGTCTGCGATGCTGCTTGGAAGTTGGTCCTCATTCTTCCTCTTCATCTTCATCAGAGATCTCTGCAGAGTCACAATATTCTTCATGATTGGGTTGAAAACTGCCACCAAATTGCATGAAATGCTGTCAGATGTTTTGTCCTGAGCTGAACCATTCTCTCATTCCTTCCAGGGATTTGCAAGCTTCCGCCACTGGGATTTAATCTGCTAAAAAGATTGTCATATTATCTTTGTTGTGCATGTACAACAGTCCCCTGGACATTCTGTCTCTGCATTTGATAAGTTGTACACGGAAGTTGGTACCATGGTTTATTGGCTTATTATTGCAAAGTTCTGTTGCACAGGCTCATCAGAACTGGTAGAGTTGCATATCTGTGGAGAATGCCGCAGTACTTGAAAGCTGATGATCTAAAGATCAGCTTGCGAGAAGTGCAAGCTTGTCAAGTGCAGGCAGCAGCACTGCAAAAAAGAATCTGGATCTGCTGCTTCTGTAGTCCAACAACAGGTGAAGGAAATCGCTGGCTGGAAAAGCATGATTCTTCACCTTGTGCTTCGCAATCAATAGCTACAAGTCTTCATACAGAAACTTTCGCGAATACACTGCTTGGCTTTACCGCAGACAAAAAGATCCGCCAGAAGAAGAAGAAGAAGAAGAAGAAGCTCTGCGCGGCTACAACACAACACACAACCTTGGTCATCTGGAGCACAGCAGCTTTGTACTTAGTTTGAGCCATTGCGGAAGCATCCTCAGCGAAGACCTGTGGAGCTCACAAAATCTCGGGATACAAGCGAGCGCTAATCAGGCTTTTTGTATCTGCTGAAATCTCCACATTGGCAACAGCAAAGATCTGGGGATTAGGAGCAGGAGCTGTGAAGAAGAAGAAGAAGAAGAAGACCGTGGACCTGCTGCAGCTGTTGGCGGGTGGAGTAGGCAACGACGCGGATTGATCACTAAATCCGCTTCCTCTTCGTAATAAGCGTCGTCGATTGCTGTTTTCCTTTGGGAATGCTTTCATTGACAAGAAAGACTCCGTGAACATTGCTGCGAACGTCGAGATTTTCTCTTGGAGAAGGAAAAGTTCTGCTGTGGTACCAAGGAAGGATTCCAGTAAAGCCAGTACAGAGATGAAGAAATACCAGACATGACTACAACAACACATCTGATCAAGATGTGAGCTCTGACAGTGAGCGCCGAGTTGATGATTCTCAAGCTTTGTTCAAGCTTCTTGCGTGGACCTCCTTTTCTTCTTCGCCGGACTGTAACCAACGTTGTTTTCTTTTTCTTCTTCTTCTTCTTCAAGTTCCGTCTGTTCTTGGACCATAACGTACTTTGTTTGAGAGCCCCATTGCAGCAGGAAACAGCGCCAGCAATGACATCAGGAAAACCTGCGGAATCATACTACTGATCAGTATTAGAAAAATAAATGGATGAATCCTTAGAGAAGGTGGTGAAGAAAGAGAGCATGCAGCAGTAGACTCCGGCGGCCGCAGCAGCAAGCAAGCAAGCAAGCAAGGAAGGACTAGTGTGTACAACAACAATTGGACATCACAATTCTCGTTCTAAGAACTTGGTGAAGCTTCTAAGACTTCCGGGGAAAAAGAGAGAAACAAGTCTAGATCTAAACAATCAAATCATTCCTTCAAGTTCTGCAGCAGCAATCTTTTCTACAATCTTGAATCGCATTCCCAAAGTTTGTTTGCGAACAAGAAAAATTCGCCACAAAGAAGAGAATTCCACACAAAGCTTGTTTGCACACCAAAAAAAATTCGCCACAAAGAAGAGAATTCCACACAAAGCTTGTTTGCACACAAGAAAAAATTCGCCACAAAAAGAAGAGAATTCCACACAAAGCTTGTTTGCTCAAGAACTTCTAGAATATGGCAACAGCAAAAGCAAAGCTGCATCAACTTCTCTGCATCGGGACGGACAAAGAGTATGTCTACGAGACACGGCTTGTAATGGGAGGAGGAGAAAGAGGAGGAGGAGGAGGAGAACCTGGGGAGTTGTTTCTGCAACCAGGAGTGAGAGTGGGAGCGGATGGATTGCTCCAAGTGCTGCCCGGGGAGCATACCACGTCCATGTTCGCATGCACCTTGCGCCTCCCTGATGGTACCTCTGTGGAATCCGGACGTTTCCGGCGCAAGAGAGAAGCAGAACAGGATGCTGCTCTTCGGGGCCTTCACAAGGTAGGCATCATCGCCCCCAACATTGTTCTGCTCAAGAGCTTCAAGTCTTTTCTGTGCACTTCGTTCGATTTTGTGTTGATTTCTGGCTTCCTTTCTTTCAAGGCTTTTTCCTCATCATCTTCTTGCTGCTGAAGTCCTCCTCCTCCTCCTCAACAAGCTGTGCAGAAAAAATGGCACTCTCCAACAAGTACTGACTGAACTCCATCTTTCTTCAGTCCTGACGATGTCCATTTGTGTGGGGAGTTTTTTTTTTGTTTTTTTTGGGTTCTGGGTGGGGGCGAGGGTGCTACAGCTTGGTATTGCTTATGAACCAGGTCCCAGAGTCTTTACAAAACAGCAGAAATATGAGGAGCTCCTGAAGAAAATTTCATCAGCCTTCACTGATCAGGTACTAATTGCTTCTAAGGATTCAGACTTAAGAACTTTCCATGTATTTTAGTTACTTATGGAGTTTTTGAAAAGTTCAGTATTAACACTTTTGATTGTTTGGAAGTTGGAAAATTGAAGAGAAAACTTTGATATGAGGGTCACCAGATGATGCAACAATAGATATTGATTATAATGTTTTGTCTCATTAGACAATCTAACAAAGAATATTGACAAAACCTATTTCAGTCTCAAGAAGCTCAGTCTTATAAAGCATTTTGAAGGGATTTTTCTATGACCCATCATGTAGATTGTGTGCCATGCCATTCCTTTGGTGTACAATTTTCAGTTGACCAAGCAGAAGAATAATTCCTTGAGTTTGAAAGTGATGGTGTATTCAAATCAGGTCTCTGAAATGAAAATGGAATATTAGATATAGCCAAGTTGTGTGCAAGAGCTCATTCTGATTTGAAAGGGATCATTTCCGATGCTTGAACTCAGCATAACAGTCTGTCAAGAACATTATTCAGAAGTGATTTTTGAATAAATACTTCTCAGGATGAGAATGGCATTGCACAACCCTAAACCCTGAATTCATAGAACAGGATCTGCAGTCTGATGAATGTAGAGAGCAGTATTATGAGCTATGAATCTGACTCTATTGTTCATGGGGCTCCAGATGGTGCTCTCATACATGCCACTTGTGGAGCATTTCAGAGCAGCAGTAAGACAGAAGGGTCCAAAGTATGGACAGATCCCTGCCACAGTGCTCACAGTACTTGATGCCAAGATCAGATCACTGTGCAAATCCATCGACTGTGCTGCTGATAAGGACCTTCATTATGCCACATCCATGGTCTGCAAAGCTGCTGCAGCATGTCCACTTCTCTGTGTCTCTGATGATGGGCTTTGGGTCGGCAGAACAACTCCTTTCTCCGATGAGCTTGTGGCACAGCTTCTGCTTGGCAAAGAGTCCGTAGACCTTGACAACAATGTTCAAGGTAGACTGGACACCTTTAATCTTGCAGGGTTAAATGGTGGCTTAACTAACTCCGAGCATTTTCTACAACTGGAGAATTTTCCTCCAAGGACAACCACCCTATACCAGATTGAAACAGTGCACATTCCGGCCTGTATGGAGAAGGCTGTGGTATCCATTCTGTTGGATGTTGGAGGCGATGATTACTATCAGGAGGTTCTAGCACATGAGCTGGGTGTGCCAGATGCTGGCCACATCCTGCCCTCAAGGTCCTCAACTCCCGGTTCCTCCCTCTTGCTGTTTCTCAAAAGCATCACTATTGGCTGGAGCTTTCAGGTAATTTTCGTTCTTCCCAAATCTTTTTCAGTGATTCATTCTGATTCATTGTTTGTGGGTGTCTTGCAGATCAATTGCAAACAAGCCCCCGTCTGCCATTTGTATGTATTGCAAATTGCAAAAGGAGCTGCCCAGTACAGTCTTAATGAATCCTGGAATCGAATTAGTCGAGCTTGTGAGCTTGGACCCATCAGTGGACCTCACAACCCATATGAATGCGCTGCACAAGGATGCAACAATGGAAGCCTTGCGTCATCCTGAAGCACATCTTGATGTCAAGAATGAGAGAGCTAGCTTCCTGATGGGTTATTCTGTCTATGGTGATGCCATTTTGGCCAATGTTGGATCAACTTGGCACTCTAAAGGCAAATGTGTCTATGGAGATGTCACCCTAAACAATTATCACAGGTCTGTTACATCTCCTGTCAATAGATCCTTGTGAAATTAGGAGGAAAACAGATCAAAGGCTGAAGGAAGTCTAATACACAAATAGGCTTGAGTGAATATAGGATGATGCTAGGCAGAACTCCAGGAGGAGGTTACAAGCTGAGCAGGCAAGCAGTTGCTGTTGTAGATCTCCCCTCCAAGTATTCTTGTCGACTACAGTGGCGAGGCACCAACCCGAGGGCTCTCTTAGTCAAATTTTGCCAGCAACACAGGTTGCCCAGGCCTCAATTTGCCTGCAGTTTTCCTCCTCCAAAGTGGCCAAGCAGGAGTGCTTTAAATAGTGCAGATCATGGGAGATCAAATGCTGTAACTGAAAGTGCCACCTTACAGGAAGATAACAGCATTGATTATGCTGATGAGGATTCAGAGAGTGATAGCAACGCTCTGCAAGCTTCTCGGCCACAAGGCGATGTGCAAGGACCCTTTCAATACACTGTGATGCTGCAGTGGTGTGAAGGAGATAAGGAGGCACCAAGTGACAAGATTGAGTTCACGTCAGAGGGCTTCTTCAGAACTAGATACGATGCAATACAAAGTGCTGCTCTAAAAGCTCTGCATCACTACAACACCTTGTACAAATCAGGCCAACACCTTGCCACAACAGTCCATGTGGCCAACCATGACCAATCTCATTTCTCTGAACTATCCTCTTCCACTTCTGGTGGTAAGTGCAAATGCAACAAGGAGGAGATGGCAGCTGAGGATGCAGGCTTGTTCAATGCGCCAGCAGATTTCTTCACTGCCAATGTAACACAACAGACGGGCCCAACTTCAGAGAAAAGAGAACTTTTTCATGTAATTGCTGAACAGGATACTGTTGGTGAGAAACCACCTTGTCGATCAATGGTGACAGTGAGCTACCAGGTGACTGCGGTAGCAGATGTTGCGACACCTTTTGCTTATACAAACACTGAGCTGGAGAAAACAGACCTTGAGAACATTGTGTTGGAGGTGCAGCATGAATTTGAGTTTGAGCTTGGTGCAGGGGCTGTCATTGCTCCCTTTGAGGAGTGTGTGAGCCATGCACATGTGGGCCAAACGCTGTGTTTTCGAGTGCCTGCCCTGCAGCCTGTTGGCTTGCTACTTGCATCTAATGAAAATTTCAAGTGCCCACCACATAGTTAGGCTCTGAAACTAGCTCTAAGAATCACTTTGGACCCTTGAGTTCTGTACTATGATTGATGTTGCAGGAATCATGCATGAGAGATCCTCAGCTGCATGACCATCTCTTATTAGCTTCACTGAACTATGTCTGCAGTTGTATGAACATTTGTAGTCCATGTTTGCTGTGATGCAGATGACAAGTTTGTGCTTGAATACATAGTGAAGTTAATCAAGTTTGTTCAAGCATTTGAGGAGAGGATGCAGGTGTCACAATTTAGACCTTCTCTTTCAAAGCAGCGCATTGAGTATGCTTGCCTTGTGGTTGATGCCATTGATGCAAAATCTTTGGTAAATATCCAATCACCATTGGATACTGCATCTTGTACTGCTTCTTGGAATTTTCATTACTTAGTTCATTTAAACATGTATGGATCCCACAAAACTTCATTTTGTTATTTTGTAGGGTCTAGGGTTTAAACCCATCTAACCAAGACCATCCAAACAGAATCCTGGATCTGTTTGCTGAAACTGTGACACGTCCAACAAATGAATGGCAGGTGGACTTGGGATGTGGATCAGGAGCTTTGCTTAACTCTCTTCTGGAGGAATCTAACAGTCTGCAACAAATTGTGGGTGTTGATTTGTCCCGGAAACACCTCATTCGTGCTGCAAAGGTGAGAACAGAATTTGGAGTTCACAAATAAATTTCTTTGCAGTTGCTGTGAGAGTGTTCATTGCCAAGGGATCAGATTCAATATGGTTTTTGTGAGTGAGGCAGTGCCAGACTCATTTTCAACAGGTTTTCTTAAGACCCATCTGATTCTGCAGCCACACGGAAGGTTGTTGCATTGTTGATTTTTCACAAAATACCACTCTGATAGGAAAATTTGTGAATAACTATTGTGGTACAAATTTACTTGTAATGGTGGTGGAATCCAGATTTACTAATTATTGATCTTTGCAAAAATCCAGGTGCTGCACTGTACCCTCACAACACAGAAGCCTGGTCACAGTTGTCCATGGGCAGCACTGCAAAGGCTCTCTCTTTATGAGGGTTCTGTAACAGACATGGACCCGCGGCTGCATGCACCTGATGTGGCCACCTGCATTGAGGTATATCTATTTTGGGTCCATGCATATTAGTTTCTTTTTTTGCACTAATTTTCTCATTACTGCACAGGATGCTCCTGTATCTTTGAATATATTTTGTAGTTTTTATTTTTGTGAATTCCTACTATGGTGGACTTGTGGCAGGTGGTGGAGCATCTAGATCCAGAGGCAGTGGAGAAGCTAGCAGAGAGTGTGTTGGGCTGTCTAATGCCACGGATATGGATGATCATGACTCCCAACATTGAGTACAACCCGATTTTGAATGGCTTACAATGGGACCCTGCTACCAGCAGCCTTCTTGTGAAGGCTGCTTCTTCTTCAGGAGCTTCAGAAGGCCAAGTGGCCCCCCAACAACAAAAGGAAAATGGAGCAAATCTACACAAGCTTCCACCAGATCCTTCAAAGTTCAGAAATCGTGATCACAAATTTGAGTGGACACGAGCTGAGTTTCGACATTGGGCCTCCCAAATTGCTGCAAGGTTTGACTACCAAGTCAGGTTTGGGGGTGTTGGAGGTGGTGATGGGGGAAATGAGGCAGGTGTCAACGATGATAATACTGATCATGGGCCTGGATTTGCAACCCAGATTGCCATTTTTGCTCACAAAGCTGTGCTGTTTCCAATCCTCACAAAAGAAGGTGAGCTCCCAGCTTTGTTGGCTTGCAATTTGAGTGGGGTTACACCTGAGTTCAGCTTGCCGATTGAAGAAGTGTGCACTCCTTCTAGCAAAGGGAATCATCTGAACTATGAAGGCAGTCCAATAGTAGTAGCAGATCAGTTCCCTTATAAGGAAATATGGCGCTGGATTCCACCTCCTCCTCCTCCTCCTCCTCCTCCTCCTCCTCCTCCTCATCCTAGTGAGGCAACAGCTATTTGCAGCACATCGGAAAATTTGAAGCTTCACCAGGCTGACAAAGAAAATTATACACATCTTCCTTAAAAGTTGTTGCAAACATGAAGAGCTAAGTCCTACATCTTCCAAAAGGAGTGATCCGAAGCCTGTGAGAACAAATACGCAAAGGCTAGAATTGCAATGTGAATGAGCGGTCATTTCAAATATCAACCTTACCAAAGTAAAGGCAAATTGAATGCCAAAAATAACATGCCACTTCATACCCATTGTTCTATGTGAAGAAAACTTTTAAAGAGGTTAATTGTTTCATTTTCTTGAACGGGCAAATTGTAAAAAACATGCAATTTTTGTGTTAAAAGCTTCATATTCATGCACAACCATGGAAGTTGTCAAGTGGCTCATGGAGTTTTAGAGTTGTTGTAAGAACTCAAGTTAATTGTAATAGCACATTTTTATATATAACTTGAGCTTCTAATTGTTGCACACTACTAGTAAACCATGAACTCTTCTTTTTCTTTCTTCTTATGTTTCTATATGTTTTTTTCCGATAGTTCATGATTCTTTATGTCGATGTTAAATTTAATTCCAAATTAATATAAATATCATGGACATGAAAAGGCGCATGTTAATTTAATTTTTCATATTCATGTAGATGAGTAAGGAAAATGAGTGAGGTAGTTTATTAGGAAAAAAGTGAGGTGGTTAGGATTTAGAAATGAGATAATTGTTTCAATTTTTTTGTTTTTAGAATTGTTTAGAGAAAACTATACAAAGGATTTATACAAAATCTCCCATATATCAATTCCTCAAAATTTTCTTATCGCTAAAATTTTCAATTACATTACATTTGAAGTGTAAAAATAGTCTATGCAAAGGCACTTAATAGTGTCTATTCTTTGATGATTAATATATGTGATAATGTAAAATTGACTAGTTGAAATGCCCATGATTTTCATGACTATGGGATAGTGAGAAAACATTTCAAATTTCAATGATATGACAATAAGATGAAATGACTCTAGGCATGCAAGCATCACTAAATAAAGTTATAAAATGTCGTGTATGAAGTTGGAGAAGAATAGTTTGTGTGAAATCTTTGCTAATCACAATCCAACAAAATAAAAATTCAAAGATCTTATTTTCCAATGCAACTTGAATTCATATATGTTATGTTAGTTTTGGCTTATAATATTCAAACCACCATTTTGACAAGAATTTTAATCAACATTTCCATGAATTAAGGTTGTGAGTAGTTTTGAATTAATGGCATGTGTGTTTATTTATCCAATTTTTTATGTATAATATGGTTTCAATTAGGTATAAACTTTTACAAAGTAACCAACAAAATATAACAATCTAAATTAGTTAATTTTATTTAGGCTTGTGTTTTTATCACTATGGGTTGCACATCATTAGCAGTTCTATGTAAGATAATTATAATTTGTCTATTAATAAATTTTCAAGTATTTATAATTCCCATTTTTATGATATCAAAAATTTGGTGAATTTTTTTTTACAAAAATTAGCAAAATTAGTTAAATTTCCACCCAATTTTTTTTTTAATTAAAAATTAAAATCTTGTCTAACAATCTCCCACTTCATTTCTCAAATGATAATTTTTTTTTGTCAAAAGTAAACACGGGTTTGGTATGTTGAGCCTATTATTAAGACCAAATATGTTTGGAGAACTGGACTTGGAACCAAACCCATAATCCATAGACTATAGAACCTTCTAACCGTGGGTGACCATATTGTGGGGAACCTAGGGGAACAATATTGTGGGGCTTGGGTATTTGTTCATGAGACTTAATTGAAGTTGATAGTTCATTAAGAACCGTGATATGTAGAAAAAGATTGTGCATTTCCCCCAAATTGATCAAATTGGCTAGAGTTCAAATTTTAAATTTTTTGAAAATTATTTACAATTTTTTTGCCATATTGTGTTTCAAAAAATTGATGTTTGAAACAAAGGTGCTCATAGATTAAGTGACATGATCATTAAAATGATGTCTTTCTTTTTTGAGCTTGAGCAAACCTTGATTCACCATCAAGTTATGTCTTGTGGTCGATTTGTTAATCAATAGATAGGCTAAATGAATGGTGCAAATGGTGAATCACAAGTTTTGATGCAAATGTGTATTACACAAGAGGTATATTACATGCAAGTTACATTAAGCCAACATTTGTGAAGGTCAATAACAAGCCAAGGTTTTCTAATTTTGAATGTGAAGTTTGTGTTTTAATTATGACAAATAAAGTCCATTGCATTTGAATTGATGACTACCATGCCATTCCATTGTGTGTGTGAGAGTTATTACCTTATAAAACTTTTGTCAATATGGTTGAGGAAGGAAAGATTGTATATGTATTTAGGGTTTAGGGTTTAGGGTTGCCTTTCTAGACATTTGGATGACCAAATGGACCATCAATTGGATGTAATGTTCATAGGTTTTTGGTTTGTGTTCTTTTGACAACTTAACACATAGAGTAAGCACCATGTTGGTGTGTGATAATACATAGTTCTAAGGATGACAAATGGCCTATCATACACCAATCTTTTGACAAGTACCAACAAAAGAAAGGGGTATGTCCAAGATGTATTTAATGAAAATTGTTATATGGATGTAAAGCTTTGTTACGAGGATATCAACAAACTAGGGTGAACTATGGATGATATAAAAAAAAGTTTGGCATTTGGTTACACACTACATATTACATTAAGGCAATTAATGATGAAGCTCATGTTGCATCAAGTCCATTGTTGATATGGACTATGTAATGAATGAAACTGATGGCTTACTATGAATAGTCTTGACATGAGACTATTTATGATAACTAATGTACTCAAGCCAATTACCATTTTATTTTCCAAAATGCTTCATGGGTTCTTATGTTTGATAAGCATTCCTTCAAATACACTAAGAACCTTGTTAGAGGTTTTTTATGTTTATGGTAAAACCCTAGTGAGTGAATTCTTGAAATGAAGGGACTAAAACCAAGCTGGTAGTTTAGTCTATTAACACACATGAAGTATGTCCTACACCCTTGGCCCCTATTCATTATAAAGCACAAGGCAAACGGTATCATAAGCTTAAACTTAGGGAGAACACAAGGTAATAGGTGGAAAGAAAAGAACCTTACACCTACAAGACATCTCTTACACCTACAAGAGCTTTCTTATGCCTACTTAGTGAGTACAAGGTTGATAGGTGTCTTCCAAATACATTAAGAAAACTTCTTTGATTTTTTTTATGGCAATTGAGCATTGGTTACAATATCCAAATACGTGAAGAAACTTCTTTGAGTTTTTTTAATGGCAATTGAACATTGGTTACAATATCCAAATACATGAAGAAACTTCTTTGAGTTTTTTTTATGGCAATTGAGCGTTGGTTACAGTATCCAAATACATGAAGAAACTTCTTTGAGTTTTTTTAATGGCAATTGAGCATTGGTTACGATATACAAATACATTAAAAAACTTCTTTGTGTTTTTTTATGGCAATTGAACATTGGTTACAACATCCCTTGCTTATAGGTTTCAAATTGGACAATGACCTTCTCTATTAAAAAGCCTTGGGGTTCATGTGGACATTTGACACCTCCCTTTTTCACCAAGGGTTGAAAGGAACTTTATGATCTCTTTTCTTTTTTCACTTTCAAATTCACTTGTGTCCTTTCTTGTTAATGTTTGAATAATGTGAAAATATTTTTGTCAATCCATGTAGTCGTATGACATTTGAAAGAAATGGGTATAAATATTATACCTACAAATGATGTTCAACACAATTTTTTTTGCAAAAGGTTTAATAAATAAAAAAGAATTTTATCAATATTTTTCTAAATCGTTTTAAATGGAATATTCAACTTGTGAAAAATTATTTTGTTAGCTTATTATTCCAAATACACAACATAAAATGTATTTTTCATGCTTATTTTTCAATTGTTAAAATTTTGAAAAATTAAATTAAAAACTATCAAACCTCATATATTCCAAAATAAATAAATATTTAGCAAAGAATTGTCAATTGTCAATTGTAGGTACAATATTATATTATTGAACTAGAATTATTTAAGTCAATAGTGCATACATCGGGTGCTTGCTAAAGCTATTAGCTTTTTATAATATTGGTTATGGTTCTTGTAAGCTTTTCTTCATCATATATGCTAAAGTAGGTTGTCACATTAAAAATCAACCTTTGAATATAGAATAACTCATGCTAATAGCTCTTCAACATTTTTCAAGCTCAAGTGGTTGACAATTTGTATAATTAAGTTGTGTTAATGACTTGACAACATGATAATATATCTTTTTGACATTATAAATGCTTGAGGTTTGTTTCCACAAGTTACTTATTTCATGTCTACCTTTTCAAGAATTTTTTTTCCCAATTTATTTGCAACATGAAGTTTAAAAGGATTAACAAAAATCCCTTATAATTCTATTAAGCATGTCAAGTATGGTGTGCCTAGAAAATTGAACTTCCAATGATCAATTTTGAGATACACCTTCCTTTATTGCTAATTAAATTGTGAAAATTTGCATTTTGCTTAAGTTCTCATTGTTTCTTTTGATGTAAACACAATTGAATGGCAAGCATTGAACATTATGTGCATCAATCATCGAGAGCATTTGAAAAAGTTCCAATTCAATGGTCAGTGGCAATTACATTTTAGAGTTAATGGTTGGTGGGTTCAACTAAATGGCCAATAGCAAAAAGAAAAGTTGATGAATGAATGTGCATTTCAATGTGCGATGTTCATGTGCGAAAAGGTTGCTACCAATTTTGATATTGGTGTAATTATTAAACCAAATTTGAGTAACCTTCATATGAAAAACCATAATCTTACAAGGTAAAGTTTTGTAGCCAATAAAACTTTTTTTCAATGATTGTTTGATATTCAATTTTTCTTAATGAAAGTGAGATTGTTGGTTCAATTGATGATCACTAAGAGATCATCATCAAACCACCGAGTTGAAATACGTATTCCATTGTTGAAACCTTTCTATCGATATCCCTAGCCCAATCATCAACAAAACCTTCTAGTTTGATTACTCCCATCACTAGAAATCCAATATATGCAATTGGTAAAACACCCATGGAGGCCACCCTCCCTTTTTGCCCTCTACATCAAGGCTTACATTTGATACACAATGAATTCAAGGTTGGTTCTATGGGTGTTCATCGTAAAAGTCCCTCATTGTCCGTCTCAAATCCATTTGTCAAAACCCAATGAGCCAAGATGGATTGCACAATCCATGAAGAGAAAGTTGTTTTCTATGTGCATGTTCAACAACCCTAAAATAGTTCTAGTACTTCTATGAGTGAAGATGAATTGCACAATCCATTAAGAAGAAACTTGTTCTCTATGTGCATGTTAAGCAACCCTAAAATAGTTCTAGTTCTTCTACGAGTGAAGATGAATTGCACAATCCATCAAGAAGAAACTTGTTCTCTATGTGCATGTTAAGCAACCATAAAATAGTTCTAGTTCTTCTATGAGTGAGGATGAATTGCACAATCCATTAAGAAGAAAGTTGTTTTCTATGTGCATGTTAAACAACCATAAAATAGTTCTAGTTCTTCTATGAGTGAGGATGAATTGCACAATCCGTTACGAAGAAAATTGTTCTCTATGTGCATGTTAAGACACTAAAATTGTTCTTGTACAAGAGAGGATGAATTGCAAAGTCCATTAAGAAGAAAGTTGTAATGTATGTGCATTTTAAGCAACCCTAAAATAGTTCTTCTTTGAGTGAGGAATAATTGCAAACCTTGTTCTCTAATGTGGATGTTAAGTAACCCTAAAATAGTTCTTTAAGTGTGGAATAATTGCAAACCTTGTTCTCTAATGTGCATGTTAAGCAACTCTAAAATAGTTCTTCTGTGAGTGAGGAATAATTGCACACCTTGTTCTCTAATATGCATGTTAAGCAACCCTAAAATAGTTCTTCCATGAGTGAGGATTAATTACAAACCATTGACCTTTTGGGTTAGAATACCGATTAGATACTAGTAAGGGTTTAGTTTGAATTCGAACTTGAGCTTCATATATGAGGAGCACATACTTTTGGAACAAGAACTTTTGTTTTGTATCTTCTTGCAATTGGATGTGGTGGTTGTGAAGCTGAACAAAGAAAAAAAAAAGAAAAAACCCCCCAACAAGAGTTTCTCTCCTTTTGATTGACATCATGTAATGAGGGCTATGTCCATTTTGCAAAAACCTACGTCATAAGGATTGGATTGTCTTACACTAAAGCACATTCATGTTAGCTTGTGTACCATTTGCAAGCTTCCATGGGTGGACAAGTTTGGGAGGTACCTCGTTTTGCCATCATCACCATGAGCTGGGAAATCATATTGTACTCAGAGTTGGAAATGTGCTAATCCTTTCTTCATGAGCAGCAGCTGAATTTCTGTCGCCAATTAATCTCGGTAGTTGCAATTGTGATGATGGCTGTGGTGGGGAGGAGGAGGAGGAAGACTTCATCATGATGTTGTTGTTGCTGTTCTTCTGTGTTGGGAATAACAGCAGACTCATGCGGCAGAGTGGACATGTCGAGTTGTTTGCAAGCCATTCATCAACACAAGCTTTATGGAAGATGTGACTGCATACCGGCAGTTGCTGCAAAGTTTCGTTCTTTTGGTAATCTCCTAAGCACACTACACATCTGCAACAGACAAGCAGCAGACGTAATTGTTACTATTGAAGAATGCGCATGAATCAATGAGTGAGGGGAGCTTCACATCGGTAACAAAATCTGAGAATCAAATCAATCTGTTTTTTGATAACCCACTGCTAAATTTCTTGCCAAAGGAAAAACAAATCTGCTGGGGTGGGTCGGTGGGGTTCTTCATCAAGCTTGATAAACAAGAAAGATTAGTATCATAGATGCTCACTGATTGTCCATGAGTACTGTGGCAGAAGTAGAAGAAGAGGATGTTGTTGTCAATTTTTCATTGTAGATAATGACTGGTAGTCCATCCCGGATTGACTTCTTCAAGCCTCTTCTTGGCTGCAGCAGCAGCATCCATCATCATCATCATCAGCATCCCCATTCCCCCCATCATGCAACACATGAGAAAACAAAACAGATGTGAGTTCTAAGGGAATAATTCCAAATCCTCCTGCCAAATGTTCTCACATGTCTAAGAACTTCTGTCTAGATCAGAAAGTCTCTCAAGAGAAAATGATGTGAAGAGAAAGTGAAAATCTCTTTTGGTTTCCTGACGGTATTATTGTGGAAGAGATCATATGGCAATAGGAGATTGGTTTCTTACAACAGCAAAAAGGGTGCTTGGAATGAACCGGCTCAAGCTGCTCCTTGTTGTTGTTGTTGTTGTTGCTGTTGTTGTTGGAGAGTTGTTGTGATCAACATGTGAAGCTGAATCTGCTGCTTGTAGTATGAGAAGACAATGTCGGCGTAAACAGATGAGGAGGAAGAGAAACAAGAGGACAAAGGTGATCAGGATTGGTGTTGCCAAAACAAAAGCTTGATAGACCTTGAGATGTGGTGTTGTTGTTGTTGATGCAGAAGAAGAAGAAGAAGAAGAAGATGAAGACCCATCCACCACCGGCCGAGGAGTACAGCATCCCACATTATTATCATCATCATCTCCCATTTGTTTGTATGTATATGTATGTAACAAACAATCAAAACTCCTCCTCTCAAGAATTCTGCAAAGCTGATCCTTTTCTGTTTTTCACTTTTTTTTGTTTTGGATCTTGGGTTGTTGTGTTTCTAGAGACTGGATCTTCTTTCTCTGAAGAAGAAGAAGAAGAAGAAAAAAAAAGGAAAGCTCCAGCTAACAAGCTTGTTTTTGTTTTGTTTTTTTTTTTTTTTGGTTTACATTCCAGCAGCAGAACAAGAACAAAATTGTCGGTTTTGTGATCAGCTGAAGATTAAAAGTTTTCCAAATTTGCACACAAAGACACCCAAAATCCCACACAAAAACCAAGAAGTCTCCTTTACAAGCTCAGAACCAAGTTGCAGCAAGCAAGCAAAGCAAAGCAAAGCAACAAGAACAAGAACAAGAACAAGAAAACTGTGAACTTGGCCTAAATCACTCTCTCACACACACACACACACACACCCACATCAAAAACACAACACCAAAAATGCTTGTGCTTTTGTGTTTGGAAGAAAGAATCCAAGCTTGAAGTTGGATCATCTGAGCAAGCTTTTTTGCTTATATGGGAAAACAAACAAATCCAATCCCAGCTGCAAAAATCCCAACTCTTTCTAGCTCTCTTTTTTTATTTTTTTTTTTTTTCTTTCTTTTCCTTTTTTGGGTGCAAAAAATTTCCATCTGAAATGCAAAATTTGTAGAAAAAATATGAACTAAATCAAATACCCTCCCTCAATCAAACCAACCAACCAAAATTATTAATTAATTAATTAATTTATATTTATATTTTTAATAATATAAATAAATAAATAAATAATAATGAAAATTTAATTTTAATTTAAAAATTTAAACTGGACCTTAACATTAGCAGGGAAACAGTAGTGTTTTGGCAGAGCAAAGTTTGTTCTCTTTTATTATTATTATTATTATTATTATATTTTTATTCTATTATTATTATTTAGTAGTACCCCAGTGAACTAGAAATATGGAGGATAAGTTTTTGTCTCCCTGAGCTACATGCAGCTTTTAGATTAACTATTTTATTTTATTTTTATTTTTTATATTTAAAAAAAAATTGGGGTCAATATGTTCTATAATTTTAGCATGTCACCAGAAATACAAGAGGATTTGAATCTTTTTTTTATTTTCTTTTTTTTTTTATTTGCTTCTCTCACTTGTAACCAACAAAAGTTTTGTCTTTTAAAAGTCCTCCTCTTGTGGGGATGATCACCATACCACCTACCTCACAAAATAATAATAATAAATAATGTAGAATTTTAAAATTGAATATTTATATTTAGAAATTAATTTTTTAAATTAAAAAATTAAAAAAATATTTTTTAATAATAATAAAAGCTCTCCATAGGAGAAAAAAAAGTTGCTTCTTTAATAATATTTTTGAACATATATTATTTAAAAGAAGCTCCTACTAAAAGCTAATTGTGACCTAAGAATTTTTCTTGGGAAATGTATTAATTGTACAACAAAACATACTTGTGGATATGTACATACAGATCAAATAAATACCCACCCACTAAAAAAATTAATTTAAAATTCTAATAATAAAATAAATTAATTAATTAATAAAATTAATAAAAATTAATAAATAAATAACCCCAGGTACTACAGGTGCTCCCATACCCATTGCTCCCATCAAAGAGCACAGGAGTCAGAGCAAGCTGCAGGCCTAGTTCAGAAAACCAAGGGCCAGAGTAAAGCTGCACCCACATGCAGGAAGGAAGGAAGGAAGGATGGATGGATGGATGGATGAAAGTATGGATGGAAGGATGGATGTGGTATGGATAGAAAAAAATTCTTCTTTTTCATGTTTTTTTTTCATTGTACATATTCCTATCCCATAGCTAACCACAGACTATGGTTAGCTATGTACTAACTACTAATAAAAACTAACCATCATCCACATCCATCTACCTACTTAGTGAGTAAGTGTGCCTTTGTACTATTGCCCCCACTTAAGTTACCCGCATATACCTAGTTAGTAGTAGTAACCCACTTAAGTTTCGTACCTACTTACCTACTTACCTACTTGCATGGTCATAGTGCTTTACATTTTGTACCTACTTATTCTACCCTATGATATATGTACCACCCATTTGCATAGGTAGTTTACCTAAGTAGGGTGAAGAAGTAGGAAGGGGTTTACAAGATAGGTTTAGGGTTTAGGGTTTTAACGTTGGGAACTCGAACATGTTATGGATGAAGTTGTGGATGAAGTTGGGTCACATCCTAGTGTGACTTTGCAACCATCCATATACATAGAGAGAGAGAGAGAAAGAGAGAGAAAACAATACAAATTACATTGAGATGATGTGCATTGCATTACAAGATTGGTTTAGGGTTTAAGCTTGGTAACTTGAACATGGATGAGTTATGGATGAAGTTTTGGATGAAGTTGGGTCACATCCTAGTGTGACTTTGCAACCATCCATATACATAGAGAGAGAGAGAGAGAGAGAGAGAGAGAGGGTTTTGCTTTTCTTTTCTTTCCAGGCTTCTTTCTTCTTCAATCATCAATGATCCAACAAAACTCCTTTTTCAGCACCAATTTTTGTTTAAAAATTCTAACTATGTGAAGAAATGCTGCCTTTTTTTTTTCACTTCTTTTTTGGACTAAAAAATTCCCATATATTGGACAATGAGGTATGTGTGTATGTTTTTATTAATTTTTATTAATAATTTAATTTAATTTAATCTTTTTTTTTAAAGAATAATTTTCCCACTTGGCCTTAGGTGATTAATGGTTTTCGGTTATTATCTTTTAAAAGTTTTTCTTAATGGTTATATCAACATTGCTCTTTTCTCTTCATTCTAAAGTAGGTCATATATAGTAGATAGAGTCCTCACTTGGCCATCCATACTAGACAAGGTTGAAAAGGAAGTTAAGGTTCTTCCATGTCTATTATCTCAATGTTTTCCTTTTATCAACTTTGTGATTTAGCCAAAATGGTGATCATCATCCATAGGAAGATTTTTAGCCAAAATGGTGATTATCCATCCATAGGAAGTTTTAGCCAAATTTGGATATAAGTGAGATATGAATTTTCTTTTTTAAAAAAATTAAACATCCTTCTATATTTTTGGCTACCCACTACACGAACAACCATGTTTTATAGATTATAGTGAAAAAGAATTTTAATGAAAAATAATAATTTTGGCGATTGAAAATCTCAAAATTCACTTTATTTTAGTACATCCTTTTTGGTCCTCTCTCCTTTAATGTTGCCCATATTTGTGGTGTCTATCTAGCATCTCTATGTGCTATATCTATCACTAAGACATTGCTCCCAATTTTTCCCTATGGATACCCTAAGATAGTCTTGAAGGGTAAGGTATGTTTCAAGATGTTAGTGACCAAAATTATTATTGTCATTTTGTAAAATGAAATTCATTTTTATGTTTATGTGAAGAGAAAGCCCACTCCTTTGTTCATAGCCATATGATGATTTGGCCTTGAAACATTTTGTGTGTAAATTCACATGTTTATATTTACAACCTAAAAGGATTAAAAGATAATTATTACAATATGAAGATTTTTTTTAAAATTTGGTTTGAAAATGATGGTATTTATCGGGTGGATCATTTCCCAAAAAAATGTATTTAATCATTCCAAACATTGCATTACTAGCATGGATAAAATGACTAGTTTAGGGTCATTAAACCCTAAACCCTAAACCATCTTGTGTATTATTTTGATAACATCACATATGACATGACTAGTTAAACAAAATGAAATCTAACAATATTTTGTTGTACTTTATCATAAGTTTTTGTGAAAATAATAAATTTTATTTCAGGTCTTCATTTAGTAGAATGAAAAGAAAAAGAAAAAAAAGGTTAAGATTGGAAGGCATTCTATATTCATAGCATAATTAATGATATATTATTTTTAAAATGATTCCATTTCAAAAAAAATTGTGCTATATTTGACTAAAATCAAATCAAAGGAAAAGACAATCTATACATTCTTCTTCTAAGTTTTATGTATTTATTTAATTATTTAATTATTGAAATGCAATTGAAATGCAATTTGGTTTAAAATGCACATTACAACTTCAAGGCAAATATATACTATGAAGCAATTGACAAACAAATATGGAGCTTTTTAATCATGCTTGGGCAAGTGGTTTGCCAAAGGGGAGTTGGAGAAAAACTTGTAGCATTCCAAATGAGGGATGCTTGATGCAAGTCCTCACACACCAAGTGGGTTGAATATTTGAGGGGGACTTTTAGGGTTTCCTCCAACCTCCACATTTTCCTTTTGTATTGTAGATTGCTACAATATATTGTGTATTGTAGAGACACACCCAAATGCCAAAATCCCTTAAGCTACTATACTCTATAATGAATTTAAACACAATATCCTTTCCTTGGTAGGCAAGGCCAACAAAGTATTCTTTAACAATACTAAGTGATCCTTGGCTCCCTCACCAACCAACCAACCAACCAACCAACAAACAAACAAACCAACAAAGCAACCAACTAAAACTCCAAAAAACCTTCTTACCCTAATTGGATGCTTTACATTTTGTCCTTGTAATGTTGTACTTGCTTGGGCTCTCCCTTTGATGGCCTTTTTTTCTCATTTGAACATGTTGTTGCAATCATCTTGTGGCTCTCAAGCAAATGACTTGCTCACTCTTTCTTTCAAACACTTTGGGATACGAATGTTTGTCTAGAGAAGCCCAACACAAATTCCCCACTTCCCAAAACACTAGATTAGAAATTATAAACCTCAATTAGGCTCACTTTAGAATCATAGGGTGGAGGTCGTGGGTTCAAATCCCTACAAACCAATTTGGATTCATTTGAAGCAAAAAAATGAAAATTGAACCCTTGAATTGGACCATGCCTTGGGACCTTAAACTTGCACCTTGGTTCTCTAAATCCATTCTTGCTCTTTTTTTGGGGTCCGAATCAATTGATTTTCCCTTCAAAATTGTGCCATGTGGGTTTAGCCTTGATTTGCCACTTTTTGGTTTTCAATCCTCATGAATTGATTTTCCCTCCCAAATTGTGCCATGTGGGTTTAGCCTCGATTTGCCACTTTTATGGTTTTCAATCCTCATCAATTGATTTTCCCTCCAAACTTGTGCCATATGGGTTTAGCCTAGATTTGCCACTTTTTGGTTTTCAATCCTCAACAATTGAGTTTCCCTCCAAAATTGTGCCATGTGGGTTTAGCCTCGATTTGCCACTTTTTGGTTTTCAATCCTCATCTATTGATTTTCCCATCAAAATTGTGCCATGTGGGTTTAGCCTCGATTTGCCACTTTTTGGTCTTCAATCCTCATCTATTGATTTTCCCATCAAAATTGTGCCATGTGGGTTTAGCCTCGATTTGCCACTTTTTGGTTTTCAATCCTCATCAATTGATTTTCCCTCCAAACTTGTGCCATGTGGGTTTAGCCTCGATTTGCCACTTTTTGGTCTTTGATCCTCGTCGAAAGGCTATGGGCTTCAATTTATGGCTCTTAACCAATAGGATTGCTCTATTTCATTGGACCATGGGGACCTTGAACCCTCATCTAAAGTGGCTCTTCTTAGAATGTCACAATTAGGGGCTTTTTTTATTAAAAAAAAATTGTGATGTAGACTTGTTGGCGATCATCCATAATTTTGCCAAATTTGGCTATAGGTTCCCAATTTTTTAAAAAGAATCCTGCTATATTTTGGTGAAGAACTGGAACCCATTGTTTAAATATGGCAATTTCAGAATTTTTTTGTCCTCAAAATCTGGTGAATTTTGGCACATTTCTTCACAAAAATCCTTTGTATGAATTGCACTCAATTTCTTTCTTTTTTTGTTGTTGAGTAGCAAAAAAAAATTCCCCAAAAATAAAAATAAATAAATAAATAGATAAATAAAAAGCTGGTCACAATTAGTCAAAAAATATGCCGATTAATATATTAGTCTATCTATGAAGGAAAGAGTGTTTGTTTGTTTTGTTTATCACATTGAGATCTCTCAAAGATTACAAACTAGAGTGCCCTTGGTTGTGATCTTGATTAGGTGGTTTAGTAATGTTTAGACCTATGGTGTAAGAGTTATTGAATATTGAACAAATTTGTCAAAAAAAAATTCTTTAAAAATGTAATATTTTAAATATTATAAATATTTTAAGGAAATTGGGGAGAGCTCTTGTACTTTACTATAGTTGGAAAGCTTTTTCATGGGTTAGATTTTCTTGGAGGCATTTCATCATAATTTTTAGACCTAAGGTGAGGGGAAAATATTATTAGAATGTGAGTAATTTTCATCACTAGAAAATTTTTTTTAATTTTTTAATTTTTTAAAAGTTAAAATATGACTAAATTTTCTCTTTTTGGGGGGAAAAATTTCGCCAACTTTTTTTTATATCACATAATTGAAAAAAAAAGAAAAAAAAAAGAAAAAAATAAGAACCCTATTGGTGACCCCACCCCACCTCCCTACCCACAAAAAGAGAATATGCTGTTTCAGATTCTTAAGAATACAATAAAATTTATGGGGAAAAATTATTTGGGAAGAAATTGCCCCATTTAATTAAATTGATTTTTTAAATCAGGGCAATTTTGTGACTAGGATGTCCCCCAAGATTCTATTGGTTGGGACATGTCCAACGGTAATGGATGACAAAATTAGCCCTAAATCCTTATTGGGATGCTCATCCAATTGATGAAATGAAAAAGAACCAAAATAGTAATAATAATAATAATAATTAAAAATAACTTGCAATAGGATCCTAAAGATTATTTTTAATTTTGAATTTTAAAATAATCTTAAAATAAAACCATGCAACCAAAACATTATTAATACATGTATGTGACAATAATTTTTTTAAAAATAGAATAATTTCTTATTATGTACAAGCTTTGTTTTATTACCCCTAAGCCTAGAAGACCTTTAAAGATGATTATTATTATTCAAACACGTTGAGAGTGGATTGATGAAGAAAATTCTGACATGCAATTCATTCACACATTAGCTTGTGATTTGATCATGATATCGTGACATCTGGCTGTTGATCGGTGTGATTTTTGTGCTTTAGAATCATCTGCTGGATCTTTCAAACTGTGTCATTGTGTTCTCTCGCAATGAGAACATACTTTGTTGAGCAGTGCTGTTAGTACTATCGTGAACTTGATGATGGTCTTGGAAACATGTCAGGTCATCTCTGAAGTTTCAATTCCACATACCTAAAGCTGATGAGTTCTTGACAACCCATTCTACCAATGTGGAGACTGCAAAAACCTGTTCCTCCAGTCTTGTCTTTCCAATACAGGTCCCGCAATATCCCCAAGTGTGCCCAGGGAAGCTTCTCATCCACAAACTGTGTACACCCATTCCCCAGATATTTCACTTTAGCTGAGTAAAACTCAAACAGGTTCCACAACTCTTAGAATCCTGAATTACATACAGCACCCAGCTATCTGTGAAGAAAAGAAGGAAAACAGGCTAGCAACCCTGATGGAGTTAAATTAACCTGTTTCAGGAATAGGGCAGCAGTGATGGATCCACCAGCATGTGACCCTGTGTTGACGAAATCTGCAATATTGAACTTCATCAACTCCCAGTACCCTTCCTCCATGGGCATGCGCCAAAACTTCTCTCCAGCTTTCGTTGATGCAACTGAGAGCTCCTCTGGTAGCTCATCACTTGGGGTAAACATGCCTGTCTTTCACACCCACAATCCATAAATGCAAACACTTTCTAGTTCATCATGACCAGATGAGCTATCTGTTAGACAATTGTGATCCGTCAAGAGAAGAAAACTCTTCTCATGCAGTTGGAAATCAAACACTTTGAAATAAGAGCTTCAAGAAAGAGAAACAAGGAGAAGGCACTAACCCCCAATGTCAGTTCCAAGAGCAATCATGCAGGCTCCTGTCAGAGTTGCCAGATCAACAATCTGCACACACATACATAACAGATTTTTTTTCTCATAAAAGCCAACAATGAGCTGAAATGGGTAAAAGAAACCAAAGCTCACCAGCTCAGACAAGAGGAGAAGGAGGTTTCATGGATGGGTAGAAAACAAGAGGGACAAACCTTGTCAACTTTGAGCTGACCAGCATAGACAAGAGCATTGGCAAGTGTAAGTCTACCTTCAGCATCGGTATTATTAACCTGTGAAAAGAGGCATCATTGCCAAAACCCAATGAGTATAACATGCTAATCGCAGGGGAAAATCTCTATAAGGTGCAAAACAAGAATGGCACCCTCACAAGTAATTATTTCACAGGGAAGTATTTGGCTCTCAATACAAACCTCAGTTGTTTTCCCATTGGAGGCTGTGAGTATGTCACCAGGTCTCATGCCTCCACCACTTATCATGTTCTCACAAGCTGCAACAATGAAATTGACCTGTCATGGACATACCAATCAGTAGAGCAAAAACTGGTTGACATGCATGAATGGTCAAACAAACACAAGACTAGAAAACTGTTACTTGAATTGTGACCCTCAATTAGAAGTATTCAAGCTGTTTCTCATTTCTGACTGGTACAATGGGAAGGAAACTATAGTCCAAAAAAATTCAGATCCAATTTGTGAGAGAAATCTAAGAGCTTGTCATTTCGAACAAAATCATGCTTGGGTGATAATGACCCCTGCTGCAATTCCTACCTCCATGCCTAGAGGCTTGATGCTTGCAATTGCTTTTGCAGCTCCAAAAGCAGCAGCAGCACCCGCCATATCAAACTTCATGACCTCAATCATGCTGCCTGGTCCAGTCTTTATGTTGTAGCCACTGCTATTTTCACCACCCAAGTCAAAAACACCCACATCACAGACAATAATAATTTGTTGCTTGAGACTCACAGAAAATGTCCTGCAGAGTGGCTCCAACCGTCAATAGAAGGAAAAACAAAAACCAAAAAATGAAACACAAGTCAGAAAGGTAACAGTTGAATGAAACACTTACCTATCAAAGGTCAAACCTTTTCATACAATTGCAAGCTTGGTCTTCCCATTGCCAGAGGGTGGTGTGTAGTGCAAATGAATGAACTTGGGTGGGTTGGAGGACGCAGCTGCCACTCCAAGGTATGCCCCCATTTTAAGCACCTCACATTCTTCCTTGTCAAGTATCTTTGCCAAAAACACATCATCATGGACTGCTGCAATATTCTCTGCCTCATCTGCCAGTACACCTACAAAAGAAAGAGAACCCAAGTTGCAAGCCTCAATGTCAACTCTGTGGCTGCAAAACATGGGCAGCAGTTTGCTTGCTTGCAGGTAAAATGACTGACTACAAATCCAAGAGTTTGAAACCAGAGGTGCACAATGGCACCAGTAGTTGGCATTTCCATCATACATAGCTCTGCTTCTTGGTCAGAATACGGGAGGTAATTGGACATCTGACCTGCATTCAGCAGCAGAGGGGTAATAAAGGAGAGGTGCACATACTGAGTGTAAGAACATTGGCTGGTGAATTCACAAGCTGTCTGACAAGAATGACACCAGCACATTGTTGAACTGTATGTGAAAGCTGGGCCTGAATCTCCACGCCTGCACCAAGACCTATAACTCTACCTTCTCAATTGATGGGCTCTCGTACTCTGATTTGTATCGTGTGTCCTCCTATGTTCCCAATACAAAACCTGTCCCAAATTCCACAACAACCCCCACTAAAAAAATTGTTATCACCAAATGATAGCATATGAAAATCTTCAAAAAATCTACATTCCCGGGCCTATCATGGGTGGTAACCTATCGTAATGAACAAAGGATGATAGACACCAAATATCTTCAAGCTTCTCTTTACCATGCCTTTTTTCTCGCAAATCTTTCTTCTATGTTTTAATTCATGTGCATTTTGGTGCATGTTGTCGAAACTTTTCGCAATGTTTTGAGTGATGGAAAATGCAAATTCTTAATCTTATCAGCAAGCATATGAAAGGAGTGCATGGAGAGCTAGAAGAAGGAGGGGACACATAAGAGGAAAATCGGTTTGGACACTACCTCAACTAGCCCAATCAAAAGTAAGACATGCAACAACACTAGGGTCGAGTGCAACATCGAGAGCAACTACAATGTTGCGAGCAATCACAATGCCAAGAGATGCTAGATTGATTCAACAACAACAAGGCAACTGGGAACATTTAAAGGTCCAGTCTTTGATCCAATGCACAGAAAATGGAACACAACATTTTGAAAGCACTAATCGATCCTCACTCTCATATGGTACCTATCATACAAAATTGGGACAAGATTGCTAACAAATTATAGAAGATGACCAAATTGAAAATCCTTTGCAACGAAAAATGTGAAGGATAAGTGGGGTGGCCTAAATTTTGGAGACGAAGACGAAGAAGCATCGGAGGAAGAGAATCAATCGGAAGAAGAAGAAGAAGAAGAAGAATCGAAAATCGATCGAGAGATTCAAGAAAGCATATATCTGGGTAAGGGCTATTGGGAGCCCTAAACCCTAAACCCTATACCTTAAACCCTAATACAACTAACTGAGGTAACCACTGTGGTTAACTAGGGAACTGCAACCCCTTCCAATGAATTCTGGAAAAAGTAAGTGTTTTCCTGTCCACCCATTATCATTCATCCATCTCTCATGTTGGGTTTAGGAATTAGGGTTTAGGGCCCTGGTTTAGGACAAGGAGTCCTTGCGCATTAGGGTTGATCTTTTGAGTGAGCCCTTAGATTAAAATATCCAATTTCACACCAGCAAAACTGGTCTCAATGTTGGAACTGTTTACACTGGGTGGTGATTCACATGAGATTTTAGAAAGTGTTCATATTGGAGTGGTGCTGGTTAGGGTTAGGTTTAGGGTTAGAGTTATGGCTAGGGTTTTTATTTTTGTTGCTATGTTGATATTTGTTAAATGTTTTTTTTTTGAGAGGGTGAGGGCCAATGTTTTTTTTCGGTGATGAAATTTCAATTTTAAAAAAATTTATTTTGATTTTTTCAGAATTTTTTAAAAACACAAATAAACAAAACCACAAAATTTGACATTAAATTTTTTCCTTTATTATAAACCAATTTTTGGGTGATAATTAGAAACTAGGAATCTTGTTATATGTTTATAAGTTGAAGCCTTTTGTAATGTTCATTTATATGACATTTTTGCTTGCACCAACTAATCCCCAAAAAACTTTTGAACATTTGAAACTATTTGTTGATTATTTTCAATGATATTTACATCAAGCTTCGATGAATGGCACATGTTTGGTGCTCTTCAAGATTTACATCTTATATGAAAATCGTTTGATCACAAAACACATAATAATAAAGACCTATGGACATCATATTAATATTATTTTGAAAAATAATTCAAGTGTTGATAAGATTAACATGAAATGCATTATTAATTTATAGCTTGAGAGTATTTTGAACAATCGCAATTTATCAACTATTTCTAAATACCAAATTGTGTTAAAAATGTAAAATGATAAAGGTGTGAGTAATATTACGTTATGGCTAACAAATGTTTCACAAACATTATGAAAAATCATGTTTGTCAAAATAACATTACCTTGCAACTAAAGTTCCAAAATAATCAATATATAATTGCATTATGAATAAACCAAAAATGATTAATTAATTAATAAAATGTCACATGAAAAAAGTCAAAGAATTGTAATGTAGTTGCAGCTTACTGTCAAATGAGATATTTATATGGTGTATTTATTATTTGTTAACTATTAAGAAGTTAATAACCAAAAGAAATCATATTTTAATCCTTAATATTTAATGATTTTTTCTAATTTATTAAGTATTCCATATTAATTAATAATTAATAATTAATAATTAATTTGAATTAATGTTTTGAATTCAAATAATAAATTCATCAATTGAGTTAAATATATAATTATTTGATAATTATGTATTCTACCAAAATTCATATTTAATTTTAAATCTCTGATAATATTTTTTCAATAATTGATTAATTATTAACTATTAATTCATATTTAACTTACTTAATTATAATGAATTACTTAATTACAATGAATAAGTAATCTGAATTAAATATCAGAAAATGAATTATTTAAATTCATTAACTAACTAATTATCTAAATTAGAAATAATTATTTAAAATAAATAAATACTGATAATTAATTCACATATATACGTTGTTGATTATACTTATTTAGTTGTACAATTTACAAACTTAAAAACAAACTCAAAGACCTTGGGAAATATATATTTTATTTGCAACCCAATTTGCAAGTAATGTGCAATTAAAATATTTAACCCAAATTTTTTCGTGAATTTCATTTCACAAATTATATAAAGAAAGTGTCTTTTATTATATGTGCCAATTTGGGATGAATTTTAAAATTTAAATTTAAAAATAAGACATAAAATTAAAATAAATAAATTACATGTTTACTCTTTAACTCACCTACTTTTTTACTTTCCTTCATGTTTGCCTATTTAAGTATATATATATATATATATATATATAGCATACATAAATATATCCTGCCTACTTATGCAGATAGGTAGGTATGTAAACTGAATATGTGAGTATATCCCACCTACCTAGTTTTACTTACCTACTCAATTTTCCCTATGCACCTAGGTAAGTAAGTAAGACCTATCAACCTACCTACCTACCTATGTTTGTGTATCAATCTACTTAGTTATTTAGATATATATTTTAATTAATTGAAATTTTGTCAAAATTCAATTAATATACAATGTGATAATTTTTGAATATGCCACGTGTTAGATCTTAATGGACCAATGAAAATGATGTCAACATGATCTTATGGTATTGCAAACTAATTGCATTAGAATTGCATAATAGTTATTCATGCATAATTGTAATTGAATTGCACAAGTTGTATATGTACAATTTCACATACGGTGAATTACATTCATTACAATTCATGCAACTTGTTTGATAGCATTCTGAACCATAATAATATGTTGAATTGTAACGAGTTTATCCGCAAAATGATAATAATCCCATTTAGGTGGGCATTATGGACTAGTAAGGAGTTTAAGCTATAACCACCCACAAATGATGAACTCAAGAAAGTGGCCTACAAAAACCAAACTCCTTACTAAAGTTGCAAATGGTTGCTTAGTGACAAGTACGCTACAAAAAATACACAATGGTTATTTGCAAAAATGGGTGTAAAATTAAATACACCAATTTTTATTTCATTTGAAAATCAATCTTGCATAAAAATGATGAAAAATCAACATCTACATGCATGAAATAAACATATCAAAATAAATGCCATCTCATTCATGATTATATTAAGACGGGAAAAATGCAACTAAAGTTTGCGTGTTCTATTGATTAGATTATTGACATATCAACTACGCCATTGAATAAACTAGGAGTTTAATCGGGATTTAATTCGAAGTTGTTTCAAAATTAATTGGGAATTAACTTATTAGAATTTGACTATAAATGAACTAAGGTTTAATTAAAAGTTAATTAACAATAAACCGAAATTAAATTAAGACTTAAGTACAAGTTTAATTCAAGTCATGGATGAACATTCAAAAGAATGAACCCCATGGCATTGACATCCATGACAATAATTGTAATATAGAAAAATAATAATTAATATTTCTATTTGTTAAGTAAAGACTTCCCTACTATTATTTGAGTAGTTATAATAAAGTAAATAAGTGATAGTATGTTTTTTGGAAGTAGAAAAAATATGAGAGTGTCTCCCCAACATTACTTGCATGAAGACGGTAATGTTTGGGGATCGCGTTTTCACCCTTCTACTTAAAAGAGGCCAATACAACTTTTGCTTACTTTTTTTTCTAGGCAATCACCATTTTTAACCTTTGTAGTTTTTTTTTGTAAATGCACCTAAGAGCTTTCATAATCATTGCAAAATTGATTGTCCATCATCATTTTAATTTTTTCTTACTTCTAGATCCTCCCTTCCATCTAATGGGCAATTTGCTATCTTTTGAGTTCCAAACTCCAAGAACTTGGTGGTGTGTGTTCTTGCCCAACTAATGGTATGCCCTTTTTTTTCCTATACACATCCCGAGAACCCAAAAAGTGTAATAAATTTGGAAATGTATTTATTACATGTTTAAGTAATGTTATAGTATAATAGATGAAAATATAGAAATTTACAAAGTCCACACTAAATCAACATCTTTTGTTGATGTGCAGGTTGTGGGAAGAAATCTATATGAATGATTAATATGGGTTAATTGATCCCTTGTTCTCTTGAATCTCCTTGATCTAGGAGTTCAAACTATAGATTGTTGAAAACAATGATGATCCAAATATTTCTTGAACCATTGGTTGTAAATATGATGTATGATTTCTATCTTAAACTTTAATGGTGTATTTTATTGATTTTATCTTAAGATCTTCTTGTTGCAAATCAATCTTTGAACTATGCAATTGATTATCTACTTGTTTTACTTTCACTTGCAATGTAATTTTTTGCACATCTACCTTAGAACTTGATTATTTTTCATTTACTTTTTGCACTTTCTCCTTAACACCTATTTTTTGGTAGGAAAAACTTCAAGCTTGACCTTTCTTTTTCTACATGTTCGACTTTTATTAGTAGATTTGAATTGTGATTAACTCCAATATTTCTTAACATTTCAATAGTAAGACTTAATAATTTAAAGCAAAGTTGGAGATGTTCTCTTATTATAACTTATAAGGAGGATGTATTTGAAAAAGAGGATTGACAATAACAATGAACTACAACTTTAACTTTAAGTTGAATTTTACTTATGTTTAAACTTGTTTTAGTGTTGGGTTTTTTTGGGAGGCAATGCAAAGTAGACATTTCCAAATGTTTTAATTGCATCAATTGCGAAAGCCTAATAGGAATCTTGAGGATTAAATCTTTGGAAGACTAATAATGAATTTTTTTGGAAGACTCAAAATTTGATGTCTTTGGTAATCTTCATGCATTGTATCCTTGTAAGGATTTAGGGCTTATTTATGAGCATTTGCATGTTCATTAATTTGACCAACGAATCCTTGTAACCAAAAATGATCTTTGTTCATCTTGCGTCCATGTTTTGTGAAAAATGAATCCAACCTACCCATAAACCAAACCTTGCCTTTGAAAAAATAATTTTCATTTTATTTGCTTTCACTTATGTGCATGAAAATGTGCCCATATTTTCCCATCATTGAACATGTGTAAACACAACAAGTCACGATTTATTAATTCCATCACTTTCTCACACCCATAACTATACACAAAAACAACATTATGTGTGGATCACCCAAATTCACTAAACATCTTTTGTTAATGAGTGAACGTTTGATGACAAGCACATTTTGAAATGTTGACAAAAAAAACTCCTAATTGTTGGCCAAGGCTAGTTTGCAATGGATCAATGTTCAATTATCAAATGATGTTCGGTGAAAGGCTTGTTTACCCTAAAGCATTCATCATAGTTCAAGTACAATAAAAGAAAAAGATGAAGAATAATTTTCATGTTGGGCATTGTTTTGTAATTGTGTCAAGCTTAGTGTCACATTTAATTCATTTCTCTTGTTTAGTGCTTGCAAATTTCGAGGAATGTTCATCACAAGGTGTCATTGTGACTCATGAGTTCAATTTTTTTTTTTTTTTGCAATGCCCTCTTATCTCGGCAAGCTTGAACAATAATTCCATTATTTTTTTCAGAAATGTTGATTTATTTTTTTTAAATGGTGTTTTTTTCACCAAATTAAAAAAAAATCGTGAAGGAAAATTAATGAATCTCCCTAAAATATTCTACTGATATAAATGAGAATTTCAAAATAAGTAATTCAACAAATGAGTGATTTTGTTTTCAAAATTTTGATATTGATTTATTGGCTAGCATCCCAAGAAAGATTTAACAATAAATGGCAACAAGACAATAATTTATTTTTGTTTTTTTTGGCAATCTTGTTAGTGTTTTATAGCTTGTAGGAGCATGCCTTCTAAGGTAAGCTTTACACTAGGAGTCAGGGCCAATGTTCAACCAAAATCCAGCATTCCTATTGGTGCAAAAGTTGAAATCAGCCCCAAGAGCATTACACTAGGAGTATCAAGGCTGAAATAGGAAAAAAAAAAAATTCAATCTGCCCCCAAGTATTAATAAATGCTGAACTTTTATGGCCTTGTATTGGCCCCAAGGCTGAAAAAAACAAAGGATACCATCAAATTTGGGAGGCCAATTTGCAACCCTTGGGGGGGCCAATTTGCAACCCCAAAATGCTCAAAGTTGGCCCCCCCCCAATATTTGATGTTCAACCCAAATCAAGCATTCCTATTGGTGCAAAAGTTGAAATCATCCCCCAGGGGCTTTATTACATTAGGAGTCAAGGCTGAAATAGAAAAAAAAAGCTTTTCAATCTGCCCAAAGTTACTAATAAATGCTGTTCATTATGGGCCTTGCATTGGCCCGCCCAAAGGCTGGAAAAAGGATACGGTCCAATTTGGGAGGCAAATTTGTAACCCCTGGGAGCCAATGTTTGAGCATTTTAGTAATACTAGTTTGAACCCCCCCTGCCTAATGCACAGGTGTGTGTATTTGACAGTACATATTACATATTACAAAATTACAACTACAAACTATATTTCCAAAACCTCTCTATATACCACATTCCGCATGTATTCATCCGGACTGTGGCTGCTGAAAATCTTGATGTTTGCATTGCTTGTGACCCGTGAGATAGCAACATACAGCTAACCATGGAAAAAGAGCTGAGACAGCAAATATATGTTGGGTTTGTTGCTGATATTGATATCAAAATCTTGGGCGTGCCCCCCCCGGGGCCAGGCATGCCTTTCCTAAACAGTGACCTATGCGCAGAGGGGGGGGGGTATTTATTTCTGTCAGGGTTTTCTTCCTTGTATGATGTCATTAATGGATGGATGACGAGATGGATGGATGGATGAAAAGCTTCAAAAAAACGACCACGACGTTCTTTACTATTTGTAATAACCCTGACATCAATTGTTGTAGCATTTATTAGTAACTTGGGGGGCCAAACAACAAGCCAAAAATGCTCCAAGTTGACCCCAAGTTTTTTGATTTCGGCCCCAATTCCTAGTGTAAAAGCTGGCAAACCTAGTCCAAAACCCTTGTTTTTTTTAAGCGAATGCTTTTTCTTTATAATTTATAATAAATGAGAAAAAAAGCATAAGGCCTCTACAAGAAGGGGGTGGCAGCCCCCAAATTAATTAATTAATTTAATTTTCGCATTTGTCGAAGCTGCCAAGGTGGTAGTCCTAAGGGTACTCAAATATTAATAAATAGCCAAAGTACCTAGTGGGTAGAGGTACCTGGCGAAAGTGTAGGGGATACGCATGGCAGCTTTTTTGGCTTTTGGTGGGTTTTTGAGTTTTGGATTTGGGCGATTGCTTTTGTTTCTTTGAGAATTTGGTTGTGTTCTCCAAGCGAGTGTGTGTGTGTGTGTCTTTCTGCTTGCTGGCTTCTTTGCTTGCTTGCTTGTTGGCTTGCTGCTCACCATCACAATGGCCACACTCTTGTTGCAGCAAAAGAAGAAGAAGAAGAAGAAGCTCCGCCAAGCTGCTGCTCTTGTTGC
The DNA here is from genome assembly GCA_963920785.1 of Sphagnum contortum. Classification (NCBI taxonomy): domain Eukaryota; kingdom Viridiplantae; phylum Streptophyta; class Sphagnopsida; order Sphagnales; family Sphagnaceae; genus Sphagnum; species Sphagnum contortum. Next base: position 2,997,730 of record OY987284.1, on the reverse strand, counting down.
GTCACTATGTGCATCCGTTGGTGGGTCTGCTGCGACGACGAGGAATGCGAGGCGAAGAAGAACACTACCACCACCACCACCACCACTTTGCATGGAGTTTTTGTTGGATCGCAAGCTCGCGGGAGCTATCATCGCTGACATCGGGTATGTATTTTTTTCACGTTCCCATCTGCTGCTGCTGCTGCTTCTGCAGCAGTTGTCGAGACTGTCATCACTCTGTCGCTAGTGCTGGTTCTGTGGTCGAGCGAGCGAGCGAGCTTTTGTCTGCTGTTCGGGAAAGAAAGAAAAGAGGTGGGGGTTAATGGTGACGGAGAAACAAGAGATCTCACACAGACGGGCATCGGTAAGGAGCGTCGTGGTCGGACGACTACGCTGCTAGTGTGGTGAAAGCTCCGGGGGTTCGGGTTTCGAGCTCCCGGCTCAGATCGTGTTTGGAGTGGGTGGTGTTCCGGGGTAGTAGTACAGAGACCATGGGTTGTGCTTGTACCAAGCACAGGGTGCCGCACCAGGGCTTAGAAAGCCACAAGGAAGTGAAGGTCTCCACAGCTGGAGAAGTGGTGAGACGACGACGACCGAGTACAAGTGCTAAAGTAGAGACCGCGGATGCTGCAATTCTTGTAGCCGCCGGAGGAAAAGACAACAAGGATCCGGTGAAACTCAGGACTAAAAAAAATGTCATCAACTCCCAAGCTGTGTCGGAGGAGGAGGAGGAGGAACTAGTAGTAGATGTAGTAGGGCAGTCTAGGAGAAAGAGAGAGCAAGCAGCACAGGAGGAGGAGGAGGAGGAAGAGGAGGCAGCTGGTGGTGGCGGCGTGAGATTGAGTCACTTCCCAACAAAGAACGCAGAGGCTGAACAAGTTGCGGCAGGATGGCCTGGCTGGTTGTCTGCTGTGGCTGGAGAGGCTCTCAAGGGTTGGATTCCTCGCCATGCTGCATCATTTGAGAAACTCGACAAAGTAAGTCTGTAGAGCATAGGTTGCAAGGGAATGGGTTGCTTTTGTTTCTGCATCATCATCCCTCCCCTGTGAGGTATGATGATGGCCAGTGGAGATGTCTGTATGATTGTAAGCATTCTTGAAATGGGTTTCTGTGAGAATCAATCTTTGTGAGGCACAATTTGAAGCTGCCTGGAAGCCACCTACCCCCTACTACCCTGGTATTGACAATCAAGTTTGGAAATGTTCCAGATTGGTCAAGGAACATACAGCAATGTGTACAAGGCTCGTGATCTGGAGACAGGCAAAATTGTGGCTCTGAAAAAGGTGCGGTTTGATACTCTAGAACCAGAAAGTGTGCGCTTCATGGCTCGGGAAATTCAGGTTCTACGGCGATTGGATCATCCGAATGTGGTGAAGCTGGAGGGCTTGGTGACCTCTCGGATGTCATGCAGTCTCTACCTTGTCTTTGAGTACATGGAACATGACCTTGCTGGTCTTGCTGCTTGTCCTGCGATCATGTTCACAGAAGCACAGGTACTTTTTTCTTTACTTAGGAGTTGTTGCTCTGCTGCTGCTGAGAGGCCCTTAACATATGTGTCCATTCATACTCATTTCCAGGGGTCCAACTTGTGTGCAGATATCTGGCTTATCGTGTGATGAATCAGCTTCAAATTACTAAATAGAAGTGCACTAGGGTTTAATGGGTTTTGACAGGTGAAGTGCTATTTACAGCAGCTGCTACGGGGTTTGGATCATTGTCACCAACACGGAGTTCTCCATCGGGACATTAAAGGCTCAAACCTGCTGTTAGATAATGAAGGCATATTGAAAATTGCTGATTTTGGGCTTGCCACGTTCTTCAATCCCCATCAGAAACAACAACTCACTAGCCGTGTGGTTACATTGTGGTACCGAGCTCCAGAACTGTTACTTGGTGCCACAGAGTATGGTGTAGGAGTAGACCTGTGGAGTACAGGGTGCATTTTGGCTGAGCTGCTAGCTGGAAAGTCAATCATGCCAGGTCGTACTGAGGTTTGATACAGATAACCTTGCTCATGCTCAATGTTTGTCCAACTGGTTGCTCCATTGGTGCTGGTGGTGTTTGAAACACGACCCATGTTCTGGTTTATATGGTTTGCAAGCAGCAATTTGAACCTTGTCAGCTCCTCCTACTTGGTCTAAAACAAGCAACTTTGTGTCCCTTTTGGGCAGGTAGAACAGCTGCACAAGATATTTAAACTATGTGGTTCTCCATCAGAAGAGTATTGGATAAAATCGAAGTTGCCACATGCAACCATTTTCAAACCTCAGCAACCTTACAAGCGATGCATCATGGATACTTTTAAAGAGTTTCCTAGTTCATCATTGGCCTTGCTTGATACCCTCCTTGCTATTGAACCAGCTGATCGTGGGAGTGCAGCAGAAGCTTTAAAAAGTGATGTAAGTGCATTCTTTGTCTCAAGCAGTTGCACATATCTCAATTCCCATGCTATGTCTCCTAAGAATATGGTCTCTGTGGATATGCATAGGTAGGTGTGAAACTAAAGTATTGTTTGGAATGCTTGGCAGTTTTTCAATACAAAGCCACTGCCATGCGACCCATCAAGCTTACCCCATTATCCTACCAGCAAGGAGTTTGATACCAAGTTCCAGGATGATGAGGGACATAGGTATGTTTACCTCCACAAGTGACTGTAATGCAATGGCCAGGCAGCCATGTGTTTGACTGTTGCTTGTCAAATTGTATTCACCAGATGGGATATTGCTTGACATAATGTTGGTCTTTGCTTACAATGTGACAAATTCCAAATCAGCATTGTTCTGGATGGCACTGGATGGAGCTGCTTACAAGTAAATGTACATCTCTCCTCTCTTTAAATTGCAGGAAAAAACCAGCTGGTGGACAAGTGCGAGGTTCTGATGCTTCTAAGCAACCTGGTACCCAAGATGGCAGAAGTCAGGCAATTGGTGCCCCAGATGCAAATGCAGAACTGGCTATCACCTTGCATGTGAGTTTCCTTTCCATTCATCCGTAGTAGCTGTGAAAACTACAGGGCTTCTTTTGTATGCAACTATTTTTGTACTTGGGTGTTGGGATGTATTGTGAAGTTATGCATCCTGGGCTTAGAAATACTGAGATGAATGACCTTACAGAGCCTTGTATAGGAGACAGTACCTACACCATATAGGGAAGAGGCTCCTAGCCACATCAATGTTAGCAAGTACCAAAGCTATCTACCTTGTTCTTTTAGAGGGGACTGGCAGGTGACTATTCAGTAACTCACTGAGAGGGTCTGTGATTTGCCAACCTAGAAACGACGCATGAATCCACAAGCAGCTACAAAAAGTAAGAGCGAGAAATTTCCACCTCTGCAGAAGGATGGAACTGTTGCATTTTCTAGGCATCCTCCAGTAGCAAGGCAGCCATTTACAGAGGTGAAAGGCATATCACCTGTTCAAGCAATCCATTCATATGCTGTACCATCCATTTCATCCCAATCTGGACCAGAGCTGGCACCCAATGCTAGTCTGGCTGGCAATCCATGGAAGAAGAAGAAGCACAAAGGGGAGGATATGTATATGGCTCCGTCACGTCCACTCTCACGGCCGACAAAGTCAATGACAGTCACTGAGTTTTCTCAAGCAGCATATCCCCAACAACCTGCCGACTTGTCCAGCATCTCAATGCTTGTGGCAGCTCGAAATGGGGCTAGTGGCAATCACTATGGAGGGTGGGATAGCAGGAGAGCTCAAGATAGTGATGTAATACATTATGATGGGGAGGTCAACAGGCAAAGTGAAAGACATGACATGCACAGGATGAATGAGATGTTGTCCAAGCAAGAACGAACGTATAAGCATGATCAGTCGTCAGCTAGGACTACATACAGCCCCTCTAAATGGGTCCTTTCCACAGATGACTCATGTCAAACAGATGGCAACCACCTGTCAAATCTCCCATCTAAGGTAATTCCTTCATTTGCAAATTGTCCAGCCTGCACTCCTTGTTTGCTGAGGTTTAGGGTTTAGGGTCTAGGGTTCAGGTGTACACCCATCTGCTTTGTACCTGACTGAATAATTGGATGACGTTTGCCTGTGCTCTGTTTATATGGCATGTTGGAGACTGTGGGTACAAGTGGATTCCCAGTTGTTAGCTGAAGATTCATCTTGAACTTGGTTTTGAATATGACTGGTGGGGTGAAGAAGGGAGCAGGAATATCTAGGTTCTGCTTTTGGAACCTAAATGTTAGGGGACATGCAGGGAAAAAGTAACAGTGTTCAGCGGATATTTTGTGCAGGGAACCCACAGTCAACAAGAACAGATGTATCATTCAGGACCACTTCTCCATCCTGCTTATTTTGGCTCAGGATCTGTAGATTATGAGGAATTTCTGGAGGAACATGAACATCAAATTCAGCAAGGATTGCAACAAGCCCCAGAAGACATGAAGACATCACACAAGTCAATGTCAGCTTGTGTGGACAAGAAGCATAAGAGTAAAATGGGTGGAAGTGCATGCAAGCATGATTCTGAGATTGTGGAAGTTGGCAATGGATTTGGTCGCAGGAAATAAACAAGTCTGCAGCTGTGTACCAAACAAGATGCTAGTTACTATTAGTTGTGCTTGTATTGACTGGTGTTTTGTGTTGGTGGCACTTGTGGCTGGTGTAACAAGAGTTCATAGCACTAATGCTTCACTCATACAAGGGTTTCCTGGACACTGATCTGTACCATCCTTTGTAGAAAACTCTCACTAGGGTTGCATGTTCAAGTAATGAACTGAGGTTTTGTTAACCCTAGAAAAAGCAAATAGATCACCTGATCTTATTATTTAGAGTTAGGTAGTGTGTCTCAATACACTCAAGGAGAGAATCTGTCCTTTTTGTAATATTCCTGGTTATTGATATGGTCTGCGATTCAGATATTTTCTGATTGGTCTATTAGAAATGGCATATAATTGAAGAACTTAGTGTCTCATCAGGATTTGACAATATGTAATCCCTTAGTTGTGAAGCTGATTTGGTTGGTCATAGGATATTCATGATCTTTTTTGCTTCTGGCCTGAAGAGCCAGTAGAATGTCTCTCTTTAGTTGTTGGTTTGACAAAACTTTTGTCTAGACATTTGCAAAGATGTATTGTAGAGGTAGGTTGGGTGCTAGTCTTTGCTTGAAACAGAGCAGGTAGCATGGCAGAATTTGTTAGGACAAAACTGAACAATGGAACTTGTAGTCTGAGTGTGTGCTGTTGCTTGGCAATATTGGAGCTTCAAAGCAGCCTGAAAAATTGGTTTAACCTGCCCAATGTTGTCAATATTGCTGACACACATTTGGAACAATCTCAATGTGTTCAAAATGCTTTCAATTATTACTCACATCTCCAAGGTTCTTTAGGAAACTGCTTCATGCCATCCATCTCCATTCTGGCTGAAATGAAACCACCTGCAAACAAACCTATTTTTGAACAAGCCTCTTATGGAAGGGTTTTCAAATGCTAGTACTATGGAGGTCTTCACATGGCCAAGGAAAATGAAAGATTTTGTTGCAACAGGTACCAAGGATACTGCTGGAGCAAAGAGAACAAGCTGAACCAAATATATTTATTTGACATTACCCCAACATATTGTATGACCCTTGAGGAGCAGCAAATCTATCTTCTCTAACTCATAAGAAACCAGTAGTGGAAGGACTTGCTAGCATCTCTGCATGCCTTGATAAGACAGACAAGCAGGCATGGCAACCTAAAGTGAGTGCTTATAAGACCCTTTACAAATCAAAGGTGCAGCCCATGTACAAAGGTAACAGAAATCCCAGATGACACCAGGAAAAGCCTAGATAACCACTTGTTCACAGGAGAACAAAATGTTCCCAGCCTAACTTTTGCACTTAAACAAGCGGTTTCTGAATCTAACAGCATATGTGCTTTAACTTGAGCAGTTGACAGGCCTCTCACTATACAAAATTTTTAGAGAGAAATGATCTTTCACTTCCTTGGCGAAGTATTCACCAACAAAGGATTGGATCCCAGATCTGTCAACACAAACCCCTCACCAGACACAGTTTACTTTATCCCCCCTTAACCAGGCCACAATCTGAAGCAAGGAAGCTCAAAATCTGGCACATGCATCATGCATAATGTTTGCTTACAGTGGTATGGGGCAAACACATTTCACAGGAGTTGTACTTAGACAAAATTACATGCTTGAAGGTATCAATGAAGTTTGTGATGTTGACTCAGGTTGCTCTTGTTTTGGTCTTGCACCAAAGTTTGCTCTGTGGATAAAAGCATCCCTGGTCTGCACTGCCCTTCCATCTCCTAAGTCAGAGTGCCCTAGAGATGCTGAAACAGGCACTTCCCCATTGGCTGCCACCATTCCCACTCTCATCCCTGAGTCCACATCTGCTGCAGATTTCTCCCTTTTAAAAGAACCATCATCACGCAGCTGCCCAAAATTATGGTTTCCAAATCGGGCCCCTTGGTCCTGCAGGGATGTAGCTGCAGGGATCACTGGAGCAGTATTTTGGGCTAGAGTGTCACTCCCACTATTTCTTGCAGCAGGTACATCATGATTATGCTTACCCTCATATGTGGTGATCACTGCCTTCACATCAGTGGAAGCCCTTTCCACATGCTTCCGAACAATGCATCCCACATTTGTACACTTGTAGTAGCTCCTGTCAGTCATGACAGTTTGGTCTGTGTAAGTTGTGCAGCACACCACCAGACCTACTGGAACACTTCATTATGAGAGGAGGCCCAGTCATACTTAAACAGCTATCCCTGCATTTGACAAGTAGATGGCTACTGACTACTGGCACATGTCATGCATATCCATACAGACACAAGCCCAAATTGTAGTATTCATATTGCAACAGGAAAGATGGTCCAAACAAAGCATTTAAGAGGAATGTTGGTGCAGGCACACCAACTGAGATCTGGTCAATAGTTGAGCAAAATTTATCAACAAGAAGCACTGACATTAATCACTTGACACATAGAGAATAGGTCCCTTAAATTCCAATTCTGTCTTGAGAGAATCTACATGGAACTGATGTTACAGAACCTCAGAAGTGTACATGACATATTTTCAATGGAACAATCCAATGCAGAAGGACAAGAAACACACCGAGGATGAGGATTGCCCTTCACTACTTTTTGGCCATACTTGCGCCAACGGTACCCATCATCCAAAATGTCAACATCACTGGTAGTCTGCACAACTACCCGTGGCTCCCGAATAGTCCTTGATGCAGGAATTACCTCCTTCACCTTCTTGTCCTTTCTCCTGTTTTCCAAACATCCCAAATTAAACAGCAAGGACCGAAAATACACATCAGAGAGGTCAGATGAACTCTCAAGCATCCATAACATCCATCTGGGCCTAAACTCTAGATACCACAGGTTCAATGTGCACAGACAATGTGAGAAGCATCTCACAGCTCCATCTGAACACATAAGAGCAATCCATGAAATTGGATGGAAATTTCTACAAAACAGAATTTTGAAGGGAACCGTTCTGTCAGTTCTGGCAAAACCAAAATTGCCATGACAACAATTGAGTGTGGTGTTAACCTTACGAATGTCACTCACAAAGTGTCAGACAAGCACCTTCATCATCAATAGAATAGCAATGACTAGCTGCCATGACTCTCCAGTGACTTTATGACCTCCCAACAGTGGCTGCAAATATGTGCATAATAAGCTGCCCAAACTTTTGGGCAAACCATTATACAAATATCTGCATCCTGAGTGTCTGTTGCATTTCCAGAAGCAATGGGAAGACACATTCATGATATTGGCTAACACTCTACAGACATTGCTCAAGAAAATGGTCAATTATGTGTCATTCAAGCCTGGAAAACACATAGTTGAGAAGTATAATATTTGTAGATGTAACTGCTGACTATTGGAGATTTAAGGGAAGTGATACCTGCGCTTGGAGTCAGGCTCATCATCATCTCCATCCTCTACAGAAAGCTTGCTGCCCTCTTCTCCCTCATCATCACTGGAAGATGATGATGAAGGCTCTAGGACTCCAGAGCCCCCAAGTGTGAAGGACAAAGAGGGTGCTAGACGGCCTGCCCTGGAGGAATCCATGATATCTTGCTCTGCACCTCCCCCCTCATTCTTCACACTGGATAAAAAGCCTGCTCCAACTTGGCCACCTGCCACACAACATAGATTTCATTACTGCAAGGGCACAAACATGTGGATTGTAATGAAACTTTCTCATGACTATGATTGACACGATCAAAGGGCTCAAAAAGCTGCCATTCAGCACCAAGGTAAGCTGACCAGTGTCTAACTTGCAAATCTCTTCCTCAAAATGACTCAGCACCAATCCAATGAACTGGCACCCCAAGGATACAACCTTGGACCATCAATTCCACTGTGCATGCCCAATTTTTGACATTAAGTGTCAGAGATAAGGTGGGCACCACTAAGTGCCAGGCGCCTTGTGGGTTGTGGCTTGGAATGATTGTGATCCCCCTTGTACACAATTTCTGTCACCTGCCCATCATGTGAACGCTCCACTTTCTTTTTCATTGGGCAATTCGCCTGTGTGCATTTGTAGTAGCTTCGTGGGTACTCACTGCCTTTCACTTGCTTTTGCCCATACTTGCGCCAGTTGTAGCCATCCTCTGAGGGTCTTTCTGGGAAGACTGTCATGGCTGTAGGAGGAAGCTGGTGATCTTGTTCAGACCCTTGAGAAGTTTGCTCTGAATCTAGACCATTTTGCTGCTGCTGCTGCTGCTGCATGGCATGAGCTTGCACCTGTGCCACTTGTGAACTCGACACATTGAGGGGAACACCAGATGACATTGCTGTAGAGACAAGAGGTACTCGAGCTGAAGCAGAGAGAGTTGAAGAGGAAGGCAATGTCTGCTGTGCATGGGCTTGCTGCATCTCTGTAAGCACATGTGCCTGCTGTTGAAATGCCCCAAAGGTTGACTGCAAGTAAATTCTGGAGCATCAGATACAGCTGAAACATTCCAAACCATGCACTCTGATAGCATTGAAAGTTCGCAATCAAGAGTCGCCAACCAGAAGTGCAACTGTCATATCAAAGAAAGACCATGTTTTGACAGTCAATCAGATATTGACAGCTGAGCGCACAATCAGTTCAGAGCTTTAGGAAACAATTTCCTGTGGCATGCTGCACCCTAATTAATGCAGCCTGGTCTTGGTGGCACACAAGGAGCTCCCTCACACATGATTTTTGAAATACTGAACACAATCCAACTTGTTCTTCTAAGACATTTGCCTTCAGTTTTTATTCTATTGGTGAACCAATCTTCATATGCAAACCTGTAGCCAACATCAGTTGGTCAACTCCTCGAATTCTAGCAACCATTACATTCTGCTTGCTTCAAATGAACACAAGCCACATCTCCTCGTGCAGGAAACTGGTCCAGTGTGACTCCTTGATGCATTCCTAGCAGCAAAATGACATAAATTTCTATGTCGTCATACATTCACACAAAGCAAATAAATGTAATCCCTAAATCTGATCTGTAAGATGGATGGCCCCATAACTTCGCTGAGACAACTTACCAGGCCCGCCAGCCGCGACATAGAATTCTGTGGAACAGGTTTCACAAACGGTTTAAACACAAATCCCTGGTCTGCACTTCTGTCTTTGGAGGGATCCATTCCGAGAATTGGTTTCGATGATCCTGAGTTGAAGAAAGCAGGGGCAAGTGGAAATGTGCCTGTCGTTGGGGATGGCTCTGACTGCTTCAGACCCAAGAGAAATTTTAGCTTTTCTGAACTTTGTATCCATTTTGCTGTTTCATGAATTCTGAAAAAAATAAATTCCCAGTGGATGCATGCATGTTCCAAGTGCCAATTAAGCTTGAAGAATTCAATCAAAAGATAAGCACCAGAATAATGGCAAGGTAAGAGTAAGCACCTGAGAGGTAGACAAGAGGACTGGGGAAGCATCAAACAGAGTTGTGGGGCTCAGACCAGGGGGTATAGTGAGATACCCAGCTGACCGGGGTATAGGAATTCGGGAAGGAGGAAGAGACCTAAACTGGACGGAGGAAGGAGGCATGGAGACTCCTCCTCCTCCCCCCCCTGCTCCTGCCGCCTCTGCACTCGCAAACCCTGCTGCTGTGTGAGCCGCTCCTCGTGCAGCCAACCTATCCGCAAAGCTACCACCCGCTCCAACACTAGCACCACCTGGTGAGCTTACCCTAAGACTCGGACTTCCCGTCCCCGAGTCCGCCGTCGCTCCCTTATCCTCTCCCCCATCCCCCCCGGACGCCGGCGCGGCGATGGCACCTGCCAGGAGATGGGAAAACGATCTGGCATCCATCTCCGGTTCCGGATCAGCCAAGAAACCCGACACCATAGACGACATGGGGCTTTCAATTGCTCGGTAAACCCCTGCTACTGTTGCCTCTGAGGTATACGCTCCTCGCATGGCAACTGTCACCTGTGGTCGCGAAGGCGTTGGCTTCCTTAGCATCACCCCACCACCCACTTCTCCCGCCACACCTGCTCCTCCTCCCCCTCGCTTCTCTCCTTCCATACCACAGCATTTGCAGTCCCAGAGACCGGTCCCCTACCCCTGCTGCCCTCTTCCTCCTCCTAAAGTGCAAACGCAGAAGAGCGTATGCTTGTGGGAAGGAGAACCAACACAATTAGGGTTTTGAGGAGCCCCAGTTCGACCAATTTTTGCTGCAAGAGGGGGGGGGGGGGGGAAAAAATCCAAAGCGAGAGCTCGATTCCTTAAGTTTATGTACCTCCGAAGTTGTGTACTCGTCGTGGAGCAACTGCTCGAAGCAAATGAATACGCGCGGCGAGCGCTCTTCGACACGAGCGACTTTGCTGCGATGCGAGCGAGAGAGCGAGAGAGCACATTTCGAAGACTGCAGTTGAAGGCTCCTCCTGGTAAGACCCCTCCACTGCGCTGCCCGGAACTGGCCGGCCCTATCTTCTCCTGCCCAGATCTGCCCTGCTCTGCCCAGCCCTGCCATTTCCTGCCCGGTTCTGCAGGTCTGGGGGATGTAGATGCCTTTTGAGGAGGGAAGCAAGCAGTTCATGGGATGTAAAATACGACTTTGTGGATGAGAAAATCCGAATGTAGATGGGATGAGAATGAGTCGTTGTCTGACTCAGTCCACATTACTTTCTTGACTTTCTTTTTGGGGGGGGGGTGGGGGGGGTGGGCGGTTTTTTTTAATTTTTAGGGGGGGTGTGGGGTCCTTTACTGTTCAACTGAAGACTATTTTAGGTGGCTCAAATGGACCTTTTTTCTGGTGTAAAAAAAGGAAGTCATGAAAATAACACACACTCCGGTGTTGGGTGGGTGGCCGGGTATTAGAATGGTTCTCCCCCCCCCACCCCCAAAATAAAAAAATTCAAAGAACCGCTTCGGATATACATATAAAACATCAAAGTTCGCTCTTGTTTGTTGCTGAAAAAAAAAAAAAAAAAAAAAAAAAAAAAAACATCGTCAAATAACCCATTACAAAACCTCAATCTTTCATGAAAACTATGGGTCATTGAGGTTTTTGAAAATAACCCGAACCTATGGTCCTTTGATTTGGAATTCCCCGCACAATCAAGAACCCCCGGTTCTTTGATTCCGAAAATCAAGAACCATGGTCATTAAGGAAAACAAATACCCACCTATTCTGGAACCCCACGGTTATTAAAGAAAGCAAATACCCACCTATCATTGCTTTACTTAGCATAGCGATCGAAATATATTTGCTACTTTTTCCGATTGACCAATCAACCCTAAAGGCACATTCACACCTAATGTTAAGTCGGTCGTAAGTGAAAATCTAGGTGGCATCATAGGTGGCACCCAAATGTTAAATGGGTGATTGTTTAATATTAAAAAATGAATATTATTAACTTAATCATAAGATCTCGGTGGTAAATAGTTTATAGTTTTAGTCTTAAATGACTTAGCTTGGTGTGAAGGGACTTAATAATAGAGTCCAACACCAAGTGTGAATGCACCTTTTAACATAGATGAAACTTTGTTTCCTTCATTTATGACATGGCTAAACCTAATGTTAGGCCCCATATTAACAAACATTGTTAACCTAACACATGGCAACTTATCTACACCTTTGAACATTGCCAACCCTAATACCATCTAACCTAACCCTAGCATGACATGTCCACACCTAAACAATGTCCAATAGCTATAATAGATTTTTGTACTAATGCCAAAAGGTGCAACAATGCCCACACCAACTTTTGGGCTTAGATTGTCTTTTCTTTTGTCTTGTGTCTTCCCACTCAAATTGCCTCCGTAGTGGTGAGGTCCTCACTTGCAAAAATATTTCATTTCCTTGGTAGAGTTCACTTCTTTCTTTAGTTGTTCAACCTCCCTTGCAATGCTCTTGTAACATTGTAGCTTCCTTGTTTTGCATCGCTTGAACTCTTTTTTAAATGTTCAATTGTTGTTTCTATCTTGCATTGCTTGAACTCTTTGTGGAGTGTTTTCCTACCACCTCTGTCTTACACCATTCCACCTTCCATTTTGGAACGCTTTCACCTTGTAACATTTTTGTTTTGAACTTCTTGTTTTTACAACATTTTTTTAGTAGGTTTAGTGACATCTTTGTCTTGTTTTGCATTTTGTAATCTGTTGTTTTATTTTTGTTTAAAAAAATGTTTTGTAATGTTTAGTTTTGTCTTATTTGTGTTTTGTTTCATAATGAATTTGTCTTGCATGCCATTTGTTTTGCAAAGGTTTTGTAGCTCATTTGTTTTACAACACCTTTCCACCATTTTGTAACACCTTTATCAAACAACACATGTTCTTTCACAACTCACAAACACCTTTGTTGCAACATCCTAGGTACCTACAACAAAATGTAATTTTATATTTGCTTTATGTTTTTTATATTATCCTTGTTGTTTGCATTGTTTTGTTAATTATTATTGTTTCTTGTCATTCTTGCAAAATTTTACACATAAATTAATGTGAAATGTCAATTTTGTAGGGTGTCATTGTAATGCTCAAAATTAGATTAGATCAATGATGTTCATTCAAACATTGTAAAAGATCATCTAATGATAACAACTCTGCAAGATGTTATAAACATAGTAATGACATACTCTCAAATTTTTCAAACATACGCGTATTTTACGTTTTTTTGGGCTTTTTAAAAAATACTTGAAAATACTTGATACAAAGGCCAATTTTAAAGCCTTTGTATTTTTATAATGTTTTTTTAAAAATACTTGAAAATACTTCTTTTTGAGCACCTTCGAAAAATACTCGTATTTCGTATGTCACTACTATGGTTATAAATTCAAACAAGTTACAATTTCTAATATGTTGATAATGTTTGTTGCCTTACAAATATGATTATAGATTCTTCTAAAGCTTGTTGACAATTATTGAACAGCTAGGGAATTGAATGAAACTTCAAATTAATGATTTTTTTTAATGGATAAATTTGACAAATTTTAACTTGAAAAACATGATTTCAACTTTTTTATTAAAAAAATTATGGATAAAATGGCCCACATTTGATAGATTTTGAAAAAAAAATTCAAGTCTTGAAATGTTAACGATAAGTTCATTAGTTAGTTATAAATGTAGAAAGATCTTTAATTTATTTACAAGTTTATAAATGGTATGTAACCAAATTTGGCTAAATGTTTTTCTAAATGATCACCATTTGGGCTCCATAAAAAAATTGGCAAGAAAAGCATTGTTTTGGAATACTACATGGTTCAACCACTTGTTGACATCACGTTACAAGAATAGGTGGATTGAACATTTCCAAATGTTGAAAGAAACATTTTTTGAAATCTATAAGCAACTAAAACATTTGATTTCAAAGACTAACAAAAAATACAAAAAAAATATTCATGTCCAAATTTGAGTTTCCTACCTTAGGGAGGTCCTCATGATTTTTAATTAAATTGAAAATGTATGCAAAAATAAAAAAATATTGGTTGTTGAACCTAAAGGTTATAATTCAATTGGTTTTATAAAAGATCATGTTTGTTTTCAAAACTCGGATATAAATAACATGAAGTATGCATGAATATTGTGTATTTTAAAAATTCAAACCAATATATTGTACCAAAATACTTGTGACCATTATTTAATATTTCATGTTTTAAGGTGATAACTTAAGTTAATATTGAAACTTTTGGATTTACTTATATGAAAACATTCATAGTATATTAGGGAAACATATTGATAAGTTTCAAATCAATATATAATGAATACAAAACACCCATAAACACTTTTAAAACATTGCAATCTTCAATGTTTTCATTGCTTAAAGTGTTTTTTAAAAAGTTGAAAAGATTTGAAAATGACAAATTTTGGGAAAAATTCGTACGTGAACAATAATATAATAATATGATGAAATGATTTTTTGGGTTATAAATTTTATAAAACACTTATTTCAATTTATGAATCATCAAATCAATAATATTTTCCTTGAATAACCAATATTGTTCTACCATATTAACATGACTAACTAACACATTACTTTTGAAGGAATCATTTAAGGAGGCACTATTGGCTCTTTCATACCGTGATTACAAAATTACAAATCTTTATGTTGGATTGCCAGGTAGTGTAAGTAATTCCCGTGCGATTGGAAACTTGTTTGGATTATATCATCAAACGTTATACGTTGGATTGTTTAACATGAGTTGTAGGTTCACAAGATGGTATATCACCTTATTTGCTCGAATAAACAAAGGTTACCCCTCAAGCATCCATGCCTCATGATGGGCCTTACATAAGAATGAGAATGTTGTATTGTTAAATTGGAACTTTTAAATACAATCATAAACATAATTTTGAGGGGATAAACATGGTTGAAAATGATTTGATATTTTGAATGAAACATTTAAAGAAAGGCTATTATTTTAAAAACATAATTGCATATTACAATTGTTTTGAATGTCTTCACTACCTATTATCTTTTTCACAATTTAATATTTGGGTTGAAGGAGGTGAATTTTGAACTACTCATGAAGGTGAATCAAATCATTATGCCAAAATGCAACATCTATGATTCCATTCATGACTAAAAACTTTGATTATATATATCTTAACAACTAGACGATTACATAATCAATTCAGACTTGTCATTTATGTCATCTAGTCATAACCATAAATATAATTGTTTATGCCATTCCATACCAATTTCATGATCATAATCATGGATGAATGATCATGATCTTAAAAGATTATGTAATCATGGTCATTGAATTCTATAATATTAAATTGAATAATAATCATGGAAGATGCAACCAACGATTGAAATGTAATTTTTAAAATATTTTTAAAAAATTAACTTCTTGTTGCCATGTGGTAGCCTAGGTTAAATTCAAAAATTTAATGTTCACTTATGAATTGTCACAGGACAATTTATTTTAAATTAAAAAATTATTGACCACTTATGGGCTACCCAATATTGGTGGTTTAAAATTAATGGTGGTTTAAAATTAGGAAATGAACATTTTGTCCCAATCATGTGATGGCATGTGACAACTTAAACCAAGGAAACCTAGTTTAAAAACTTAGTTTAATTAAATAATTGCTTAAGCTAGGAAGTTTAAGCTAGGCCATATAATAATAAATAAACCTAAAATACATTATGTAAATTACTTGAACAAAGAACCTAAGTTTTAAATTGGAAGTGTAAGGACTTAAACCCTTTTAGGCTATTATAGGTTAATTTAACATAACATAACATCACAAACTTACCAAGTTTCATAGGTTCATAGAAATTTCGTACAAAATTTAGTTTTCATAAGTTTGTACAAAAATTGTATGAATTCCATGTTATGGTTAATATGAACAATATTTGTATGTATTAAAACCTTAAATATTCAAACAAATTAGACATTTTTTTTGAATGACATTCATGAGTGTTCATGTGTAATAGACAAAAATTATGCAAACTTACATCATGATAATTGCACAAATTTAGTTAAAATGTAAACTATATGTAATTCACATCAAAACACCATAAGTAAAAAATGGCATGATATATTTAAAATAATTATTTTCCTAATGATAATTAATAAAATATTTGAACTTCATGGAATTAATTGACAAATTATTTCCATATAAATTTTTTATAGCTTTTTAATATGTTTTGTTACTAGGTCAAACATCGTTTTGAAATCAAACCATGTGCCTTAATCATGTAAGTATAAACATGATCAAGTTGTGTTACATGACTAAATATATGATTACATCGTTAAAACTTAACTTAGTTGCAAAAATGTCCAAGTCATGGATGTCATTTTTTGGCATAGTGGATTGAAGTAGTATAAGACGTAGAGGCATGAAGGAATAAAAATATAATTAAAGTACACTAGTTGGAAGAATCTATTAGTAGTCAAGGGTCAATAACTTTATTGAAAATTGAATCATTGAAATAGAAAGAGTTAGCTTGCTACATAATAAAAGAAAAATTGTCATTTACAACTAAAAAATGTCATTTACAATTTTGTTTAAGTCGCTAATATATTTTAAAGTTGCAAATGACATTTTTGAGTTGCAAAAATTGATTACAAATGACATTTTTTCTTCTAGTGATAATGCCATTGAAAGTTGCTAGCATGTTATGTTAATAGATCAAAACAACAACTGCACAAAAATATGAAATGATCATTTCAATCCACCTACATTGTCATGTGCATAAATCAATTTTTATTTGTGCATAAATTTTCAATTTAATTAAAAATCATGAAGACCTCCCTAAGGTAGGAAACTCAAATTTTGACATGAATATTCTTTTTGTATTTTTTGTCAATCTTTGAAATCAAATGCTTCAGTTGCTTATAGATATTAAAAAATGTTTCTTTCAACATTTGGAAATGTTCAATCCACCTACTCTTGTCATGTGATGTCAACAAGTGGTTGAACCATGTAGTATTCCAAAGCAATGCTTTTATTATCAAATGAAGGTGCATGATCTTTTCTTCTAATTGATTTCAATGTTTGTTAATGGATTGTCACATGATGACCTTCTTTAATTATAACTAGCTCTTATCAGTTGGTAATGTTTTTTGAATATTTAGGCCATCAATTTTGCTAACTTATAATTGCTTGAACCATGCCTCTTTGAATTTTGTTGATTTATTTATCATGAATTTATTTCAAATACTCTAGAGTTGTTGCTTTAAAATGCCATATTAATTTTATTTTTCTGTCAATTTGTAAGTTGGGTACTTCCATGTTGATAGGAGCCACACTCAATCACTTATGTGGTTATTTATCTTAAAATATTCCCATAATATTTTTAGAATATTTTGTTTGGAAATTGGAAAAAAAAATCTAATTCAAAAAGATGTTACAATATACTATCATGTAAATATGTGTTTAAAGAACCCCACAATATGTCATCTTTAAAGAATTCCCCTAAAAGTAAAAGTCTTTACAATGATTAATAGATAATAGTTACAATATTTAACAAATGCCTTTGAATATTCTATCTTCATTAAATTCATTCCAAATCATACCACATGTTTCAATAATATATTAAAAACATCATCATGTAAACAAATTAAAATTTTGCAACATTAATAAATGTTTTGAACCAAAAACATGAAAAATTAAGCATTGGTTATGTGTCTTATGACTCCTATTAATGTGGACACACCCAATTGACCTCACATACATGCAATTTTTTGAATCCATAAATGCCATGTCCTTTAGTTTTTATTTTTTATTACTTCAATGAGACTTTTGTGGGTATAATTTTTTTTTCACACTATGTTTTTAGTGCCGAAATTATTCTTTGTCTATTATTCCCATGGTGGGGAATGGACTGGATTGCATGATGTCATTTGGGATGGTTTTACTTCATCATGAAGAAAGAAGGTTTCATGTTTCATGTTAAAAAATTCATATCCTTCCATTGCCTTCCTTTAAATTGTTTGGTTGGCATTATGTTATTGGCTAATGACATTCACATTTAGCCATTGTGGTCATTGCCAATCCCACTTGAACAATTTGGTTTTGCATGTTGTTTCATTTCACGAAGCAACCACAATGGTGGTGATTTAGGCGATGGAAGGATTTTTACCATGATTGACACCTGATAAATGCATTTCTTCCCCTTGCCATAGAGGTTTTTGGTTGCCTACATCAACAAGTGGACAAATTTTTTCATTGACGTGCTAACATGGTGTGGTTAACAAAGGCGATTGGTGGCCCTCCTCTAGTGGTTCTACATGCCTTTTATAAGCAAAAGTTGTTGGTAGATTCATAAAGAACACATGTCATTTTTATTTTGAAGCATGCCATCATTGTAGGTGTAAGTTTTTTTACGCTTATTAGTTTTTTTAGGTTTCCCTTCCCTTTTTCTTTTTGATATGCTTCTTGTGACTAGTGGAAGGTTTGGAACATAATTTGTTCATTGCCCTTTTCATGAACTTGTTTGGGTTTTGTTCTTGTGATTTGGACTTAGATCCTCTCTTTTTATTCTTCCTTTCCCCCTTTGTTGGGTGCTTTGTTTGATGGTGTTTACTAAGGTTTCATCATCATCATTGTTAAATGGCTCTACAATTTTGTTTACATTGTTTGGTTGTATAGAAACAATTATCCTTAGAATGCATGAACAACTTGAATAGTTTATTTCAGTCTTATGTGGTTTGATTCATGAATTTGGGTTTAAACATGGTTCAAATTGGAGGGTTACTTAAAGTGGGTTTTTCACTGGAATTTGCAATAAAGTGAAATGTGCAGTGAACTTGGGATTTGACTAATTGTTATCTTCTTCTACAATGTTTAGACATTGTTATACATTGGGATTGGCAAGGAATGGAAATTATTCTCTTTCAATGTCTTTTATTTGGAACAAATCATTGAAGTTTTTTGAACATCACTTATTGATTTAACATTTGATTACAAATACTCAGTTGCACAATTGCACATGGTATACCTTATCATTTGAATTTATGAAATCTTTAGGATGTGAAAGACTTATGCATGATTTTCCACTCATGACCATATAGATAATGTCATAATACAATTTGGTGAAGTGTTATAATAATCCCAAATTGAGGTTGTCTTTCATGATGATGTACCAATATTGGGTGAAAGATTGAATGAATTGAAAAAAATAATTAACAAAATGTCCCTATATAAGTCCATTTAAGAAGCATTTCCTTTGTATTTTATGCAAGTTTTGTTGTTCTAGGATGATGTGGTAATTGGGTAAAAACAATCCATTAATTTTGAGCAATTTTTTTCATCTATGTTCAAACCCACCTAGAGAGCACTATATTGTATGCATGTGTATACAAATCTAGCTTAAAATACATTTGTTTAACATGACATGGACTTCATTAAAAACCATTGTTTACAAACTTTTTTTTTGACAAAAAGAAATCTATGCAAAACATACAATTGACATGGTGTGAATCCTTGAAACTTGTTTTCATTGATATATTATTTGATTAAATTTGAGTCCCTAACAACCATAATATCGATGATTGGACCATTTTGAAATCCTTTTTTTTGTTAGTTTAAAAATATGTAATGTCCATTTTATATACAATTTGGGTGTAGCCACACTAACATGTACCCTATAAAAATTTATGTATTATGCACAAAAAATACTTATATCATCTATATGTATGCAAGTTAATAAGTTCAAATTTCTAAAGTCCTTAAATTGATAATTCTAGTTTTTAAAATACATTTCCCCCATTTGAATTAGACGCACATTGCAAGATTTGCCATTGTGACTTCCATTTTGGTTTATGTAACTTGCATTAACCTCAAACCATTCCAATATGTCCTTGAACCAACTTCCATGATAACCTAAAAAATGAATTTTTGTTGTGCACGACTTTAGTTTCTATATTGTCTTTTGAACCAATGGTCTCCAAGTTTACCATGTGCCCCAACCTCTTTGTGTTAATGAGAACAAGAGTATATTAGTTTTTCAAATTTAATTGTCTATACTTTCTTGTTTTGATTTCTGTGGAATTTGGATCATGTGCAAGAACTTGCTCTTCCTTTTGCTATGTTGCAATGGAGTTAAGAATCTTGCATGACCATAGTAAGTTTATAGTGTCCACATATATAGGATTTTGACATTGCTCCAATTCTTATGCAATTGATTGTGAATTTTGCAATTTTTTTTCTATTTTCAAATTTATATACATTGATATAATTGATCTCATTCACAACATCAATGGTGGAGATTGTACCATATGTGTCACCTATAGCTATATTTGTTATTGAATCTATGGTTGGACATGGTTCATTTGTCACCTTTATTTGATGAATGCCTTCATTGCATACACATCAAGTACATGGCTTTTGGTGTTTTCATGGTGTCAAAGGTTCCAAAAGTTGGTTGTGTGCCAGGATCAAATTTGGGTTTATTCATCTAATCCACATCCACATCCAAAAAAAGCTATGTAGCACATCCTTGGGCCTTAACCACCTACTAAAATACGTGTTACCATGATTCATTTATCTTCTAGACTAGTTTATAATGTCCTCCATACTTGTTGCATAATTTTTTTGAATTCAACATGGAGATAGGTGTTGATGTTCAACTTGGTATTTTGAATGCCCAAAGCTTGTTTTTGTGGCCAATATCAAGCAAAGTGGTCATATGTTGCATAAATTCCTTGCAAAAAAAATTATTCCAAATCCCTACTCCCCCTTCTTCAATTATTTTCCCATTTAGGCCTTGTTTTTTCATGCTTTAGAATGATATTTTGAACCTATATTGCCATGTGTGACTTCTACCTTCATGATAGGTTTGGTTTGGGATTTCTTAGACCCCTATTTTTGTTCAAATTCCCACTTTCACTCACACTTGCACTTTTGCCATGGGTGTAAACTCTAAGCTAGGTTTCAAATTCCAATATTACAAAAACATGTTTTTTAGGCCCTTAACATTGTGACTAACATGACTAATGTGAATAAGCTACTTGTCCAAAATGACTTATAGGGATAAAATTTTCTCCACCCCCCCATTCCAAAGTAAGTATGTCCAATATGACTAAGTTGATTGTTTTTTAATAAAATTCAACAATACATTTACACGTGGCATGTGTGGTGCCAACATGGTGTAAGTCAATGTGCCACATTTGCTAGATTTAAATAATTTTTAATGTTATTTTTTAAAAATTATGTGCCTAGTTGGCATGTAGGTGTGTAGGCTCCCCTATGTCGACCTTATTGTCATGTATGTAATTAGTATGTAAGTAGATAGGTGTGTCGAAATATTAACCGTCTACAGACTTACAACCTATCTACCTATTACCCACCTTCCTATTTACTTCAATAAACTTAATGTAAAGTATGTTTTGAACAAACATGTTCATAGTAATAAAGTTATTCATAAAGTCCTACAATTAGGGGGTGAGAATGGCCAATTTTAGCATAATAAGGCATCAAATGCATAACTAAAAATGAATTTTTTTACAAAATGAAATAACTAGGACCCCAAGTTAGTTTTTCCACCAATTTTGGTGGTAAATTAAGTTTCATCATGTCTTTCCTTTTTCCTTGGTGCCTCCATTGTTGTTACATATATTTTCCTTGTTCCTACTTGTACAAGTACTATAATTACTCTCAAATATTGTGTATTAAATGTTTAATTTTAACATTTCATACTAAGATTCAATAAAATTTCATTATTTTGTGGATGGCATTGAAAGAGGGGATAAGGGGGTGAAAGTAGTGCCTGAAGATGAAGATGGAAAGTTCAACTCTTCAAGCTTGCAACTTATAAAATGTTTAGTTTACTTAGGTTGTCTATTCATATTTACCTATTATTTTCAATAAATTTGAATATATAATAATAAATATAAAATACCAATCATTATTTATTCTATTTATTACTCAAATCAAATAACATTTATATATTAATTTTCAGTCAAAATAGACAAGTCACATCAACTAACATTTGCTTGTTTTTAGTCAAAACAAACATGACATTCAATGGACATAACTAAACTACAAAGTAAATGTTTGTTTTGCTTGTCAGAAACAATTAGTCATTTTAAAAATTGTAACTTCATCTTGTCCAAGTGTATTTTTTATTTATTGAAATCTAGTCATAAAATATAGTGGATAAGATGTGATTTGTAATAGTGTTTTAAAATTTTCATTTAGCCTTTAGGTTGGTTTGTGATTTGCAAGGTTCAATTGCATCAAGGGCTGAGGCAAAGATCTAGTCAAGGAATGGAGAAAACAATAGCGGAAAACAAAACATGCCCACAATTTTCTGCATGCACTTGTCAAATTCTTGTTATAGGAAACAAACTATCCAACCAATGAGAGAATTGTTCTTGAATCACTCAAATGGGCACAAATGGAAATGAAAAATAAAAGTAGGCTTGTTGTCTCTTTTATGTGCCCATGTTAGGACTAAGTTGGGGAGGTTTAGAAAATGTTGGGCTAGTTCAAGAGCTTTGTCATTTGCCAACATGTAACAAATCAAGGCTTAGGCTTGTAATCATTTGGCTCAACAATGGCAAGAAAAAACATTGAGACATGTTGGGTGAGGTTTGGCAATGGGTGAGAAAATAGGGAAAGGAGTTGAGACACAATGAGGTTGACATCAACATTGGGGAAATGGTGAGAGACATTGGTAATGTCGGTTTTATGCTAGGGAAAGAGGCCAGGGACATTGCTAGATGTTGGGCTTGTACAACTAGATTACAACTATTTGAGTTGCGATTAAGTTGCAACTAGGTTACAACTAGGATAGACAAAAGCATGCTAGGGAATTGATAGGGTTGATACGATTGCGAGATCTTTTTTATGTTGCCCTAATAATTAGATACATCCAAACCTTTTCCCAAACCTAAACAATAACTATAGGTGAAAAAGGAGTAGATTAAAGAAGTTACTCTTGGTAGGGACACCAAGAGGGACTCGAGGTACGTCCCTTCTAGCACCATGCCTCATGACATGTGTATGAGTAGGTTCATGAGAACATTGGCCTTGTGCTTAACTCATTTACAATGAGTTAAGCGTATAGGTGAGGGACATTCCCATTTGATGCGGGTGCAAAGTCCAAACTTCACAACCACCTTGTCCTAGTAGGCCCCTTATTTTGTGAATGTCCCCCACCCAAGGGCTTTACCCTACACTTTTTAGTGGAACTAAAAGTGCATTTATGTTGACACAAAGTAGCAAGTTCTCTCAAACAACACCAACAAGCAAGCTTGCAAGAAATCCTGGATGCAAAAAGCCCAAATTTGTTAGGGACAAGTAAGTATCAAGTTGTAGCAGAAGTCATGAATTTTAATTGAGGAGAATGAGTCATTGGTGTCGCTTACAATTTGCACTAATGTGTGCTGTACAAAACAAAACCATAAAAGAAGTTGTTTTGTGGCACTCACTTGTGTCACATGGAATGTTCATGAATGAATGCTCATCAGATCATCAAACTCCTCAAATTTGTCCAAATTAATGGGTAAATTTCCTACATCTTAGACTCTTGAAACAACACCCCCCCCCCCAACTTCAGCTGAACCTGCAACCAGGAGCTCAGTGCTTTGTGAGCAAGCAATCGGGAGCTCTCTCTGTGAGCAATAAATTTGTGTAATTGATACATCTGTGATTTTCCACATTCTGTGTGAGACTCTGGAATTGTGTCTTCTGCCACCAGCAAACAAAATTAAAATTTAGTGTCAAATACTAGTCTACTCAAACCTTGACAAATCTTCAGTTTCAAGCTCCATGTATGTCTCCAGTGTTGTTAGCCTAATTCTCTCCAGGAAATAATTTTAAAAAATTGGTGTCTTTTTTTGTTTTGTTTTTGCTTTGGGGTGGGTAGATAGCAGAACTTGTGCAGAGATGGGCCTCAGTTTGGGCCAACAAATGCATCTGCAGTTCCTCCAGTGCATGCAGCTGGTCTGAAATTTCATTGGAGAAGTTCTCCAGGTGCTCACAGAAATCTGAGAAAGCTTGAATTGTTGTGTTTGTGTGGTCCAACTGCTCAATGTTGGGTAGAGATCTGATGATGGGTAAGAAAGCTCCAAGTCCATGAATGAGCTCCAAGACTGAAGAAGCTGCTGCTGGTTCAGAGTCATGATCTGAGCTCCAAGATTGATGAAGCAGCAGTTTCAGTCTAGGCATGAGCTCCAGAATTGAACTTGCTAAGTAATAATCATGAGCTTGAAGCGTTGCAGCTCACCAGCTTGATAGATCTAATTTGTGTAAAATTTCACTGGTTTGTGATGGTGGGGACTGTTGTTGCACAGGTGAGGATCTGGTTGCAGCAGCTGGCAGGAGGACCAACCAGTTGCAGCATGTTGGTCCAGTACTCTTTGCTCTCCATTGAGCTTCCAAGCTGAGACCAAGTACCACCCACAGTAGTAGCAGAAGAGCTTTTAGACTGGCTCACACATGAGCTGGGTCGACTCGTGTTGGTGTAGTCGTACTGGCCTGGAATGTGATCCATGAGGAGAAGCTCTGAGGGTGCAGCAGGGATTTGTGACATAGCTACTGCTGCTGATGGTGATGAAGAGCAGCTGTGGGAGATGATGCTGGTGCTGGTGCTGGTGCTGGTTGTCTGAGGGCTCAAAGATGATCTTGAGATAAGATTCAGCTGCTGTTGCTGCTCCTGAGTTTCTGCTGAGATTAGGCTTGAGGCTGATATTCCCGGGCTTGCTGCATTAAGGTGGAGCTTGATAGACTCTTCCACCTTCTTGTGGTCATGATTCAGAGACTGCTGCTGCTGCCATGGTGATGGGGGACTTTGTGAGCTTGCAGAGCTTGATGAAAACATGGGACTACTGATTGTGGTTGGGGGGCCGTGCTGCACAAGTCCAGTGGTGGTGGTCCCAGAACAACTCTGGTTACACGAGATTTCCAGGGAACCTGCTGATGAGCTTTGCACCGAGTTTTTGAGAAGCTGCATCATGTTGAGAATGAAACTATGATCTGCAGCAGCAGGCTTCTGCAAGTAAGAACCAGCATGAAGGAGTTCCACCGAGTTTGCTGCTGCAGGACTAGTACTGCTGCTAATAGAGGCTGAGGAGAGTCCTTGATGATGAGCTTGAAGATCAAGTGAGCAGAGTGTGGAGCTGGGTGATATCGTGTGCTGCTGATGATCTACCAGATCTGCATATTGCCTCAGAGAAGAAGTTGATAGATTCGACAGTGGGCACTGCTGCTCCAACGGAAGCTGCTGGAACGGATCTGAAGCTGTTTCAGCTGTCTCAGCTGCAGCAGCAGCAGCTTCAGGAAGACTTTGGAACATTTGCAAGCCTGCTGCAGCACTTCGCCTCTCAGCTGCCTGGTTGAACGCTGGAGAATCTGTAGCAGCCAGACCCGCGTGCATGGCCAAAGAGTCGTAGATCTTCAGGCCCGTTGGTCCTGGAGTCGCATGCATCGACTCCCACTCCTGCAGCAAGGACTTCTGGAAGCAGCTGCTGTTGTCAACATGATGCAGATCCTGGCTGCTTCCCAGCAGCAGATCCGGCCCTGCAACAGCTGCCGGTACTACAGCGCCGCCTTTCTCAAGCTCCACTAGGTTCACCATGCCCGGGCCCAAGTCTTGTTGCAGCAAGGATTCCTCATGAGCAACCTGCTGGTTTTTCCACGACCTCATCAAGGCATCGGAGCTACTCACGAGGTGCGCCAGCAATGTGTTGGGAGTATGATCCAAGGAGCTGCTGCTGTTGCTGATCAAATCCACTTTAGCTCCAAGCTGCAAAAATGAAAAAATTCCTCAGAGATCGAGGATCCTGAGAGAGAGAGAGAGAGAGATCCCGCAGATCATCGATGCTCCTCTAGAACCCCGGACCCAAAAGCCACAGCCAGGAAACAAACACAACAAGAACAACTCCAGACCAAACTACAGGTCTACCACAAAAACTGAAGCAAACCCACTTGAGAAGAGCTGATCAGGGAAAGAGATGAAGAAGGAAGAAGAGGAAGACTGGAGTTTGCAGGAAGCTCGGCCCGGGACGACTACCTACCTGTGAACATTTGAGCTGGGAAGCTGATTCATTGGCGAGTCGTGCTTCAGCTTCCAAGCGTGCGCTATCCCACTGCAACATATGGCTAAGCTTCGAAGAAATCAAAGGCTTTGACACAATTATATCTGGACTAGTAGTGCACTGGGACTGGACAACGTCGCGGGCGGCGAGATGCTCCAAACTAGACTGATCATCAGTGCTTGTCTTGTGATGATGCGACACAGGGTCGATGCCCATCTGCATTAGACGCTTCTTCAAGTGTGTGTTCCAGTAGTTTTTGATTTCGTTGTCAGTGCGACCAGGCAAATGTGCAGCTATAGCTGACCATCTGGAAGTTACACATACACAAAACAATTTTCCACGTGAGATCTTACCCATCATCACCACAAGAAGCTTCAGAATCCAAACCATGCTGAACAACTATAAATGTTGAAATCTTAATGGAGAGAGATCAGAAGAATCCGGAGGTGAGGAGGACTTTCATGCAGCTGCTGCTCACAGTACTTACCTGTTGCCGAGAATGGCATGTAGATGAACGATCCTTTGCTCTTCCTCCAGAGAGAATCTTCCACGCTTAATGTCCGGGCGTAAGTAGTTGGTCCACCTTAACCGACAACTCTTCCCGCATCTAAGAAGACCTGCACAGGCACGTCGACATACATGTGAAAAAAATAAAATAAAATAAAAATCAATGTACAATCCAAAGTTTTTTTTTTTTTTTGGCATTCAAGACGACGACAACAACAACAACAACAAAAAATAGTAAACTGTAAGCTCTCCTCATTCTCTCAGCTCTCTGCTTGTATAGTCGTGCTGAGCTGCAGCACTTCTCGACACACATTGAAGTATGAACTCCTCCAAGTCCTCAACCCAAGTACTTGTTGAACTACTGGACCCACCCCCGTGAGCTCTCTAACACATTCTACAAACTCTGGACACAAGAGTTGACAAAAGAATCTGTCTGAAGCAGAATCTAAATCTAAATCTGAATCTGATGAGAGATCAAACATAGCATTCTTTCAAAAGAGTTGTTTCTAGGACAATATTCCAGGATTCAAGAACAATGTTGTAGCTGCTAGAATTGCAAACTTGGGTACCCAGTCGAGGATCATGGCAAGATCTTTTGAGAGAAAAAAAATGCTGGTCATGAATGAATGAATGAAGGAATGTGTGTAGTAATAATGCCCGAGTGCTACGTACCAGCTTGTTTGGGAAGTGCTCGCCAGCTGCCATGGCCGTAGCTAGCGATGTAATCCACCAGCTTCTGATCCTCATCTGGTGTCCAAGGTCCCTTCTTCAGACCTATCTTGTCACAGCAAGGAGCTCGTCCCATTGCAGCTAAGCAAAGTCTCAAGCTCAATGGACTCCCTCTGTGTGTGTGTGTGTGTGTGTGTGTCTCTCTCTCTCTCTCTCTCACTCTCACTCTCGTTCTTGCTCTTTGGAGCTAGCTCCTTTGCAACAACCAAAAATTCCAAAGTTGTGTGAAAATTTGTTGTGAAGGTGTTGGTGCAAGCAAAGAGAGGATCTTGAGAAGTGGGAGTGCATTTTGGGATTTTTTTTAAATTTTTTAAATTTTATAATAATAATAATGATAATAATTATTATAATTATTATTATTTTGTTGCAAGAGAAGAAGCAGTTGCCAGGGTTTTTCTTTACAAATTCCTAAAGTAGGATTACTGGCGAGCGAGGATCCCCAGCAATAATTAGCATTAAATTAAATGGGCGACTGTCATAGGTGGTGGGGAGGGGCTGTTAGTAGTATTTTTACAAAAGTGCTGCTACAAGTGTCTCGACCTATGAAGTGCCTAGGTGGTGTAAAAATTTGGCTAAATTTAATTATATTTATTTCGAGAAATGGCGAAAAAACTCCTCCAAAACTCACACAATTTTCTCTTTCTTTTTTCCTAAAATAAAATAATTTCCCTTCATTATTTTCTGGGGGAAAAAAAAATTCGCCAAGTTGCGAAAGAAATTTCGCCACAAAAACAAAAATAATAAAAAAACATTGGCAGTTACAGCAGCCAGAATCGGCCAGAAATTCTCGCACCAAAACATGCCCCCCCCCGCCCCCCCAAACTCTCTGCCTTTACTGCAAAGGCGAGAGTCAACTCCTGCACCACGCGTCGCCTGCACGTGGCCGTCGATTGTCTGGCCCATGGAGTTGCGGTCCGTCCGATT
The DNA here is from genome assembly GCA_963920785.1 of Sphagnum contortum. NCBI lineage: Eukaryota > Viridiplantae > Streptophyta > Sphagnopsida > Sphagnales > Sphagnaceae > Sphagnum > Sphagnum contortum. The sequence continues at coordinate 2,969,685 of OY987284.1, read as the reverse complement.
AGTTGTGACGGTCATTTACTATGCCGGTTTTATTATTCTGTAATTAATGTCAGCAGACAATAGAGGGGGGTGGGGTGACCTACAGGGAAAGAAAAAGGAAAGACGGGGACCGGCTTTCTTTTTTGGCTTTGCTTTTCTTTAGCTTGCGCGGCATGGGTGGGGTTTACCTACAGGGAAGGAAAAGGAAGGATGGAGACTGGCTTTCTTTTTGGCTTTGCTTTTTTTTTCTTTTGCTTGCGCGGGACGGGTGGTGCTGACTCTCGGGACCGTCGTTGGTTGGTTACTGGGTACAACGCGTCAACTGTGAAACCTGTTGGGTTGGACCGGGAGGGGTGGGGACGGATTTCAGGGGGGGGGGGGCGGTTATTTATTTGTTTATTTATTAGTTCTGATGTTAAATGCATGGCCGGGTATTGCGTTCTTTTTTCTTCGTCACTTTCTTTCTTTGTTGGCCTGGCCCCACTTCATCGTAGGTACCCTTTCAGGTAGGTAGGTAAGTAGGTAGTAGTAGAAGTAGTAGGTACCACACGTTTCCCTCCCAAACCTTATTTGGAGTTTTGGGGTCGTCAAAAGTGTTGGGTTGTTTTTTTTTTTTTTTTTTTTTTAAATAAATTTTTAAAGAAATTTTATGTGGGTGTTTTAGGGAGGTGAGGGGTTCATATTGTGATGTCGCCAGAATGGTGATCATCCATAGGAAGACTTAGCCAAATTTGGCTATAAAATGAGGTGGTGAAAGAAAGAAGAAAAGGGTAAAGTTTTAACTGTCCTTCTATACTTTGGCTACCTTCTTGAACACCAAGTGTAGAACACTGGGGCAAATAATCTTTTTAAAATTAAAATTAAATTCTGGCAATGGGAAAATCTCAAAAAACCACATCAATTTTGCACTTTTAAAATGGAATTCCTCTTTTTGGCAAAATTTCGCCAGTTTAAAAAAACAAAGGAGGGGGTGGGGTGTGTGTTTTTCCTACATCAATTTTGGGAGTGAGTTATGACACCCATTTCACACAAGAAGAGTTGGACGGTGGATTCTGCCAAGTGTGGCATCAGAGTCAATTCTGCCAAGTGTGCCCCTGACAAGTCCACTGAGGCCACACCTGGCAGAATCAGCTGTTCACAGCCCATTCCAATCACTGCTAGGGTGGATTCTGCCATGTGTGCCATTTAGGGACACACTTGGCAAAATCAGCTGTTCACAGCCCATTCCATTCACTGTCGCCCAAAAGCCAGGGGGAACTTTCAAGGAATGCCAAGGTAACCCCCCAAACAACAACAGCAGAATCGGCATTTTGCTGTAGTAGAATCAGCAGAAAGTGCCGATTCCGCCTCCAAATGTGCCTGCCTCTGCAAGGCAAGGCAAAAGGAAGCTTCATAGGCCTCTCCCTCCACTGGATTCAACATCTGCTTCATGATTCTCACTATAATACTAATTTTTTCATGATTTTCTGGCCAAGCTCAGTGCAGACATGTGCAAAGGCACTGGAGTCCAGAAGCTTCTAATTTTTTGTAGGATTTGCTAAGCAAAAGACAAGACAAAGCAATTATCTCTCTCATTGCACACAATTGCTCTCTCCCCTTTTATGGCAGGGGGATCAAAGGTCAACAACCCAGTGTTGTGTGGGTTACCTTAGTTACCTTGGCCACTTGGACAATTAATTATATATTATTTTCAGAAATGATGAAATTGTCAGAAATTATTTTCTTCCAAATGAAAAAGATTATTGTGAAAGAAAATAGTGGAAAATTTAAGAATATTTCTATTTGTTGAAAATGAATGTTTCAAAATTAATTAATTAATTAATTATTCGACCGACATGTGTTTGAAATGGCCAAGGTGCTTTGTTATTTGAATATTTGAAGACCCACCAGTTCCAGGGTTTTTTTGGGTTTGCCTACTACCAAGGCAAGGATATATTATTGTGTTTAGATTCATTATAGAGTATAGTAGCTTAAGGGATTTTTATAGGCCCATACTAGGTAATAATAATAGGTCTACTTTTATTATATGAGGATTTTTGAAAGATGATAGATTTGGCTTGTGTTGGAACTTGAGATTAAGTTATTAGAGTTATAATATCTTGAAGGATTTTGGTTTCTTTTAGAGGATTTTTTTGAAGATTATAGGACCCGAACCTGAATTAAATCAAAACCATAGAACTACTAATCTTTTGCTAGAACTTTGAAAATAAATTCTTGCAAACAAGTTTAGATGGTTGGTCACATTGAATTTTCTTCAAAGAGTCAACAAATAAGCTGAAATTTATATGTAAGTGATCGATTTTAATTTGTTAAAAACCCTCTATGCTTTCATAATTTTAAGTTTTAACTTGTTATAAAGCATTGTGTTCATAAGATCTCTAGCCTTGTGTAAATGTGCACATAAAACTAGACCTTGTTTTCAGATTGGATCCAAAGATTTGAATTTGAAAAAAATTGTCAAAATCATAGTCACATGTTTAGAAATTAAAAAAACTAAGCTCAAACGTGCACTAAGAAAACCAATTCAAAACTTTTTTAATGTTAGAATTAGAACCAAAGGTTCTTTCAACAAAAGAAGAATTGAACCACACTCATCTAGTTTTATTTTTTAATAACTACTCAACATTGGTGCAAACTTTGAACTATAAATTTCTCAAGTACTAGATTAAAACTTCCCATTTACATGCCCATCCATCATACGTGCACATAATATTTTAAATGTCACTTGCACATAGGTCAACTTCAAGCCAAAATTTTGTGCCCAAATCTTATACCAATGTGTAGTCTCTTCCTTATGGGTAGAATCAATAAATAAACAATAGATTACTAAGTGACCTCTTATGTTGCACCCTAGCTCTCCACACACACACACACACAACCGACCTAAGCCATCGGAGTTGTAGTTTTTTCAAGATTTATTTTTTTAAATTAAAATTTCATGAGTCTTTTTAAGACCAAGTACAAAACCTCATTTGCCACTTCAATTTAGACTTTGTTGAAACCTAATTTCAATTTTTAATTTGAAAATTCATTGAAATGAATTTTCTTTTATGCTTGTCAAATTTACAATGTGACCATAAATTTGTGTTCAACCATGTGCCCAAATATTGCATAAAGAATCCTCTAAAATGGTTTTTGAACATGTTCATCTAAGGAGTTCATGAGTTGTCATTCACAATTATTTTGGTTATGTCTGAAAGTGAACAAAATCACATTCCTTTTTAACGTACACTTGTTTTTAAAATTATATGTCTTCTTATCCTTGTCAAATGTTTTATTATGAGTTGCATATCAATTCATCAATTAGACTTTATGCTTTCAATTTCATAGTTCATTTTAAACCCATTTTCACACGTGTTAATTTGAGGTTGTCACAAAAGGGGATATCATTATGAGAAAATAACATTCACGAATATTGAACTCATTTGCAACAACATGGCAATGTCAATTACATTGCAACTAAATTGTAACTAAATTGTAACTTAGTCTAAGAATTGTGATCATTTATTAATACCGAATTCCATGCTAGAAAATGACTAGTTGCCCATGAACTTTAGGAAAGTTGTAAGGGTATGAAATATTTTAAGTGTGTTTTTGTTGATTGTATGATTTTGGTCAACATGCATTGATTTCATTATATATTTGTAATACACAACTCATGTAGCCAAATTTATAATGATGTGAATATTTGATTGTTCTTCACATGGACGCATCCATTGTGACAATTGCCAACTAGCATTTGCTTTGCCATCCCATGTACATGGTTTTTGCAATAAACCCATGTGCAAAGATCTTTTCACAATTATTTTGGTTATGTTTGAAATTGAACAAAATCACATTCCTTTTTAGCTTACAAAAACCATGTATATAACCAAAATAATAACCAAAATTTTGAATGTTAGAGTTTGAAATTGTAGCATTATTTTCACAATTATTTTGGTTATGTTTCCATGTATTTTGAATATTAGAGTTTGAAATTGTAACATTATAAATTTAAAAGCTTCATGTACATCATATTTTTCTGAATTTTTTCTTTCTTTTCAATGAGATAGATATTGAAATTGTAAAGCAAAAGCAAACTCATCTATTTTTATTACTTGGATCTCAACTTTTCTTGGTGCCTTAGTTTGCTTTTATTTCCTTCTGGGAAGAAATACAACAACTTTCAAAGCATCAGAAACTTGAGTGAAATATTTCATTATCACCAATTATGAAAATATAATATATGCATGGACATTGTTGACAAAACAATTCAAAACCCCAAGAATGATTGAAATATTTATCATTATTATTTTTTGTTTTTTTTTGCTTTAAGTGTTGCTATCATTTTTTCCTTCAAACAACTATTATATGTTAACAACATTTTGCTAAGAGCAACAATAGTAAGGTTATTTTGATTTCTTTTCTTTCACCAAAGGGGAACCAAAGAAGTTTGTGTATGATAACATAACAAAAAGTTTGTGGGAAAGTAGTAGGCAACATGAAGGCAATGCCAATGCTTGGAGGTAGAGTTGACATCTCCATGATCTTCATTATTGGACAAATGTGTAATTAGGGGTCAAGCTTCAAGTTCATTTGATTGGGACACTTGTTAAAGTTGTATCCATTCTTCTAATGGTTGGTTTCTTCTTAGTGGAGTTTATTAGGAAATAACTAAGAAAAGGTGTTGAACTTATATAAACAAAGGAGAAATAACAATCATCTCCATTGGTTGAACATGTCCTTTGATGAATTGTTTGATTTGAAGTTGATGAATAACCCCTTTATTGTCATTTAACTATTGCAACTTATTCATTGTTTTGCATGAAAGGTATGTAAGTTGCATAATGGGGAAGTTAGGTGATTTGTAATAGTATACAAGTACAAGCATTACAAATTGCAAGGTGCATAATGTGATGAAACTACACTACTTTAAAACATGGTTTTTATGCTAGTCAAATTGTGAATAAGTTGATTGTAAAATCAAGGTTATCAATTTGAAATGACTAATTGTGTTTATTTTGAATAACATCAAAACTAGGTATGTCTGTTATAACTAAAAAAACTAGTTGTTTAGTCAAATCAAACATTATAATATACATTTGATACATGTGGCACCCATGTGGAATTGTTCGATTTGATTACTATGGTTAATGTGATTGAAATTAATCATCCAAATATGACACCTTGTGATAATAATGTTACTTTTGATGATGTGATAACATTATATATATAATTTTTAATTACTGAAAAAAAATGAAAGTATAATATAATTCTCATGTTTTTAATTGTTGTTTATAATAATCATACAATTGAATAATGTAATCTATTTGTTTTTTTGTTTTGTGAGTTGAAATCTCCCAAACCACATCTCCTATCACATTTTTGGTACCATTGGACTTTCTATGAATAGGTGCACCAAGTTTTTGGACCTATGGGGAAAAAAGTTACTGAATATTAATTTTATCATTGAAAAGTCAATGAAATCAAACCAAAAGTTTTGGAGCAATTAGAATATGTGTTCTTGATATTATTGGAAAGCCCTCAATGAGTTAATAGGAGATATTAAGTCTTGAGTAATTTTTGTCTCTTTAAATTCAATAACAAATGAAATTTCAATTTTTAATGAAAATGAAATTTTAATTTCAGACTCAGGCTAAAGAATTTGGGTTAAATTCTTGATTCTTTTGGAAATCTTTCAATGAATAGGATTTAATGGAGGTGGTTTTGTAATTCTTTAGATTGAGCTTTCAATAAATTATGTTTGTCATTAGAATTTACTAATTTAAATGAAATCTCAATATTTAGTCAAAATGAAAGTTGAAATTTAGACTTAGATTGAAGAAATCGAGTTAGACTCTTGGTGTTGTTAGAAAGACCTCAATGAATAGGATTTAATGGAAATGGTTTTGTAATTTTAAAATTTAAACTATAGAAAAATATTGAGTTTTGAGTATAAAATTTCATTAAAATTTTAATACAAATGAATTTTTTTAAGCCTAAGTATAAAATGATAATAATGACATTCAAGATATTCTCAATCAACTTCATTATGAAATGTATTAACATTTGATTACATTAATTTCTATTTATGCAATTCGAATGTGCTCATGTGGCCTCGGTGTGGCTGCTTAAAAAACCCCGTTTTTTTTCTTTTCAAGTCATTTCTTCTCCTTTTTCAATAAATTTTAGTGCATCAACAAGGGTTTTGTTTTTCAACTTTGTGATATCGAAAATTTGGCAATAGTTTCCCCAAAAAACTAGCAAAATTAGTTGAATATATACACTAGAAAAAAAATTCCAAAAAATTCCAAATTCTTTTGTAGAAAATTGACAAATCGGTCTTCAAAAATTCGATGTGCACCACTTGAAATCCATTGTGAATCTTTATTTCAAGAAGATATAATGCTGAAATGTTGTGAAATTCCATAAAAAACTTCTGTATAATTCATAATGTTTGTATTACCAAATCTGATTTTTTTGTTGTGTAAATATACATTCCCAAGATGAAACATGCATTAAATTTATGAAATTCAATATTTCTAGTTTCCTTCAATTTTCATAATTTACATTATATGTGCAAGAAATGATCTTGTTTATGCATGATACAATGTACTTCAAAATGTGCAAGGGAAAAAAATAAACCAAAGGATGATTTATTTATTTTTTGTAAAAATGATTTTGCTTGCACATGATGCCATTAAAAATGTGCGTGGATTAAAACCATAAAGACTTGAGCCACTATTTGAAGTGTAGTTGAAGGGCATGTTACATGCGGAATTTTTTCCTCTACCAAGGGTAGGAATTTCAAAATACATAATGCATGCTTATGTGAGCATTTGTTTCTTGAAACACCCACTTTTGGTTTTTTTTCCATGGTGCCCAATCCAATGTATCCTACAAAAAAATTGGTGCAGGTATTGAAGCATTGGGTCTCCAATGTATCGATCTTTCAATTCCAAATGACATCTACATAATCCAATAGTAAAGGAGAGAGAGAGTGAAGCACCCTTTATTTTAGCACAAAAGAAAGGAATTCAACAATGCAAGCCAACTCCAAGGAATTTGTGTCTTGCAATGCCTCATCGTCATCATCTTCAATCTCTATCTTCACAAATAAACCCTTTAGTCTTGGATTTTAGTAGTGAAAGAATTCCCATTCTTGACCACATTGGTGCAAAGACACATGCCATAAAATATACATGCAAAACATCATAAAATTGAATTTGAGATTCCACCAACTACTATGTTTCAATGTTGAGATTATACCTAATACATGAAAGGAACCATTTGGCACAAAAGTATGTAGAACCCCTCTCATTAACAAGTAGCTCTCCCATGAGAAGCTAAGTTATATTGGATGAAAGTTTGTTGGTTTTATCAAAGACCATGAATATTTCTTTTCACATTTGTACTAAGAAATAAAGTTTTTTGATTGTCTCTGAATTCATTGTGGATATTTAGATATTGAAACTATAGTTTCAATGTCTTTTTTTTTAACCATACAAATGAATAGAAAATTTGTAAATAATTGTAATGTTTAAGAAATTCCAAGTTTTTCAAACTTGGATAATGGAGACAATTTTTAGCAATGTGCATGAGGTATTTCAATGTTTGAAACAAACATCAATATTGAATGTATATAATTTATATTACATGGAAAGAATTTTATTTTTAGTCTCATTTTCATTTTGAAATTTGAAGATTTGGTAATTCATATATTTGTTTTTGTCACATTTTGAGTTTAGGTTTTCCATTAAAGATGTTTAGTTATGGTGTTTGATGGGTGTATGTGTGGATAAAAAAATCATCCAATTTTTATTTTTGTTTTGTTATTGATATTTATGATGTTTTTTTACACGTGGTCCATGAAAAAAATGAAAAAATACAAATTCAAGCCACAAGATGCCAACATTTTGGGAGTAATTAATTAGGTGGAAAATGTAACATCTACATGCATATTTTCAGAAACATTACACTTTAAATAAATGAAGATATTAATTTTTTTGTTACATATTGGAAGTGTGTTTGGTAATTTGAATGCGATATAAGTTGGTTTGTGAAAATCTGACCAATATGTTTTTGTTACGTCAAATTTGCATTCATTTCCAAGGACATTCCCATATATAGTCTAATTGAAATCCAATTTTTGTAGTGTTTTCATTAAATTGTGATTTTAATTGGAATTTATCCATGAAATATTATTTTATTTATTTATTTATTATCTTTATTTTTATTATTTGTTAATTTATTTGTCTTTTAAAACATCAACATAAAATCTCCCATAATGATGATTGGACAATGTTTGGGATATTGTTGAATTATGTTTGAAGATTGTTTAAGAATGTAGAAATTGAACATGAATGAGTTTTATACACACATACAATTTTATTTTGTTTTTTGTATTAATATTAAAAGTCAATGTTGTATATTTTGAACCATCATTAGTTATTGTATTAAAGGAATCTAAGTGCATGTGTATGTCATGCATCATCATTAACTCATGACCATCATGAATTGCAATATGTGAGGACTTAGATGAATTTATAAATTTGTGCACATCTATTGATGCATGGTGTATTATTGTTTTTATAAAGCATAAGACATGAAACAATTGAAGGTTATGATGATGATTCATATTTTCATAATGTTGGCATAAATAAGTTGTATTCAAGGCTTATATAATTACATGAAAATTATGTAAGTTTTTTAATTTAAGAATTATCGATATCTATGTTGCAATTGTTTTCAATCTATTCATTTCTATATGTATTTTTGGATCCACATTAAAAAATTCATGTTGGAAAGGAACTAACAAAAATAATTTTTCTTTTGTTCAAATGCGAGATAATGTTGTATATGTTAACCCATGTTTTTAACGTTAATGGGATCAAAAACTAATTCATCTAATGATAATTCCTAAGAATGATGAATGTTTCTTACTATTACAAGTTGAATTGGAAATTGAGTCCTTGTTATGATAAATGATTGGGATTTACTACTTATTATTTCTTTGATGATAGGTTCAATTGGTGTCCATTTTGATTCAATGTTATTGTCGTAATAATGACTATATTTTTTTCTTGTTAGTGTTCCAATTTTAGAATTTCGAAACATTATCCATATAATGGTTTCTTCACAATATGTTGTTGATGCTTTCAAAATGTCATCAACTCCATTCACAAGACCATCATGTTGCATAGTTATTAACGCATAATTCAACCAACATATATATTTTTATATGAATTTTAGAATGTAAACTCACAATTTTATTCAAATCATTTGAGAGTTTATAAGATGGTAGGCATGATTGATGGTTGATGTCCATTGTTTTGAAAATAAATGTGGGACCTAATGTGTTAGTGAACACATTTTCATTATTTTTTGCATAAGTTTATTTGTATAAAATAAATATAGATCGTTAAATTATTAGGTGGTTATCAATTACAAATTGTATTTATAAATTGAATATCCTTTGTATTTTTTATTATAATACGAAGTTTGTTCAAAGTTTGTATAAAAACCATATTAGACTCCCACATAATTTTATTTAGTTCATAACATTAGACATGTGTTTGTTAAAAATTTGGTGTCAATGCATTAACATGATTTTCAATACTTTGAAAGATCCAATTATATTTCACGGGGGTGTTTGATATGTCATGATAACATCAACACCACGAAAAAAATTGTTTTGAATGTCATTATAGACTTTAACCTATTATCTATAACATCAAATAATATAACACCAAAAATGATATTTCATCTATAACAATAAGTTGTAATTGTTCATATCGACTTATAAGCGTATTTGATGAATCTGATGATAAGTTTGGTAAATTAGATTGGATAGGTATGTTCAATGTTGAATATATTATTAAACCATCAATATTGAAAGCAACTTTACTTATTTGCCATGAGTAAAGGCTTGGTTTTTGTTAAGTCAAAAGACAGGTCTCTATTGTATAACTGTAACAATCCTTGAATTAGGAGTTTTAATGTAAAAGTTTTACCAATTCCAACACCTTTTGTCGAAAATAAACATATCGATGTATTATGGTACAATTGTTTCTTATGCATAACATCATCAAATATTAATATTTGTTCTTCATTTAATAGTCAAAGTAAACTATGATATTCAAGTTATTCCATCATCATGGAATATGATCATTTTATGAAATTGTCATATTTTTAAAATTGTGATTTTTATATGATTAAATGATAAAGTCAAATTGTACATCATAGTGTTCAATATTGATTATGTCTGTTATAGAAATTGCAGGATGTGGATCATCTATTTCATTATCTATATTGTTAATCTAAATGTTTATTAAACGCAATGGTTTTAATTTTGAATATATTGAATCATCCATTTTGTGACATATGCAAATAGAGGGATAAACCACTAAGAAGTAACCAAAGTCAGTATAAAATAGGAAAGATCACAAGATAAGTTCAAAACTTCCAAAGAGAAAATTGCAAACACAATTTTAAGATTACTTTAATAGTTTAAATTGCACAATGTTACACATTGGAAGATCTAAAGATGCAATCGTGCAAAGGAAATACATGGCATTTTAAACTAGCATACTAAAATTCATTATTAAAGGTGCAAAGAAAAGCTCCAAATCTTAGATAAGATAGAACTTTCTTAATCATACATGTCTAACACATTCAAACTAGCAAAACAAAAATACAAGATATGAAAGGAATTGTAATGTGTACTAACCATTAGCAAATGAATGTTTGTTGTTGCTAGGTCCTTGTTATTAGCATACTAATAATGTCAGGTTTCCTAGTTAGGATGGATTCCCTGCTTGTGAAAAAATCTTCTTATATGAGAATGGGCATTGGAGTTGAGTTGGTTCCCTCATTTTCAAAACATGTTTGGGAGCTTACTTATTTTACTAGCCTCCAAGGATAGAACACAAATGCAAGGAAGATTATGAGGTTCTTTTTGTTTGCACCAATGATGGCCTGCAAACACACATTTTGCCAAACCTTATGGAAACAAAATTGTCTCCACAAAGAAGTGGAACTACCAAGACAATGCATTGGACTAACACAAATGATAGTTCATCATGTATGGCCTTTGTACTACTACTCTTTAGGTTATGAATTACACTTTCAAAGAATTTTTGGAATGTTAATACCTAAATGTGTGCCAAAAGTCCTCACTTGTAATCTTCCAATTTATCTTCATACTAATATAATTCAAGATTTATGTGCATCATAGTCATGACTAAACCCTCACATTTGTGTGATTGTTTTTGTTGTTTTTATCATAGTGTACATGTGCACTAGGGGTCACCATTAGACTTTCTTCATCATACATTTCAAGATTTGGAACTTTAGTTTGAATGCGAACAATAATTCTTGAAATTTGTAAATATGAACGCCAAAAAAGAAATTCTTTCTATTTCAATTTGTGACCTTACAATGCTGAAGATTTAACAAGCCAAAAAAACAATTGTAGGAAACATAGCTTCATGTTTTCCCCACCATTGAAGAGGACACTTTATGTTTTCGAGATCCACTTGGTAATGTTTGAAAATCAATAGTTCCTTGGTGACAAATTCTTTTGATGGCTCATTTGTGAACGTAAATTTGTTGAAAAATATCCAAATTAGAATCTTCATCACATGTTTGATTTATACATCCAACAGATTATGTCATTTGATGCAAATGATGATAACATTTCAAAAACATAGGATAGAAAGTTTTCCTATCATATTCATCCACAATATTTACACCTTCCTTTCACCCAACAAAAGAAGGTACTAAACAAAGGCTTTTGAATTTAAGGTCTAGCATAAAAAAAAACATGTTATGAGTTTTGTTTTCAATTTAAAAAGAAAAAAAAAAAGAAAGAAAAAAAAAAACACTAATATTTCTCTTTTGATGTTGGAAACAAACAAAGATAATTCAAAAGTTATCCCATAATGTTCATCAATCAAAACTAATTGGGGTAGATGGGTTTATAGTTTTTTCCTTAAATTTGAAACACATAATAATGGTAGACTATAATGCATCAAAAATTAACTAGTGGCTCTTAGATTGGTTAAGAATTCAAACAACCACAACAAGAAATAAGGAGTCCACAATTATTTTAGAGATGTGCCAAGTAAAAAGAGGAGGAACTCTTCCACTTATTCTAACAATTTTTTGCCTACTATAACAAAGAATAACAACAACTTTGAACTATAAGGCAAACAAATTAAAAATTCCAATGTTAGAAGATCTAACAATAATAAATTAATAAACAAGAAAAACAATAATTTTGGAATTTTTTTGCAATAGATTAAGTAATCACCTTGTCTCACTTGAGTATTTAATTTTCTTGAAAGCAAGTTAAAATCTGAACAAGCCTTGTTCCATTCTTATATACCTTTTTAAAAATTTTAAAACCAAGTTATACATTTTTGTGAACATGACTAAGCATATTTGATTGAAACAAAATTGAAATTCCTACAAATGTTTTGTCAGTAGTAGGATATGGCATGCTTTGGAAAAAGCATGGCCAAAACAAGCGCCTTAAATTTTTTCATCTAAACCAAAGATTTCACATTTTACAACAAATTTTAAAGCAATTGTCATAGTATTTAAATTTGAGCCTTCATCCTTAACATAGGCAATGATTTTGTTTCTTAGCCCATATTGATCAAACAATTTTGTTAAATTGTTAGATAATCTTTCCAATAATTCATGTTGCGTTAAACAAACCAATAGTTACTTGTTTGGATTGCCAATCACATCCCAATTTTTTTATAACAAGAGCAAATATATCATGCACACCTTTTGACATCCATAAGTCAAAACTTGATGTGGCAAAAATACAATCTATTAATTTTGGCAAAACACATACTTGTTTCGTTTTTTCCACCAAATTAGATGATATTTCATGAAAAAACTATTTTTTAGAAGGGAACACAATTCTAAGAAACAAATGTAATATTAAACACTTAAACCATACATTTTCAACAAACTATAATGGTAAATTATTTTTCACAATCAAAAGGCCAAGGTCTTTTTGTTACACATCATCCTTATTGAAAGGTTCCTTTATAATAATAAAAAACAAATTTTGCACTTGTTGGAACATTTGGCCTTTTTTTGGTAGGTTGTCTTTCAATAGTTCTTATTGTTTCATCATTAATTTCTTTTTTTTTTTAAATCACAATTATAGGATGATTTGCATCTACATGTTTTTTAAGAGCATTTATACCATAAGTTTTATAATAAGTTATTAATCCTTTTCTTAATTAATTCTTACAATAGGAATATTTACTACACTATCATAACATAAAATACAGCTCATGATTTGATGGCATGCAACTTCAACTTCTTTCCCATCATTCACATGATAAAATGCCCAACATAAAGAGTTTCTATCATGCCCTCTCTAGAATTTTCTTTGAGCATGTAGTTTTTGTAAATGTTTCTTCATTATTTGTCCCCCAATTTCCTTCAACTCTACTATTTTGTGTTTGCACATTTTCACTTTCTCCTCTTTCCACATCTTCTTCAATGTACATCCCCTTTTCATTTGTCTGATTTTCTTCAATCAAAATTAAATTTTCATTTTGACTTGACTCCCCCATTTTCTACCAAAATATTACTTTCCTTGAAGGAAAAATTATAAATAATTTTTTTTTTGCCAAAATAATATTTTGATAACTATATGAAAATTAACCTAAACATTTACAAGCAATTGAAAGAAAAATAAAATGTAGTGTGCTCAAAAAATACACAATGTAATTGTGCAAATGAAATGCAATGAGTAAAATATAATTAAATGCATAATGTCGAAATATTCTTGCACAAAAAAAAAACACATTATCAACCACCTTTTCCCAAAAACATGGATAATTAAAAAAACTCAAAAAAATAAAATTGAACATAAAAAATTTCACCTTCCAAGTTTGGCCTAAAGAACTCAAATTCGGATAGATCCTCCACATTCCACATTTACAAAAACACAAAAGGGGAGAAACACCAATTTGAAACAAGAAGATCAAAATAGTTAGGTCGAGTAAGAGGAACAAGGAGAAGTAAAATCACGAGCGGAGCAAAAAGGTACTTGAGCAAAAATGTCGAGCAAGAAAAGTGGAATAGCAAAATCATGAGCATAGCAGAAAGGTACTTGAGTAAAGAGGTTGAACAAGAGGAATGGAGTGGGTTGAGCAAGAGGAGCAAAGTAATAGGTTGAGCAAGAAGAGTGGAGTAGCATGTCGAACAAAAGGAGCAAAGCATCATGTCGAGCAAAAAGAGTGCAATTAGTCAAGTAAGAGGAGTGGAACATCATGTCAAACAAGAGGAACAACGCAACATGTTGATCAAAAGGAATGGAACAACAAGTCAAGTAAGAAGAGCAAAACATGTCAAACAAGAGGGGTGGAATAACAGGTCAAACAAGAAAAGTGAAATAGGTCGAACAAGAGGAGAAAAACTGTAGGTTGAACAAGAGAAGTGAAATAATAGGTCAAGCAAGAGGAACATAACATCAGCAAAGAGCAAGAGCAATAGGTCGAATAAGAGGAATGCATAGCAACACTAAGCAAACTAACTAATCAAGCACATTAAGCTCAACAAGAAAGAAAATAAAATGCAAGAAAGTAAGCAGCTTTGAAACACTACCACTTGCTTGCTAAACCCTAAACCTAATTAAACCCTAAATTAACTA